>CM069864.1:15507378-16157378 GCA_036172795.1 Pelodytes ibericus | reverse complement strand
GTAAGGGCCATCATCTATCACAGATTGCCTCCCCCCCTACCTCACATTACAGCACATACCAATCTGTCAATCTGTTTTCTTGATCCAAAAATAGCTCAGGATGCTTGAAGGGATGTGAGCGATTTCTCTTTATTAATCCCTTGCGTTTGGATTGTGGTTCAGTCCCTCCTATAGAGAGCTGACTGCTGCAGCCAGGGAGTAATGAGTATTCAATTGGTGGGGTTTTGTGTCTTTGTCCTGAGGCTCTGTAGTGATTGAATGAGACCTTAGTAGGGCTGGAAGCTGTGATGTTTAATGGGGCTGAGATCTGTGGGCTGTAAACATCTACGAAGGCATTTATACGGTCACGTTGTTTTAAAGCCAGGTCTGGCTGGTGATGGGAGTTGTAGTCCTCTTGGTTATTTGTAGGGTATCCAAGGAGTTTATCGTTAAGGCTTCTGCGTCAAAGATATTAAACAGTTTCAAAACACACTATATGGATAAAAGTATTGGGACCATTTATTGAATTCAGGTGTTTCAATCAGATGCATTGTCACTGGTGTATAAAGTCAATCACCTAGCCATGCAGTCTGCAGTTACAAACATTTGTGGGGAAAAATGGGTCGTTCTGAAGAGCTCAGCGAATTCAAGCTTGGCACTGTGATAGGACGCTGCCACGTCGGCAATAAGTCAGTTTGTGACATGTCCTCCCTGCTAGATATTCCTCGCTGACCTGTAAGTGGTGTTATTAGAAAATGGAAGTGTTTAGGGACAGCAGCAACTCAGCCATGCAGTGGAAGACCACGTAAAGTCACAGAGCGGGGTCACTGAGGGCTGAGACACATGGTGTGGCCTTCTCATCCAACATCAGTGTCTGACCTCACACATGCTCTACTGGATAAACCCACAGAAACCCTCCAAAATCTTGTGGAAAGCCTTGCAACAAGAGTGGAAGCTGTTATAGCTGCAAAGGGGGGCGGGGGAGCCAACTACATATTAATGTCTATGTATTTACCCTGCAATGTCCCTGTTGGTGTAATGGTCTGGTTACTTTTGTCCACATAGCATAGTGTATTTATTACAAAAACAATGAGAAATTAGGATTTTCACAGAAGCTCTTTGCAAGCAGGAGCAGGCTTCATTTCTTACAATTTACAACATGTATTACCTATGTGTGCTACATTACGGGCAGACTGTATTGCTCCAACAATTTGCCTAAGACTTGATAGAGAATTTAAAGAGCTGTTGTTAACTCAATTAGACAGTTTTCTCAGTGTAGCAGGGCCTCTGCTGACGGTCTTTGTCATGTATCTACCACTCCTTTTTTTTTTTATCTGTAAATTAATGATTCCTATGATTTATCAAATACACTTAGATTGTTGTGGCTTTTATTTTACTACCCCTGGGCCTAAATGATTTGTGGTTGAAACCTAGGGACAGGTTGCACTGAATTCTATGCTTCCGCAGTCTGGAAAAAAAGACTCATCACTCTCAGCCAGCTAGCGCAGGTTGTAGTCCACCAGACGCTGCGGTGTCTTAGAGCTGCACCTCCGATGAATGCCTCGCTAGTTGTGCTTTTTTGCTGGGTTGCCATGGCAGCAGCTGGTCCATCCTGCCTCTCGCTGACCCTTATATTGTTAAGCTCAGCATCGTTACTGTATCCTGAGTGAGTTCTATATCACTTGGCGTTGGCCAATCTATCAGTTTGTACACGACTTTCGCTCAGCACCTATTGTCTTCACTCTCTCTTTGCAGGGAGGATGTTTGAGGGATCTGCAGAAACCATGCTGGCATCGCTGGATACGGTGGCCTCTCTCAGTGACAGCACTTTACTGTGGCCTGGTATGTAAAACCATCTTATGTTTTTTTTTTTTTGGGTCATGTAGAAATTAAACCTCAACAGTGACACCTAGAGGAAGAAGAAATGTGTTGTAGCGCACTCAAACAGGTGCTACGCTAGGGGATGGGACACTTCATCGCGGCTGCGTCCGCGCAGCCACTACACCGCCGTCACTTCACCACACGACAGCTCGTCGTGGGATATTTCATCGCGGGACATTTCATCGCTAAAGGTGAGTTTTAATGTGTTACAGTTAGAAGATAGACTGTTAGAATTAGGGTCCGGGGTTAATTTTAGTATTAGGGTTTAGGGGGTTAGTATTAGGGTTTAGGGGTTTAGTATTAGGGTTCGGGGGTTAATTTTAGTATTGGGGTTTTGGGGTTAATTTTAGTATTAGGGTTTAGGGGGTTAGTATTAGGGTTCCGGGGTTAGTATTAGGGTTTAGGGGGTTAATTTTAGTATTAGGGTCTGGGGGGCACTTTGGGGGGGATTCATTTATTTAATGGGGTATTTTATTTTAACTTGTACGTGTGTAAGAGCTGACAGTTCAGCGCAACATCAAATCTCAGCCCACTAACACTGTATTTGATTATTGCTTAAGAGAAGATAGACCCCCTCTGTGCACTCAAGCCTTTATTAACATAAAGTAACGGGTGGGCTTATGCCCGTTCTTGCGCTCCCGACCGTCAACCACAAAAATATTCCAAGCGAATTAAAAATGGCTGCAGTGGTTCAATAGTACTGTAGCAAAATCCTAAATTTTATTGTGCAAAATATATTAACATATAGGGAGTACAGACAGAGGCAGGAGACCCCCGAAACGCTACAGCCAGGCTTCATCCGCTTGGATTTTTCTCTAATTATATAGAGGATACTTAAAAAGGTGAATTTTTGGTTATAAATGTGGAGCAATCGGCGCCAATCGCGTCCAGGGGGATTTGCTCCACCTCTTTAGAACTCTATTTCAGAATTGCTATTTATGAATAACTCCTGTCTGTATTTTTACTTCATTATTCATAATAATTTCCATCTTATTATTTTTTTTCCTTTCCCCATATGGTGTTCCTGCCTCTGTACATTTCCATACACACAACAGGAGAGAGGGAGAGCGAGAGATCACATTTAATTGGCAGAAAATAATCATTAAATGGATCGTGGGGTATTTTTGTGCCAGAGAAGACATCTGCCCGTCAGATCTGTGAGAGGGGAAGGCAGGTGGTGACATTCAGTATAAAGCCGTAGAAATCAGGGCTAGATTCTGACACCGGAAAGCGGGGGGGGGGGGGGGGGGGGGTGTTTGGTTAAACCAGTTTCCAAGAAGAGTATACAAGGGATATCCAGGGGAATACCAAGTGTACCAGGGGATTGTGTTTGCTTGTTTGTATTAATTATCATGAAGAATGAGATCTCCTTGGCATTTAACTCTTTGTCAGTGACACCATTTTTCAGCAATAAATAAATACTGAGACACAGTTTTAAAGAAAACCTTTTATTATTTCCCCCGATGTCCGTTTGAATTCCATAGGCCACGATTGGCTGCAGTATTGGGGGAGGCACCTGACGGACATTCTGAAGCATGTTATCATTTGTTCCTTGAGTTGGTGGGCATTGCAAAAAAATACAAATTACCTTTTTTTTCTTATATATTTCCCACTAACATTAAATGACTTGAACATTTATTTATATAGCGCCAGTGATTGGAGTAGTACAGCGCATAGAAGGGAGCTACATATTACACTATGTTTTCACTTTTTCTGCCTTTGAAAAGTTATAGAAATTTGAAGTCTGATCGACCAATATTCCTGGGAATTTATATATTATTATATCACTGGGGGACATCTCAGGATATCGCCTCCCTGGTGTTTGGATGCTGCATTGCAGTTTTAATAAAGGGAGTTTGGAATCTGCTTTCTATTGTAAGAAACAGCAATAAATAATACACAGGCAGCAGCGTATACACGCAGATCGTCATATAGAGATCCCAAGGAGACCGCTTTTATGGGAAAGCCAAATTACCCCAAAGAACAAAACTGCTGCGGAGGCATTATCATCTCTCCTTGGTGTTAGGAGTGTAATAATAATCCTACAG
This sequence comes from Pelodytes ibericus, assembly GCA_036172795.1. Lineage (NCBI taxonomy): Eukaryota > Metazoa > Chordata > Amphibia > Anura > Pelodytidae > Pelodytes > Pelodytes ibericus. Next base: position 16,153,470 of record CM069864.1, on the reverse strand, counting down.
ACAGACGTAGCAACATTGAGAGAAAGAAATCCTGATACTTTAGCACACAGTCTGCATGAACTTTTACTCTAGCATGCAGTCTAACAGGGCACGCTAAAGTAGTAAATGTCAAGGTAAACCGCACGCTAAAGTAGTAAATGTAATGGTTAGACCGCACACTAAAGTAGTACATGTCCAGGTAGACCGCACGCTAAAGTAGTAAATGTCAGGGTAGACTGCACGCTAAAGTAGTACATGTCCAGGTAGACCGCACGCTAAAGTAGTAAATGTCCAGGTAGACCGCACGCTAAAGTAGTACATGTCCAGGTAGACCGCACGCTAAAGTAGTAAATGTCAGGGTAGACTGCACGCTAAAGTAGTAAATGTAATGGTTAGACTGCACGCTAAAGTAGTAAATGTCAGGGTAGACTGCACGCTAAAGTAGTAAATGTAATGGTTAGACTGCACGCTAAAGTAGTACATGTCCAGGTAGACTGCACGCTAAAGTAGTACATGTCCAGGTAGACTGCACGCTAAAGTAGTACATGTCCAGGTAGACTGCACGCTAAAGTAGTAAATGTCATGGGTAGACTGCACGCTAAAGTAGTAAATGTTCAGGTAGACTGCACGCTAAAGTAGTAAATGTTCAGGTAGACTGCACGCTAAAGTAGTAAATGTTCAGGTAGACCGCACGCTAAAGTAGTAAATGTTCAGGTAGACTGCACGCTAAAGTAGTAAATGTTCAGGTAGACCGCACGCTAAGTAGTAAATGTTCAGGTAGACCGCACGCTAAAGTAGTTCATGTCCAGGTAGACCGCACGCTAAAGTAGTAAATGTTCAGGTAGACCGCACGCTAAAGTAGTAAATGTTCAGGTAGACCGCACGCTAAAGTAGTAAATGTTCAGGTAGACTGCACGCTAAAGTAGTAAATGTTCAGGTAGACCGCACGCTAAGTAGTAAATGTTCAGGTAGACCGCACGCTAAGTAGTAAATGTTCAGGTAGACCGCACGCTTAGTAGTAAATGTTCAGGTAGACTGCACGCTAAGTAGTAAATGTTCAGGTAGACCGCACGCTAAAGTAGTAAATGTTCAGGTAGACTGCACGCTAAAGTAGTAAATGTTCAGGTAGACTTCACACTAAAGTAGTAAATGTTCAGGTAGACCGCACGCTAAAGTAGTAAATGTTCAGGTAGACCGCACGCTAAAGTAGTAAATGTTCAGGTAGACCGCACGCTAAAGTAGTAAATGTTCAGGTAGACCGCACGCTAAAGTAGTAAATGTTCAGGTAGACCGCACGCTAAAGTAGTAAATGTTCAGGTAGACCGCACGCTAAAGTAGTAAATGTTCAGGTAGACCGCACGCTAAAGTAGTAAATGTTCAGGTAGACCGCACTCTAAAGTAGTAAATGTTCAGGTAGACCGCACGCTAAGTAGTAAATGTTCAGGTAGACCGCACGCTAAAGTAGTAAATGTTCAGGTAGACCGCACGCTAAGTAGTAAATGTTCAGGTAGACCGCACGCTAAAGTAGTAAATGTTCAGGTAGACCGCACGCTAAAGTAGTAAATGTTCAGGTAGACCGCACGCTAAAGTAGTAAATGTTCAGGTAGACCGCACGCTAAGTAGTAAATGTTCAGGTAGACCGCACGCTAAAGTAGTCATGCTAAGTTTTTTTGTTTTTTTTATATTAAATCAAATAATTGTGAGGACGTTAATTATATTGCATTTCAAGCTATATATTCCTTAATCACAAATCTCAACTATTGTTTTGTAACAATAATTGTAACACACTCACTTGCGATTAATATCAAAGGGAATGTAATAGTAAAACAGATGCTTTATACTCCAGTCCTCAGGCAATTAATATAATTAATGAGAGTAATCCTGACTAAGTATTCTCCGTTACAGTTATATCAGTAGCTAATTATTTCAGTCCCAGGGGCAGTATTCGTGCCACATGACATAAGGGGGGGGGGGGAGAGTCACCTTTATAGGTGATTAATGAGGATTGAGGTTAATTATGACTGAGAGCGATTCATTATTACATAGCGTTATGTATTTGAGTGTGGACATGATACATAGTATGTCAGATATGTTCACATACAGTGAGGTCTGTTCACTTAGCAAATTACCTGTCTCTTCAGCTCAACTATAAATGCCTGATTGTCACTACAGGATGAGTATCCACAATGCAGAAATCAGTTCTCCAAAATGATCCGTTATCCAAAATGATCCGTTGTCCAAAATGATCCGTTGTTCAAAATGATCTGTTCTCCAAAATGATCCGTTCTCCAAAATGATCCGTTGTTCAAAATGATCCGTTGTTCAAAATGATCCGTTGTTCAAAATGATCCGTTGTTCAAAATGATCCGTTGTTCAAAATGATCCGTTGTTCAAAATGATCCGTTCTCCAAAATGATCCGTTCTCCAAAATGATCCGTTCTCCAAAATGATCCGTTGTTCAAAATGATCCGTTATAAAATGATCCGTTATACAAAATGATCCGTTGTTCAAAATGATCCCTTGTTCAAAATGATCCGTTGTTCAAAATGATCCGTTATCCAAAATGATCCGTTATCCAAAATGATCCGTTATCCAAAATGATCCATTATCCAAAATGATCCGTTGTTCAAAATGATCCGTTATACAAAAATGTTTTGATAATTTTGGCACAAGTTGCAAATCCCACACACACCTGTCAGAATGCCAGCAAACAACAGTTTATTCAGTGTGCAGCCCCCTTAAGCTGTGATATAGCCTTTCCATGCATGCTCAGATGCACCTACAAAGGGTAATACAATCTCACGTGTGCAGACCTGACACTCCAATGACAGGCTCCCAGTGATGCCTTACATCACCGCTACATCACAGTAACAGTGATTTATTTGCTCTATACGGTATTTACATTGATATTACTGTATTTCATGAGCTGGTCCCCAGCATTTTGGATAAGGGATACTCAATATGTATTACCTTGTCAGTTCCTCACATTCGATTGCTTAGTGACCCCAGTGTTTTCTGAAGAAAAAAAAAACCCTAAATCAATGATGAAGCATTCAGTGTTAGGAGCTATGATCCGGCCAGAGATTGAGACACAACCCAAAGACTGATAGTGGTCATCACTAGAGTGTGGACTTCGTAGTATCCTAAAACCAGCAGTGTCTGCAGCCAACAAGGACTCTAGCCTCACAGTATTATAAAAATACACTATGGTGCATGTACATCCTAAGAACCTTATCATTTGTTCCTTGCAACAACAACAAAAAAATCACCTTTTTTAATACATTCCCCAGTAACATTAAATGACTTGAACATTTATTTATATAGTGCCAGTGATTGGAGTAGTACAGCTCATAGAAGGGATCTACATATTACACTATGTTTTGGCTTTTTCTGCCTTTGGAAAGTGATAGAAATTTGAAGTCTGATCGACCAATATTCCTGAGAATTTATATATTTTTGATATCACTGGTGGACATCTCAGGATATCGCCTCCCTGGTATTTGGAGGCAGCATTACAGTTTTAATAAAGGGAGTTTGTAATTCCTTTCTATTGTATGAAACAGCAATAAATAATACACAGGCATCAGCGTATACTATCGTCATATAGAGATCCCAAAGTTAGGAGTGTAATAATCCTACAAAAGCACAAGGGTTGAGTAACGCTTATCAGAAATTACTGGGACCAGAAATATTCTGGATGACGGATAATTTTGGATAACGGATCATTTTCACCTATAAGATGTATTAAAGCCTCTCAGCTCATGAAATACAGTAGTGTCAATGTAAATACTGTATAGAGCCAATAAATCACTGTTACTGTGATGTAGCCGTGATGTGAGGCATCGTTGGGAACCTGCCGTTGGCGTGTCAGGTCTGCACACGTGTCATTGTATGACCTTTTATGGACATGGGGGAATCCGAGCATGCATGGAAAGGCTATATCACAGCTTAAGGGGGCAGGACACTGAATTATCTGTTGTGCGCTGGCATTCTGACATGTGTGTGGAATTTGCAACTTGTATTGGAATCTAAACTAAAAGTGTGTAATGGATCATTTTGGATAAGAGATTTTTCAGATGAGACATGCTCATCCTGTAGTGCTCGCCTTGGACAGAGATTGAGAACCTGTAGAACTGAGGTGTGGCCTATAACTACCATGATGTTCATCCAACCAGTTGGCTGGCTGGGGATCATGAGCATCACCGAACACAGCAACTCTACCAAAGGTTGTCTACTTGCTATAGCCTGGAGTATAATGAATATGTAGAAGAAACCAGTTAGAGCTGGGGTATCAAACTGTCGCTGCCGGTGGCCTTCATCTTCTGTATTCCCCTGCCAGCATTTTATGGCGACGGAGGTTAACTGGAAATGTAGTCTATCAACAGCTGAGGGGCCTCAGTTTAAGACCCCTGAGTTAGAAAGTCTCTGCAAATTTTTTTTTTTTTTTTTTTAAAGCTTTGTTTAAAATGTTAAAACAGTACATTACTTTCTAATGGTGGAACCAGACCAAGGGCCTTGGTTCCGAAATGTCTTGTCCCTCCACTGGGCCACAATGACTAACTGGCTGTGATACTGGACAGAATGTCTGCCATGGACCCTCTCTAAAAGGGACAGGCCTGTTTGGATTGCATCCCATATTGCACTGACAGAACCGCCTGTTGTATTATTATTTTTATCTTCTCGCCAGGACACGAGTACGCGGCTGACAACTTGACATTCGCCGCGGTGGTGGAGCCTGAAAACCCCGTACGAGACAAGAAGTTTCAGTGGGTTTTACAGAACAGACTGGAGAAAAAATGCACGGTGAGGAGTGGGAAGTGGGACTGGGATCCATAGACAGCTTATAATAGAAACTCCTACCTGACGCTGCATCCCACAATGAGTCACCTCCATTAATACAGGGATTCCTGAATGCACAGAATAGCATGCAATGAATACATGACAAGCCTGCTGCCATTGTCTGGAATAGACAGCCTGTCACACTATTTACAGAAACACAGACTGTATCTACTCTGCAAAATACTTTTATTAGTCCCCAGTTCCCTATCTTATAGCTAGGATAGCCTTGTGTCTATCCCACGCATGCTTAAACCCCTTCACTGTGTTTACCTCTACCACTTCCGCTGGAAGGCCATTCCATACATCCACTACCATCTCAGTAAAGTAATACTTTTATTAGTCCCTGACCTTATCTTATATCTAGGATAGCCTTGTGCCTATCCCACGCATGCTTAAACCCCTTCACTGTGTTTACCTCTATTTCCGCTGGAAGGCTATTCCATACATCCACTACCCTCTCAGTAAAGTAATACTTTGTTATATTAGAGTCTCACCAGGAGAAGCTTTTTTTTTTTTATTTTTTGCAGCACTTTCTTTTATTTTTAAACTTGTTATTGAAACACAGGTGAGTCTGACAGTTGCCCCAATATGGGGATAAAATTAAATGGACATTTTAAGATGCGTATTATTTTTATCCGGACTGTGAATCATGCAGGCGGGTCTGGTCGCCAGCGCAATAAAAGACCCCTCTTACATAGATGTAAGTTATGTACCCATTATTGGTCATATGGAGAGGATATAACAAAACCGACACACATAATAATGATAAAAGCTCCCTAAGTGAACTGGGCAGCTGCAAGATCTCATAATGCACAGCATTAGTGGTACGGTTATACACTGTAGGGTCTACAAAATCACAGCTCCGAAATCTGACCCAAATCAGATCCCTTTGGTAATCAATTCGAAGTCCTCCCAAAACAGCCCGGAAATAGGCCAAAGTAAAAAAAATCCAAATTATAATAAAGTTTAAATATTAATAAAGTACAGGTAAGCCCCGCTGTAATGCGAGGCTTGGGATCCACTGACTAAGATCGCGATCTAACCAGGATTATGATGTTAGTCCTCAGACGGTTTTACTGCGAAAGTTTATAGTGAGATCTTACGATACGTTTGCTTTACTGGGGAAGTTATAGTGCTAACCAGTCCTGCCGCAGTCCCATAGGAGCATTATAACGGATAGCGCTATATGGGATTCATCTATACATAAAAAAAATATTAATATAAATTAACTTTATTAATTTTAAATTAAAAAAAATCTTATTATTGTTATCTATAGTCTTATTATATATAACATTAATGTTATTCTTTTTTTTGTTTTTACATTTTTTTTTTACATTTCAGTTCAATTTCCATATTAAAATCCTATGTATTCCCCAGGGCCAATCCCCCCCCGAACCGAATATGGCCGAATATTGTCCTAAAATCAGAAATTGCTTTTGTAACTATGTTGTGTTGATCAAAATGAGCCATGTTCACTTTGTAAATTCTGCTGTGCTCCTCCCAGTGTCCATCTACCCTTGGAGAAGAGAAGGAGTATAACCCATTCCTACGAACTCACTGCCGAGACCTGCACCTGGCCCTTGATCTCCATCGAGGAGAAGAAGAAGAATGGGGCCACTTTCGGGCCAGAATCCTGGAGGAGGTACGAAGGAGGAAAGACCTCTTCAAAGGCAGATAGTCCTGTCTTCTTCTGAGAACAGAGATTGGTCTACCCCACAGTGCGGTGGAGTTCGCGTACTAAGTAATTATCCCTTAGATTCTAGCAGTCCCATTTTAATTTTCCTCTTCAATAACTATAACGGGGCAAAGTCGCCCCCATGTCGGTGACCTTCACCTGTCCGTACCTCATGTCCTCCATCCTCAAACGATGTTTGATGCGTCTTTGTGTGGTTTGGACAGCTGCAGACTTTACATGGACACATCTGAACAAGCAAAGTTATTTTATGGGAGAGTTGTAACATATACAAAACATGTTGCTTTGAAACTTTCAGAATGCCCCAAATCCGAGGCATTACTGATATTGTACAATTTATTTAGAATCCTTTGCTGCTCCCCACCTTTTGTGCTGGACCAGGCGATTAATCAAGACTGTTGACTGAGATGCCCAATCAGCTTTGGGTTCGGAAAAACCACCCACCACTTTATACAAGAAGCAAAGAATTTGAGCCCAGACTTTTGTGTGCTTTATGTGCACGAGAGAAAGCGCATTGTATTCGGTAACCCCTTGATCACACAGAATGACTGCACTGGGTTACTATTCTAACACTGATCAGAGCACTAGCCACCTTCCGTGGGAGATGGAGTTTGGGATACTTTGTCTCGTGGCTTCCTGGAGGCTACATTGTCCACATTTCTGCAAAGAGGTGCGTCTGGGGTGGACCACAATGAAACTACTCTGAAACGGTCTCAGAAACTGGGGGCTGCAGGGCAGCTTTTGTGGCCCGTAGAACACCTCTTCGATGTGGCAAACGTCCCTGTAGATAGAATTGATTAAAACATATTGTATTCGTAAAGTTCTGTGAAAATAGACTGGACGAAGAAAAACTGACACTTCTGCTGCTGACATTGATACATTGTGATAGCCGGGCGAATAGATGCATAGATCAAAGGTTTTAAAAATAATTTACTTGTCTGGCCTGTTTTAGATTACCATGCAGCTCTGCATGCAAATTAATTATGTGCTGTACCAGATAATTTGCATATAGGACCTACATGGGGATTTTTAAAATTAAAAAAAAAAAAAGTTTAGAATTATGATCTATACATTTTCTGGCACTTTTTTGTGTGCACTACATAGGCACTCCTTAGGTGACATGGTCCTTTTGCACCACAAACTCGCGACCGGTGTTATTTGGAAGCCAATCACAGAGCTGCATGTTCATGGTTTATTGTACATATCACAGTGTCCTACAAATGTGAAACAGACTTGGGTTTGTCTAATTGTCACAGTGTATCTCTGCTGTTCTTTAATACTTCTGCCAGAGTTGTATAACTGTAGTATCTGGGTAGTTGTACACAGAATGATTAAATGAGTATTTGTGTTGAGCATCCTTTCAGCTAGTGTCTGGAATAGGAAACTGAGGACAAATTAAATCATTTAATTTTTATTTTTTTTTAATGTTGAGGGGTTTTGAACTAAGAACTCGCAAGCTCTTTACATCTTAAAAATGGATGTAATTGGACAAGTGTTTTTATTACATTTTTTTTTTTTTTATTCTAAGAGTTTGTTCGAGGCTGAAGATCCGAGAAATAACCGAGATTGAGTTTCTAGCGGAGAAGTGGCCGTGAATGGTTATAACACTAGTGTTAAAAAGGACTCTGACAACTGTTGTTTGCGGTGTAGAATCTGTGGCGAAACAACTGTTAAAGGGACAGTGTCACCTCAACATTGTTATTACTGTGCATAAAAAAATGATTGAAAATGATCTATACATTGTAATAGCAAAACTGCAAGAAAATGTCTTAATTAGGAGAAAAATGTTTCTGTGGAGTCTTCTGCTTATGACATCATCTGTGGCACGGTATGCAAATGAACTGCTTTTCCATGGGAAATGTGTAATTTACATACCGTGCCACAGGTGATGTCATAAGCAGGAGATTTCACAAACATATTTGATTTTGCTCCTAATTTAGGCATTTGTTTGCAGTTTTGCTTATATAATTTATAGATCATTATCAATCATTTTTTTATGCTCTACATGCACATGAATAACAATGTTCAGGCGACACTGTCCCTTTAACAGTTGTTTCGCCACAGATTCATTTTTTTATCATTTTTTATGCTCTACGTGCACAGTGAAACAATATTCAGGTGATACTGCCCCTTTAAAGGGGTTTTCTTGCCTCGCCCTCTCCACGAGTGCAGAATAGGCAACTGTGGCCAACATGGACTCCCTAAAAGGGATAGGCCTTTCTTCCTCCCCTGCTGGGAATGTAGAACATTAAAAATAAATGTATGCATTGTGTTAGCAGAGTTTGTCTGTGCTCTCTCATGTTCATGACATCAGCATGATCAGCAAATGAACTACTACAATGGAGAAAATAACGAATTTGCATTTGGTGATGACACAGTAGGAGACAGGAACAAACACATCTGTTAACCTTTCATTTGCCTGCAAACACAATGTATAAAGAGTGTTTATGCTGTACATTCACATTGTAAATACCATTTAGGAGACAGGGTCTTTTACCCTCTTTAGAACAACCATTTGCTTCCTTTTCCCTTCCTGGGAATTCATTTATAAGCTGTGCTGTGAGTTGCAGAGATTCAGGGATACTGAGTAGCTGCATTTTGGTGATTTGCAAAAAATGTCCTAAAAATGCTCAAACTGAATCCAATTCGGAACATATCGGTGTATATTAAGTTACCCTTAAGTGTGATGGCTGCCGCACTTGGTACATGCTGTGTGCTGGGGCTCGGTCACTTGATATGAGTGGGAGTGTAACACATAAAAAATGATCTGTACACTTTACAAGCAGAATTGTAAGCCTAATCTCCATTAAAGTCGTAGTAAAGACTGAAAATGTTTTCTTTTAAATACATTAAGATAAATGAAATGCTTTTTGAATTTTCTTTTCTATAATTAATATAAGTTTTGAAATAAAAAGACTGAGATCTCAAAAAGTTTGGCTTGCTTAGAGAATTTCCTCATCACCAGTGATCTTTAAATGTTTCATTATTACACATTCAGCTCAGAGGCACATGTGCATTTTGAAGAGTGTTACAGTGTATCATGTAATAAAAGTCAAACATCCCTTGAGATGGAATTGTACCTCCTGCTGAAAGTGCATTTTGACACATTCAGAGGTAACTGGGAGAGAAACACTGTGGAAAAAATGTTTTCACAGAGCTCAGCTGTCACAACTGTCATATGAAACCCTCTAAGTAGAGGAGAATGCTGCAGTAAGACATACATTACTTGACAATGGTAAGTCATAGAAAGAATGTTCACCAAGCATTTTACTCATCTTAAAGTGGCTGATCATTTAAGAAAGGAAAAATAACAACACCTTGTTTGTCTTTACTCAGCTTGTGACATTCTGTAAGAGTTAATTATTTTTTCTGTTGGTTCATTTACATTTGGTGTCACAAAGATATGAATAAAAAACAGCACAGACACATTTTTTTCCTAATTTTTTTTCCAATTCTGCTAACACCGTGGGCAGCCATGTTCAAAGGTAAATTTGTGGGACCAAAATTCTAAAAGTGATCTAATCCATGGTGACCGGACATTTAGAACTTTGCTTCAATTGATCTTTTACACATAAGCCCTAATTTCTTTCATTTTTGATGTTGTGCTTTCCCACCATAAAGGAATTGACTCCCAGCTGGACTGGTCTACATAGTCAAGAATGAGTAGTAGATGCATTCAATCACCTTCCAGTGAAGGTAGTGTAGACCTCCATTAAAGCATGACTATCCTCAAGAACTAGCTGGGCCCAACTGGTTCTTATATGCTGTCGTTATCAGTGTTTAGGTGGCAGAAACCCTTTACTGGAAGGCAATTAGATTCCTCAGTACTACAAATGTGCTAATGTCATTTTAGAGATGTAATTGTTCCTGGTATAATCACTGTAAATCTCCTGTGGGAAACCATGGAAGAAATCAAATGAGTGGCTATCTCATAACTAAAAGTATAGTTCACCTTTGTGTGTGTGTCTCTCTCTCTCTCGTCTCTCTCTCTCTCTTGTCTCTCTCTCTCTCTTGTCTCTCTCTCTCTCTCGTCTCTCTCGTCTCTCTCTTGTCTCTCTCTCTCTCTCTTGTCTCTCTCTCTCTCTCTCTCTTGTCTCTCTCTCTTGTCTCTCTCTCTCGTCTCTCTCTCTCTCTCGTCTCTCTCTTGTCTCTCTCTCTCTTCTCTCTCTCTCGTAAGAATACCGGACCTAACAGACCCCAATTAGTCGATCGGGGTGAGCCACCACCCACTCTGATTGGCTGGGCGCGCTTTGATACTTTCTCTGGGGGAGAGTGGAGAGTAAACCTGTATCTGTAAAGATGTACGTTGGTTTGACTTGGGAAGAGGGGTCCGTGTCTAAAAGGTGTTCATTGTTGACTGGATTTGCACATGCCTACCCACAATCCTTTGCATTGGCGGTAGCACTGCGAATGTGTGATTTCTAAGTGAAAAGCAGGCCTTAGATTTGTGTTTGATAATAGACTCATCCTCTAGAAAAGGAAAACAAACATTTTAAACCTTGCATACTCTAAGGAAGCAAGAGCGGAAAAATTGTTTTGTTGTTTTCTTTCATTCCTAACTTTATTATTGTCTCAAACAAGAGCTTGGCAAATATTTGTGGCTAATAGGAGTCAAACAGACCAATTTAGGATCCACCTTGGTTATTTTACAAGCCAGGTAAAGACTGCCACTGTTATCATCCAGAGCAGGTATGCTCTGCCTGAACATGATATTGAATTAGTGGATAGGGAGAGGATAACCCTATACATTGCTTAAAGCAAATATGAAGAATGGAGTTGGGCTGGCATAGTGTTATCCCATTGCCACAGATGAAGTCATTTTGGCAGTACCAACCCAGAACCTTTAAATGTCTGCAAAGCTTTATTCAGCTTTAATCCAGGTTTCTGCTGATTAAATCGCTCCAGGTTGAAAATAAAAAGCTTAACGATGACACTTTCCATAAGTTCATTGATACATTTTTTTATTTTATTTATATAATACATACCTTTCTCGAGGTTCTTCCAGGGGATTGATCCTTCTTCATGTCTTGGTTTTTGGAGAGAGATGGAGAATCGTCCTATATGATCAAATATGGATAATGAATATTTTGGCCACGCAGAAAAGCACATGGATAAGAGAGACTACACAATCAGGGGACACGCTGAGGTGTGTACACCTCAGCATGTACGCCTTGTGTCTGATGGGGATACTACTCCTTTGGTACCCACATCAGTCAGTCTTTCATGACATAGTGCCCCTCTTTTTTTGGAACCTGGAAAGTTTGCTCCACACCTGTTACCTGCAACAAATTTGTGTACAAATTGCCTTTCATGAATACAAATAAATCTTGGTGTTGTGTGAAATGACTTGCCTCACTAAATAAATGACTTGTAAAAATGTCAAACGCCCTGTCCAAGTGCCATCTTGTCCAAGTGCTTCACACTTAGGTATGCCAGCCAGTATTTTACCGTCAGGTCAGTATGGAGGCAGTAGAATGACAGATATTTTTGGGAAATAAAAGTGGCAAACTGCTGTGTACCATGGATGCAAGAAGCCCTGACAGACAGAGCAAAGACACAGGTACAACACAAACCACAACAGCTGGTTGCAGCACTGTGCATCAGAATTCCACTGGTAAGTTTACTACATATAATTATCTGTGAGGTCATTAAAAAGTGCCATTTCATGTGCGTTTTGACAGATGGCTCCATTTACACACTAGGTGAACTGTCGGAATCAGGCTTTGTAATCCAAAGTTCACTCCATATTTCAGGGCATTGCTAAGTGATACACAAAGGTGATTATTTACAGAAATTCTAATACCTTCATTCCAACCTACAAAAAGAAAACTAAATGAATGCAGACATTAGATGCAGGCGTGTAACAGAATGGGGGTGGAGTGTAACAGAATGGGGGTGGAGTGTAACAGAATGGGGGTGGAGTGTAACAGAATGGGGTGGAGCTCACGTAGCAGCACGAACTTTGGGGATAATTCACTAACAGTGAACTGCAAAAACTCAGGCAGTTCATGAATTAAATCTTTGCACTCAACTATTAAGGCTTGATCTTTGTAGTTTACTTGTCAGTTCACTTTTAGTGAAAATCACAGGAGCTTCTAACGCAGCAGCATCTAATATACGGCCTGCATGATATTGGCAGCGGTAACTGTATCTTATACTTAACTGACGACAAATGCTCTCTGCCAGAACTTGTCAGAGCGCCGATGTCTTGTGACATCTGGGCGCTCTGAACTCGGGTGACTTCTGCAGGAAGTGAGTGCACATATCACGCTGGGTTGGCTACACTTGACCATCCCCCTTCCTGCCATGCAAGGTAAAGAAGCAGGGAGGGGGACATAAAGTAAATGGTGGGGGTTTTTTTTATAACAAAAATAAAATTACACTGTGTGTGTGTGTGTGTGTATGAATGAGACAGTGCTTGTGTGAGAGACACTTTGTGTGTGTGTGTGAGAGACTATGTGTGTGTGAGAGAGAGACACTGTGTGTTTGACTGTCATTTTGTGCGTGAGACAGTGTATGCGAGAGACACTGCGTGAGAGTGAGAGACACCAAGTGTGTGTGTATGAGACACTATTAGTGTGTGACACACATACATTTTTGATGAAGTGGGCTACAGCAGAACAAAACTTGGACACCTCTTCCCTACTGTATAATATTTGCCCTCTGTAATTTCAGCGTGATATATCATTACTGAAAAAAGAAGAAAAAGGAGGTTTGCAGGTTCAGCAGGATAAATAGCTTCTGAGGCTGCACCGTAATCCAAGATAGTGATTTATCATTACTGTAAGGGCGTTATAGGTTAATTGTTGCAACCCATATGACAGTTCTCTCTAATATCCACATAGATTTTTGTAATATAAGCACTGAGCACTTTTATTGCAGTGCATAATAAGAAGGTATACATTTTGCAGCTATATACACATTTTGTGCCAAATATACATTTTATACACTGAAATGAGACACTTATTTTAGACTTTTTATACACTGCAATAAAAGTACTCTTTGCCAATACTACAAAAGCATTACATATTGTAGGCAGCAATTGTGATTTTTTGTTGTTGTTGTTGTTGGAGTGGAGGCCAGCGAGGGGGCCAGGGTCAAGAGGGCCCAAGCAAATGCTTGCCCAGAGTCCAATCATAATTAAAGATGGCTCTCGAAATAGTACTGGGTTTGATAGAGCAAAGTATAAGCCCAGCCCTCCTGTTTGTCACAGAAAATAAAGTTCATTTAAAACACATTTTTCTCCTAATTTAGGCATTTGCTTGCAGTTTTGCTAATTCAATGTATAGATGATTTTTAGTATTTTTTTATCCTCTACATGCCCAGTAATAACAATGTTTAGGTGATACCTTCCCTTTAAACACACACACATGTCACACTGCTGTTGTGCTTCAGTACAAAGGCAAAAGTAGTTTGTACAAAAGCCTAGGAGTAAAACTGTGCAAGGAATGAGAACATCCATTGCCAAATACGTGGGCCTGTAAATGCACAAATGTGCTCACACAAAGACAGGATAACTGGTGCACCTATATTTTTGAAACTAATGTTTATTATGTTACATAGTAGCATACCTCCCAAGGGTCCCTATTTAGGAGGAACAGTCCCTATTCCCCCCAGTCCTTCCTTTTTTCTTTAGTATTCTCCAGAGCCGATCTGATCTGGACTATGGAAACCAATGTTTTTGTTAGGGATTTTTTGTTTTGTTTTATTGGTTAGATAAGAAAGTGTTGGCACTGGTGCTGTTAGTAATGAAAAGTGTTGCAAATCCAGCCCACTGAATGTGGTTAGAAAGCAGTGTTTATGCAAAAACCCATTTACTGCAGTTTAAACTCAGTTTATTGGGAGTTTTATTGCTGTGGAGTCTGTAATACGCCCATACAGAGCAAAAATTCTGAGCTCCCAGAAAACAGGGACAACAGAGGAGGAAAGAAGGGATTTGGCTGCAAAATAAGGACTGTCCCTCCTAGTCAGGGACACTTGGGAGGTATACTGTCACAGTCACACACACATACACACATACACACACACAGTCTCACACACATACACACAGTCTCACACACATACACACAGTCTCACACACACACACACACACAGTCTCACACACATACACACAGTCTCACACACATAGACAGTCTCACACACATACACACACACACAAACACAGTCTCACACACATACACACAGTTTCACACACATACACACACACAGTCTCACACACATACATACACAGTCTCACACACATACATACACAGTCTCACACACATACACACATTTTGAATATCTGTTTCCCCTCCTTGCTCTTTTACCTTTCATGGCAGCAGGGAGGGGGCTCTCGTTGTACAGAGGGGTCTGCACAACTATTACAACATTTCTTATTTTTTAAGAATAAAGCAAATCTTTTTAAGAAATAGATCATAACTGCCATATTGTACACAATGTAGTCTACTGTCTAAGGGTAAACATCAATCAGCAGGCAGTACAAATCTGCAAGACAGATGCATTACAAGCCCCCAGAGAACATGAATTGTCCATCCTTTGTGGCTCTGTAAGAGTCACAAGCAGGTCAGGAGCAGAAGTCATTTCCCATAATCGTACCCAACCAAGCATCATGATGCAGTGCACAGGAAGGCCACTAGATGGAGCCACTAGCGGCAGAGCGTATGCTTGCCTGGACGCCGCCATGATGATGATGATGACGTCAGCGTGCCTCCACTCCCGTTGCTACGGATACTGTTGCTATAGGGAGGACGCGGGCCTGGTCTGCGCAAAGGAGCCAGAGCAAAGTGATCACTGCACAGAGGTAAATGCGTGTGATACATAACCCACGATTTCATAATACAGATACAGCAAAACAGAGTGCAAACGTCATTGGCAAACAACAACTCCCATGATCTTCAGACAGCCAGAGGCTTGCAGAGGATATTGGGAGTTGTAGTCCAGCCCTGACTGGAGAGCTATGGATTGTCAGTAGCCACTGATAGAGAAATATATCCCTTGATGATGTTGTGGTGGTGAGTGACGTCACTGATATATGTGACGTCATCTTTTCAATCTACATTCTAGAAAGACTAGTGATGTCACATTTCCGTATCTGCTGATGCCATACATTTCCAAGGCAGCAGATCAGTGTGACGTCAAATTTTGCAAATCTTATGTCAGGAGATTGTGATGTCATAAATTTCCATATCTGGTGCAAGGGAGTTGTGATGTCATATGTCCCATTTCTGCTGTCTGAAATGTTTTTGTGATATCATCCTACCACCATATCTGTTATCAGGTGAGTTGTGATGTCATAATTACAGATCTGCTTTTTTTTTTTACATTGAAATGTTCCAAGCAACATTTTACCCAATGTAACTTTGAATTATGTTTTCATAAGAATTAAAAACAAATACAATACAACAGCAGGGTTGGTAAACTACTTGCTCTATATGGTTACATTTTGATTTATGCATATTAGTAAACCCACTGAGATGATGATTTCATAAACTGGGGGCACCACAGACATTTTAAACTCATTTTTTCTTAATTCATACATTGTAATCATGCTAATGAAAAATATAGATCTTTATTTATTCCCTGCAGTCACTGAATAAACAATGTTTAGATGATGAATCCCCTTTACAGATGGTCCTCATCTCTTCTTCTAATATTCAAAGCCCCCCATATATATACATTGAAGTTTTTTGTAGGCCATTGGAGAGTTATAAAGTTTGCAGTAATGTGTGTACAGAATCTTTTATTTAATGCAGCCTTTCAGGTCTTTCATAAGAAATGGAAACAAACCCTCTTGCAAGTGTGGAGTCACCAGCATCCACAGATGCCCCAGGTGAACAGCCAGAAGCATCCGAAGTTATGCCAGATGTAGGTGAGTGGTTACTCATGTATTATGTGTTATGGGTAGCGAGGAAAGGGGGTTTTACTAAATGAATGTGATTGCTGGTTTTTCGTATTTTTCTTTAGCTAGACAGCAAATGGCACCAGCAGATTCCCTTGGTTATAAAGTTATTAATTGTGTAGGAAGGTAAACATGTGATCGACACCAATTCTTTTTTTGTAGAGAAAGAGACAGATGCCCACACCGATACCCCAGGCGCCATTCCAGATGGTGCAAGTGCCGCGGGCGATAGAGGTGAGTGTATGTTCATCTATATTTGCCATCTTTGCAGTTGTGCAGGTTAAGGTTGGTAAGGGAATTACTTATTTCATTTGAAGTAATAATACTTTTTTTTTTTTTTTTTACTAAAGGTAAGTTATGGGATATTCTGTACATTTACAGTAAAAGCAATATTTAGGTGATAAAGGCCAATTTTGAAAAAAAAACTGTTTTTTTAGAATATTTTCTCACATTTCCCCTCAAACATCCAATGATACCCTCTTGTTCTAGTACTCTTCTTTTTGTTATTAAATGCCTTGTCTGTTGTGTGGGGTTTTTAGGGTGGCACTTTACTTGCCTTTCTATAAATACTCTTTTAATTGTTTTAAGTAATTCTCGCTAAATTATGTTTGCTTTTATTTTTTGTTTAGAGAAACCCACACCTCCAGATGTCCTGAGTGTGGAGCCAGGTGCCACGGACATCACGTTTGACGTGGGTGAGTGAACATTACTCATATGCCAGCAGATGGATTGCCCATCACTGTGATAAGTTTAAAAAAAAGTAAAGGTTGAGTATCCCTTATCCAGAAATCCATTATCCAAAATGATCTGTTATCCCCCCAAAAAATTTGGATTTTGCTACACGTTGCAAATTCCACACACACCTGTCAGAATACAAGTGCAGAACAATTTAATCAGTGTCCAGCCCCCCTAAGCTGTGATATAGCCTTACCATGCATGCTCGGATTCCCCCACACAAAGGGTAATACAATGGTACATGTACAGGCCTGATGCACCAACGGCAGTTTCCCAACAATGCCTCAATCACAGCTACATCACAGTAAAGCTTGCCCTATACAGTATTTACAGTGATCCTGCTGTATTTCATGAGTGCTGAGAGGCTTTAATATATCTTATTGGTGAAAATGATCCGTTATCCAAAATGCTTCTGGTGCCAGAGAGATAGTCAACCTGTAATACATTTCTTGGTGCCATCGATCTTCCCGTATGCTAAAAATGCTTTTAAAATACCTGCAATGCTACTGTGTATTTTAAAACATTTACACATATGTTTAAAGGGTCTCTGTCAGCTGAAACAGGGTTTATTCTGTGATGATTGAAAATGAGCTAATCATTGTGTTAGCAGAATTTCAAGCAAATGCATAAATTAAGATAAGTGTTTTAAATGTGTCTCTTGTTTATGACATCACATGCAAATAAACTGGGAAATGTATGTGCATATCAAGCCACACGGTGATGTCGTAACCAGGTCATATTTATTGCATTTGTTTGCAAATTTGCTATCACTAGTTATATATGCTGCGCATGCACAGTACTCCTTCTCCGCTATCTCAGACACCGTAAAATCAGATCAAGGCCACAAGATTACTGCCCTGAATCCCACCGTCCCCCCAGAGGTGAACTTGGCGGGACAGTGAGACAGATCCCCAAAATCGTGACTGTCCTACGCAAAGTGGGAAATTTGGGGTCTAGGAGGTAGCTCATCTCTTGTGTATTAAATGTCCTGAGTTAATTTAGCTCATGTCAATGGCTACCATAGGCTGCAATAGAAAAACTGGAGACATTGATGTGAGATAACTCACGTTATTGAATAGAGCCCATTATGTCAAATGAGTCCATTACTCTCATGTTTGATATATCATAAATCATTTTTTATTTTTTTTTAGCTAAAGACAAACTGCCCCCGGGTAATGCTGTGAGTGCCAGCCCAGAGGCAATAGAATATATGGCCAGTGTAGGTAAGTAATTAGGTAAACCTATAAACAGGAGCTATAGCTTGTGCTAGCATTTTACATGGTTTTGCAATGAAAGTGGCTCTAGAACTTTTTTTAATGTTGGCTTCAATTTAAAAAGTGGAAAGATCAGTGGCCGTTCTTGTATGTAAAGCTGACGTGTATCTCTGCAGGTATATGTTGGTTTACATTCCGCTCTGTCTCTCAACTGAGGCAGGACTGATCCGAGTACCTTTTGCCTGAGAAAGGGCGACACCAATATAGTCTGTTCTTTAGGATAATACCTACTCGGAAGGGGCATCCCCGTTTTTGTTTTTTTTTGCTGACTTGCACCATTACTGAGGAGACTATACATTAGCAAATAAGACTGGTCTCACCCCATCGGGGCAGTCCAGACCCGAAATGCATGATAAGCCTCCTCTGCACAAGGAATACTGCAACCACACACGTACCTTTCGGCTTATCACAGTGTGGTACAGCTAGTGTCCCTCTAGGTGCAGTGTGTCAGGGGTCCACGTCTGGGCATACCCTGAATAACCCACAGTGAGAAAAACAAAACGGGAGCCACATCTCAGACCGAGAACAGACAACACTCAAATTGCACAATGGTGGAGTTTAATAAATCCTTGTTACATTGTTTTTACATGAGGAAGCAACCAAACAGCATATGTTTTATATTAAAAAAGGCACTATTTGTAAAATATCTGAAATATATGCCGCAGATATAAAAGACAGTTAATGCAGACGCTGGTGGGGGTTGTGTTTGAACTCATATTATTCTAATCAGTATGGATCTATATGTTTGTGTTGGTTCTGTCCTCACAGGGCTGGAAGATCTGTTGCTGTGTGTGTTCAATGAATCCTTACAGACTGTGTCGGCTTCTGGAGAGGAGCTGGGTTTATTCACAGTCGCAGTGCAGCCGGCACACTACCCCCAGCAAGGACTTGAAGAAGAGAAATGCTTTTTGGTTCATGCCTCAACCCAGGGCATCATCGATGACGTTCCATGTGGAACCTCAATAGTTGGTTAGAATTCCCTTATTCTCATGACAACATGGCACCTGTCAGACTCTTTTCTGCATATCCTTAAGCTTGATGTTGACAGAAGCATTATTACATCACAAAACATCTAGATAACTTTAGCATCTGTATATAAACTGCCCCAACTGCTCCCTCTACTGCTAAGTCAGTTTTTAGATCAAAATTTTTCACTTCCCCCCAGCTTCTATAACCTGACAGCCGGACAATCCCAGAGTAACCTGAAAGGGTAACGTACGGCCTGAACTAAAAGGACTTGTGAGCGGGATAATATCGCAGTCACAAATGCCAGAATAAAACATCGCAATATAAATTATTTTCACAGTAATACAATAGCTGTGAAGCAGGAGAATATATTTAATCTCATTAACAGTTAGAGTGTGTATTATACACTGAATGACATTAAAGGGAAGTGTAACTTTTCTGTAGCACTGTCCTGATCCAATTGTCTCCTCCACTCTGACTCATTTATATTTTATATATATATATATATATATATGTTTATTTTTTTTTTACAGCTTACATTTCACAGAAACTAGAAACACTGGAACAACACCACCATGAATACATGAAGGTACAGAAAAAGGACTGATGCCTCTGACAAGTACCGCTTATAATACACAGCACTTGCTCTACTTAGGACTCGGCCAGTGATCAGATTTTGTGTAATGGTTTAAAGTGACTCTAAAGTTTGTTAGTTAAAAACCTAGTGTCACTGTCTGGAGTAAACCTGATGTATATCTTTGCGGGTTTACTCTGAGCTCTGCCTCTCAGCTGAGGCAGAGATTGTGGGATGCTGGCGCACACTGACAGTGTCAGCATGCGCTCAGCCTCACACCACACGTCTGATAGGGGTCTGTCCGATCTGGTCGTCTCTCCCTGCT
Organism: Pelodytes ibericus; assembly: GCA_036172795.1. Taxonomy (NCBI): domain Eukaryota; kingdom Metazoa; phylum Chordata; class Amphibia; order Anura; family Pelodytidae; genus Pelodytes; species Pelodytes ibericus. The sequence goes on along the minus strand of CM069864.1, from coordinate 16,133,187 downwards.
AGTGCAGAGAGAGACATACATTTAACCATGCCACTGTTCTGACGAATTACTGGAGCAAATTCTCCTGCGCAATCGCAGGAGAATTTGCTCACTGCGCATGCGCATAAAGTTACAGCTGATAACTCAGCTGTAACTTTATGTCCACCGCGCATGCGCGAGCTGCACAACCCACATCCCGCCCCCCGCACACCCCTTCTTACCAGCTGATCGGACAGCGGCGGTACACAGCGCATGCGCGCGGCTATCAAGCCGTGTGGGAATGCGCTGTGTCCGTGGCTGGATTCAAACAAAACGCTGGTAAGTAACACGGGGGGGGACATAAGGAGCCAACAGAGAGGTAAGCACCCTGGTGAGGGCTGCCTCATCTTCATGGGAGTTGTGATCCTCCTGCTGTAGGATCACAACTCCCATGAAGATGAGGCAGCCCTCACCAGGGTGCTTACCTCTCTGTTGGCTCCTTATGTTCCCCCCCCCCCCCCCGCCCCGTGTTACTTACCAGCGTTTTGTTTGAATCCAGCCACGGACACAGCGCATTCCCACACGGCTTGATAGCCGCGCGCATGCGCTGTGTACTGCCGCTGTCCGATCAGCTGGTAAGAAGGGGTGTGCGGGGGGCGGGATGTGGGTTGTGCAGCTCGCGCATGCGCGGTGGACATAAAGTTTCAGCTGAGTTATCAGCTGTAACTTTATGCGCATGCGGAGTGAGCAAATTCTCCTGCGATTGCGCAGGAGAATTTGCTCCAGTAATTCGTCAGAACACCACCATCAGATTGGACCTAGTGAAGATCCCTTCATGTGAAAACCAATGTCTCTCATATTAGGGCAACAGTTTTTTCACTTGTGCTTCGATACTGTGCTCTGTAGATCAACTAGTTAAAGGATTAATACTGTGTTATCCAGGACCGGCGCCTGCCCGGCCGGTATAAAGAAAAAAAAAAAGTGTAAAAAAAAAAAAAAAACCCGGCAGAGGCACTGGCTGGGGGAGATCAAAAGATCCCCCCTCACCAGCCCTCTGCTCGGCAAGCTGTGCTGGGTCCGGGGAGGGGGCGGAGCAAACCGGCACAGCGGTGTAGCTCCGCCCCCACCCCGGGAAGCAGAGCAGCATCTGCTTCACGGGGAGCCCCGGGCAGCATGAGATAGTGCTGCTCGGCTCCCCATGCCTGCATTAAGCATGGGGAGCCGAGCAGCACAAAGTCTTGCTGGCCATGGCTCCCCGTAATGCAGACTGTGCTCTGCTTCCCGGGGTGGGGGCGGAGCTACACCGCTGTGCCGGTTAGCTCCGCCCCCTCCCTGGATCCACCTTTTCAGGCAAAGGTAAGGAGGGGGGGGGGGAGAGAGACAGAACAAGGGTTAGGGGGGAGAGAGACAGACAGAACAGGGGGAGGGGAGAGAGAGACAGACAGAACAGGGGTTAGGGGGGAGAGACAGAACAGGGGGAGGGGAGAGAGAGACAGAACAAGGGTTAGGGGGGAGAGAGACAGACAGAACAGGGGGAGGGGAGAGAGAGACAGACAGAACAGGGGTTAGGGGGGAGAGACAGAACAGGGGGAGGGGAGAGAGAGACAGACAGAACAGGGGGAGGGGAGAGAGAGACAGACAGAACAGGGGGAGGGGAGAGAGAGACATACAGAACAGGGGTTAGGGGGGAGAGAGAGACAGAACAGGGGGAGGGGAGAGATAGAACAGGGGTTAGGGGGAGAGAGACAGACAGAACAGGGGGAGGGGAGAGAGAGACAGACAGAACAGGGGGAGGGGAGAGAGAGACATACAGAACAGGGGTTAGGGGGGAGAGACAGACAGAACAGGGGGAGGGGAGAGATAGAACAGGGGTTAGGGGGGAGAGAGAGACAGAACAGGGGGAGGGGAGAGATAGAACAGGGGTTAGGGGGGAGAGAGAGACAGAACAGGGGGAGGGGAGAGATAGAACAGGGGTTAGGGGGGAGAGACAGACAGAACAGGGGGAGGGGAGAAAGAGACATACAGAACAGGGGTTAGGGGGGAGAGACAGACAGAACAGGGGGAGGGGAGAGAGAGACAGACAGAACAGGGGTTAGGGGGGAGAGAGACAGACAGAACAGGGGTTAGGGGGGAGAGAGACAGACAGAACAGGGGGAGAGAGAGACAGACAGAACAGGGGTTAGGGGGGAGAGAGACATACAGAACAGGGGTTAGGGGGGAGAGAGACATACAGAACAGGGGTTAGGGGGGAGAGAGACAGACAGAACAGGGGTTAGGGGGGAGAGACAGAACAGGGGGAGGGGAGAGAGAGACAGACAGAACAGGGGCAGGCGGGAGAGATAGAACAGGGGTTAGGGGGGAGAGACAGACAGAACAGGGGTTAGGGGGGAGAGAGACAGACAGAACAGGGGGAGGGGGGAGAGAGAAAGACAGAACAGGGGCAGGCGGGAATGATAGAACAGGGGTTAGGGGGGAGAGAGACAGACAGAACAGGGGGAGGGGGGAGAGAGACAGACAGAACAGGGGTTAGGGGGGAGGGGGGAGAGAGAGAACAGGGCTAGAGAGAGAGAACAGGTGAGGGGTGGGAGAGAGACAGACAGAAAAGGGGCAGGGGGTAGAGACAGAACTGGGGGAGAGAGAGACAGAACGGGACGGGGGAGAGAGACAGAACAGGGGACGGGGGAGAGAGACAGAACGGGACGGGGGGAGAGAGACAGAACAGGGGACGGGGGGAGAGAGACAGAATAGGGGACGGGGGGAAAGAGACAGAACAGAGGGAGAGAGAGAGAGACAGACATGGCAAGGAAGAGGAAAGGAACAAACATGGGAAGGTAGAGAGACACAAAGATAGGGGGGTGAAAGAGACGGGGGGGGGGGGGGCGCCACGGGGGAAGCCCGCACAGGGCGCCGGAACACTTAAGGCCGGCCCTGGTGTTATCCATCGAAAACAGGAAACCAGTAGAGTTAAAATGATACCATTTATTGGATAACAAAGTGTTAGAGTCAAGCTTTCAAAACCAAGTTGCTCGGTCCCTTCCTAAGACATTATTGAAAATCATTAAAAACATGTTATCAAGGGCCGAATCTATTTATCTTCCTTGTTACATATTACAGATAAAGGGTCATTCAGTGGATAAGAAGACGCACATGCGGAGACAAGGAAGTGAGATAATAATTAACACAGTTATCACAGAGGGCGAGGTAAGAGATGAATACATTATATGATATGTAATATTCAATAACCAATGAGAACGTCCTTTAGACCAGTGATTCTTAAACCTGTCCTCAAGGACCCCCAAAAGTCTAGGATTTAGGGATTTACTAGTTGAGTTGAAATAAGAATATGTATAACAGCCGGTGTGGTTCCCTAACCATTAAGAAACCACACCACGTGTTATACATGTTTAAAAACAACTGGGTAATCCCTAAATCCTGGACCATTGGGGGGTTTAAAAAGCACGGCTTTAGGCAGTCCAGGAAGGCAGTGTCCTGGTTAGTGAAAGCATTGCTGCCCTGCAGTATACATTTTCTGTATGTAAAGGGGACATATTGCCCCCCCTAAATCAGGCAACAATTAAGAGTTGGAAACGGATGGTTATTGTATGCATAAATCCATCACCAGTATAAATGCCTCTTTTATATTCTTCCATAGGTCATGGTTTGAACACTATGAAAAATCTTAATGGCTGCCTGATTTAGGGGGATAAGATACCGTTTAAAGAGATGCAGATATAGGAAATTTGTATTACAGACCCTGCTGCCCTGCGCAATTAATGTGTTTATTTGTGTGTTTTTAGAAGCATGTCTGGTTGATGAGTCGTTGTACAAATTTGATGTACTTGCCGAAGTGTCACAAACTATTTTTCAAGCTGAAACTTAGAGACTTACGTAAATACAGACTTCAGTAAAGCCAATTCTGTTATTAAATATCTTTGTAATATATTAGTTTAGCTCTGCACCGCTGTAAGAGGGATGGAAGTCTAGCATGGTATTAGGTGACACGACAGCAAGGTTGTCATGTGTTTTTAACCAAATACTAGAGGGTCTGCGAAGGTTGCTCTGATTTGTCCCGAAATGGATTCAGATCAGGCAACGGAGCCGAATTTCCCAAATCACCAAAGTGAAGCTACTGAATTTGGGTACTGAAGGAGGAGATTGTTTGGATCGGGAGACTTTCGCAATGAAAATCATAGATTTTTGCTCCACAATATGCTTCAGTCACCCCCGAAAACATGGCGGATTCACCTAACATTGGCGCAATCCCGCCATTTTAATTCTCCTACATTTAGTTGGAGAATTGAATAGAAAAGTGTAGAAGAATTAAAGTAAACATATTTTCAACACAAAAATATTTATATACAATTGTAATATATTAATGTTATATAATATAATAGTATATTTACATTAATAGGAGCATTTGAAAATTTTGATAAGAAATGATTTTATATTATTGCATGTTCACTATTTTTATGTGTTTTTATGGTTTTTTTTATGTATCATGTTATTCTTTTTACATTTTTATTGTTTTTTAATTTTCAGGAGCACTTCAGCTATTGCTATTGTCCTCTCATTGAGCTGGGAGATATTTGGCTATATTTGTATTAGCCCAGGTAGTCCCCGAAGTCACCGAGGCTACCACTTTAATTCGGTGCACTTTGGCTGATTTTGGGAGATATCGGCCGTGATGTCGGAATCGCAGGCGTAGTTGGAAGCACAGTTGGGCTACCTGGGTAGTTTGAAATTCGGGTACCAATGTGTCGCTTGATCCAAAATCGTCCGCAATTCTGAGGCACCATTTCGGTGGTGAAAACCGGAGCTATGCGAGTCAACCCTTAGATGTGCAAGTTCTCTTCTTTAAAAGTATTGCAAACTCATTGACCCGGATAGTGTGTGTGACGCACGATAATGGTCTAGGACGCGGGAAGGGTGGAATTTGTTTGGCTTATGGTCATCAGACTGTATTGTTGTTTGTAAGATCGGTTTCAGTTATATCTTATGTTTAAAAGATATGAAAAAGATATCATTTTTGCTAATTAACCACTAAGGAAAGATGTCCAGTCAATGCATTTTTTGCAGGCTGTACTCCTGAGGTGCATCTTACACATTCAAAAAAAAAGTGAATTGTTATGCCCTCACTTACAGAGCTCCTCCTCAAGGTTCCCTATTCTTACAGAGCTCCTCCTCAAGGTTTCCCTATTCTTACAGAACTCCTCCTCAAGGGGGGCTTTGTTACAGAGCTCCTCCTGAAGGTGCCCTTTCTTACAGAGCTCCTTAAGGGGTGCTTTGTTACAGAGCTCCTCCTCAAGGTGCCCTATTCTTACAGAGCTCCTCCTCAAGGTGCCCTATTCTTACAGAACTCTTCCTCAAAGTGCTCTTAATTACAGAGCTCCTCCTCAAGGTGCCTTTTTTTTTTTTTTTTACAGAATTCCTCAAATGTGGACTAAGCCTTGCCTATCCCATCAAATGTTCCACTGTCAAAATGTACCCGCGATACGTGTTACTATGCGACAATCTTGTATATGAGGGTACACGTGTCTATGTTTAAATGTTTTATGTTTGATGTGCTACAGGGAATATTTGTAAAGAAGATACATTTCAGTCTAGCAGGTGAGTTGTAAATAAATATATTGCTATTTTTGTTTCATCAGAAAGTCCGACGGGAAATCACTTCTCACCCTTTAAGCTCACTGCAAGGGTTTGTTTCAGAGGCGTCTAACCTGCTGATCATGCGCATTATGGCCAAGAGGAAGATAGTACCAGACATGGTCTTTGTGACATTTGATGCCGAGACAAACCTGTGTGCTTCCAGCTACGTGAGTTTCTATACACACTATCATATACATACACCTTCATCAATACATGCGCAGACACACACACTATCATATACATACACCTTCATCAATACATGCGCAGACACACACACTATCATATACATACACCTTCATCAATACATGCGCAGACACACACACTATCATATACATACACCTTCATCAATACATGCGCAGACACACACACTATCATATACATACACCTTCATCAATACATGCGTAGACACACACACTATCATATACATACACCTTCATCAATACATGCGTAGACACACACTATCATATACATACACCTTCATCAATACATGCGTAGACACACACACTATCATATACATACACCTTCATCAATACATGCGCAGACACACACACACACACTATCATATACATACACCTTCATCAATACATGCGTAGACACACACACTATCATATACATACACCTTCATCAATACATGCGCAGACACACACACACACACTATCATATACATACACCTTCATCAATACATGCGTAGACACACACACTATCGTATACATACACCTTCATCAATACATGCGCAGACACACACACACACACTATCATATACATACACCTTCATCAATACATGCGTAGACACACACACTATCATATACATACACCTTCATCAATACATGCGCAGACACACACACACACACTATCATATACATACACCTTCATCAATACATGCGTAGACACACACACTATCGTATACATACACCTTCATCAATACATGCGCAGACACACACACTATCATATACATACACCTTCATCAATACATGCGCAGACACACACACTATCATATACATACACCTTCATCAATACATGCGCAGACACACACACTATCATATACATACACCTTCATCAATACATGCGCAGACACACACACTATCATATACATACACCTTCATCAATACATGCGTAGACACACACACTATCATATACATACACCTTCATCAATACATGCGCAGACACACACACACACACTATCATATACATACACCTTCATCAATACATGCGTAGACACACACACACACACTATCATATACATACACCTTCATCAATACATGCGTAGACACACACACACACACTATCATATACATACACCTTCATCAATACATGCGCAGACACACACACACACACTATCATATACATACACCTTCATCAATACATGCGTAGACACACACACACACACTATCATATACATACACCTTCATCAATACATGCGTAGACACACACACTATCATATACATACACCTTCATCAATACATGCGCAGACACACACACACACACTATCATATACATACACCTTCATCAATACATGCGTAGACACACACACTATCATATACATACACCTTCATCAATACATGCGCAGACACACACACTATCATATACATACACCTTCATCAATACATGCATAGACACACACACACACACTATCATATACATACACCTTCATCAATACATGCGCAGACACACACACTATCATATACATACACCTTCATCAATACATGCGTAGACACACACACTATCATATACATACACCTTCATCAATACATGCGTAGACACACACACTATCATATACATACACATTGATCACCCAGAGTAATGTGAGTACCATTAAATTGGTAATAATTAAATCCCTTTTTATGTGCAAACTTTTTATCATTAGATCATAAAACCATAGCACTGATTTATTTACCATGATTTGCAGCACGCTGCTTAGAATGTAGCGTTTGTTTGTAATCTAGTTCTAAAATAAAATAAAAAAATACTTTAAATATTACAAGAATGAAACCGATCAGCATGCATTTCCGTCTTCCTTTCTCCTGTTAGCAGCTACTTCCTACAGTCATATTCCCCTCCTAGGTAAACTGTCACTTCCATTATTTGGTGGCTCCTTAGAGGGTCTCATGGAGCAGACAGGACAGGACCTGACAAAAAAACACCACCAAACTACCTTTAATGCCTACAAAGGCTTCTAATTTTGGGATTGCCTAAATCCAGACATACATGATATATTGGACTCTGTCTAATGTACTTTCCTTACAGCGCCGTTGTATTTTATCTCCAGAGCATGTATGATGGAGTCTGACATGCTCACGTGGGGAGGTGTTAGCATGTGTGTACACATGATGCTTCATGGCAAAAGATTGTGAATTCTCACACACCATGTGGACCATGTGTCTCAGATTATTAATATATAGGGCCTTTAAAACAAAACCATAAAAGGAAGGGAGAGAATGTAAATATTAAAAATCCCAATGGCTGCGGAGGTAATTCTACTTTGAAGCGTTCTCCCAAACTTAAGGCCAAAGTAGCGGAGTTAGAGAATTCAGCTGCATTGGAGTTAATTTAACCTTTAAAATGCATTTTTTTTTTTTTTCTGATGGTTTCTGAGGCTATATCGGATGATCAGTTCCAACATGACAGCTCAGTGCTGATAACACCATGCAAGAGACCGTTACATTGCTGTATTTAATGATAATCTATGCCAAAAGAACAGACGTGATCCTTGTCCTTGTGTCCTGTGTTTTGTTTCAGTGTGAGCTGGGATCACGTGTTCAGATGATTGGGAGAGACGCTGCTGAGGTTTATGGCATAGAAAGAATCATCCGTTCAGAAGACATTCCCATCACATGGCAGTGTTACTTCCTTACAGATGGGTAACGTGATACCAAGCTCTCTCTACATGCATGATGTATTTTACAATCCAGGCTACACTTAGGACAACTGTCTGCCAAAAAAGAACTTCTATTTCATTTAAAACAGTTCTTCAAGTGCTGATAGAAATGTTTTAAGGAAAGAATTTAAATAAAGATCCGTTTAGAACACTCCCAGGAGGCAGACATGTTGTTTAGAATCTTGAGTGAGAAAAGAAAGATCTAACACAAGATTCTAAACATGTCTGCCCCATTATATTCCTATGTGGAGCCAAAGAGAGCATCATTTTAAAGTGCTTTAATGAAAGACTACAAATAAAGTGCCTTATTGAGCAATCAGCAATTTATTGTTTTGCCTACAGCTGTCCCTTATTATATATGCCCACACCAATTAAATAAATTAAAAAGTGAAAAGGCTACTTATTATTAAATAATGAATTGTAAATTGTGCAGCTCATATTACAGACCTTAGCCCATCCTAGACACTAACAACCCCCCCTCCCCCCCAAAAGAAGAGTTTTTATTTTATTTTATTTTTTTATCAATATTGTGTAGATCTAGATTTATGGTCTAATATTTACATGTAGTGCAGTGTCCATTGGGAGTATCAGAAAGTTCTATTTGTTCCTTTCTTACATATTGGTGTAGACAGAGGTGATAGACCATGTGAGTACTTGGTTACCCAAGCACTGCATTTCTACCCTTTAAAAGGGACTGTATCACCTAAACATTGTTATTACATGTAGAGAATAAAAAATGATTGAACATTATCTATACATTGTGTTAGCAGAATTACAAGCAAATGCCTAATCTAAGAGAAAATTGTGTTTTAAACATGTCTGTGGAGTCTCCTGCTTATGTCAGGTGCCACAACAAGCCACAGGTGATGTCATAACCTGGAGACTTTTTGCTAACACAATGTATAGATCATTTTTCTATTCTCTGCATTCACTGTAAAAAAAAACAATGCTTAGGTGATACTGTCCCTTTAATTCACAGCACAGAGGTGCATGGCCATGGAAAGAATGAATGCTGTCTAATGTTACTTGTGATCTTTGCCAGGCACTTGGCCAGTCGTGTTCAGATTGGGTCACCGGTTCTAGTTCAGCTCGCACTGATGCCAGTATTGATTGAAGCAGGTAAGACGATGATAATCAACACATCTATCTAGGTATCTAACTGTGGCCCTGCAACGTTTCTATAATTCCCTGCCAAACTAATAGCTAACAAAGAATTATGGAACATAAAATGGTGAATAAGCATCAATGGCAGACATTTCTTTTTGAGATGCTCACCCATTCCACAGCAAAAGGCCTAGGCATCCAACTGTTTCTGGACTACAGTGATTCACTGCCATTCTAGGTTTGATGCATCTGTTAGTGTCTATCTCGTGTACTCAAAAGGTTTTATTCTTTTTCCCATACAAATACATGCAGGGATTCCTTAGAAATCTCTTCCTAAGTGTCCTGCTATAGCCCTCCACCCTGCTTTTGTTTACATTGCAAGAGGACTGTTCAGCCAGATGTATCATTGCAAACAGGTACTGTTAGAGCAGAACTCCTTCATAAGCCAATTACTTACTTTAACAGGATTACTAAATAATGCATTAGTGTGTATTTTTGGTTTTAAAGACTAGAGTGATCCTTTAACCAGATGCACCTTGTGTCACACACGCATGTATTTTGATAAACCCAAGAATTAGAGACAATTTAAATGTTCAGATGTTAGACCTGTTAAGCCGACATATGATAAATATGTAAATGTCGTAACCGCACTCTGAAATATGTTTTTGTAGAACAACCTGATCCTAAACCCGTGTTTGAAAAGAAGCCTTTGATATGGGAGGAGGACATGCAGTTATATTCCAACTTCCTGGACAGAAAGGTACAACACCATTATCAGAGATTAAACAATGACAAAAACCTACAGATAGAGGTCAGGCTAGTACCTACGCAGCTAACAGACTTCCCCAGCTATTGACTAAAAAAATGTCATAATCCAACAAACCTTTAAAAACAGCTGAGCTTCATGAGATCTGTAGAAAAAAAAAATAAAAAAAAATAAAAAGGTTGGACACCTAGTGTATAATAAACCAAACCAATGGCAAGTCATGGCAGCATGCTCAGTGCAATTCAGCAAAATAGAACTTCCTAGCATCACAAAGAGTTTAATGATGGCTGGATCTCCCCTATGATTGTGATCACCCCAATGATTGTGATCTCCCCTATGATTGTGATCACGCATTTGACAAAATGACTGTGACTTTGGTAAACCAGGAATTTGACTGACTCATTTGTGCCTTTGTAGGAGGAATTCATTGCAGACTATGAAACTTATCTCCGCCGACATCCGGAGGTGCAACTTCTCCTGGCTGATTTCATGCAGTTTTTATTGATGCGGAAGCCTGATGACATCATTACTTTCGCCGCAGAGTTTTTTGGACCATTTTCAACAAACCAAGAGCGTGGGGAAAGCTTTCAGTCTTCTAAAATCCCTAATCCCTTCCAAAACCGATAAAAACTAGCCTGGTAAACAGTATAAATCACAGGGACAGAAGCAGCATCCTTAATGTGACTACTAAAGGGTCGTAGGGTTATATGTAAAGCAGAAGGAAGATAAGTGTTTAAAATGGTGATTGTGTTACAGGATTGGAAGCTAAGGCCTAAATTAGGAGGAAAATGTGTTGAGAGTCTGTTGTATGAGATCACTTTCAGGTTGAAATTCTAATTAACTGGATTTAAATGGGTAATTTTTATATCAAGCTACGGGGGATTAAATAACATAAACTCTAAGACATTTACTTGCAATTCTGTTAATTTATAGATTACGTAGATCTACTAAAAGCAGACCAACTTTGATTAGAACATCTCATTACATTGAAAACCACCACTGAAAGAGGACAGTCTTAAATTAGAGGGGCAAAGATTTAAAAGTAAAACATTACTTCACTAAGAAGGTAGTGGATGTATGGAATAGTCTTCCAGCTGAAGTGGTAGCTTTAGATATTGGAGTTTAAGCATATTCTAGATACAAGATAGGGAACAAGTAAAAGTTTAGAAAATTGGCCAGACTAGAGGGACCAGTTTGCAATGGGTTAAACCTCAAATACCAAACTGAGGGCATTTCTATACACATTGCCCTCAGCAGGATTACACTAGCACTGCATCAGTAATTTAGATAAATGGACAGCATGTTCCTGGATGTGTAAGTGCATAACTATTACAGTATGAATTTGTTAAATACCATTTCCCCTAATATTTATCTGCACTCTAAAGAAAGCAGGCTGGAGGAATGAAGACAGGCGTCTTCTTGCAAAGACAAACAAAACCCCACACAAATCACTGCACGATGCACATTTTGTACAGTTGCATTTATTGCAGGTTATTTTGTAGAAAGTCCAAGTCTGGTAGATACAGAGGTTCCCATCGTGGAAAGTCTTTCATTGCCCCCTCCCCGAAACTTCATAGACTTCAAAGACCGTGACTGGTTTCAGCAGCATCTGGGTGGATAAGAAATGAATAAAAATAAATGTGTGACAAGTTAGTAGTTATTTCCCTCCCTCTTGGACACTGCAGGGGAGGGACATTAATATTTGCAGGGAGATCTAGATAACAGGAGGGTCCCAGTATCTGGATAGAGGCATGGCTCAGCTGAGGTCAGTTTTGATTTCGCTTCAAGGAGTTTTTTCATCATGCCCCTCACACAGAGAGAACACTGCTTGGAGGGGCACTGTAATTCGGCCTTTTCTGTCATCATTCCTCAGTAGTATTGCACCCTACATCACTGCCAGTATGGCTGAACTTGCAGGTCATTACATGGCACCAACAGGAAACGTTTAATATAAATCTTACCTCTAATGAATCTGAAATCAGCTCCATGCCAACTGCAACTCCCATCATGCACTCATGTCAGCAGATATAAATGGATCATACACCTGTACAAAAGAAAAGAGAGTTTAGAAAAGCCAGACACTGGGGCTAATAACCAGGAGATCTGAACATTGTATCTTCCCAGAGAGCTACATATCCAATAATATTGGTATAATAAAGAGTCATCTCACTATACACAGAGCTGCGAGGGTCAGTTTAGTTATCGCTTCAAGGGGCTTTGTCATGGTGCCCCCCTGTACAGAGAAACTGCTCAGAGGGGTACTGCAATTCGGCCTTTTATGTCATCATTCCCAGGCAGCAGACTAGCAACAAGTAATCCACTGTGATCATATAGGAGCTGATCCCTGGAAGCCAGTTTATTACAATTCTCATATCTATTCCGGAACATACCATATAGGGTTAAAAGTATTAAACCAGAAACAGACACAACAGTCATGTCCAACGTCTGACCTGGTCTAATACGGCCCTACAGGCAATGGTGTCCCCTTGTGAGGGGGGGGGGGGGGGGGGGGGGGGGTTGTGGGCAACACCTGTGCTGCTGGCAGCCCCCTGCAGTTGAATTTTTTTCTGGCAGCTGCATCCCCTGGATTCGGCTGCCGAAAAGATTAAAAAAAAGCCACCAGATGTGACATTACATCACATCCGGTGGCCGTGCTTCCCTCCTCCGTGCAAATGACTAGCATAACGCTGGCATACTGAGTGGCAAAATACTGGCATATATTTCAGCTTCCCGGCTTTCTCATCTGGCCTTCAGATACGAGAGGCAGAGGGATTTAACACCCGTTTAGATTGGTCATCCATGGGACAAAACGAGAAGTATGCCATTTGCAATAAACTTTGCATACAATAGTTAATTTGCATTTAATTTTAAATGGTTCAAAGAATGTCAGGCAAAATGGTCAGCCCTCACGCATGATCAAATTTGGCTCTCCTTGGGAAAAAAAAACAAAACAGGTTTGGAAACCCCAGCTTTACAGAAAAGTTAACAATGTAGTTTATAAAAAGGTTGTAATGTTGGGTACTGACCAGCAAGCTGCACACTTGGCCTTTGTTTCCTTAGTTCAGTTCTTTGCCCTGGGTCTGCATAGAAGGTGGTCAGACACCATTCTGGAGTAACCCGAGCACAGTGCACCATCTACATTCACCATTACCCACATGTTCCTGAAGCAGAGTGCCCTCTGTTGCTGCAAAGTGGTACTGCTGGAAAAGCATGAAGGGACTGGCTTTGTTTGGAGCAGTTCAGCATCTGTGGGGATAAAGATTGAAATTTAAAGAATAAATAAAATGCTAAAGTTTACAAATGAGTGTTAAAAACATGGTTATTTCCCTCCCTCTTGGACACTGCAGGGGAGAGACATTAATATTTGCAGGGAGATCTAGATAACAGGAGGGTCCCAGTATCTGGATAGAGGCATGGCTCAGCTGAGGTCAGTTTTGATTTCGCTTCAAGGAGTTTTTTCATCATGCCCCTCACACAGAGAGAACACTGCTTGGAGGGGCACTGTAATTCGGCCTTTTCTGTCATCATTCCTCAGTAGTATTGCACCCTACATCACTGCCAATATGGCTGAACTTGCAGGTCATTACATGGCTCCAACAGGAAACATTTAATATAAATCTTACCTCTAATGAAATCCGCTCCATGCCAACTGCAACTCCCATCATGCACTCATGTCAGTCAGCAGATATCCATGGATCATACACCTGTACAACAGAAAAGAGAGTTTAGAAAAGCCAGACACTGGGGCTATTAAATAAACATGAGATCTGAGCATTGTATCTTCCCAGAGAGCTACATATCCAATAATACTGGTATAATAAAGAGTCATCTCACTATACAGAGAGCTGCGAGGGTCAGTTTAGTTATCGCTTCAAGGGGCTTTGTCATGGTGCCCCCCTGTACAGAGAAACTGCTCAGAGGGGTACTGCAATTCGGCCTTTTATGTCATCATTCCCACGCAGCAGACTAACAATAAGTAATCCACTGTGATCATATAGGATCCTGCACGATCTGATCCCTGGCTGCTCACAGATTCTATTCCTAGGCAGCAAAGTAAAGTCAATATATAAAGGTTTACATATTGGGTACTGACCAGCAAGCCGCCCATGTGGCCTTTGTATCCTTCCTCCATTTGCTGGAGTTCGGCTCTTTGCTCTGGATAGAAGGTGGTCCGACTCCGACCCCATAATTCTGGAAGAACTGATCACAGTGCACCAACTACAGACACCATTACACACGTGCACAGCTCCGGAAGCACAGCGCCCTCTGCTTGCTGTAAAGCGGTACTGCAGTTTAAAGGGCCCTTGGTTATAAACACTGCAGGAAAGGGGGTGTGGGCAGGGACCGGATATTTCACAAAAGACCTCCCATCTACACATGAGCCTGTATAATCCTTCCCACAGGTGCGCTGCATCCAAGGAGGGATCCTACAGTGACATGTCCTGAGCCTTAGGCGATACAAATAGACATCATTGGTCTTATACAAACCAGGAACCTTGAGGTCTAAGACACAGGGGCCACATTGTTACAAAACCAGAGTCTAAGAGATTGCAGATTTTTTTTTTTTTTTTAAAGCATGGTCTACAGAAGCCTTATTGATGCAAATAGATTTAGTGTGCATTGGAGCATCATAAATATGTAGTAAATCATAGACATGGTATCTCAGATAAACCAGTGTGACATTTTCCCCAAACAGATAAGACTTTTATTCTGTCTTTAGATTTCAGAACCCAGGACCACTTGGCAGTTGCAGACTGGGTTATGGAGAAAACAAAAGCCATGCAGGGTAAAGTGGTACAAGTATAATATTTATTAGATACATCATTTAAACCGCAACAAAAATACAAAGTTTGTATAAAATACTGCATCAGTGCAGAACAGGTTAAAAAGAGCCCACCTGACAATATGCCAGTTACAATGGGTGTAGAGTAAAAAGGCTAATCTTATATAGTGCATGAGATAAACCCCAATAACAGCAGCAGACTCAGGCATCCTTCCCCTCTCTGCATACAGCTGTGACTGCAAAATGGATCTCCCTGCTGGTGATGGTGTTCCTCATGTTGTAATGAGAGAGTCTGGCAGCCTCTGCAGCAACATCACTTAGTCTATTAGATTTCAGCATGCTTCCATTTAAGAGATCCATAACCTGCTGATATCGACTCCCAGAGGGCTGGACCTACAACAGAGTGAATATAAAGCACCAGCTCATAATCTGCAGTCAGATCTCCCCAGAAGACTCTGTATATACAAAACAAGACAAGCGACCATAGTCTTGCAGGTTTGCAATAAGTTTGTTCAGTACTGAGCTCATGAACTAGAGACAGAAGCTAGAATGGTTATTTTACATTAGGATAAAGGAGCAAATCTGGGGCAATATTCTAAAACATCTAATTGATTACATGGCAATAATGTTATTTAATTTATTTTTTTACTCAAACCAGAACTCTTTCAGAGAGAGAAATGACAGACCTGCTTTATGATCCTGTAGAGATATCTGGAATATTTGCTCTTTGATTTTCTCATTACTGGATCCACAGCCTGCTTCTTCCCACAGGCAGCAGCCACTGATCTCTTTGATACAACAGACTTCATGACGATTTCCAAACACTACAATACAATGAAGACCCTTCAGCTATAAGACCCTCAGTAGAATCAATTACTACCATTAGATTAAACACCAGTATTGGGGTTATGAGTCATCTGAGCAGACTTTACTGTGGGACTGCAAGTAATAGCATCATGACAAATATTTTGAAGTTACACAAATCATGTTTTCAGGGGCTACTGACTCCCACTCTGTAGTGTATCTTCCACAAGGCAAACAAGGCACTCGCCTAGGGGGGGCACTTTGCCAGAGGGCGGCACTTTGCCAGTTAAAAAATCACACTACTTTTGCTCAAAAACATTTTCGCTCCCTCCCCCACCGCTCATCAAGCTTTAGCGCCTTCCAGTTAATCTGGGTGATGGGGGCATGTAATGGGGGTGTGCAACGTGGGTGATGCCTGAAATTTTGTCTGCCTGGGTAGCACAAAACCAAAATACACCACATATGTTAAATGGTCAGCTCATGTAGTTTTACAGGTACCACCATACTTGTGTGTAGCTTTAAACCACACAGTGCTGTTTAACATGCAATGTCACTGAAAAAAAACCTGTACATTAAATCTGAACTAGAATTTGACTATATAATGGCTTTAAATTAGATGGTTTTATAAAAAAAATAAAACTAAACCAAACCATTCACCACTTGATTTGTATTGAAATATGTATAGTAGGTCCCATTATTGGTGGTGTGTCTTATTAGCATAGTGTATTTTTATTCTAATCTGACTCATTACTAAGAAACTAAACATTCCTATTAGGACACAGACAAACAAACAAACAAACAAACAATCTCATGTATTGCATTGCGTAGAGTTAAAGATGCAGGGTATTCTACAAGATAGACCAGTCATACAGGGACAGCAAGTGTTAGAGAGCTTCAGGAAGACTGATGGTCAGTATGGATCCTGCCAAGTCACATTACACTGATGTCAGCTAAAACAAATAATACAGCTGGCAAAACATTGCTTAACCACCAGGAAACTCTAATATTACAACATCACTAGAAACCACCCAAACTGTACTAAAGGCCACTTACCAAACCAAGGGCACCTCACAGAGATCAAGCAGCCTATGATTACACTATAGAAAGGGACTGCTAGAATAGACTTTATATAGCCAGGGCATGCAGTCATTACCCAATTACTCATTCTGTTCACCTGGGAGTCATGTGATCATTGTTAACCTTATTTGCATATGCCTACCCATAATCCCTTGCAATGGATTGTAGAGCTACAAGTTTGGGATTTTGTGAAATGCAAGTCTTCTGACTTGTCTGGGGTTTGTAGATTTTTGTTTTATAATAATGCCTCTGCTACACCTTGAACTTTAAAAGGACCTGTATGTAGAGGGAAATTGGTTAATTAAAATGGGATCAGGTCCTTGATTGTTTTAAATTGGTTCCCCTGAACATGCTTGCAATGTTCAGGGGATAAATGGACATTAACCCACATAAACAGCCACTAAGGGGTTAGCCTGAGATTTTCGTGTTTACCAACTTCATGGGTTGCCATCTTGTTAAAAAGGGAAGAAAAAACAATTAAAAATCCACAAAACCTATATTGCATTCTATGTATTATGGATCAGATACATGGCATTTCCGCCTTCTCCAGATCATGTGACAGAAATAATATGAGTTAGAACGTAACCACCTACTGAATGTATACATCCCCCTACTTATGCCAACAGTATTGATGCCGTGGAGCTCAGAGCTTGCAACAGCTTTCGATTTGGGGCCCGTTAACCCCCCTGACGCAAGCACCAAAACACCACTTTTAGATCCTCGCCGCTGATCACAAGGCGATCGGTAGCCAGGAACACAATGGCAGAGACCCAGGGGGTTCCTGCCAAAAGATCACGAGACCTCCTGAAGTCATGGCTGCATGCTAGGCGCAATTCAGCAAAATAGAACTTCCTAGCATCACAAAGAGTTTAATGATGGCTGGATCTCCCCAATGATTGTGATCTCCCCAATGATTGTGATCTCCCCAATGATTGTGATCTCCCCAATGATTGTGATCTCCCCAATGATTGTGATCTCCCCAATGATTGTGATCTCCCCTATGATTGTGATCTCCCCTATGATTGTGATCTCCCCTATGATTGTGATCTCCCCTATGATTGTGATCTCCCCAATGATTGTGATCTCCCCTATGATTGTGATCTCCCCAATGATTGTGATCTCCCCTATGATTGTGATCTCCCCTATGATTGTGATCTCCCCTATGATTGTGATCTCCCCAATGATTGTGATCTCCCCTATGATTGTGATCTCCCCAATGATTGTGATCTCCCCTATGATTGTGATCTCCCCAATGATTGTGATCTCCCCTATGATTGTGATCTCCCCTATGATTGTGATCTCCCCTATGATTGTGATCACCCATTTGACAAAATGACTGTGACTTTGGTAAACCAGGAATTTGACTGACTCATTTGTGCCTTTGTAGGAGGAATTCATTGCAGACTATGAAACTTATCTCCGCCGACATCCGGAGGTGCAACTTCTCCTGGCTGATTTCATGCAGTTTTTATTGATGCGGAAGCCTGATGACATCATTACTTTCGCCGCAGAGTTTTTTGGACCATTTTCAACAAACCAAGAGCGTGGGGAAAGCTTTCAGTCTTCTAAAATCCCTAATCCCTTCCAAAACCGATAAAAACAAGCCTGGTAAACAGTATAAATCACAGGGACAGAAGCAGCATCCTTAATGTGACTACTAAAGGGTCGTAGGGTTATATGTAAAGCAGAAGGAAGATAAGTGTTTAAAATAGTGATTTATAAAGACACGGAGGCGAGTATTATGCTTATCTCTTTCTTTATTTTCCCTCAGCAGCAAAGAATGCATAAAAAATGTAACCAATGAAAACACATTCCATAACTTGGTACCCTCCCCTCCCCTATAAAGTCCATAAACATAACAACCACTTCTCTTTCTTTGCTGCGACCTCAGATAAGTACATGTTGTTTGCTCTCCCTATATTGAGTTTAATTTAACATGTTTCCTTATTTGTATTGATTGCTTAATATTAATTATTTGGTATTAATTATTATTCATATTATTATTCATATTTAATATGTGTTATTACTGGTTTGTTATGATTTAAAGTGCTCTTTACTTTAGCATAATTTACTGGTGAAATTTTTTGTTCTTACCCCCTGGGGTCGGTTGTGTCCCCTCCTCTCCCCATTTATTTTCGCATTGCCAAATATTTATTATTTTTTCAGCCCTTATGAATACTAATGCCCCTGTGACCCAAAACGTGTCCCAACCCACGGGTAAGAGGACACTGACTACTGGCCCAGGCCGTAAGGCTTCTTGTAAAACACACCATACTCAGCCTATAACCTCCAAAAAAACATTAGATGGGCATGGCTACGCCTGCCACAGAGGCCGTGGTCACACCACGAAAAAGAGCCCAATACCGGGCTAAATCGGTACGTAATTGGAAAGCGGCAAAAGCCGCGCTAGATTACTCCAGCTCGGAGTCATTTGCAGAGGAGGTCTCTGATGAGTCTGATGAACCAGACACTGATATCCCTTCTGAGGAAGATATCCCAGATAACAGCGCTGAGGTAGGCTTGGTCACATTGCCTGTCCCTACAGACACCGCAACTCTTTTAGATCCGCAGGGCGAACCACTGTTCGACCCTGATAACCTGCAGCACCCCCGCTCTGCGGAATGGTTTCCTGCAGATCACATTGCGAAATATATCGCTGCAAGGGTCCGTAAACCACTGGAAAAAATCACTCGTAATAAACTGCTAGCTGAATGTCCTCGACCCACTGTACCTGATTTGGCTTGTGATACGCCTGAGGTAGACCCAAAAATTGCCCAGTTTCTGGGAAAATCTGGCTGGAAAACCAAAAAGGGTCTCGATTTTTCTCTCAGGGTCTGTCAGGACAAAGTTTTAGATATTATGGGCCCGTGTGCAAAAATCTTTGAACTGGTCGAGACCGGCCTGTCTAATGATACCCCGGTGGACCTCCCTACCATTAAAGGTTGGATCCAACGTGTAATTTGCCTGATTGGTAATGCCAACACGGCTATAGCCACAGAAAGACGAAAAGCAATACTGCTTAAAATAGAGCCTAAGCTTGTCAATATGGCAGTCACAGAACCTGGTCCACAGGCCAAAGGCCTACTTTTTGGCGATAATTTTGTAAAAGAACTGGGCTCATTTGTGCATACATTCACAGCATTGGATAAGGCCCAATCCAACATGAAAAGGGTCTTCCAAAATAAGGTTTTTGGCGGGGCCGGCAGATTCAGGGGCCGTCTGCCAGGCCGTGGATCCAGAGGTCCATTTCGCGGATCCAGAGGCCCTACATCAACCAGATCTTCCTTTGTGGAACACAGACCTGCATCTACTGCGTTCTTCCCGCAGAGAAGCAGACCCTGGCAGAACCGTGGCGCCAGAGGCTCTTATCAATCAAGACGCCCTTATGGTAAGCCACTCACTAACACAATTTTCTTCCCATGTAAAAGTAGGTGGCAGATTATGCCTATTTCAACACCAATGGTCCGCCATTACCTCGGACCCTTGGGTGCTACAGACAGTGTCAGGGTATCTCATCGACTTTGTGACCCTTCCGGTTCAGTCGATTCCACCCCATTCGATCCCTTTTTCGCCACAAGATCACGTATTGGTCTCACAAGAGGTTTCAAACCTCCTCTCAAAAGGTGCCATCACTGCGGTACCTCCAGATTCCGAAGGGTTCCTCAGCAACCTGTTTCTGGTCCCCAAAAAGGGAGGTGGTACTCGCCCAGTTATCAATCTGCGCCCACTAAATGCCTTCGTTGTTTACCAACACTTCAAAATGGAAGGCATTCATTGTTTACGAGACCTACTCCTTCTAGGAGATTGGATGGTGAAGCTGGACCTTCAGGACGCTTACCTGACGGTACCCATCGCTGTTGCCCATCAACGCTACCTCAGGTTTCGGTGGAATCACCAAATATGGCAATTCACCTGTCTCCCATTCGGACTCTCATCAGCCCCATGGTGTTTCACGAAGTTGTTGAAACCCGTGATGAGTTTTCTACGCAGGAAAGGCGTACGACTGATTATTTATTTGGACGACTTATTGCTTATGTCGCAAGACAAGTTGACACTTCAACTGCACCTATCCTGGACGGTGGACATCCTTCAAGCACTAGGATTCCTGATCAATTGGGAAAAGTCTTGTCTATCCCCATCTCAGTCGATGGAATTCCTGGGATTCGACATCAATTCGATCCACGGGTCTTTACACCTACCAAAGTCCAAAGTGAAATCCATTCGAAAAGAGATCAAGAAAGTTTTATGTCTACCTCAGATCACTATTCGACAGTTGGCTCGAGTCATAGGCTTATTGGCGGCCTCCATCCAGGCAATATTCCCAGGTCCTCTTCACTACAGGGCCCTTCAACAACTGAAGATACGGTCCCTACGGACTGGTCTGACATACGATCATTCGATTCCTATCGATTACAACGCAAGGGAAGAACTATCATGGTGGTTGACTCACATAGATGCCTGGAACGGCAGGGCCATTTTCGGTGTGGTACCAGATCTTATCGTGGAGTCAGATGCCAGCTTACTCGGCTGGGGCGCGCAATGCGGTCCTATCTCCACAGGTGGTCATTGGTCTCGAGACGAGAAAGCCCTTCACATCAATTGTTTGGAACTCCTCGCAGGAGAATTTGCGATTCGAAGTTTCACCGCAAACTCCCGCAATTGTTCCATCCTACTACGACTGGACAACACCTCAGCGGTTCGGTACATAAACCACCTGGGTGGCACGAAATCTCTGAGTCTATCCCATCAAGCGACAGAGTTTTGGAAATTCTGCCTGGCACACAACATCTCGGTGAAGGCAGAACATATCCCGGGATTGTCCAATACGGATGCGGATTGGAACTCACGTCACCTCGCAGATTCCAGCGATTGGAGATTACATCCACGCATTTTTCACCAACTAGAAAACCTGTGGGGTCCTTTGGACATCGATCTTTTTGCATCCCGCCTCAATACCCAGCTGCCGAAGTTTTACAGCTGGAGACCAGACCCAGAAGCGTTGGCGTCGGATGCCTTTCTCCAGACATGGCAGTCATCCAGACACTACGCTTTCCCTCCATTTTGCCTGATTTCTCGCACGTTAATTCACCTGCGTCGCAGCGAAGCATCTCTGGTCCTGGTGACTCCCTGGTGGGACTCCCAACCGTGGTTCCCCACTCTGCTGGAACTATCCTTAGACATGCCGCGACTTCTCCCATCCTGGTGGAACCTCATCACCAACTTGCAAGGCTCTCCTCACCCACTATTGGCCACAGGTCAGCTTCGGTTTCTAGCCTGGCTGGTCTCCGGGGTCCCTGGTTCATCCCTGGAGTTCCATGCTCGACTTTGGCATTACTGGAAGGAGCATGGGCACCAGGTACCAGACAATCATACAGACGTGCCTGGGACATGTGGGCTAGTTGGTGCATGGAACACCACGCCGATCCCGTTTCGGCACCTGTAAGTCATATACTTCGTTTCCTCACTCTGCTATACGAGAATGGACGGGCATACAGAACCATTAATGTTTATCGTTCAGCTATATCGGCTGGACATTCAGGCTTTGGTGGTTTTTCCGCAGGAAAACAATTGTTAGTATGTCGTCTCCTCAAAGGAATACGTTTAGCCAGACCTCCTGTACCCCGTTACTCTTCACTGTGGGATGTGAATGTGATCTTATTACTTTTTGAACATTGGCCGGACAACTCTGATTTAACTTTTCAACAACTATCATCCAAATTGGTCATGCTGTTTTGTTTGAACTCATGCAAACGGGTGTCGGATGTTAGAGCGTTGGATGTTTCCTCCCGCTCCTTTACACCTGAAGGGGTCTTGTTCAATATTTCGCGTCGTACCAAGACTTTAATTACTTCTGTTTTTTATCCCTCATTCCCACATCATCCAAAATTATGTCCGGTTCTTTGCCTTAAAGAGTATGAGCTAAGAACCTCAGTTTTACGTGATCCGGAACGTCCGGAACTATTTTTGGCATTACGGAAACCTCATCGGCCAGTTGCTACTACCTCCTTGGCCAGATGGGTCAAGTGGGTTCTCCATTCTGCTGGTGTTGATACTTCGATTTTTGGCCCGCATTCTACAAGAGGTGCTATGACCTCCAAGGCTTTTGCTTTAGGATGTCGGTTAGAGGATCTATTGAAAGCGGCTGATTGGTCCCATGAATCTACATTTCGGGAGTTTTATTTCAGAACCCCATCTCATTTTTCTGATTCTGTGATCGCTCAGCTTTAAACTAGCATAATATGAGCCTCCGTGTCTTTATAAATTCCTAGATTTTACTAATAAATTATGACGTAAAGTCATGATTTATAAAGACACGGAGGCGAGTATTATTCCCTCCCAATTTAAGGTTGTGATTTACTATTAAATTGTTTTTCCCTCCCTTGTTTAAGGACTGATTTTTCTACATAGGTATATTATATTGAATTGTTATGCCTATTTGATATCCTGATTATGTCTTTTAATAACATTGATACATATCTTTTAATTATCTTGATTCCAACTTCGGTTGGCTTTGCTACTCTATGATATGATTTTACCGCATATCTTTTTTCCCCTTTTTCCTTTAGCCTGATGATTCGGTACTATGGCCCGGATGCTGGATTATCATCTCCCTTTCGGATGTAGCTACACTGTGGTTGCTCCAGGACGTACATTTCGTTGGATGATCTTGGACTTAGTTTTTTGTTTTCGGATGTTTATTGTTGAGAGTACTGTTTTTTCTCACAAAGAAAGGAGGAAGTGGTTGTTATGTTTATGGACTTTATAGGGGAGGGGAGGGTACCAAGTTATGGAATGTGTTTTCATTGGTTAAATTTTTTATGCATTCTTTGCTGCTGAGGGAAAATAAAGAAAGAGATAAGCATAATACTCGCCTCCGTGTCTTTATAAATCATGACTTTACATCATAATTTATTAGTAAAATCTAGGAATTGTGTTACAGGATTGGAAGCTAAGGCCTAAATTAGGAGGAAAATGTGTTGAGAGTCTGTTGTATGAGATCACTTTCAGGTTGAAATTCTAATTAACTGGATTTAAATGTGTAATTTTTATATCAAGCTACGGGGGATTAAATAAAATAAAAAAATAAACTAAGACATTTACTTGCAATTCTGTTAATTTATAGATTACGTAGATCTACTAAAAGCAGACCAACTTTGATTAGAACATCTCATTACATTGAAAACCACCACTGAAAGAGGACAGTCTTAAATTAGAGGGGCAAAGATTTAAAAGTAAAACACTACTTCACTAAGAAGGTAGTGGATGTATGGAATAGTCTTCCAGCTGAAGTGGTAGATTTAGATATTGAAGGAGTTTAATCATATCCTAGATACAAGATAGGGAACAAGTGAAAGTTTAGACAATTGGCCAGACTAGAGGGACCAGTTTGTAATGGGTTAAACCTCAAATACCAAACTGAGGGCATTTCTATACACATTGCCCTCAGCAGGATTACACTAGCACTGCATCAGTAATTTAGATAAATGGACAGCATGTTCCTGGATGTGTAAGTGCATAACTATTATAGTATGAATTTGTTAAATACCATTTCCCCCAATATTTATCTGCACTCTAAAGAAAGCAGGCTGGAGGAATGAAGACAGGCGTCTCCTTGCAAAGACAAACAAAACCCCACACAAATCACTGCACGATGCACATTTTGTACAGTTGCATTTATTGCAGGTTATTTTGTAGAAAGTCCAAGTCTGGTAGATACAGAGGTTCCCATCGTGGAAAGTCTTTCATTGCCCCCTCCCTGAAGCATCATAGACCGTGACTGGTTTCATCAGCATCTGGGTGGATAAGAATTGAATAAAAATAAATGTGTGACAAGTTAGTAGTTATTTCTCTCCCTCTTGGACACTGCAGGGGTGGGACATTAATATTTGCAGGGAGATCTAGATAACAGGAGTGTCCCAGTATCTGGATTGAGGCATGGCTCAGCTGAGGTCAGTTTTGATTTCGCTTCAAGGAGTTTTTTCATCATGCCCCTCACACAGAGAGAACACTGCTTCGAGGGGCACTGTAATTCGGCCTTTTCTGTCATCATTCCTCAGTAGTATTGCACCCTACATCACTGCCAATATGGCTGAACTTGCAGGTCATTACATGGCGCCAACAGGAAACATTTAATATAAATCTTACCTCTAATGAAATCCGCTCCATGCCAACTGCAACTCCCATCATGCACTCATGTCAGTCAGCAGATATCCATGGATCATACACCTGTACAACAGAAAAGAGAGTTTAGAAAAGCCAGACACTGGGGCTATTAAATAAACATGAGATCTGAGCATTGTATCTTCCCAGAGAGCTACATATCCAATAATACTGGTATAATAAAGAGTCATCTCACTATACACAGAGCTGCGAGGGTCAGTTTAGTTATCGCTTCAAGGAGCTTTGTCATGGTGCCCCCCTGCACAGAGAAACTGCTCAGAGGGGTACTGCAATTCGGCCTTTTATGTCATCATTCCCGAGCAGCAGACTAGCAACAAGTAATCCACTGTGATCATATAGGATCTGAACCCTGGAAGCCAGTTTATTACAATTCTCATATCCCAGAACATACCATATAGGGTTAAAAGTATTAAACCAGAAACAGACACAACAGTCATGTCCAACGTCTGACCTGGTCTAATACGGCCCTACAGGCAATGGTGTCCCCTTGTGAGGAGGGGGGGGGGGGGGGGGGGGGGGGGGGGTTGTGGTTAACACCTGTGCTGCTGGCAGCCCCCTGCAGTTGAATTTTTTTTTCTGGTAGCTGCATCCCCTGGATTCGGATGCCGAAAAGATAAAAAAAAAAAAAAGCTACCAGATGTGACATTACATCACATCCGGAGGCCGTGTTTCCCTCCTCCGTGCAAATGACCAGCATAACGCTGGCATACTGAGTGGCAAAATACTGGCATATATTTCAGCTTCCCGGCTTTCTCATCTGGCCTTCAGATACGAGAGGCAGAGGGATTTAACACCCGTTTAGATTGGTCATCCATGGGACAAAACGAGAAGTATGCCATTTGCAATAAACTTTGCATACAATCGTTTATTTGCATTTAATTTTAAATGGTTCAAAGAATGTCAGGCAAAATGGTCAGCCCTCACGCATGATCAAATTTGGCTCTCCTTGGGAAAAAAAAACAAACGTTCGGAAACCCCAGCTTTACAGAAAAGTTAACAATGTAGTTTATAAAAAGGTTGTAATGTTGGGTACTGACCAGCAAGCTGCACACTTGGCCTTTGTTTCCTTAGTTCAGTTCTTTGCCCTGGGTCTGCATAGAAGGTGGTCAGACCCCATTCTGGAGTAACCCGAGCACAGTGCACCATCTACATTCACCATTACCCACATGTTCCTG
Organism: Pelodytes ibericus; assembly: GCA_036172795.1. Taxonomy (NCBI): domain Eukaryota; kingdom Metazoa; phylum Chordata; class Amphibia; order Anura; family Pelodytidae; genus Pelodytes; species Pelodytes ibericus. Next base: position 16,106,818 of record CM069864.1, on the reverse strand, counting down.
AAGCAGAGTGCCCTCTGTTGCTGCAAAGTGGTACTGCTGGAAAAGGGGAAGGGACTGGCTTTGTTTGGAGCAGCTCAGCATCTGTGGGGATAAAGATTGAAATTTAAAGAATAAATAAAGTGCTAAAGCTTATAAATGAGTGTTAAAAACATGGTTATTTCCCTCCCTCTTGGACACTGCAGGGGAGAGACATTAATATTTGCAGGGAGATCTAGATAACAGGAGGGTCCCAGTATCTGGATAGAGGCATGGCTCAGCTGAGGTCAGTTTTGATTTCGCTTCAAGGAGTTTTTTCATCATGCCCCTCACACAGAGAGAACACTGCTTGGAGGGGCACTGTAATTCGGCCTTTTCTGTCATCATTCCTCAGTAGTATTGCACCCTACATCACTGCCAGTATGGCTGAACTTGCAAGTCATTACATGGCTCCAACAGGAAACATTTAATATAAATCTTACCTCTAATGAAATCCGCTCCATGCCAACTGCAACTCCCATCATGCACTCATATCAGTCAGCAGATATCCATGGATCATACACCTGTACAAGAGAAAAGAGAGTTTAGAAAAGCCAGACACTGGGGCTATTAAATAAACATGAGATCTGAACATTGTATCTTCCCAGAGAGCTACATATCCAATAATACTGGTATAATAAAGAGTCATCTCACTATACACAGAGCTGCGAGGGTCAGTTTAGTTATCGCTTCAAGGGGCTTTGTCATGGTGCCCCCCTGCACAGAGAAACTGCTCAGAGGGGTACTGCAATTCGGCCTTTTATGTCATCATTCCCACGCAGCAGACTAACAATAAGTAATCCACTGTGATCATATAGGATCCTGCACGATCTGATCCCTGGCTGCTCACAGATTCTATTCCTAGGCAGCAAAGTAAAGTCAATATATAAAAGGTTTACATATTGGGTACTGACCAGCAAGCCGCCCATGTGGCCTTTGTATCCTTCCTCCAGTCGCTGGAGTTCGGTTCTTTGCTCTGGATAGAAGGTGGTCCGACTCCGACCCCATGATTCTGGAAGAACTGATCACAGTGCAACAACTACAGCCACCATTACACACGTGCACAGCTCCGGAAGCACAGCGCCCTCTGCTTGCTGTAAAGCGGTACTGCAGTTTAAAGGGCCCTTGGTTATAAACACTGCAGGAAAGGGGGTGTGGGCAGGGACCGGATATTTCACAAAAGACCTCCCATCTACACATGAGCCTGTATAATCCTTCCCACAGGTGCGCTGCATCCAAGGAGGGATCCTACAGTGACATGTCCTGAGCCTTAGGCGATACAAATAGACATCATTGGTCTTATACAAACCAGGAACCTTGAGGTCTAAGACACAGGGGCCACATTGTTACAAAACCAGAGTCTAAGAGATTGCAGATTTTTTTTTTTTTTTTTTTTTTAAAGCATGGTCTACAGAAGCCTTATTGATGCAAATAGATTTAGTGTGCATTGGAGCATCATAAATATGTAGTAAATCATAGACATGGTATCTCAGATCAACCAGTGTGACATTTTCCCCAAACAGATAAGACTTTTATTCTGTCTTTAGATTTCAGAACCCAGGACCACTTGGCAGTTGCAGACTGGGTTATGGAGAAAACAAAAGCCATGCAGGGTAAAGTGGTACAAGTAGAATATTTATTAGATACATAATTTAAACCGCAACAAAAATACAAAGTTTGTCTTAAATACTGCATCAGTGCAGAACAGGTTAAAAAGAGCCCACCTGACAATATGCCAGTTACAATGGGTGTAGAGTAAAAAGGCTAATCTTATATAGTGCATGAGATAAACCCCAATAACAGCAGCAGACTCAGGCATCCTTCCCCTCTCTGCATACAGCTGTGACTGCAAAATGGATCTCCCTGCTGGTGATGGTGTTCCTCATGTTGTAATGAGAGAGTCTGGCAGCCTCTGCAGCAACATCACTTAGTCTATTAGATTTCAGCATGCTTCCATTTAAGAGATCCATAACCTGCTGATATCGACTCCCAGAGGGCTGGACCTACAACAGAGTCAATATAAAGCACCAGCTCACAATCTGCAGTCAGATCTCCCCAGAAGACTCTGTATATACAAAACAAGACAAGTGACCATAGTCTTGCAGGTTTGCAATAAGTTTGTTCAGTACTGAGCTCATGAACTAGAGACAGAAGCTAGAATGGTTATTTTACATTAGGATAAAGAAGCAAATCTGGGGCAATATTCTAAAACATCTAATTGATTACATGGCAATAATGTTATTTAATTTATTTTTTTACTCAAACCAGCACACTTTCAGAGTGAGAAATGACAGACCTGCTTTATGATCCTGTAGAGATATCTGGAATATTTGCCCTTTGATTTTCTCATTACTGGATCCACAGCCTGCTTCTTCCCACAGGCAGCAGCCACTGATCTCTTTGATACAACAGACTTCATGGCGATTTCCAAACACTACAATACAATGAAGACCCTTCAGCTATAAGACCCTCAGTAGAATCAATTACTACCATTAGATTAAACACCAGTATTGGGGTTATGAGTCACCTGAGCAGACTTTACTGTGAGACTGCAAGTAATAGCATCATGACAAATATTTTGAAGTTACACAAATCATGTTTTCAGAAGCTACTGACTCCCACTCTGTAGTGTATCTTCCACAAGGCAAACAAGGCACTCGCCTAGGGGGGGCACTTTGCCAGAGGGCGGCACTTTGCCAGTTAAAAATCACACTACTTTTGCTCAAAAACATTTTCGCTCCCTCCCCCACCGCTCATCAAGCTTTAGCGCCTTCCAGTTAATCTGGGTGACGGGGCATGTAATGGTGTGCAACGTGGATGATGCCTGAATTTTGTCTGCCTGGGTAGCACAAAACCAAAATACACCACATTTGTTAAATGGTCAGCTCATGTAGTTTTACAGGTACCATACTTGTGTGTACAAGGGGTTCATCAAGGAATAGATCCTACCATCTTGATTTAATCTTCGGACAGTAATTAGAATTTCTACACAGCACCAATGGTTTGAAACAAGTTAGACCAGGAGGAACAATCCATTCAGATCAAAGCAGGGAAATGGTAACCATGCAGAAAGTGATGAAATAGATAGCAATGTATTACAAGTTACACAATGAGACAGTGTGGCTTGGAGTGGGAGCTTTAAACCACAGTGCTGTTTAACATGCAATGTCACTGAAAAAAAAAAAACTGTACATTAAATCTGAACTAGAATTTGACTATATAATGGCTTTAAATTAGATGGTTTTATAAAAAAATAAAACTAAACCAACCATTTACCACTTGATTTGTATTGACATATGTATAGTAGGTCCCATTATTGGGTTGTGTGTCTAATTAGCATGGTGTATTTTTATTCTAATCCGACTCATTACTAAGAAACTAAACATTCCTATTAGGACACAGTAAAACAGTCTCATGTATTGCATTGCGTAGAGTTAAAGATGCAGGGTATTCTACAAGACAGACCAGTCATACAGGGACAGCAAGTGTTAGAGAGCTTCAGGAAGACTGATGGTCAGTATGGATCCTGTCAAGTCACATTACACTGATGTCAGCTAAAACAAATAATACAGCTGGCAAAACATTGCTTAACCACCAGGAAACTCTAATATTACAACATCACTAGAAACCACCCAAACTGTAATAAAGGCCACTTACCAAACCAAGGGCACCTCACAGAGATCAAGCAGCCTATGACTACACTATAGAAAGGGACTGCTAGAATAGACTTTATATAGCCAGGGCATGCAGTCATTACCCAATTACTCATTCTGTTCACCTGGGAGTCATGTGATCATTGTTAACCTTATTTACATATGCCTACCCAGAATCCCTTGCAATGGATTGTAGAGCTACAAGTTTGGGATTTTGTGAAATGCAAGTCTTCTGGCTTGTCTGGGGTTTGTAGATTTTTGTTTTATAATAATGCCTCTGCTACACCTTGAACTTTAAAAGGACCTGTATGTAGAGGGAAATTGGTTAATTAAAATGGGATCAGGTCCTTGATTGTTTAAATTGGTTCCCCTGAACATGCTTGCAATCTGTATTCAGTAAGGAATCATGGAAAAACTGATGTGTGACCCTCAATAAAATGGCCCATGTCAACTAAGACGAACTTCTGCATGTGCATTATTCAGATGTGGGCACTGCTAGACTGGTGGGGCTTGTGGAAGGCCCAATGGGAAACTGTAACCCTTAATTATGAGTGCTTAGTTATTAAACCTCACTGTTTAATTCAAGGAATGCGGCAGGGCTGTAATCAGTAACCTATTACATTCTAGTATTTGTTTACCAAATGCACCTAGTTTTGCCACCTTTAAAATAATAATAATATACTGGCCAAGATATTGCCTTCACAGAATATAAAGTCTACTCAATAGAGAGAATTGCAGGGAATTTTTAAAACTCCAGCCACATGGAAATAAAATTATTTTTTGGAGACTACAGTTGTAGAAGAAGTAAAACAGAGATCAGGAGGAATCCAGATTATAGGCCTCAATTATTACCTGTTAATTTTCACTGCTTGAAATGTATGATTTCAGAGGAAAAATGTCACCACTGAATAAACTCTGTGTGAAATGTTCAGATGCCTTTTTTTCTGACAGATTTATTTCATTACAGCAGTTTTTTTTTTTTTTTTTTACAGTAAATCCTTTATTTCACTGGTAGCATTGGGTGTTTAATGGTTCTAGGTCACATAAGGATTAACTCTGGTTTGTTTGGTCTATTTGCTGTGTATTTGGTGCTATACCCTATCTACCCCCACTATACCGTTTACCCATCTCCATTGGACACTCCTTATTCCTCTGCTTACACTTATAAACATGCCTGCTGCAGGGCTGCATTGGGTAAAATGAAGATTGCAAGTTGGTCAGTAAGGTCACTGATTGCAGCCCTGGACAATGCATTTTGGATATCACAATTACTAACTAAGGATTTATAATCTGCTCTCAGTCAGATACTCAGCTCTTCTGTATTGCAAACTTCTTTCTAGAATTTAATGTTTTATTACATTTTATAAACCCTGCTTATTTGACATTCTCCAGCCTGCGCAGTGGTTTAATTTGTTGGTGCCTATGACGAAGGTAGTGTGTGCATATGATGGGATGCTCATGCAGACAGGATGATGAGAGTGGTAGTCCAAATCCTGCATTAGGTCATTGGATACCTCAGTTAGAGGCTTCCAGCTATCACTATTTCCTGACTGGGTTTATTTTCTCTGGCACTGAAACAATGTAGAGATGGCTTATTTGTAAAACATTGTGATGTGCACAAGACTACACATATAAACCCACATAACAGAGAAATGATTATCTTGGAATGGTTTCACTATCACAAAGCTACCAGTGTCCGGGCCATGGTAGCCTCCTTCACAGAGCAACCACAAAAGGGGATACAATTCTGTAAAATGTATCCAACAGGCTGCAGGTCACTGGCAAAAACAAAGAGGAGGGTTACAAGGGACTGTCTGGTGCCCAAAATGCATATTAATGTGCTTTAAAATGGCTGTTTTACATTACTTAAAATATAAAAAAAATGTAATGTACAGTTAGATGAATTTGTGAAATTACAGCAGTTTGCATGAACCCAGCACTACCCACACTAGCTGAGTAAAAGTCAATTTCCTTTTTTTTTTTGGGCTGCAGGAACCAATGACAATTTCATTCAAATGAATTATGATGTCATCAAACAATGTGTTGCAATGTTAGAGATCCTACTGTATACAAGAGCAAGCTTATTACATTACATACAATGTATTCTATTCCAGCAGCACAGGAACTGACTAAATGGAAAAAAAAAAAGGTTTAATTAATCAGTGCTGCAGCACCTGTAGTTAGCATGCAGAGTAATCACTGGGGCAGGGCTTCGGTTAAATATTAAAAATGTAATTTATGCAGAATGCCTGCATCAAAAATCACACTAGAAAAAAAATCCTGAGCACTATACAAGCAGTGATCTTCATCTTGCACCAAAGGGAGTCTGGAGACTAGACTGTAAAAAACTGCTTTTTGATGTGTAAAATTGAATATTTCAGGTCTTACCTATTCTTATGAACTCACATATGGAAGCTTGTTGCCACATTTACACTCATCATATAGAAATAAACCCCCCCACTAAAGTTTATTAAAAAGGTCTTTTATTTAGACTCCATGATTTTTGTAAAAAAATGTGCAATCTGAGCTAGATTAGATTCCTTCCCTGGGCCCGGAGAGATATCACTGCAGCAAGCCCAATTAGCAGCAAAACGATGCTTTTTAGACGAGGCAGCGGACTCATGGTGGTAGCAATTGGACCCCCGTAGCGACCCATCCACATGGGGTCTCCTACTGTACACTGGAGTAGGCCAGGTGGGCGACCATAGCGTGGAATTGGCTGTGAAAAACAGAAAAAAAAAAAAAGAAAAAATAAATAAATGTCAAAAAAATTTGGTCCAAAAAATAAAAATCCATAATTACAATAATCCACAATGTAATCAGCCAGCAGTAACTATAGCGCAGTCTCAGTTGGGAGCCAGAACTTAACTTTGTTAGATTAGTTCCTAAAAATTGTTAGACACTAGGAGATTAATTTATATCAAAGCTCCGCTTTGCCAATTTCATGTTGTAAATCATAGCTTAATAAATTTCACAGATTGACGTGGGGGGGGGGGGGGGCTGCAAAGTGGTAGAAATTACATAATTCTGACATCAGCAGGGTTTTTGGGACCCTGAAGCCATTTTTTTATGCTCTTCAGGTGTGTACATTCCATCTGTTAGGTAATTAAGCAGCTGCTTAACTGTTTATATGGCAGTACCACCCATGGGCATCAACCATGCCCTCTATTGGTCAGAGCCTTAGTTAATAGGACCAATAGGAAAGAACCTCTACAGACGACACCTTCAAGCAAGGTTCTGAGTGAACCCCATGTTATACCGTCTGTATAATAATCATGCGAGTCACATGTCATCTCTTGGGAAACTGCAGCATATTACGCCTACAGATGCCTCTCTATTGAGACAGACAGTCTCATTGGCTGGAAGGGAACCAGTATATACAGCATCATGAGACTTTAAAAAAAAAACAAAAAAAGAGAGTCTAAACAGAATTAAAGAGAACCACAGAAAGCAAGAGGGGTTGAAAGGACAAGACAGCAGATTTGGAAAGAATCCCCCCCCCCCCCCCCCCCAACAGTTAGATCTACACAAACCAGTGTCTAGACCCCACAAATGGGTTTAGAATAGCAAGAGTATTTTAAAATGAACTCTGAATTAAATGTATTTATTAAATGTTGCTACAGGAGATAAAAGGATCAGCCTGTTCCTTAGTATGCCATATGCACTATACATGGGGTGTGAGTAACTAGACTTTACTGAGGAATAATGTATAAACCACACACACAATTAATAAAATTGCATAGCTTGAGTTTATGTGTCTTTGCAGTCCCCAAACTATACCTGCTGAAATTGGGCCTTAGATATTTGCATCCCTTTTAAATGGGTTGACTGAGCCGAGTAAAGGGACCTCGTGTCATCCCAATTCTGCAGACACTTACTCTCCTCACATGTGCAAGAACAGGTGTGGGGTCCTCCTCAGTGGGCTCGATCCTGTGCCTTCTCACCAAAACCAACCTGCGGCCGCTCATGTCTCGGTCGTTTCTGCCGCCAGGCGGATCCTGAGATTCCATTTTGGATTCTGAAAGAGAGATGGCGATAAAACATCTGATGGCTTATTTGCAGAGCCGCAAGTGTTAAAATGATAAACTTGACCCCCAAACGCAATATTTAAGCGATTTGCTGCCATGTCACAACCCTCACATGTCTGCATGTGGCAGATCTTTGGTGCTGTACACACTTCAAAAAGGTCCTGTCACTGTGTAAAAGCTTGCTCTCAGGCCTGTCCTTACATACTCCCAACATGCCAGGTTTCAAAGACATTCCTTGCAGAATACTGGCACACTATGACTCCAGTGTGACCAGGTTTCCAGTTTTGTTTGGACCCTGGGATGGATTATGCAGCTCAGGCCCTTATAGACACCCAACTGGCCCCTTAATCAGAAAGTTAATTCAGGTTAAGGATTAGAAGGCATAACAGGATGCTGAGTAATGTGGTATATCTGTGTACACAGGCATACACCAGTGCTGTCCAACTGCTGCCAGACTTCAAGTCCCATAATTCCCCAATACCTTTCTAGAATAGCCATTGTAGTCTAGAAATGGGGAGCTGGCCACTGTTTGACACCCAAAGCCTGGGTTCTCATTCATTCAGATATTACTTTCAAGGACACCTAGACTTTGCAGTGAAAGGTTCAGACAGTGTATATTGAGGCTTATGTTTTATAAAGAGGTTGTAGTAATACAGTTGCACTACGTCTGGCTCCTACCCCTCAAAAAAAAAAAAGTTTAAGAACTTTGTTGTAAAAATGTAACTAAAATGTCCTAATTTGGTATTCTCTGCACAGGGAGGCCAAAACAACACCTGCCCCTTATACATATAAAAGCAGCACAGGAGAAAAAGCCAAGTCTGGCACTCAATACTGTATACTGGTGCCCCACCGGCACACTGGGCATCCACACACGCCCAAAAGAATTGATGCCATTACTTTTACATACAGTTCCACTTTGTAGGGTGTGGTAGCCACCAGGAATATCTGCTAGCCTTTTCAACTGCCTCGGTGTGACCAGAGTTATTGTTTAACAGAGGTTTTCAGTGAAGGCACTTTGGTCAGTTCTGGAATGACCATTTTAAAATAATTTGCGTTTAAATGATCCTTCTTTAGTAGGATGGCCACATTAATTTTTTTTTCGGGGGAAAAACACGGCTAGGGTTGCCACCTTTTCTTCAAAAAAAAAAAAATACCGGCCTTGGCACTGCCTCCATAGACTTAACATTGGGGTCAAGCCAAGTTTTTACCGGCCTGACGGTAAAATACCGGCCAGGTGGCAACCCTAAACACGGCACACAACATGCCATTGCTCTCCTAGACTTGCTTTTCATGTTTCACCAAGTAAAGGTTTCAAAACAAATACTCAATGAGTCAGAGTGATAGTCAAGAAAAGACTATTAGAAGCCAGTAAACAAACATTTGAATACCTTCACAGCACAATTCAAATAGGGAAAAATACATCCACAAGGCAATATATTGGAGACAAGGAAATATTGCTCCAAAAAAAAAAAAGTCACAATTTGGACTATGCGTACACATTTTAGAGAGTCTTCAGTGTCCTTCATAGAGTGCATTTAATATGGTTCAATTCACCCCCCCCCCCCCCCCCGGAAGCAATTAAAAGGAGATTTAAAAAAAAATAAAATAAAACCTGGGGAGTATATTTTGATTTACAGAGATTGGATCAGTCTGTAATGTAAATTAATGCTAAAATAACTAAAGCACTCAGGGTTAAGTATATACACTATAGCAATTACCTTATTACCCACCCAAACACAGACTCACCTTACAAGGGAGTCTCTACAACAGGCAACACACAGAAAGAGGTTGGGGTTAGTGAGAATTATATCACTTATAGTAACTTAGAGGATATTAACATGAGTCAGCTGGCTGGATACACCTTCCCCTGTTCCAATCAATGGTTAATTTCATGATCCCTGTTTGGGATTAAATGGGTTAATTGCCAATACTATTCTATTTTCCATTTGTTTGTTTTAAAGGGACACTGCTTGTACAGTGAATGGAGAGAATAAAAAAAAAAAAATCGGGAAACCTGATCTATACATTGTGTTAGAGGAATTACATGCAGATTCATAAACAAGAGAAATATGTGGTTTAAATGGGTCTCATGCTGATGACATCACCTTGTGAATTGATATGCAAATGACACATATCCTGTTGAAAATGAGTTTGCTTGCATATCCAGCCACAGGTGATAGATCAGTTTTCATAATTTTTGTCTATGAGACAAATAGAAAGGTTAGAATCAACATTTAATTAAGATTTAAGTGATCTACAGACTAATTAACAGATTATTGATATGCAAAATGAATTACACATAATGGCCATTTATTACCGGCCACATATAACTTTTGCAGGCTGCTTTGCAGGATGTAGAAATCATATGTGACCAGAAGGTAATCAATGACCCAATCAAGTAGTGTATCCCACAGAACCACGTTGATTAGTTAATTGATTTCCTTCTGGCCACGTGACTTCTACATACAGCAAGGCAGGCTGCAAAAGTTATATGCGGCCGGTACAAAGGCATGTTTGTTTCTGAATTCAGTAATTAAATTATGTATCCCAATTATTTTGTCTAGATAGTGTATAAAGAGACTGATACGGTACAGAGAGACAGACAAGGTACAGAGATTAATAGAAAGGGAGATAGTGCTACACACTAGGCCCTAGGTCCTAGTTATCCTACTGTGGCCCTCCAGCTTGTTCTGTACGACAACTTCCATCTTTCCCTGTCATTCTAAAAATAAAACAACTGGTGGGTAGTTATGGGGTCTTAGTTCTGCAGGATCTGCAGGGCCACAGATTTGAAAAGTTGTGCAGCCCCAGCACATTAAGCTGGAGTAGAGGGCAGTCTGGGGGCAATTACCCCTCCCTTGAGCCTCAGGTTCCACATGAAGGGATAATTAGCCGGCCTACTCAATCAGTGCAACCAGACTAGCCAGCAGACTGATGTGTCTTGTAATGCACCTGCCATTTTATACTGGTGTTAGGGCCACTAGACTCTGTTAGTAAGCTAGGGTTGCCACCTTTTCTTCAAAAAAATACCGGCCTTGGTACTGTCTCCATAGACTTAACATTAGCCTGATGCCAATTTATTACCGGCTTGCCGGTAAAATACCGGCCAGGTGGCAACCCTATTAGAAGCACAAGTGAAAAAGAGTGTTATTTGTCTCTTTAATCTCCATGTAAAAGCAGATTGGAAATTCTATTTACTAAACTAGAATATGATCTCACTAGTTGAGGTGGTAAAATAGTAGGTTTAGCTTCAGAGATACAGGGTTGAGTTTTGGCTAATCTCATCGATGACCCAGCTCACACCACTCCTACATTGTCCACAGTTGGATGGCGTCGACACTGGGGGTGAAGGAACCTTTCTGTGACTGACTAATATTTAAAGGGACTGTCTGGTGCCCAAAATGCATGTTCCAAATATTAATGCGTACTAATGTGCTTTCAAAGTACTTTATAATGTATGTTTTACATTTTGCATTGCTTAAAATATAAAATACTTACAGCTAGATGAAATTTTGAAATTACAGCAGTTTGCAAGAAACCAGGACTTCCCACAAAAGCTGAGTAAAAGTTAATCCCCCCCCCCCGAACCAATTCAGTTGAAGGGAATGTCCTGTCTCTCTAATGATGTCATCAGTCAATGTGTTGCACTGTTAAGAGATCCTACTGTGCACAAGAGCCAGTTTATCACAGTCCACACAATGTATTATTTTTGAGCAGCACAGGAAGTGACTAAACAAAACAAAACTTTATATCCTCAGTGTCTATATAATCAGTAAACTTGCATAGTAATCACTGGAGGAGGACTTGAGTCAAATATTAAAAATTTGATTTATGCAGAATGCCTGCATCAAATCACACTGGGAAAAAAAGCCTGTGACTAGCTTGGAGACTAGACTGTCCATTTAAGGGTTAGTTGAGCTAAATGTTTATTAGTTTTTATAGAAAAATAACATGTAATATCCAATTGTGCTCACCCCGTCTTTTCCAAACGCACCTTCTAGTCCTGCTTTTGTCCAGATTCTCTTACTCATGGTTTTAGAGAATTCTATCATAGAATAAATGAAGATAAGGAACTGTTATTCAAGATTCAGCTCTCTTTGAATGCCAGCATTGCTTAATAAGCTTTATGATTCACACAGAATTCACACAAAAGTATCCAGTGGATGGATAATTTTTTAATTTACTCAGAGCCTTTAATGTTGAGTCATTTTCAAAGGACAGACAGGCTTAGCAGACCACTGGTACAGTAAAACCTGGCACCCTTCCCACCCAGATTTTACTGACTTGTACTAATATGTCATGAGTGCATTTATGTTCTTAAGGGAGCTCTGTCCCCTAACTATTATCTGCAGTGGGAATACAGAGCACAATAGTAAAGTCACTAAAACTGAACTGACAAGTGAACTACACGAGAATGTCAAAATCGGGTATTAAAGGACCACTGATGACAAATAATGAAGTTACATTTAATAGAAAAATTGCAAAAAGTGTAGGCATTTTAATAAGACAAGCGTTAATGAACGAATACAGAGTACCTTATTGAGTCCGCTTTGCTTGTACAGAACTATCCATGGGGCGGCCATGTTGTTCAGAATCTTGGGTCAGAGGAAGTAAGATCTGACTCATCTTACCAAGATGTCTGCCCCTTTAAAACATAGGCACCTTTACCAGCCCAGGGATTGCAAAATGTTGATGTTAAATTTTATTGTCTACATTTATTTGGATAAAGTATCTTTAAAGCCCCCAAACAAAACCAAAAACCTTTCTAGAGAATTGTGTGGAAATATCCAATTTGTGTATGATATCATGCTCAACTGCACACACACATATTGGGTTTCCCCATACATGTGTATCTGAGCTGTCATGCTACAGATGCTGTGTTAAAGCCAATAAGATAGAGTAGAACCTTTCCCCAGGAATACAACTACATGCATTAAAGGTACAGATGCAGAAGCAATGCTTGGATCAATCCACACTTGTTTCAGTGTCAGATTTAATATGCATTAACTGGTTGTTTTCAGGCTGGTCTGACCATGTATACCAGTGATGGCTAACCTTGGCATTGCATGTGTCTGGGTACTACATATCACGTGGTTCTCAGTCAGCTCGAAGACACACCTCTGCAGTGCCAAGGTTAGCCATCACTGCTTTACAGTCTCTCTGACAGCCGTCCCACGGACACAGTGCTCTGAGATATAGTTCTTTCTATCCCAGTAATTTGCAGCAGCGAAAGAGGAAGTAAGAAGTGTGATCTCATGCACACAGATGGGACATAGCTCATTCATGTCTCATGTGAGATAAGTAGCAGACTCCGGGGAATCTGGACCCTCTAACCTGAGATCACTGTCTGATATCCTCCAGGGTTTCTGCAGGGACGGTGGGCGAGGAGAAGCAGGGATGGGGTCCAGGGATGATACAGGTGAGTGCTTCATTATCAGTGGAACATGAAACTTTTCAGCCCTTAACGTCTCCCATGCTTTGGTTGTCACAATGACCTAGTGATTTGAGTGCATGCTATTGAACAGATTGCTGCAATCAGTGATGCCTTTTTGTCAAATTAGATATAAAATCATCTATTTATAGCTGGGGAATTCATCATATTCTCCTAATGATCTGTCCTTCTCCAGCATTGCAGATTTGCTTGGATTATATATAGGTATTTACATTATTTTTGTGGAAAGTAGGGGACACACACACACACACAAACACACACACACTCACACACTCACACACACTCAGATTTTTTTTTTAAAGATGTTCTGACCAGCATGTAACTTGAAAACTGCAACACACCCATTGGTTAACTTTACAGAGATTGATAGACAGACAGCTATACTGACATATTAATTACAGAGATTGATAGACATATATACTGACAGATCAGGTACAGAGATTGATAGACAGATATACTGACAGATAAGGTACAGAGACTGATAGACAGATATACTGACAGATCAGGTACAGAGATTGATAGACATATATACTGACAGATAAGGTACAGAGATTGATAGACAGATATACTGACAGATAATGTACAGAGATTGATAGGCAGATATACTGACAGATAAGGTACAGAGACTGATAGGCAGATATACTGACAGATAAGGTACAGAGATTGATAGACATATATACTGACAGATAAGGTACAGAGATTGATAGACAGATATACTGACAGATAAGGTACAGAGATTGATAGACATATATACTGACAGATAAGGTACAGAGATTGATAGACATATATACTGACAGATAAGGTACAGAGATTGATAGACAGATATACTGACAGATCAGGTACAGAGATTGATAGACAGATATACTGACAGATCAGGTACAGAGATTGATAGACAGATATACTGACAGATCAGGTACAGAGATTGATAGACAGATATACTGACAGATCAGGTACAGAGATTGATAGACAGATATACTGACAGATAAGGTACAGAGATTGATAGACAGATATACTGACAGATAAGGTACAGAGACTGATAGACAGATATACTGACAGATAAGGTACAGAGACTGATAGACAGATATACTGACAGATAAGGTACAGAGATTGATAGACAGATATACTGACAGATAAGTTACAGAGATTGATAGACAGATATACTGACAGATAAGGTACAGAGATTGACAGACTGATATACTGACAGATAAGGTACAGAGATTGATAGACAGATATACTGACAGATAAGATACAGAGATTGAGAGACAGGTATACTGACAGATAAGGTACAGAGATTGACAGACAGATATACTGACAGATAAGGTACAGAGATTGATAGACAGATATACTGACAGATAAGATACAGAGATTGTTAGACAGATATACTGACAGATAAGGTACAGAGATTCATAGACAGATATACTGACAGATAAGGTACAGAGATTCATAGACAGATATACTGACAGATAAGGTACAGATATTGATAGACAGATATACTGACAGATAAGGTACAGAGACTGATAGACAGATATACTGACAGATAAGGTACAGAGATTGATAGACATATATACTGACAGATAAGGTACAGAGATTGATAGACAGATATACTGACAGATAAGGTACAGAGACTGATAGACAGATATACTGACAGATAAGGTACAGAGACTGATAGACAGATATACTGACAGATAAGGTACAGAGACTGATAGACAGATATACTGACAGATAAGGTACAGAGACTGATAGACAGATATACTGACAGATAAGGTACAGAGACTGATAGACAGATATACTGACAGATAAGGTACAGAGATTGATAGACAGATATACTGACAGATAAGGTACAGAGACTGATAGACAGATATACTGACAGATAAGGTACAGAGACTGACAGACAGATATACTGACAGATAAGGTACAGAGACAAGACAATTGGATAGAAAGATTTAAACTGGGGAATTTAAAAGTGAAACATGCCCATTGAGATGCCCCCATGTCAGCCCTCTCTTGCAAATAGTGTAACATAATAATTTTAAATTTAAAAAAAAACTGAAAGAAATAATTTTCTTATTCTCAGTTTTACTTCCTTATCCTCCATTTGAACCCTGTCACTATTATCACAACACAAGGTAGTATGTAAGCTTGCACCTCACCCTGGAATCCAAACATGTAAACCTGTAACTGATCTGTGAGAGAGTAAGTAGCACACTCACATGAAGAATGTGCCCCCGAGAGATCTCAGCGTGTCTCCACGGAGTATGTCCTGGAAGGGTAAATTGCACCCCATGCAGGGGTCATACATGAAAAGAGGGTCTATTTTTTGTCTCTGTAAGGGGCTGCAGGGGGTTACTAGTCATGCATGTTTTAATTTAGCCCCTAGAACACCTTGGGGCTGGATGTGCTGAGAAATAACGTGATTTTTCTCTATATATAATTTCCTCACTTCAGGGTATTGGATGTGTGACCCCTCTCATCTCTATGGAGAGCCATGGCAATGTACTGTGTATTCAAGAGTCTGCTACTTGCTCAGCTCCTCCCCTTCCCCCCCCCCCCCCCAAGTGTACAGCTGTACTCTCAGGATTTTCAGAGCACACCACCAGACAGTGTTTGAACAAAAGTGAGAGAAACAATATTTTTACAAAATAATAGTAAGAGAGGGCACACCGAAGTGATTTCTAAAAAAAAATATTTTATGTAATTTGTCATAATTACAAGTAAATTAAAAAAAAAAAAAAAAAAAAAAGAGAGCAGGTAATGCCAGTGTGTAGAAAGGTCAGAGAAATGTCTTAAACATCCCCACATACTTCCCGCCTTGAGTTAATATATGAGGGGTTGATTTTATAATGAATGTTTTCATATTAATTGACAATATAAGTTTTTGTAGTGAAATGTTTGGATGAGTAACTGTTTAATACGTGCTTCCAACGAGTTAATGAATGGGAACCAAGAAACAAGAATTAGTTTGGTCCGAATCTGTTTGTGCAAAGACGTTTCTAACCAGTCCCTTCTACGAGCAAAGTTAAAATTTGTTGTAAAAAGTGATATAGAGGGTGGATTCGGACAAATCACCTGATGTAAGATCGCTCTCCTAGCGGCTGCCAGGGTTACTTGCAGAGGTCCTAGTGTATGGCTGGAGACCCCCTCTCATCACTAAGGTGCTAACACTCACAGTCGGTGCCCACAAGACCACAAAATACAAAATAAAGTAAGTCTTAAATTAGGTAAATACAACCTCAGGTGAACAACACATGACTTATTACACTGAGTCATGATTTATATAACAAAAATAAAGCCAAATTGGCGATGCCATGTGTGAAAAACTAAGCACACCTTCTGATTTGAAGCTTGTAGATGATCCGTCAGCAGCAATAACTTGAAGTCTTGATTTTCTGTATGACACCATCAGTCTCTCACATCGTTGTGGCCATTTTTTGGTATTGTGGCGGTTTGCTGACAGCTCTCTTAAGATCCAGCCACAGCATTTCAATCGGGCAGAGGTCTGGACTTTGCCCTAGGCCTTTGTTACTTTTCCTTTTCAGCCAGTCTGTTGTAGATTTGCCGGTGTGCTTTGGTTCATTGTCCTGTTACTTGACCCCATTTTTGGGGAAACTTTACCTGTCAGGCAGATGGTCTCACATTTCACTCTCGAATACTTTGGTGTACAGAGACTTTCATAGTCAACTCAATGACTGCAATGTTCTGTGACTGCAAAACAAGCCCAAATATTCTTCCCTGACAGTTGGTATGCAGCGTTTGTGCTGACATACTGTGTTTAGTTTTTACCATAAGTGTGGCGCTGTACATTATGGCCACAAATCTCCATTTTGGTCTCATCTGTCCAAAGTGTTGTCGTTTGTTTAAATGCAACTTTGCAGCCTTTCTCCTGGCTACCCTTCCAAACAAACCAAACTTATTCAGTATTTTTCTAATTGTGCTGTCATGAACGTTAACATTTAACATGATCACTGAGGCCTGTAGAGTCTGAGATCCAACTCTTGGGCTTTTTGCATTTTCTCTGTGCATTGCACGGTCTGTCTTTGGGGTGAATTGAATGTTTGCCACTTTTGAATAACATTTCTCACTGTAGAATGATGGACTTTTTGGAACAATTGCTTCTCTAAGATCATTGCTGATGTCTTTCCTCCCTGGCATTGTATGTATACTGGGGTCTCTACTTTATTAGTGCGCACCTCCTTTATATATTAATAGAAACAATACTTTCCCCGTTATAAAACCTGTTTTCCTGTATCTGTTTTCCATGCCAAAGTCCTGGGAATTTCCCATAAACCTGCCCGTTAAATTGGCTTCATTTGACTAATCCATTAAATAAACCTTGAAAGCACAGGTGGCTAGGACTGATTTGGACTTGTTTGGCATGTTCAGGGAATAAATGCCTTTTTCAAATCTATTTTTGTCTTGTTCTTATTATATGTGTGATTTTTTCCACTGATTTTAGACCTGTTTAAATACCCCCAGGCTGATCTGTGCGATACAGGATTAAATTAAAATCTGTAATGATATTTTCTCTAGTACTCAGTGGTGTATCTTGATTTTGTGCTGCCCTAGGCAGACAAAATCCGGGCACCCCCCTACCCAAGCTGCACACCCACGTTACACACCTACGACATGCCCCATCATTCAGACTCACATCAAGCTCATACTCCCATCACACACACACTCCCATCACACTTAGTCACACACTCCTACTCCCATCACACTCAGTCACACACGCCTACTCCCATCACACTCAGTCACACACTCCTACTCCCATCACACACACTCTGACTCCCATCACACTCAGTCACACACTCCTACTCCCATCACACACACTCTGACTCCCATCACACTCAGTCACACACACTGTCTCCCATCACACACACACTCTGACTCCCATCACACTCAGTCACACACTCTGACTCCCATCACACTCAGTCACACACACTGTCTCCCATCACACTCAGTCACCCACACTGTCTCCCTTCACACACACTCTGACTCCCATCACACTCAGTCACACACACTGTCTCCCATCACACACACTCTGACTCCCATCACACTCAGTCACACACACTGTCTCCCATCACACACACACTGTCTCCCATCACACTCAGCCACACACACTGTCTCCCATCACACACACTCTGACTCCCATCACACTCAGCCACACACACTGTCTCCCATCACACACACTCAGACTCCCATCACACTCAGCCACACACACTGTCTCCCATCACACACACTCAGACTCCCATCACACTCAGTCTCTCACACACACACACACACACACACACACACACACACACACACACACACACACACACACACACACAGTCTCCCATCAGCACTTACCTTTCCCTGGCAGGCAGGCAGCATGGTCCCTCCATGCTGCCTGTTCGGCTTCCCGGCGATTGTGCCGACAGGTCACGTGACCGGGCGCGCGTATGATGTCAGCGCGCCCGTCACGTGACTCTCGGCACTTCCGTGTCGGCACACTGCACGGGGAGCCGAACAGGCAGCACGGAGGTTTCTCTGTGCTGCCTGTTCGGCTCCCCGTGCAGCCCAGCAGGCAGAGCGATGGTGAGGGGAGATCTTCCGATCCCCTCTCACCTCTGTCTCTGCCTGCAAGCGCGGTCTTTTTTTTTTTAAAGGGCCGAGTGTTTTTTTTGTTTTCTTTTTTTTTTTAATTTATTTTTTCTTCAGTGCTGGGGGGCGCTGCCGCCCCCTAAAATTTGCCGCCCTAGGCATCCGCCTAGGATGCCTCGCGGTAAATACAGCACTGCTAGTACTAGGTAAAGTTATACTCCCATTGGGGGCATGAAAGGGGGAGGCAATTGCCCCCAGGCCCGGGCTGCTCTCTAATTTGCCTGGGGCTGCACCACTTTTTACTTTTCAATGCCCCTGTCGGTAATCTTTTTATCCAGTTGTCCAAAGTGATTAGGTGGCACCAAAATAGTTTTTTACCCCCATGGGCCAACAGTTGCCCACCCTCTCCTGAACACTCCTATACATGTATGAGCCAGGCATTGTGTGTAAGATTGTCCAGAACCATGTGGTCAGGGTGAGATGACAGTCTGGACTGCTCAGGAACTGGACAGAAGTGGACATCTTGGTCACTTACATCAGCTGATGCCATAATACTGCTTGATGATGCTGAATGCCCACTCTGCCCAAAGAAGGGCAGTTTGATGACTAACTATTATTCATATTTATTTAAAAGGGAAACAATTCTGAATTTGTTATGTGTTATTTAGTTTTTTGTTTATTTTTGATGATTTAGTAAATTTTGTTACAAATAACTTGTGTTTAGATCTAAATACTGGTACTTCTTGAGCTCACTCAAGTCTTGTCTGAGGACTTGCTGTAATATACAGTATTCCTGATCTCTTCTTACAGTCTTATGTGCTTGGTTTTAGATGGTGTACCAAGAAATAGAAGCTTTGGATATGGAGCTGTTACAGTGGCACCAGAGACGGCACCAGAGACGCCAAAGGAGGTGTCTGAACAAACGTATCTGGACGAACAAATATACATTCCCAGCGCAGACAGAGTGAGTGTGTAACAGAGAGTGGGACTGTGCCATATAGAGTGTGTAACAGAGAGAGTAGTACTGTACCATATAGAGAGAGTGTAACAGAGAGAGTAGTACTGTACCATATAGAGTGTGTAACAGAGAGAGTGGGACTGTACCTTATAGAGTGTGTGTAACAGAGAGTGGGACTGTACCTTATAGAGAGTGTGTAACAGAGAGAGTGGGACTGTACCTTATAGAGAGTGTGTAACAGAGAGAGTGGGACTGTACCTTATAGAGAGTGTGTAACAGAGAGAGTGGGACTGTACCTTATAGAGAGTGTGTAACAGAGAGAGTGGGACTGTACAATATAGAGAGTGTGTAACAGAGAGAGTGGGACTGTACCATATAGAGAGTGTGTAACAGAGAGAGTGGGACTGTTACAGTCCCACTCTCTCTGTTACACACTCTCTATATGGTACAGTCCCACTCTCTCTGTTACACACTCTCTATAAGGTACAGTCCCACTCTCTCTGTTACACACTCTCTATATGGTACAGTCCCACTCTCTCTGTTACACACTCTCTATAAGGTACAGTCCCACTCTCTCTGTTACACACTCTCTATATGGTACAGTCCCACTCTCTCTGTTACACACTCTCTATATGGTACAGTCCCACTCTCTCTGTTACACACTCTCTATAAGGTACAGTCCCACTCTCTCTGTTACACACTCTCTATAAGGTACAGTCCCACTCTCTGTTACACACTCTCTATAAGGTACAGCCCCACTCTCTCTGTTACACACTCTCTATAAGGTACAGTCCGACTGTACCTTATAGAGAGTGTGTAACAGAGAGAGTGGGGCTGTACCTTATAGAGAGTGTGTAACAGAGAGTGGGACTGTACCTTATAGAGAGTGTGTAACAGAGAGAGTGGGACTGTACCTTATAGAGAGTGTGTAACAGAGAGAGTGGGACTGTACCATATAGAGAGTGTGTAACAGAGAGAGTGGGACTGTACCATATAGAGAGTGTGTAACAGAGAGAGTGGGACTGTACCTTATAGAGAGTGTGTAACAGAGAGAGTGGGACTGTACCATATAGAGAGTGTGTAACAGAGAGAGTGGGACTGTACCTTATAGAGAGTGTGTAACAGAGAGAGTGGGACTGTACCATATAGAGAGTGTGTAACAGAGAGAGTGGGACTGTACCTTATAGAGAGTGTAACAGAGAGAGTGGGACTGTACCTTATAGAGAGTGTAACAGAGAGAGTGGGACTGTACCTTATAGAGAGTGTAACAGAGAGAGTGGGACTGTACCTTATAGAGAGTGTAACAGAGAGAGTGGGACTGTACCTTATAGAGAGTGTAACAGAGAGAGTGGGACTGTACCTTATAGAGAGTGTAACAGAGAGAGTGGGACTGTACCATATAGAGAGAGTGTGTAACAGAGAGAGTGGGACTGTACCTTATAGAGAGTGTGTAACAGAGAGAGTGGGACTGTACCTTATAGAGTGTGTGTAACAGAGAGAGTGGGACTGTACCATATAGGGAGAGTGTAACAGAGAGATTGGGACTGTACCATATAGAGAGAGTGTAACAGAGAGATTGGGACTGTACCGTATAGAGAGTGTGTAACAGAGTGAGTGGGACTGTACCTTATAGAGAGTGAGTGATACAGTGATAGTGTGACTGTACCTTACAGAGTGTGTAACAGAGAGAGTGAGACTGTACCTTATAGAGTGTGTGTGTGATGCAGAGAGAGTGGGACTGTACCTTATAGAGAGTATGTAACAGAGAGAGTGGGTTTGTACCTTATAGAGTGTGAGTGATACAGTGATAGTGGGACTGTACCTTATAGAGTGTGTAACAGAGAGAGTGGGACTGTACCTTATAGAGAGTGTGTAAAAGAGAGAGTGGGACTGTACCATATAGAGAGTGTGTAACAGAGAGATTGGGACTGTACCATATAGAGAGAGTGTAACAGAGAGATTGGGACTGTACCTTATAGAGAGTGTGTAACAGAGAGAGTGGGACTGTACCTTATAGAGAATGAGTGATACAGTGATAGTGTGACTGTACCTTACAGAGTGTGTAACAGAGAGAGTGAGACTGTACCTTATAGAGTGTGTGTGTGATGCAGAGAGAGTGGGACTGTACCTTATAGAGAGTATGTAACAGAGAGAGTGGGTTTGTACCTTATAGAGTGTGAGTGATACAGTGATAGTGGGACTGTACCTTATAGAGTGTGTAACAGAGAGAGTGGGACTGTACCTTATAGAGTGTGTGTGTGATGCAGAGAGAGTGGGACTGTACCGTATAGAGAGTGTGTGATAGGGACTGTACCATATAGAGAGTATGTAACAGAGAGAGTGGGACTGTACTTTATAGAGTGTGTGTGATGCAGAGAGAGTGGGACTGTACCTTATAGAGAGTGTGTGATAGGGACTGTACCATATAGAGAGTATGTAACAGAGAGAGTGGGACTGTACTTTATAGAGTGTGTGTGATGCAGAGAGAGTGGGACTGTACCATATAGAGAGAGTGTAACAGAGAGAGTGGGTCTGTACCTTATAGAGTGTGTGTAACAGAGAGAGTGGGTCTGTACCTTATAGAGTGTGTGTGTAACAGAGAGAGTGGGTCTGTACCTTATAGCAGGGCTTGACAAATTTATTTTGATTTTAGGAGCCAGACATTTTTTTTAGGAGCCAGACAATCACGCAAACATAAACACAATTCATAAACACACACGCATACTTCACATATATACAAACACACATACTTTACATATACACATATACACAAACACCTCACACACACATATATACACAAACACCTCACACACACATATATACACAAACACCTCACACACACATATATACACAAACACCTCACACACACATATATTCACAAACACCTCACACACACATATATACAAACACCTCACACACACACATATATACAAACACACATACTTTACATATACACATATATACAAACACCTCACACACACATATATACAAACACCTCACACACACATATATACAAACACACATACTTTACATATACACATATATACAAACACCTCACACACACACATATATACAAACACACATACTTTACATATACACATATATACAAACACCTCACACACATATATACAAACACCTCACACACACATATATACAAACACCTCACACACACACATATATACAAACACACATACTTTACATATACACATATATACAAACACCTCACACACACACATATATACAAACACACATACTTTACATATACACATATATACAAACACCTCACACACATATATACAAACACCTCACACACACATATATACAAACACCTCACACACCCATATATATATAAACACCTCACACACCCATATATATATAAACACCTCACACACCCATATATATAAACACCTCACACACCCATATATACAAACCCCTCACACACCCATATATACAAACACCTCACACACCCATATATATAAACACCTCACACACCCATATATACAAACCCCTCACACACCCATATATACAAACACCTCACACACCCATATATATAAACACCTCACACACACATATATACAAACACCTCACACACCCATATATATATATATAAACACCTCACACACCCATATATATAAACACCTCACACACCCATATATACAAACACCTCACACACATATATACAAACACCTCACACACCCATATATACAAACACCTCACACACCCATATATATATATAAACACCTCACACACCCATATATATAAACACCTCACACACCCATATATATAAACACCTCACACACCCATATATATAAACACCTCACACACCCATATATACAAACCCCTCACACACACCTACTTTACAATACATACAAACACACACCCACCTAACACAGTCTTTTCTTGGGGGTTTCTTCTTGATGTGTCCCCCCTCCCAGCTGCTTTACCTCACTGCAGGGGAGGGGGACATTCACGCTGCAGCTTAACTCCGTTGGTCGGCGTGCTGAGGGCCAGGATGTCACGTGACGACACCCGGCACTCAGACACGCGTTGCGCGAGGGGGCGGAGCTTGCAGTCTGTGCCATCGGCCATCGGCACAGACTTTACCCCCTCGCGCTGCGGAAAAATCGGATGGCAGCGGCAAGGGGACCAGGAGGCTGACAGCACCCAGGCGCCAGGTCTAATTTCCTGGTCGCCATGGCGACCTGGCGCCTGGGTTTTGTCGAGCCCTGCCTTATAGAGTGTGTGTAACAGAGAGAGTGGGACTGTACCATATAGAGAGTGTGTGATGCAGAGAGAGTGGGACTGTACCATATAGAGAGAGTGTAACAGAGAGAGTGGGTCTGTACCTTATAGAGTGTGTGTAACAGAGAGAGTGGGTCTGTACCTTATAGAGTGTGTGTAACAGAGAGAGTGGGACTGTACTATATAGAGAGTGTGTGATACAGAGAGAGTGGAACTGTACCATATAGAGAGAGTGTAACAGAGAGAGTGGGTCTGTATCTTATAGAGTGTGTGTAACAGAGAGAGTGGGTCTGTACCTTATAGAGTGTGTGTAACAGAGAGAGTGGGACTACTATATAGAGAGTGTGTGATACAGAGAGAGTGGAACTGTACCATATAGAGAGAGTGTAACAGAGAGAGTGGGACTGTACCTTATAGAGTGTGTGTAACAGAGAGAGTGGGACTGTACCTTATAGAGTGTGTGTAACAGAGACAGTGGGTCTGTACCTTATAGAGTGTGTGTAACAGAGAGAGTGGGACTGTACCTTATAGAGTGTGTGTAACAGAGTGAGTGGGACTGTACCTTATAGAGTGTGTGTAACAGAGAGAGTGGGTCTGTACCTTATAGAGTGTGTGTAACAGAGGGAGTGGGTCTGTACCTTATAGAGTGTGTGTAACAGAGAGAGTGGGTCTGTACCTTATAGAGTGTGTGTAACAGAGGGAGTGGGACTGTACCTTATAGAGTGTGTGTAACAGAGAGAGTGGGTCTGTACCATATAGAGTGTGTGTAACAGAGGGAGTGGGTCTGTACCTTATAGAGTGTGTGTAACAGAGAGAGTGGGTCTGTACCTTATAGAGTGTGTGTAACAGAGAGAGTGGGTCTGTACCTTATAGAGTGTGTGTAACAGAGGGAGTGGGTCTGTACCTTATAGAGTGTGTGTAACAGAGAGAGTGGGACTGTACCTTATAGAGTGTGTGTAACAGAGAGAGTGGGTCTGTACCTTATAGAGTGTGTGTAACAGAGACAGTGGGTCTGTACCTTATAGAGTGTGTGTAACAGAGACAGTGGGTCTGTACCTTATAGAGTGTGTGTAACAGAGGGAGTGGGTCTGTACCTTATAGAGTGTGTGTAACAGAGAGAGTGGGTCTGTACCTTATAGAGTGTGTGTAACAGAGAGAGTGGGTCTGTACCTTATAGAGTGTGTGTAACAGAGAGAGTGGGTCTGTACCTTATAGAGTGTGTGTAACAGAGACAGTGGGTCTGTACCTTATAGAGTGTGTATAACAGAGACAGTGGGTCTGTACCTTATAGAGTGTGTGTAACAGAGAGAGTGGGTCTGTACCTTATAGAGTGTGTGTAACAGAGAGAGTGGGTCTGTACCTTATAGAGTGTGTGTAACAGAGGGAGTGGGACTGTACCTTATAGAGTGTGTGTAACAGAGAGAGTGGGTCTGTACCTTATAGAGTGTGTGTAACAGAGGGAGTGGGTCTGTACCTTATAGAGTGTGTGTAACAGAGAGAGTGGGACTGTACCTTATAGAGTGTGTGTAACAGAGAGAGTGGGTCTGTACCTTATAGAGTGTGTGTAACAGAGAGAGTGGGTCTGTACCTTATAGAGTGTGTGTAACAGAGACAGTGGGTCTGTACCTTATAGAGTGTGTGTAACAGAGGGAGTGGGTCTGTACCTTATAGAGTGTGTGTAACAGAGAGAGTGGGTCTGTACCTTATAGAGTGTGTGTAACAGAGAGAGTGGGTCTGTACCTTATAGAGTGTGTGTAACAGAGAGAGTGGGTCTGTACCTTATAGAGTGTGTGTAACAGAGACAGTGGGTCTGTACCTTATAGAGTGTGTATAACAGAGACAGTGGGTCTGTACCTTATAGAGTGTGTGTAACAGAGACAGTGGGTCTGTACCTTATAGAGTGTGTGTAACAGAGACAGTGGGTCTGTACCTTATAGAGTGTGTGTAACAGAGAGAGTGGGTCTGTACCTTATAGAGTGTGTGTAACAGAGAGAGTGGGTCTGTACCTTATAGAGTGTGTGTAACAGAGGGAGTGGGTCTGTACCTTATAGAGTGTGTGTAACAGAGAGAGTGGGACTGTACCTTATAGAGTGTGTGTAACAGAGAGAGTGGGTCTGTACCTTATAGAGTGTGTGTAACAGAGAGAGTGGGTCTGTACCTTATAGAGTGTGTGTAACAGAGAGAGTGGGTCTGTACCTTATAGAGTGTGTGTAACAGAGGGAGTGGGTCTGTACCTTATAGAGTGTGTGTAACAGAGAGAGTGGGACTGTACCTTATAGAGTGTGTGTAACAGAGAGAGTGGGTCTGTACCTTATAGAGTGTGTGTAACAGAGACAGTGGGTCTGTACCTTATAGAGTGTGTGTAACAGAGACAGTGGGTCTGTACCTTATAGAGTGTGTGTAACAGAGGGAGTGGGTCTGTACCTTATAGAGTGTGTGTAACAGAGAGAGTGGGTCTGTACCTTATAGAGTGTGTGTAACAGAGAGAGTGGGTCTGTACCTTATAGAGTGTGTGTAACAGAGAGAGTGGGTCTGTACCTTATAGAGTGTGTGTAACAGAGACAGTGGGTCTGTACCTTATAGAGTGTGTATAACAGAGACAGTGGGTCTGTACCTTATAGAGTGTGTGTAACAGAGAGAGTGGGTCTGTACCTTATAGAGTGTGTGTAACAGAGAGAGTGGGTCTGTACCTTATAGAGTGTGTGTAACAGAGGGAGTGGGACTGTACCTTATAGAGTGTGTGTAACAGAGAGAGTGGGTCTGTACCTTATAGAGTGTGTGTAACAGAGGGAGTGGGTCTGTACCTTATAGAGTGTGTGTAACAGAGAGAGTGGGACTGTACCTTATAGAGTGTGTGTAACAGAGAGAGTGGGTCTGTACCTTATAGAGTGTGTGTAACAGAGAGAGTGGGTCTGTACCTTATAGAGTGTGTGTAACAGAGACAGTGGGTCTGTACCTTATAGAGTGTGTGTAACAGAGGGAGTGGGTCTGTACCTTATAGAGTGTGTGTAACAGAGAGAGTGGGTCTGTACCTTATAGAGTGTGTGTAACAGAGACAGTGGGTCTGTACCTTATAGAGTGTGTGTAACAGAGAGAGTGGGTCTGTACCTTATAGAGTGTGTGTAACAGAGAGAGTGGGTCTGTACCTTATAGAGTGTGTGTAACAGAGACAGTGGGTCTGTACCTTATAGAGTGTGTGTAACAGAGACAGTGGGTCTGTACCTTATAGAGTGTGTGTAACAGAGAGAGTGGGTCTGTACCTTATAGAGTGTGTGTAACAGAGAGAGTGGGTCTGTACCTTATAGAGTGTGTGTAACAGAGAGAGTGGGTCTGTACCTTATAGAGTGTGTGTAACAGAGACAGTGGGTCTGTACCTTATAGAGTGTGTGTAACAGAGGGAGTGGGTCTGTACCTTATAGAGTGTGTGTAACAGAGGGAGTGGGTCTGTACCTTATAGAGTGTGTGTAACAGAGACAGTGGGTCTGTACCTTATAGAGTGTGTGTAACAGAGGGAGTGGGACATAAAATATATACCCATTTTTTTTTATCTGTATTTATCAAGACAAAACTGTTGCTATTTCATAAAAAAGTGCTAAAATAGTAGAAATAACCATGGAAACCAAAGGGATGCTATGCCAATGTATTTTTATGATGACCCTCATTGTGACTTTCTATTCGCAGCCTGGTTTCAGCTTCCGCAAGCTCTGGGCGTTCACCGGGCCTGGATTCCTAATGAGCATTGCATATCTCGACCCGGGAAACATCGAGTCTGACCTGCAATGTGGGGCAATCGCTGGATTCAAGGTGTGAAGTGCACCACATTCTCTTTAGCCTTTATCACGGGTGGGACCAAAACGCATAGGTGGTAATATGATGTCTCTTGGATTGTCAGCTCCTGTGGGTGCTTCTCGGTGCCACCATGCTGGGCCTTGTGTGCCAGAGGCTGGCAGTGCGATTGGGCGTGGTGACGGGAAAGGACTTGGCTCAGATCTGCCATTCATACTACCCAAAGGTAACCTCTCTGTCTTTCTGTCTCTAACACAGTAGGGGTAACTTCTAAAACTCATTTGTGGGGTAAAGTTCTACAGATGTGTCTGTATCATATTGCCCCTCCTTGTGAGAGTTGGATCTCTTTGTCTGTCCATCTCTGGTGCTGCTAGTGGTATCCGCAGCTTTTAGTCTATCTTCTAGTGAGCATTGTGTATGTTTGTTTGCCTGTCTAGTTTGCCTGTCTAGTTTGCCTAGGAGTGCCCAAAGGTTGAATGCAAAAGAGTAATGATTACAGTAGAGGTCGTGAGAGAACTTCAAAGTAATCTCTTTACAGACAACAACTTGTGACCAATTGGAGGAAATTCTACTAGTAGGTCAACTTGATACAAAAAAGGTGTGCCACCATAAAATCATAAAAACAAATACGGCTATCCCAGTATAGGTCTAGCGATAACAAATGTACCAGGAAGACCATAAAAGGAAAATCAAAAAGAGGAAATGTTCCTGATGTTTTGTCTGTTGAGTCTCCTCTGTCTCTGTTCCAGGTCCCTCGCTGGATTCTCTGGGTTCTGGTGGAGTTGGCTATCATTGGGTCAGACATGCAGGAAGTTATTGGGACGGCCATTGCCTTCAGCCTGCTATCCGCTGGAAGGTGAGTTGCAAGTTTGCTCCAAACTATCGGACGACAGGAGTAACATAGAGGGTTATTTACAAAACAGACAACTAAGCAATTAATGCCTGACTTTTTCAGACCCCCAAAATTTCACGTATGTTTCCAACACAAGCAAGGATTTGAGATACGTAACTCTTAACGACAGACGCATTTCATAGCTGGTTAACCTGTGACGCTATTGGCTGTAGTAGGAGTCTGATACATTGGGAGAGATGGGATATTAATTCTGCTTTACAAGAGGGCATAACAATTCAATGACAATGCAGCCAATAGTATCGGAAATCAAAATGTGCAGTCAGAGGGTCTCAGGCTAGGGAAAGTGATGATCAAAGGGACTTGGAGGATAAGACAGAGCAGAGTGAGGCCTATAATGGGTCCAGGTGGGTCCTTTGGACTTTAGGAAGGGTGAGAAGTTGCCGCCCCGGCCACGTATTGATGCATAACCATACATCCTTTGGCCTGCACCCAAAGAACATTGTGCGCCTTGCCAAACGGTGGTAACCAAACTGCTTCTAGGGGGCTTCTAAAAATGCATGTACCAAGATCCTCTCCTGGTTCTTTCCTGTAGGATCCCACTGTGGGGAGGAGTACTTATCACCATCGCAGACACTCTGGTGTTCCTTTTCCTGGATAAATACGGTGAGTATTACTCTACTCATGAACCTTCACATCTGTCAAACTCTCATTAGTCTTCTTCATTGGTCTTCTGTTCTCTGTCTCGGGATTATACACTAAGCCAACCTTTTCGTCGGATACAAGTAATGCTATGCATTGGAGTGGGCAGGGATAACATTAAACCACGCCCACTTTTCTGTCCCAGCCACTGTGGCGCTCTAGATACGCCCTTAGTGTGCTGAATGGCACACCTAGTAATCTGGTCACATTAGATTAGAGTACATTTATAGTGGACCTATTGAATCTCCTCAATCAATATACAACCAGCTGCTTTTTTAAAAATTTCATCCATTTTTAGTAATAATTAATTCCCTACTTGGTCTTTGTTTCGGACAGGTCTCCGAAAACTTGAAGCATTCTTTGGATTGCTCATCACTATAATGGCTGTAACATTTGGATATGAGGTAATAACATTAAATAGCCACTCACAATATCTACAGTTATTATTACACCTGGAAATATGCTGTATGCCAATAATGACCTTACAAAGGGATTGGTGCACTCAGTTGCATTCCTCTGATATATATATATTTTTTTAAAAAGCTTATTTCTAATTAAATGGAGTTTTGTTACATGAATGTATAAAAAAAATTAAAAAAAATTCTATTTTATATTTATTTATAACAGTGTTTTTCTCCATAACATTTAAATGGAAATAGGGCAAGTGGGAAACACAGGATAGGCCCTGAAATAAATCTATTAAGGCTATCCTTTACAAGTAATATCACATTGAGTGCCTACTGGGAAGTCATTTGCTCCTGTATATTGAAAATCTAGCTTCCTTAGGGGTTTTTGCCTTCTTTTGGATCAAAAGCTGGAATTATAGGTAGAAGGGTTGAACTTGATGGACTTGTGTCTTTTTTCAACATAAATTACTATGCTCATTTATGTACTATCCCTTTTAGAATGTTGGGTGGTCACTGACCAGATGATGTAATATAAAACAGTTTGAGTGACTTACTCCTACCACCGCAGTCTAAAAGTGATGGCCAGTAAAAGGGGGAGTATCTTGAATTGTATTGTAGCTTTAAAGGGCAACTGTCAACAAAAACATAAGTTATGCTTAACTGAAAGATTGTATCAAGTGTCGCCATTTTAAAAATAAATGCTTTATTGAAATAATATAAATAAAGCACCTTATTGAGCCATCTCTGCTCGTATAGCTCTATCAGGGGGCGGACATCTTGGCTTAGATGGGTCAGAGCTTCCTGCATCTGACCCAACATTCTGAACAAAATGTCTGCCCCCTGATACGGAACAAAGAAAACTCTATAAGGTACTATATTGGTATTCTTTCATTAAAAGACCTACACGATCCAATCTTTCAGTTAAATAGAACTTATTTTTTGCCGACAGTTGTCCTTTAAATAGTTAAAGAAAGTACATCTTGACATAGATATAACCCTTATGATTTAAAAATTAAAACCTTTATTGGAGCGTGGGTTTTCTTTTATCAGCTTCTTGTCCCCATCAGGAAACAAGATTTGAAATAAACAAATAGGCGAGAGGGATTTAACGCCCGCTGTGTTGGAATGCATCAAACATTTTGTATGGGCGCCATATAAATAAATAGCGTGGTCTGGTAGGAGAGTGCTGTGGTCAAAGGTGGATTCACAAGCTTTTCCCAGCGATGCACATACTACAACGCATGTTGGTCACATGGATGGTCTACTTCCTAAAAAAAAAACACTGCAAGTTTTGCAACATTGGGACAAACACCTACACAATAGAATGACACAGCACAATGTGAAACATTACAAAGCAAGAGTATTGCATGAATGTCACATGGGTCATTCTCTTCCTGAAAAACACCAAGAATCTTGCAACACTGTGGCCAACTGCGGAAGAAATGTGTTCCCTTGCAAAAACGATGCATTTGGGCAGCAGTGGGGAACATTTTTTGACCTTGAGTGCCCAAGAGGAGTGCCACTTTTAGCACCTGTGCCATAGGTTCACCATTACTGCATTAGGGTGACTGGGTATCCCCAGTGGAGGACTCACAGTTAAAAAAATAATAAAAAATATTAAAACTTAACTCTTGCAGGAAGTTATGCATCTATTACTTAGGTCTTTGTTCTATGAACCGTGGGGAATTGACAAGGGGATTTGTAACTTTAGACCCAAGTAGCCAAGCTTGAAAATGTCTCCAGTTCAGATGGATTAGAATATTTTTCCAACTCGGCTGCTTTGGCCTTCGGTTTGAAATGTCCTTGTCAATTACCTGCCATTCTTTCTTTTGTGAATAAAACTGTAAGTAATAGATGCATATTAAAGCTTACACTGCAAGGGCAACTGTCAGCTGTGGTTATCACTGTGATCTTATGCCCTGAAGTGCTCCGAGCAGGGTCCCAGAAGACCCCCTCCTTTTGAGGCAAAATCTTCTTCCAGGAGCCGGCAGATGGGTGAATCCCCTGAAT
Source organism: Pelodytes ibericus (assembly GCA_036172795.1). Taxonomy (NCBI): domain Eukaryota; kingdom Metazoa; phylum Chordata; class Amphibia; order Anura; family Pelodytidae; genus Pelodytes; species Pelodytes ibericus. The sequence goes on along the minus strand of CM069864.1, from coordinate 16,075,135 downwards.
CCCCAAGTGCTTTGCTATGCCAAAGGCCTACAATGCTGTTAAGACATCTCATAATTGCACCAAGTGCAGACCTCGGACATGTAGATTCTAAACAACATGTCCGCCCCTTGATAGAGCTATACAGAGCAGAGAGGCTTGCATAAATACTTTATTTGTATTCTTTCCTTAATTCATTTTATATTTAGAAAATCTTCACTTGATGTCATTTTTCAATTAAAAATTAATTACTTAAAGGATAATTAAACTTTTTTTTTTTTTTTGTAACCTTTCTTTACTTGGAGGAAGCAATTGCTAAAAAAGTGTTTCTTTCCCCCAAGTAAATCCGACGTGTATCGTTACAGATACTAGCGGGTTTACTCTGGGCATTGCCTCAGAGCTGACAATCCAAGACTTGGTCTGGATGTTGGTGCATGTTGACAGCTTTGGAGACTTGGAGCTAAATCATCTAGATTTCGGACTCACGGATTGCAGATTTATGACTTTGGCCCTGGTTGCCCCCCAAACGACGCCTTTGCCCTGTTCAGTATATATATATGTCCCCTGGTGGCTATTAAGGTACTCTGCTACTCTTTCTCTTGTTTTTCAGTATGTGGTTGTAAAACCCAACCAGGTGGAAGTGATCAAGGGCATGTTCTTCCCTTACTGCTCTGGATGCGGCTCCCCAGAACTCCTACAGGCCGTGGGCATCATCGGTGCCATTATCATGCCCCACAACATATACCTCCACTCCTCTCTCGTCAAGGTATAGTTGCCTTATAGGCCTGGCTCCATTCTCTTCAATTGTAAATTGACCCTGCTCAAAACCACAGTTAAAGTCTAATATTCTCTTCCTGTCGCGATATAACCATCTGTTTCCTAGACGGCCTGAATATTCGCAAATTAATGGTTAAGACACAGAGGTGTTTCATGGCAGCCATTTTGAATTCCAGGTTTGAATTGCTGAACATAGCTGTAATAACTTCTTCTCCCCTTTCTCCACAGAGTAGAGTGGTGGATCGCTCACAGAAGAGGCAGGTGAGCGAAGCCAATATGTACTTCATGATTGAATCGACCATCGCCCTCTTTGTTTCTTTCCTCATCAACCTCTTTGTCATGGCCGTGTTTGCTGAGGCCTTTTACAACAAGACCAACCAAGACGCAGTAAGTAGAGGGCGTAGGGCCTCCATAGTCTGCTGTAAGAGTGGCAATGACAGACTAGGGCAGGAAAAGGAATAGTCCTTTTCAATGTGAGCTCAATAAGGAGGCAGGGCTGACTCTAAGGCTTGTGGGGCCAGGTGCTAAATAATTGCTGCGCTGTTTTTATATATATATATATATATATATATATATATATATATATATATATATATTTTTTTTTTTTTTTTTCATTTATAAGATCAAGTGGGTGTATGTTACTGCTGCAGAGCTCTATGATGTCCAGGGAGGCCGGTAAAAAATCGGTATGTGGGAGTTTAAGATAAAACTGTGCACTAATATCCACAAAATGTCAGTCTTAGATCATAGAATTTCTTTTTAGCTCTTTTTTTTTTTTCACTTATTAAATTTTTTTTATTTATTAATAATGATTTATTGTTCTCTTTCCAACTTGTAGAAAAAAAAATATAATATATATATATATATATATATATATATATATATATATATATATATATATGTATTTCAATCTACTGTTAAATGTGTACTGGGTCCCCAGGACATACTTGAAAACCACCACCACTGCATTAGTGTGAGAACCACTCCCAGTTTTAAAAAATTTTTTTAATTAAAACTATACTTCATTTTTTTTTCAAGCAGTTATCCTTTAAGTGTGAACTTTAATATGCCTCTATTATTTAGGACTTTGTTCGTAAGCTGTAGGGTATTGTCAAGGAAACTTGTAATTTAAGGAGCCATTAAATCATTTGCGTTTGGAGCTTAGTAAAATATTTTACAAAGAAGAGTCAGGAAAAGTGTTTTCTATTTTAACCATATTTTATTATTTTTTTCATAATACAATAAATGATATGAACAAAAATAATGTCATCAAAAGAAATCCCTTCTTGTCCTGAAAAAAACCCCCAATATATAATTTGTGTGGGTACAGCAACCGACAAAGAAGAAAATAAAAGCTAAACACAAACACCACAGAAGTGTTAAAACAGCCTCGGTCACTAACGCACAACATTCCAAAAACAGTCCGGTTATGAAGGGGTTAAGTGTGAACTTAAATATGCCTCTATTATCTAGGACTTTGTTCATAAATTGTAGGGAATTGTCAAGGAAACTTGTAATTTAAGGAGCCAAGTCGAAAAAAATTCTCCAATTCAACTGAATTTTAACATTTTTACAACTCTGCTACTTTGGCCTTAAGTTTGCAATTCCCTTGCCAATTACCTGCAGCTCTCTCTTTCATGACGAGCACACTCTAAGTAATAGCTGCAAACTGCTCCTTCCGGAGCCCACTATAAAATATGGCTACGTCAGGCATTCTTACAGAACCCTACACATATATAGCCCTGGCGCATGGGACTGCACAGTTATCCTGCATACGGCTGATTTTTGCCCAGGGTATTTGACATGCATTTGTTATATTGAATTGACTAATGATCTTGCAGCTTAGTAAATCTCTCCTGTTCTGTGTTCCAGCATGACGTTTGTGCAAACAGCAGCAGTCCACACGCCGGGGTCTTTCCTCCCGACAACAGCACCTTATCTGTCGACATCTACAAAGGGGTCCGTATGCTCCGACACTGGTCACATGTGAATCTCTAGCATAGTAAAATGTATAGGAGAAGTAACGGACAGCTAGTTATAGAAAGGAGCAAAACATAGGGGGTAATGTATATAAACTCCCGCACAGCAAAGTGCCGGGAGATTTATTTAAAAAACAAAAGCGCAATCGCCGTTTGGTAGGTATAATGGCGATCGCGCTTTTTTATAACTCCCGACACTTTGCAGTGAGGTCCTGACACAAATAGGCTACACCAGGACAACAAGCGCCGACACTACCAAAATCTACGCATTCGGCGTAGATAACGCAGACTCCCGTGAGTCTGCTTTATACATTGGCGCCCAGTATCTGCTTAAACATGCCCCTCATAGTGCGGAGTGAATACTGGATTTACTAAGATACAAACTCTACGTATATTGCATATACAGCATTGCATTCTATCAGTATTATTATTATTATATTAAAATCCCCAGTGAAAAAACATATTCTCATGTGAGCTCAGCATTCAGCTGCTCCAAGCAATGTCCCAGGTTTGGTGTGCCGTGGTGGGATTGATTGCATGCTAGGCTGGGAATGCTTGCTCCGATGCAAGCTTTAGTCTGCTAGAAGTAGGCAGAGGAGATAAGAATTCTTCACAATGAATTTAGTTAAGGATGGCTGTAAATTCAATATTTTTTCTTAAAGGAGCAGTTCTGCCTACAGTGCCCAGTAATGAAGTCTCTCATTGCTTGATCTGTCCACACAGGGCGTTATCCTGGGCTGTTTCTTTGGTCCGGCTGCTCTGTATATCTGGGCCGTGGGAATCCTTGCTGCTGGTCAAAGCTCCACAATGACCGGGACCTATGCTGGCCAGTTTGTCATGGAGGTAAGTACATTTTGTTTTTTTATATTAGGATGTAGGCTATACGCCTCCCCTTAGAAGAACCAGAAATGAATAGGTCCTAAAAGTTTAAAACTGCCCTAGCTCTTTTTCTTTTTCCATATATGGCCAGTGGTGTGGCTAACTCAGTGTGCACCTGGGGCAGTACTTCCTCCCCTCGTCCATTGGACACATCCCTAATGTGGGCATGGTGTTCCCCCGATAGGCGCAGAAAAAGCAGGATGAGAAACAGATGGAAAAATGCCATGCAGGAGCATCACCTTGGATGCACTGGTCCCCTATGACCAGCTGCTGTCACCTGGGGAGGTCCCCTCTGTTGTTAGTACTCTTCTGTGTACACTTCATTTACTAGTGAATTATCTGTCTCTTTAAATTATGAAAAAGCTGTGCACAGAATAAAGTAATCCAGCTCATCAATATATTCTTCATGACAACCAACCAGTGGATACAGGAACATGTCGGTCATCGTGGACATTGATTCTCTTCCTTACTCTTCCATCCAGGGCTTTCTGAACCTGAAATGGTCTCGCTTCTACCGTGTGCTCTTCACCAGATCCTGCGCCATTATACCCACTGTGTTCGTGGCTGCATTCCAGGACGTGGAGCATCTGTCAGGAATGAACGACCTTCTTAATGTTCTTCAAAGTATACTGGTAATGAGCGTGTGGGAGAGCCATGTCACCTGATGATAGGAGCCATGTCACCTGATGATAGGAGCCATGTCCCCTTATGATAGGCGCCATGTCACCTAATGATAGGAGCCATGTCACCTGATGATAGGAGCCATGTCACCTAATGATAGGAGCCATGTCCACTGGTGATAGGAGCCATGTCACCTAATGATAGGAGCCATGTCACCTAATGATAGGAGCCATGTCACCTGATGATAGGAGCCATGTCACCTGATGATAGGAGCCATGTCACCTAATGATAGGAGCCATGTCACCTGATGATAGGAGCCATGTCACCTGATGATAGGAGCCATGTCACCTAATGATAGGAGCCATGTCACCTAATGATAGGAGCCATGTCACCTAATGATAGGAGCCATGCCCACTGGTGATAGGAGCCATGTCACCTAATGATAGGAGCCATGTCACCTGATGATAGGAGCCATGTCACCTGATGATAGGAGCCATGTCACCTGATGATAGGAGCCATGTCACCTAATGATAGGAGCCATGTCACCTAATGATAGGAGCCATGTCCACTGGTGATAGGAGCCATGTCACCTAATGATAGGAGCCATGTCACCTAATGATAGGAGCCATGTCACCTGATGATAGGAGCCATGTCACCTGATGATAGGAGCCATGTCACCTAATGATAGGAGCCATGTCACCTGATGATAGGAGCCATGTCACCTAATGATAGGAGCCATGTCACCTGATGATAGGAGCCATGTCACCTAATGATAGGAGCCATGTCACCTAATGATAGGAGCCATGTCCACTGGTGATAGGAGCCATGTCACCTAATGATAGGAGCCATGTCACCTGATGATAGGAGCCATGTCACCTGATGATAGGAGCCATGTCACCTGATAGGATCCATGTCACCTAATGATAGGAGCCATGTCACCTAATGATAGAAGCCATGTCACCTGATGATAGGAGCCATGTCACCTAATGATAGGAGCCATGTCACCTAATGATAGGAGCCATGTCACCTGATGATAGGAGCCATGTCACCTGATGATAGGAGCCATGTCACCTGATGATAGGAGCCATGTCCACTGGTGAAAGGAGCCATGTCACCTGATGATAGGAGCCATGTCACCTAATGATAGGAGCCATGTCACCTGATGATAGGAGCCATGTCCACTGGTGATAGGAGCCATGTCCACTGGTGATAGGAGCCATGTCACCTGATGATAGGAGCCATGTCCACTGGTGATAATAGCCATGCCCACTGGTGATAGGAGCCATGTCCACTGGTGATAGGAGCCATGTCACCTGATGATAGGAGCCATTTCACATAATGATAGGAGCCATGTCCACTGGTGATAATAGCCATGTCACCTGATGATAGGAGTCATGTCAACTGATGATAGGAGCCATGTCATCTGATGATAGGAGTCATGTCACCTAATGATAGGAGCCATGTCACCTAATGATAGGAGCCATGTCATCTGATGATAGGAGCCATGTCATCTGATGATAGGAGTCATGTCACCTAATGATAGGAGCCATGTCATCTGATGATAGGAGCCATGTCACCTGATGATAGGAGCCATGTCACCAGATAGAAGCCATGTCACCTGATGATAGGAGCCATGTCACCTGATAGGAGCCATGTCAGCAGATAGAAGCCATGTCACCTGACAGGAGCCATGTCACCTGATAGGATCCATGTCCCCTTATGATAGGCGCCATGTCACCTGATGATAGGAGCCATGTCACCTGATGATAGGAGCCATGTCATCTGATGATAGGAGTCATGTCATCTGATGATAGGAGCCATGTCACCTGATGATAGGAGTCATGTCATCTGATGATAGGAGCCATGTCACCTGATGATAGGAGCCATGTCACCTGATGATAGGAGTCATGTCACCTGATGATAGGAGCCATGTCATCTGATGATAGGAGTCATGTCACCTAATGATAGGAGCCATGTCACCTGATGATAGGAGCCATGTCACCTGATGATAGGAGCCATGTCACCTAATGATAGGAGCCATGTCACCAGATAGAAGCCATGTCACCTGATGATAGGAGCCATGTCACCTGATAGGAGCCATGTCAGCAGATAGGAGCCATGTCACCAGATAGAAGCCATGTCACCTGATGATAGGAGCCATGTCACCTGATAGGAGCCATGTCAGCAGATAGAAGCCATGTCACCTGACAGGAGCCATGTCACCTGATAGGATCCATGTCCCCTTATGATAGGCGCCATGTCACCTGATGATAGGAGCCATGTCACCTGATGATAGGAGCCATACCACCAGATAGAAGCCATATAGCATTACTATTGTGAAAAGAAAAGTCCTTAAACCAGCACCGGTCTTCTTAATAAATCTGTATTTGGTGTCACTTTATCATAAAACGAAGCTTTGGTTGTCTGTGACATCAGTGTTGATAGTGTTTGGTGACTTGCTAACTGCTCTCCCTCCCAGTGTCATGACTAGAGCTCTGTTTTGCAGCTCCCATTTGCGCTGCTCCCAGTGCTGACATTTACCAGCATGCGGCCTCTGATGCAAGATTTCTCCAACGGCATGTGAGTTTATATCCAGCAAAGGCACAGATAGCTGTGTATAGAGATATCAGTGACAGATAGCTGTGTATAGAGATATCAGTGACAGATAGATGTGTATAGAGATATCAGTGACAGATAGATGTGTATAGAGATATCAGTGACAGATAGATGTGTATAGAGATATCAGTGACAGATAGCTGCGTATAGATACACAGTGACAGATAGCTGCTTATAGAATATAGATACACAGTGACAGATAGCTGCGTATAGATACACAGTGACAGATAGCTGCGTATAGATACACAGTGACAGATAGCTGCGTATAGATACACAGTGACAGATAGCTGCGTATAGATACACAGTGACAGATAGCTGCGTATAGAATATAGATACACAGTGACAGATAGCTGCGTATAGATACACAGTGACAGATAGCTGCGTATAGATACACAGTGACAGATAGCTGCGTATAGATACACAGTGACAGATAGCTACGTATAGATACACAGTGACAGATAGCTGCGTATAGATACACAGTGACAGATAGCTGCGTATAGATACACAGTGACAGATAGCTGCGTATAGATACACAGTGACAGATAGCTGCGTATAGATACACAGTGACAGATAGCTGCGTATAGATACACAGTGACAGATAGCTGCGTATAGATACACAGTGACAGATAGCTGCGTATAGATACACAGTGACAGATAGCTGCGTATAGATACACAGTGACAGATAGCTGCGTATAGATACACAGTGACAGATAGCTGCGTATAGATACACAGTGACAGATAGCTGCGTATAGATACACAGTGACAGATAGCTGCGTATAGATACACAGTGACATATAGCTGCGTATAGATACACAGTGACAGATAGCTGCGTATAGATACACAGTGACAGATAGCTGCGTATAGATACACAGTGACAGAAAGCTGCGTATAGATACACAGTGACAGAAAGCTGCGTATAGATACACAGTGACAGATCGCTGCATATAGATACACACTGACAGCCATGGTTCTTCTCTCCCCAGCATTGGGAAGTTGGTGGCCATCCTTCTCATAGTGCTGATCATTGCCATAAACCTGTACTTTGTGGTTGTCTACATCCCAACGTTGGACAATGTCGCCCTGTATGTTGTTGTCGGGATTATCCTCCTGTTCTACGCAGTGTTTACCCTTTACCTGGTAAGATGCGATCAGAGCTTCCAACATGCATCATTATTTGCTGTAGTTTGTCGGAATTGTGCCCCAGCACCAGCCTCTAATTGGTACCGCTAAGGGAGTTTGGAGACACAATGGCTGGATCCATTCTGTGTTCCCTCTGTCACAGTGGCATAGGGGAGTGTCACATGCTAGTTTGCCCCTGGTGACAGGGCAAGGCCCATCTATTTAAGCCAGCTCTGCGAACCCCAAAAAGAAGTTTGAGACAGATCTCATGGGATGAACCAACTTCCTGTCACCATAACTCACAGACTTCCAAACATATCCCCAACCTTCTTTTACAAGTATCTGATTTGGGTTGACTATGGTTACCAGACTGGACATGTTTCATATCACTTTCACGTGTTGCCGTTTAGCATGTAGTGTTTACCATACGTGTTCAGGAAGGTATTTTCCATGGGATCAGCTGCTTGACCAATTAAAGGGTCTACCCAATGTAGACCGATCTGGCATGAAATGGGGCCAAATCGGTCAAAGTAGCAGAATCTTGGTACTTACCAGAATTTGAGTACTCAATAAAGCCATATTCTGTTCAGGGAATTCAGCCCCGGGAAACCTATGGATTTGCCATAATTAATATGGGACGAAATCCAACCCATTTTGGATAAAACAGCTGAATTTCGGGCATTTCAATTCTGGAAAATTTAAATAAAAATAATAAAAATTATAAATGTCCCCACTTGAACATACTGCTGCTGGAACCATATAGCTCTGACCCCCCCCCCCCCCCCAAATAATAAAATAAATCCTTCCCCCCAGGTACAGAGACTGCACAAGAGCCTCTGGACCTAATTAATCAGGAATGATAAGTAAGCTCCTGATTTACTGACAAATATGACTATATGGAAATTGGTGGATTTATGTAAATATCGGGGGGTGGGAGCATTTCCCAACTCACAGCCCTGATCATTATTGGGGGGCAGGGCTACTTGGAGCCGGGAACCATTTGGCCCAAAACTCACAGGCTATTCATATCGCTGCAGTGGTCCCAAACTCACAGCTCCTCCGAACACATTAATTGCACTTTCTGAATGGCTCTATCCTCAGGAATGCCAGCTAGCTTTTAATCTTATAATATAATTGTATTTAGTTTCATGCTGTCACAAAATGTTTTATTTTGTGGTTTGTTTCTTCAAGCCACGTGCCACATATAAACATCCCGTCTTTCGTGTCACCCTGTTTGCAGCTCTGGACATGCTGTCTCGCACACGGTCTTGGATTCCTGGGTTGTGGGAAGCACACACAGTTTTCGTACGGACTCCCAGAAGAGGCGCAGGATGACAAACAAAGCCAGGGTCTCCCAGTGCACTAACCTCCCACAAGAATGGGCCCAGTCCTTGTAGCAAATACTAAAATAATATTGTGAATGGGCGTATCTCTGGTTGCCATGGACCAAGGATTCTACGGAAGCTCTTGAATTCAGATACTTACACATTCCTGCATCTCCAAGACCTGGAACTTCCAACCCCCCCAAGGTCCCCTCCATGATGGCGTAGGGTATTCCATCCGCTCGCAACGCACAAACGAGTCATTCCATCCAAAACACTAATCCCCCGCCGTCCCAGCGTATACCAGACACAGACTACCGTCCTGCAGAAAGCAAGATCCATAGAAACCCGCAAAACATTCCCTTAACTCCAGACTGATCCGTCAGAGATTCCAGATGAAAACTGTTAAAAATATCCAAAGCACACCCAAGGATAACAAACAATGACTACAAATGTAATCTCGAAAAATGCATGTGCTCTTGTTAAAACTCAATGTGTAATATTTCCCTCTCTATATCAGTGTTTTGCAGCTTCTCGGCCAGACATGATGCTCCTCCTCAGATTCTACTTCTGCCCCCCAATTGAGTTTTCCTTTTAAAGCCCCCCCCCCCCAAAAAAAAACTACAAACACCCCTGGATGTCCCCTTTCATCTCTATGGGGGTGGGGGTCCTTCATGAAACGGGCATGCATTGCCTATGCCCCTAGGTACAGTAGGCATTTTTAATGTGTCTGCCATTTTTTACCCCCATACTAGTCACAACAAGTCTTGGAAAACGCAGTGTGCCTTTAAGAAGAGATTCATATACAGCTGGGGAAATGGATAGAGTTCTCTGTGATAGAGAAAGAGTAATTACAGTAATGTACAGGCTACTCATCCCTTTTAAAGTGGCCTTAATAGCTGATTAAATGTATTGCTGTTCATTACATTATATTAACATCTATTTATTAAATTACGTACAGAGCGTAGAGGAGATATATATATATATATATATATTATGTTAGACGAACAGGGACAGACTGATACATGAGGTTGAGAGCCCTGCTCACAAGCTTACGATCTAGAGGGAGTGAGGGACATGAGACACATAAGGAGAGTGAAGAGGTAGTAAGCTTCTTGATTCCTAACAGTGTTTGGGGACGGTGAGAGCTGGGGGGGGGGGGGGGGGGGGTTTGGCTACAGGTTAATGAATGGGTGTCCTAGTGGCGGTTTTGATGGAAGTTCTGTGGAAGAGAGTTCCTGCAAAAAAGGGGGAAGCTCTGCTAAATTCTCCCAGCCGCGAGTGGGGCGAGGTTGGAGAAGAGCCAATTTGAGAAATGTAGCGGTCGTGCAGGTTAATGGGCGAAGCAATGTAGGGAGAGGCCGAACAGTGGAGGGCTTTGTAGGCTGAAGAATTTGGGTTCTAAGGAAGATTTTTTTTCAGTACAGGTATGATCTGGCCAGACTTGAAGATCGATGGTATCATTCCAGAGAGAGGTTGATGAGGTGGGTTAAGGTGGGACAGAGGAGAGGGTATAGAGAGCATACAAGCAGGTGAGTGGAGAGCACAATATCTACCTTTCACAGGGGAGAAGATATTCAGGGTGAGGGAAGAGGCAGAAGGCAGTAGCTGAAGATTCTCTGTTGGGTTTTTACAGTTCTCTTTTGGGCATTGGAGGCGTTATCTGTACTATGTACAAACAGCTGTAAAGTGAGAATAAAGAAGCCATAGCTAGAAGGGATGCCACGTTTCTTCTAAACAAAATACTGGCCATTGACAGTAACCCAATATTTTACCGGCTGGGTGGCAATCCTAACAGCAAGTGAATAACACACATTGAGAGATTTGTTTACATCCCACACAAAGGGATCCCTTCTAGGTGAAGAAATAAACACCATTATATCTAGTTTAGCTGCATTGACCATCTCCAGGCATCAAACATAGAAACATAGAATGTGTAGGCAGATAAGAACCATTCGGTCCATCTAGTCTGCCCAATTATTTTTGAATACCTTTATTAGTCCCCCGTTCCCTGTCTTATAGCTAGGATAGCCTTGTGTCTATCCCACGCATGCTTAAACTCCTTCACTGTGTTTACCTCTACCACTTCTGCTGGAAGGCTATTCCATACATCCACTACCCTCTCAGTAATGTAATACTTCCATTAGTCCCTGACCTTATCTTATATCTAGGATAGCCTTATACCTATCCCACGCATGCTTAAAATCCTTCACTGTGTTTACCTCTACCACTTCTGCTGGAAGGCTATTCCATACATCCACTACCCTCTCAGTAAAGTAATACTTCCTGATATTACTTTTAAATCGTTGCCCCTCTAATTTAAGACTATGTCCTCTAGTTGTGGTAGTTTTTCTTCTTTTAAATATACTCTCTTCCTTTACTGTGTTGATTCCCTTTATGTATTTAAATGTTTCTATCATATGCCCCTGTTACGTCTTTCCTCCAAACATCTGGCCAGAACTTGATGCGTTTCGCCTTATAGTACCAGGACCAGCATTTAAATGGTGCTTCTCGTATTACACCCAGCAGACACTGTTACTGGAGAGAATAAAGGCTGCTACCAGCAGCCAATCAGATTCCATCATTATCTCAGTTAAATGCTCCAAACATTCCAATGCGGATGGAGGTGTGTGATGCAATATGCCCCCTGTGCCTATAGTAAAATGACAGGAAGTACTGATATTTTACAAATTACTCTGTTCTATGAAAAACACTGCAGGACAGTTTTTTTAAATAAAGTAATTTACAGGAGTTGAAGGCTTAATTTCATGTTTATGCCACTATATTGGAATGGCTGATTTTATTGACTTGCCAGTGAATGTTTAATGTATGTTTTATATAGAACCCCAAACAAATAGGATGTTTAGTCACGACGCTACCTTGTGTCTGTTTTAAGCATTACAGTTTATTCTTCAAGCACTCTAATTTCACAGTTCATTGCCTATCTATGTATGATGGTGGTTACTTAAACATATTCATGTGTGACCCTGCAAGACTGTGCTCCAGGCCCCCAGAGTACAAGTAGATGTAAAAGCACAATGTACTGTGCATAGTCAGAAGCCATGACTGGACAGGAACCCAAAAACCGTGACTGTCCCATTAAATCCAGGTCTGTTGGCAACTATTGTCGGGAATATGGGCCACATCCACGTAGAAAGATTTTGGCATGTCCCAACAAATTAAAAATCTGCATCAGGGGCCAGGATTTATAAATTCTGCACATGCGGATCCACCTTGTCCATCTTTCTTAAGCAAGCTGACAGTAAGGCTGCCACTTGTGTATTAGGAGCGGAGTGGAGCTCTTTTAAATTGCCAGACTTGTCTTGTGACAAAAAAGATTTTACGAGTATTTCGGACCCTACCTGGGGAATTATGCAATCCTACATGTTTCGCTGTGTTTTATGCATTAGGGGAAGATAATCATGTAATATGACAGATAAATGGCCTGGTTATTATTATTGTGTAAGGACAACTGTTGTGAATAAAAGTTTTGTATGCGCTCAAATGTATTGGACCTTGATTATAAGACGGCCCCCCTACCCCAAACATTGGATCTTAATTTAGGGTAAAATAAATGAAAAAGTCTAACTATAAGATGACCCTATATGATAAATTTTCCTTCACAGGTAAACTTTTTTTTAATACTTAACAAAAAATATATGATTGAATGAGTATTTCCTTTCTCTGGCCACCTACATTGCAGTTCTTCTGCTCACTTTTCATTATTACCCCCGTAGCAAAGTATTCCACCCTCAGAACTTGCCAATGCACCCCCATAATTACTAATGCACTACCAGAACTTGCCGGAGTACCAAGGACTTGCCAATGCACCCCTATACTTGCCAATGCACTACCAAGAAATTGGCAATCAGTGAATTATTCACTTAAAATTAAGTTCCATTGCTACTTATAATGCATACTGCAATGCAACGGACTACTCAATACAAAGAGATTTGTAGGGAATTTAGATGGAAATGTGGAACTTTAGGCAAAAGCAAAGTAACAAAGCTGGAAAAATTCTCCCATGCAGATAAATGGGAGAACTTTTCCAGCTCGGCTACTTTGGTCTCAAGTTTGAAATTCTTGCAGTTCTCTTTATTGAGTTGAGTAGACCCTCTAGACTTTTTTTTTTTAGGGCTTCACCGAATAAAGAGAGAATTGCTGGGAATTGAGAGGGGAATTTCAAACTTAAGACCAAAGTAGCTTAATTGGCAAATTTTTCAAACTCGGCTACTTTGGCCTAAAGTTTGAAATTCCCACATCAACTCCTGGAGCTCTGTGAAACTGTTATACAAACCAAAAAATTCTGAGCCCCCCAGAAATGAGGGACAATTGGGAGGTATGACATTATAACAATATAGTTGAGAGGGTAGCCAGATGGTGGAAGCTGTAATCCAGAGCCACAGACCCTGCTGCGTTTTCTGGCAGAGCGTCATAGGAGCTGTAGTTCGGTCACACTTGTTAAAGGGAGAGAGATTGCTCATTATGAATGATGGAATGTCACTTTAAATACTGTAGCCAGCGTTATATTACCAGACTATTGCTGGACTTGAATTAAAATAGCCTGTAATGGGGGTCATGTACTAAACAAGTGCAGTGGGGAAAAAAGTAGGTAAAACATGAGTAAGGAGCAATTTGCGACTATTTGTAACATTTTGCGCTTGTTTTCCCTGATTTGCGCCTCTTCTGTTTATTTTTATTTAGCGTGCATTTTTCCGGTTGCGTTAACAAATTGCGATAATATTTGTGCACGCTAAAGAGTTTTGCGAATATTGGGCCTTATTTATCAAGACAAAAAAGGTCCTATTACAGGAAAAAGTGCCAAAATAGTAGTAGTAACCATGGAAAAAAATGGAAAGTTATGGCAGTTTGCTCCAAATTTTGCACTTTTTTAAGAAATCGCATCTGTTTTGCCTTGATAAATTTGGCCCATTATGTGAAAAATAATTCTTATTTGCGTGTGAAAATTACACCAGCTTTTAGCGAGCGCTATCAAAAGAGGTGAAAAAATATATTTGCAAAATTGCCTGTTTTTATTCGCAATTTGATCGTATGTACTATTGGAGTGTTAAATGTTTAGTACATTGCAATAGGAGCAAAGCGCAAACATAGTTTTGCACATAAAATATATTTGTGTTTTTTTAGTACATACCCCTCAAACGGCCTTATTTATCAAGACAAAACTGGTGCTATTTCAGGAAAAAGTGCTAAAATAGCAGTAATAACCATGGAAACCAATGGAATGCTATAGCAGTTTGCTCCAAATTTAGCACTTTTTGTTTAAATAGCACCTATTTCTGCCTTGATAAATCTGGCCCAAAATGTGCTAAGTGGGACAGAAGCCAAACATGATTGCCCTTTTAATACCCCTGACAGCCTTCACACAAACAAGCTGTCTGAGGGAGACTGGTGGATTCCTTAAGACCTCAGCTCCCAGGGGCATCCTCTTAGGAGTATCCTCTTAGAGCCCCCTCTTGGCTCACACTAAGGGGAACAGAAGAGGACCCATAGAGCCCAGAGGAGCCTCCTCCAGAGAAACAGGGTTTACGCTTTCTTTTTAAGGAGAGGTTTGCAGTGGGGAGGCTTGAAACCGTTTAGGGAGCGTCTGTAAAGTGCATAACTCGGGGAGAGACGCAGGGTGGGAGGCGAATAAGACAGGGCTGAGACATTATGTGTTATGTTATATCTGTTACAGTGAGAGGGCAGGGGGCCTCCCCCCCCCCCCCCCCCCGCCCCTCCTGAGGCTCTGCTCTGACAGGTTCCTGGCTCTTACCTACCAAAACAGCATAGTTCACAAGCTAGGGACCATCTGCAAAGTGCCAACACTCTCCCAAGCCTGCAGTGGCCAGTAGTGCTCTAAGAAACATGCCTATAAATAGACAGCTTGGGTGGCTAGCCAGAGTGTGACCCCTTTAATGTTTTATTTTAGGGATATATATATATATATATTTATATCCCTATTTATATAACTTCCGACCACAGGACCATAGATGCCAACATTCCTGAATTTCCTTGGACAGTCACGTTTTTTGTGTGTGTGTGTTCTGCCCAATGCTGTCCCGGCATTAATACAGCCTATGTGCAATGCTTAGCACTGTGATTAAACTAAATGACACACAGAGTCGAGTAGAACTGAGCTCCAGGCATCGGGGATCTGTACAATGATCACACCATAACAAATTAACAGATTCGCCTCCTGAATCACAACGTCAATGAAGGAGGTAACGATCGCTCGCAGGTAGAAAGAGACAGAGCTGACACGAGGCCAATGATAAGTCTACGGAGGAAGTATTATGGCTGGCATACTTCCCAACCTTTTCAAATGGCCAAGGGGGGACACTTATTTTGTGGGAGTGGCTGAAAGTTTGCCTGTGGGCGGGGCATTTTCAGAGACTTTATAGCCAACCATTTGTGAAAACATTTACAATAAGAATAAAGCATTTTATGTACGCAATATAATAACACATACTGTTACAACCGTTACTCAACTGAATTGTATCAGCCAGCCCCTTTCCTACTCAGTCCAGACTATTTAAGCAGCCAGTCTCATTACCTCATTGTTCTCCCATTGTTTCCTCTTACCAGGTGCATGGTCTGTGATTCCTGTGTTTTACATGGCATGCCTGACTTCCCTTCTGGTTCCTGACCTATTGGTTTTTCTCCTGACTTTGCTGATCTCTGGTCTCCTGACTCCATCTGATTCACGTTACTGAGATCATCTCCTGGATTTCGTTTTTTTTGGGGGGGGATTCTTTTTCCTATATTTTTATTAAAATATGTGTTTTGCATCATCATTTCTGTCTCTGTCTGGTTCCTGGTCCCTAACACTGGATTAGGGTGTTACAGGAAAATAAGCCCCACTTGAAAGGGGCATCAAAGAGATTTATCCAGTGCAGGTGAACCAAGACCCACAACCCGGGAGCACAAACTCAAACCCCCCCCCCCTCCCCCATTTAAATACGTATACAACAATAATATTAATAATAATAATATATTACTACCATTCTATTAATATCATATAGTATTGAAGAGGTTAATGATAGATTTTAAACTTTGGAATACAACAAAATTAGTATCAGGCAGCTGCCCCCACGGAGCAGCCTCAGTAGCTTGCTGCTCTCTCAGCGCTGAAGCAATGACCGTTAAGCAGCAGCCACTGCCACTAGCGGTATGTGATGGTCTGTGTCTTGATGTAGATATTGAGTGCTGTGATTTGCAGTTTACATGGCTCGAACCACGTATGTAAGTGTGAATCTCTGTGTTTGTATAGTTGTGACTGTGTGTGTGTTTGTATAAGTGTGACTGTGTGTGTAAGTGTGACTGTGTGTGAGTGTGCGTGTATGAGTGACTGTGCGGGTAAGTGTGACTGTGTAAGTGTGAATCTCTGTGTGTGTGTAAGTGTGACTGTGTGTGTGTGTGACTCTCTGTGTGTAAAGTGTCACTGTGTTTTACAGATTATAAACGCACATACAATAAAAGTTGACCAGCACTATTTAAAATAATACATCATAAATAAAACAAAAAAGAAAATCAATAATTCAAAGTCCAGTTTAATTTATTGTAACTACTTATTTAAAGAGGAAAAAAGAATATTACGTCAGAAAAAAATTATCCTTAAAAATGTGTTTGTGTGTGCAAATGTGGCTGTGTGTGTTAGTCTGACTCAGTGTAAGTCTGACTCTGTGTGTGTTGGTCTGACTAAGTGTGTGTAAATCTGATTGTGTGTGTGTGTGTGCGTAAGTGTGGCTGTGTATGTATGTGTCTAAGTATCACAGAAATCTTTGTGTGTAAGTATGTCTGTCTGTGTGACTGTGTGTGTGTATTTATTTGTGGCTGTGTATGTATGTGTTGTATTGCTATAGGGACACACTCACATACTGCATGTTACCATGAGTTGTATTACTGTTGCATCTGTGATACACTCACACTGCACACATGAATATATATATATATATATATATATATATATATATATATATATATATATATATATATATATGTGTGTGTATATTTTTTTCTCAATGACAACTGAATGAGGCCCACACACATACAATTTTGGTGAAGTGGCCCAATGCTGGCCTAATCTATATTATTCTTAAAGCAGATGCAGATGGCTAAGCTTTAGTGCATTTTCAGTCAATTCATTGAGTTCCAAATGGCACATTAAAAATCTATATGAGCCCATATTTCCATTAACTCTATAGCAACTTAGAACATGAGATGTCCCAGAAATCACCTGACCTCCTTTGTGATTGGCTGCTTCAATATTTCTAATTAACTTAATACATATGACATACGCAGGCGAGTTAAAGTATAGGCAGTAATCTGTGTTTTACTGATACGGCACTGTGTATTGCACTGGTGGTATTATATGGTGATGTGCTGCGTGGTCAGGATGCCACAGCTGCCTACGAATCAGCGTTCCGTGGTTTCTAGTTACACCACTGGAGAAATAAAACCTTTCACAATCTCTATCTGAACATAAATAAAGACTCCCACAAGGTAAGAACAAGCCCAGTGACAGCTGAACAAGTCCATCCAATCGTTCCGTAATCTCCTCCCACTGGTGATGTCACTCCCAGAAAGGGTAGCGTGAGGCATTTTGCCCCTCTGTTGGAAGTGCCAGCCCTTTTCCTCTCTGATAAAGTAGCTTGAGTTGAACACACAATGTGATTTTATTTACTAATAATATAATAAAGTAATACTCTCTATTATGAGCTGCCAACTGTATTAAGTCTGAGAGTGTGAGCAAAAGCGCTAGTGAAAGAATATGTTATTATCCTCATCGTCACATGCCCAGTGGCAGTAAGTGGCACTGCTGTGATGTCTTGACATATCCTTCTTCTTGGTGTTGATCCGAAAAAAAGTCAAACCCCCTGAAGTCTCATTTTAAGTTCTTGACTCCAAAAAGGCTACTAGATTTGTCTTTGGATCAAGAAGCTCTAAACATTAATGTTGCATCCATCATTTATAGCCCTATATATTCTTCTTTTCTAAAGCTTTTTTTGAAGGCATTTGTTATATGTGATAACACCACCTCTCAGGGCAGAGTCTACCGTTCTAGTCCTTTACAATCAGTTTCAGGAGATGATCTCTTGTTCTTTGAATGTTCCTGTTAATAAACAGGTCACTGGAGAGTTATTTATACTGGTCCTGCACCCAGTTAGCACACCCAGGACATGCCCCAGCAGCCGCATAGCACACCCAGGACTTATCCCAGCCAGCATTAACTTTGCATTCACAGGACATGCCCCCAGCATTCTCATTGCACACCCAGGACTTACTCCAGCCAGCACCCAGATTGCATTCACAGTACATGACCCAGAGCCCACATTGCACAGCCAGGACATGCCCCAACACCCACATTGCACGCCCAGGATGTGCTCAGCACCCATATTGCTCACCCAGGATGTGATCAGCACCCAAATTTCAAACGTGCACTAGCCTCCCCCACCTGCTCTGCCTCACAGCTGAGGCAGAGCCGAGAGGATACCTGAGTGTATGTATAAAGATAAATGTCGGGTTTACTTAAAGGAACAGAGACACAATTCTTTAAAAAAAAAAGTTTAATTGCCATTTAAGTTAGTTTGACAAGATTTGTCTTTCACAAAACCATGTTGACCTCTACTAATTATATCATGTATCAGTTCCTTAAAATCAACCAGCAGGCGCTCAGCCATTGGTTCTTCCTTGGTATACAGAAGGGGGAAAAAGTTACGTATTTGCTCGGAAAAAGACTCCTTGTGTTATATTCAAGGTTGTCTTATAACCAGACATCAAATAGAGGTCTGATTATAAGACTAGGATGCAGGGAGAGCTGCAGGGGGACCTGGATCCTCCTTTCAGGCAGCCGGTGGATGTGTGCGCAATGCATGCTGACATCCTCCGATGCTTCCCGGCACTTCCGCCAGGACTTGTACAACGGCACGCCCCGGTGTTCCGTCATAGAAGCCCAGGCAAAAGTGTCACGCAGCATCGGAAGATGTCCGTACACATCCACCGGCTGCCCCCACTAGACACCAGGGAGTCTGGAGGAGCATTGGCAAGTCTGAGGGCAGATGGCAGCAGAATGGTATGGGTGGTGGGGAGGGGCAGATTGGCAGGAGGTTGGCGAATGTGGGGGGCTGATTGGAAAGCAAGTTGCAAGTCTGGTGGGCTGATTCGATCATCTGGGGTGCAGATAGCCAAATCTGGCAAGTGTGTGGATGAATTGGCAAGTCTGGGAGTGCATTGCAAAATAAAAGAAAAAAACAAACAAGAAATGTATCCTTTCAATCATAGTTATATGAATAAAGTAAAAATTTTTCCCTACATAGTAGTTTTATATTCAGGTCCCCCCCCCCCCCCCATTAATATCCAAAGTTTGGGGGGGGGGGGGGGGGTCGTCTTATATTCTATCAGTATTTAACAGGTCTGCTTTCTTTCTGACCTCACTAAATGTCCCATTTCGGATAACAAAGTACAAACATTTTCTGCCTTTAGCTTGTTTTTTTTTTTACATACTTTAGACATTTTTGGGGGTTAGTGTTAATCTCCTAAGCAATCAGTTTCTCATTTTCCAGCTTAGCCATTTTAATTGCCTTTTTGCAGGCTTTCTTGGCATCTTTGCACTCTGTAAATGATTCTGCCGATTCCTTCTATTATTTTGGAGTGCAATATTCTTGTTTTGTATTTCCTGTCTTACGTTACTGGTAAGGGTTTGCTTTGTGTTGTTTGTATTTGTTTCCCAAAGGTATATATTGGGATGTGTACTTTTGTCATGTGTGCTTAAAGGAATTGCACTTCTTCTGTGTTTTGTTCAGAAAACAATCCTTCCCAGTCACATGTTCAATCGATGCCCTTAGCCCATCAAAGTTGGCCCTTCTAAAATGAAATGTTTTCTTTTTTGAACTAATCTCAAATTAAATCATGTTATATTCCCCTAGTGTTCTCTTACTTGGATGTTTGAGATAAGCTCCTCATTGTTTGTTATTACCAGATCCAGACAGGCATCCATTCTAGTCTGGGTTTTCTACTAATTGTGACATAAATTTGTTATAAAGCAGGTTCAGAAACGTTGCTGCCCTTGGTGAACTACTTGTTCCAAAATTCCACTCTATGGGGGTCATGTACTGAACAAGTGCAGCGGGGAAAAAAGTAGGTAAAACATGAGTAAGGAGCAATTTGCGACTATTTGTAACATTTAGCGTTTTTTTTGCCCCTTGATTTCTTCCGTTTATTTTACCGTGCATTTTTCCGGTTGCGCTAATAAATTGCGATGATATTTGCGCACGCTAAAGAGCTTTGCGAATATTTTGTGAAAAATAATTATTTGCGTGTGAAAATTACACCAGCAAGTGCTAACAAAAAAAGGTAGAAAAAATATTCGCAAAATTGCCTGTTTTTATTCGCTATTTGCGTGTTAAATGTTTAGTACATTGCAATAGGAGCAAAGCGCAAAAATAGTTTTGTGTTTTTTTTAGCACATGCCCTTCTATATCTGGGTAAATAAAATCTCCCGTGATTAAAACTTCATTCAGATTTGCAGCCTTTTCAGTTTGTAATAAAAGCTGATCTTCTCCATCAATGCTAATATTTGGTGGCTTGTAGCATACTCTTTTAGTGTCTATGCTGATCTTCACCCACACAGTGCCACCACATCAGTTCCAGTATCATAATGCACACTTTCTTTAATACTGGGCTTTAATTTAGGAATTACATATAGAAAAATCCTTCCCCCCTTACATTTCCAAAAAGTGAGAACCCTTGTATATTAACTGACCAGCCAGGGGTCTCATCCCACCACGTTTCTGTGATTCCGATTAAATCCTACTGTTCAGCACTTACCAGTATCTCCAGCTCACACATTTTGTTTTTCAAGCTTCTTGCATTTGCTAAAAGACATTAAAAATGACTACCCATTTTCGGTTCATTAACTGACAAAAACGTCATGACCACAGGTTTAATTTTATGTACCTCTCTATTGTCTATGCTAACCCCTCCACTGCTCTCACCCCCTTTTCCCATAGACAGACCCCCCCTTCCAATATACCCTAGCTAGTATTACTTAATTTTCATATTGACACTCCCCCAAGAGCCTAGTTGAAAATCTCCTCCATCCCTCTAGCCATCCTTTCCCCCAGATCTGCAGCCAGCACCCAGATTGCACACACAGAACTTGCCCAGCACTCAGACTGTCCATACAGAACATGTCCCAGGACCCAGATTGCACACACAAGACAGATCCCAACACACACATTGCATCCACTGGACAGAAACCACTTGTACATTTTGACAGACAGGGATGTGAATAATTAGAGTACCAGTCTCTTAGAGACCCCTCATCATTGAGGTACGGTCCATCCCTGCTGTAGAGTCTATAACGAGTGCAAAGTCTTCCCAGTGCTCCAAGAACCCAAATCCCTCTTTCTTACATCATTTTCTCAGCCACGCATTTATCTCCCTAACCTTCCACTGTCTCCCTGATGTAGCACGTGGTACTGGTAATATATTAAAATCTTTAATCAGCAGCAATGGCTCAATAATACATTGAGTGAATGAGTCAGCTGACCCACCTTTCTGTAATCGGGTTGAAACCTTTGTAGATTGAAAGCCATAAAGTATGATCTTGCACAGGGTTTCTGAATTTAATGACATCTGGCATCTATATTTCTCTAAAAACTAGATTACCGTAATGTAAGCTTGATTTAAGGGTAATTATTATTCAAGGAAGTGTCCCTCTTACTATGCTAGCATTGAGTGATGTATATATTATCTACATTACATGTTTAGCTCCATTATATTGTAGAAAGCATGTTCCTGCTGTGGTATTTGGAGAGTGGCCAGGTTTAAGATCCTTCTTGTTATGCTGCACCCAATATAACAGCAGTGCTAATTTTATACAATTATAATTTAGAAAGAAACACAGCGAACTTGCCAGCCAGACTGCAGGGGGCGCTATATTGAGGCAAGGGCCACTGAGAAAACAACAGATGTCAAAGCACCAAGGGTTGGTCAGAGCCCCCCAAAAATACTTATGTAGTTGCTTCAGTTAATGCTGAATATT
This sequence comes from Pelodytes ibericus, assembly GCA_036172795.1. Taxonomy (NCBI): domain Eukaryota; kingdom Metazoa; phylum Chordata; class Amphibia; order Anura; family Pelodytidae; genus Pelodytes; species Pelodytes ibericus. The sequence goes on along the minus strand of CM069864.1, from coordinate 16,052,801 downwards.
TGATTAAACATATTGTCTCCTAAACAAGTTGCCCCTGCTCAATGCATAGATAAGTCAGTGAGATGAACTGTTCATCTCACCAATACCACACTTCTACTGAATGGCTCCCAATGTATTGTTTATATTTTTTTATATATATATATATATATATATGGTCTGCAGATGTTATTACTATCCATATAAATGGTACACATTGAATCCACTGCAAAGAAGGAAGGGTTAAAATAATGCTGCTGAGAATCGAACGGATGCTACAGCTGAGCCATTTTACACGTTGGAATAAAAATTAGAATTCCAAGCATATGCTTAGAGACACATATGTTTGCAATGTGTCTGTGGTTTATGATATCAATTATTTGTAGGCACTGAGATTGCACACATAGGACTTGCCCCAGCACCCAGATTGCATATGTAGGACTTGCCCAGCATCCAGTTTGCACATAAAGGACTTGATCAGCACCCAGGTTGCACACACAGGACTTGTCCAGCACCCAGGTTGCACACACAGGTCTTGTCCAGCACCCAGGTTGCACACACAGGTCTTGTCCAGCACCCAGATTGCACACACAAGACTTGCCCAGCACCCAGATTGCACACACAAGACTTGCCCAGCACCCAGATTGCACACACAAGACTTGCCCAGCACCCAGATTGTGGGTACAGGACTTGCCCAGCACCCAGACTGCACACACGGAACTTGCCCAGCACTCACATTGTCCATACAGAACATGTCCCAACACCTAGATTGCATCCGCTGGACAGAAACCACTTGTACATTTTGACAGACAAGGTTGTGAATAATTAGAGTAGCAGTCTCTTACAGACCATGATACATATGTACCATTTACTATATTCAGTGATTATTAAGTACAATCATGCAGATAATTAAAAAAATCTATACATACACACAATACACTTTGTACCTCAACATAGATAACAGAGACAAAAGAACAAAAACGTAAGGGTGTACTCAATAAAGAGAAAATTGCAGGGAATTGAGATGAGAATTTAACATTTTAGGCCAAAGTATCAGAGTTAGAAAATAAATCTCCAATGCAGCTAAAATGGAGAATATTTCTAACTCGGCTACTTTGGCCTTAGGTTTGAAAGTCCAGTCTCAATTCCCTAATTATTGAGTAGACCCTTGAATGGATAATCCTTAAACATGCAGCGCCACCGATCTTATTCTCGGTATGTTGCACATATTACTAAATTATGTGACATCCGCTTAGTCTTACATTAGTTACAGCGGGGCTCCTAAATTCAGTGACATCCAATCAGGAGGGGCTTTGAGAAGTAGGCAGGACTGTTGCTATGGCAATACCAACCAAGCTATTACAGTTGTATTTATGCTATTTTCAGACATTATGATACCATACAGGTTCAGTATGTATATAACTATCTATGTACACACACATATGGATATACTGATGCTCATTATGTATATCTGGGTTTAGAGATCTTACAGGTTCTGACAGGGTTAAACCCGAGCCCACTGCCAGCATAGTGTGTAATGGTCTGGTTTTGAGCGCTGCGGCAGTGAGCGGCCCCTAGAGGCAGCAGGCGGTATCGCCGCTTTAACGGGGCCCCTTGAAACCGCGCCTGGGTTCCATGTTTGCATCAGATTGTGAGCAGAGGAACTCCATGTTGTAACAAAGTTTCCAGCCTTCTCCCCTTTTTATTTATTTTTTTGTTTTCCCCCCTTTTGTCCTCTCCGCTCCCCCCTCGGACTCCCATGCCCCCATCTTCTCCCCAACCCCCTCTTTATTCCTCATTTCTCCATCTCACCCCAAAGCCAGAAGGAAGAAGAAGTGAAAGTGTTGGCAGGAGGAGAGCCCAGGTCTGGGGAGTGTGATGGACAATCCGTCCATATTCACCCAGGTCAGCAGAGAAGATGTGAGCTCCCCCCTGCAGGAGAAAGGTGAGGAGCACATCACCCCCCCCTCTTTCCGGCCAGAGATCATATGTTTACAGAGAGTAACATACTCCCAGCCCACAAACCTGGGCGCAGATCTGTACATATTAATATACCTCCCCTGTGGGCACAGGGCTCTGCATTGGCATACCTTTCTCCCCCTCCCTCCTCGGGCACAGATCTGTACATGGGCACCGTGACGTCTCCTCCCCTTCCTGGGCACAGATCTCTACACTTCTCCCTCCCCTTTCTGGGCACAACCTGTATATAGACAGTGACAGCTCCCCTTCCTGGGCACAGATCTCTACACTTCTCCCTCCCCTTTCTGGGCACAACCTGTATATAGACAGTGACAGCTCCCTTTCCTGGGCACAGATCTCTACACTTCTCCCTCGCCTTTCTGGGCACAACCTGTATATAGACAGTGACAGCTGCCTTTCCTGGGCACAGATCTCTACACTTCTCCCTCCCCTTTCTGGGCACAACCTGTATATAGACACAGTGACAGTACCCCTTCCTAGGCACAGATCTCTACACTCCTCCTTACCCTTCCTGGGCACAGATCTCTACACTACGCCCTCCCCTCCCTGGGCACAGATCTCTACACTTCGCCCCCCCCCCCCTTCCTGGGCACAGATCTCTACACTCCGCCTCCACCTTCCTGGGCACAGATCTCTACACTCCGCCCTCCCCTTCCTGGGCACAGATCTCTACACTCCGCCCTCCCCTTCCTGGGCACAGATCTCTACACTCCGCCTCCCCCTTTCCTGGGCACAGATCTCTACACTCCTCCCTCCCCTTCCTGGGCACAGACCTGTGTATAAACACAGTGACAGCACCCCGGCCCTTCTGTACATGGGGGTAGAGAGGTATACTACTCCCACCCTGGGCACAGATCTCTGTCCCTGGCACGCCCCGCCCCCTTACATATTCTGCACATGGGACTGTGACATCCCCCGCTTATAGATCCCTTTCCCTCCATATTGGCTGCCCATGGGCACAGTGACCCCCTTCTCCCTCCATGTTGGGCACAGTGACCCCCTTCTCCCTCCATGTTGGGCACAGTGACCCCCTTCTCCCTCCATGTTGGGCACAGTGACCCCCTTCTCCCTCCATGTTGGGCACAGTGACCCCCTTCTCCCTCCATGTTGGGCACAGTGACCCCCTTCTCCCTCCATGTTGGGCACAGTGACCCCCTTCTCCCTCCATGTTGGGCACAGACCTGTTACATGCCCACATTATGGACCCTCCACATGGGTGCAGTGGTCACTGATAGGGGTATTTGCAGCTTTGCTTGTAATTTAGATCCTCCATTTGCACCCCAGGGACCTGGGAAGGTTCCGCTGAATTGCGCCGCCTCGGCATGGCAAGGGTTAACAGCGCAGACCCTGGAGCACGGAGGGTGGACAGTGACAGATCTCTTTCATGTAATGGGCAGGGGGCGGGGCACCCGGGGTAACATGTCACAAGTGCCCCCCCCCCTCCCCCCTGTCATCTGGTTCACACGCCCACCTTTCATGCATCTAAGCTAAGTACATGGGATCTCTCAGGAATGGGGGGGCAGAGGGTCCCGTCAGAGACCCTGAGCTGCTTGGGGTGTTTTAAATCAATACCTGAGCCATATCTGGAACTCTGCAGGCACTGAAGAGGTTAAACTAACTATACAGTGACTGGCATCTTATTTCTCGCATCTATAGCACTAGAAATGTTTAACCTTTTGGTTGCCAGAGACTGTTATACACTATTCAGACTTTTTTGGTGGTAATCACAGATATAGATTTTGTTTTTTTCTCTGTCAAGCATTGTTGTTGTTGTTGTTGTTTTTTTTGCTTTTGTTTAATCTATAAATATATACCAAGCCTAATTGCTGTGCTGCCTCAGAATATGGACTGTTGCAGAAGGTTCTCTACCCCCGAGACCCAGTCAGTTTATTGTTGTAGAGAGCAGAGTACTATGGGCTGGAAATTAGGATCAGGCAGGTGCCCACTGACACCGCTGTGTCTACTCTCACTCCCATTGAGCTCAGCCAGCATATGTGTATGTATATATATATATATATATATTTTTCTTGCGTGTGATTGAGGTGGTCCAAATTAGCTGGAGCTTGTTTTTTTTTTTTTTTTTTTTTAACTTTTAACCTCTTCATTGCCATTAAGACCCTGCATTTGCCGGACAGACACAGTCCTGTCCGTGACCCAGATTTATCAGAATGTATATTTGAACTCTGTTTAGGATGCTGTTAATTTACAGTACGAGTGTAATATTTATTTTGATTTTAATTTGTAAAAAAATACTTATGTTGATTACATTACAATCACATTTATTTACATAGCACTTGATACAGAGCATTGAAGGGAATTATATACTTTGTTAGTCGAACAGAGACAGACTGATGCATGAGTTTATATTCTCCCACCATCCCAATAGTAATTCGGCTCTATCAGTTATTATTTGGGGCACATTTAACCCTGTGTAAGCCAGCTGTTGGTGTCCGCACATCATTCATACAGTGTTTCTTGCATTCGTACCAGTGTAATATTTAAGTCAGGGTTTTTACAGCCTACATGTGCCCCCTTTACCTCTTAACCCTGTCAGTGCCACTATGCACCTATGTTTATACAATTTTAAATCAGGGTTTTGGAGGTTGTCTCATTGTACATGATGCTTTGTTTAGTTGCAGGATATATTGTGTCGCTGTCAACTGACACCCAGGTTGCACCCCAAGGCTTACCCCCAGCACCCAAGTTGCACCCCCAGGGCTTACCCCAGCACCCAGGTTGCACCCCAAGGCTTACCCCCAGCACCCAGGTTTCACCCCCAGGGCTTACCCCAGCACCCAGGTTGCACCCCAAGGCTTACCCCCAGCACCCAGGTTGCACCCCAAGGCTTACCCCCAGCACCCAGGTTGCACCCCCAGGGCTTTCCCCAGCACCCAGGTTGCACCCCCAGCACCCAGGTTAAACCCCCAGGGCTTACCCCCAGCACCCAGGTTGCACCCACAGGGCTTACCCCAGCACCCAGGTTGCACCCCCAGGGCTTTTCCCAGCACCCAGCACCATTCACAAAAGTTACCGCAGCACCTTCTTTGTAAGTTGGCTTCTGAGAAACATAATATCCGGGGTCTGTGATCAGTAATACGTAGGCCAGTCTGCAGCCTTCATCTTCTCTAGTCCAGTGGTCACCAAATCCTTATTTCATGTTCAGTGAAAGTCAGAGCACTTATCATGTGTAAAATCACATGGCAACATGGCAATCTTCTCCCAATCAGCAGCATCGGCTTACTCCGGACCCAGCACCTGCCATGGACACAATGCACAGACCACAGATCGTCTTCCTCAAACACGAGCCAAGTAAACCACACAATTTACTATCCATTGCCTCGGGGTGTGAAAGCTCAAAATCTCCAGGTCAGGTCGAGGGTTTACAACTCAGACTCAAAGAACACTGTCATTTAGTGAATAGCTCATTATAGCTTCTCAACTGTGTTATTAGGAAGGGGTTTAGTGTGAGTCCACGTGTGGTGAATTGGCCCTGAACTCTGGTACATGTGAGTGGGTATCTGTTCCTTTCCCTTAGTATTGCATTGAGTTATCCATCTCTGATTCACCCCAATAGGTAGTAATATGACTGGTATGTGCGCTTACTTAGAAGATCACAGTTTTTGTAAAATATACAACCTTTAATTAAACATTAGATAATACATCGATTCCTCATAAAAATACAGGTCTTTGAGAATCAGAGCACAGTGCTTTTCGAAAGGTCAGCTACCTGACGCGTTTCGCCCATACGGATTGGTCAGAGATTAGGGCTGGCTGATTGTTAAATTATAGAAAGGTACTATGGTCCCAAGAAACAGACGTGACAGAAAAAGTTTGTGACATAGAGTGCTGGGTACACACATTTTTAGAAAAAAGGAACAAGTGCCTCTTACACACAGACAAATGTGCATTTTATTTAACGTCTTAATCTTGTGATCTGCTTCATAAATACTACTTTATAGCCATATGCATCTAAATGCTAGAATCATGGACGTTTGTTACCTCCACTGGAAGCCTATTCAAGGTATCCACAACTCTCTCTGCATGATAATGATGTCTCATTTACCCTCCTTTTAACGTTCAAATGCTGCCCCAATTTTTTTAGTACATCACGTCTAAAATATGGCCAAAAGGCATAAAGGTTTTTGTAACGGTCAATATGTGGGGCATCGTTTTTAAACCTTGAGCCGCTGGCAGGAAGATTACTCTAGTTTTTGCATTGGTAGAACAATACCCTGCACTGCAGTTGGCTTTGGAAATAGCCTTCTCAGTGATTTGGTGCTTTACACAGACTGTGCCATGGTCACCAGCTCTTCCTGGGAGACGTGTGTGTGTAATATAACCGTAACATGACCTCGCAAGGTTGCCATCTTTTCTGTGTTTAAAAAAAAAAAGAATTGTTAAATTTAATTTAAGCCTTGCAGCTCAGTGCTATAGATTTGATCTCTGTAACAGTACACTGGGCCCGATTCAATGACCCCAAATAGCACATAATACAAAATGTTCTATTGCCGTCTATGGGATGCGATGACATAAGATAAATTAACTCAGGTCATTGAATCCCAGTGTAAAACAAAAACCGAAGTGAATGAGATCAGCTGTTGGTTTGTGCGGATACTCTACACGAACGGGGATGGTTCTGACATCACAGCCTGCTCACTGGTTGGTGTCCTGGCTGATGTGTGTTGCTGGTTTGGAGTGTTGTATTTATGCTGCTGGCTTGGTGTGTGTGTGTGCTGCTGGCGTGGTGTGTGCGCTGCTGGTTTGGAGTGTTGTATTTATGCTGCCGGCTTGTCGAGTTTGTGTGTGGGCTGCCTGTTTGGTGTGTGTGTGCTGCTGGCTTGGTGTGTGTGTGCATGTGTCCTGCTGGGTTGGAGTGGTGTATATGTATGTGTGCTGCTGGGTTGGTTTGGAGTGGTGTGTGTGTATGTATGCATGTGTGCTGCTGGGTTGGAGTGGTGTGTGTGTATGTATGCATGTGTGCTGCTGGGTTGGAGTGGTGTGTGTGTGTGTGTATGTATGCATGTGTGCTGCTGGGTTGGAGTTGTGTGTGTGTGTGTGTGCGTGCATGTGTGCTGCTGGGTTGGAGTGGTGTATGTGCTGCTGGCCTGGAGAGTGTGTGTGTGTGCATGTGTGCTGCTGGGTGGGAGTGGTGTGTGGGTGTGTTGCTGGCTTGGTGTGAGTGTGCATGTGTGCTGCTGGGTTGGAGTGGTGTGTATGTGTGCTGCTGGCTCACAGAGCTTACAATCTAGAGGAACAGACTGATACATGAGGTAGAGAGCCCTGCTCGCAGAGCTTACAATCTAGAGGAACAGACTGATACATGAGGCAGAGAGCCCAGCTCACAGAGCTTACAATCTAGAGGAACAAACTGATACATGAGGTAGAGAGCCCTGCTCGCTGAGCTTCCAATATAGAGGAACAGACTGATACATGAGGCAGAGAGCCCAGCTCACAGAGCTTACAGTCTAGAGGAACAGACTGATACATGAGGTAGAGAGCCCTGCTCACAGAGCTTACAATCTAGAGTAACAGACTGATACATGAGGTAGAGAGCCCTGCTCACAGAGATTACAATCTAGAGGATCAGATTGATACATGAGGCAGAGAGCCCTGCTCACAGAGCTTACAACCTAGAGGTATTATTAATCTGTTTGTGGCAGTCATGTTCTCCAGGACACAAGTGTTTGATTACCTGTTTATCTGGAGGTATTTCAGGATTTGAGCATTGAGTCTCACACCCTGGGCTTTCTGAATGTTCCATCTGTAATATTAGTCTTTTGAATCCTCACTGCATGGCATCATCACTTGCCATGTGCTGACCTATTCTGACTCTTATCAACCTGCCCCTTGATGCCAATTGTGCCCTGTAATCTCAAGCAACATCGCTTAAAAAAAAAAAAAACAACTTTTTTTTATATCAATGGTAACATGATTTTGTAGATTATATTAATGAGCGTTATGGAAGATATGAGATCTTTTATCTTTGTTTCCTTCAGAAAACTGGTCTCCATGAATTTAACTTTGTCAGAGTATCATAGGTGAAATGCGTCGGGTTCCTGCTTTTCCTCTCACTTGTCTGTCAAACTGCATGTGCTTTTTAATTAAAAAATAATATATATGTCAGTGCTGCTAAAAAGAAAATGTTTTTTTCATGTTTAGTTTCCTTCTCCATCACTAATTCAGTGAGTCCTGATCTGGTAAACGCAGCTGCCTCCAGGCTATCGTTCCCTAGTTAGAAAGCAGCAGGATGCATGTCATTATAACACACGGGCCAGAGCTTTCACTTTCCCCATGTGTTTACAACATGTAACTTGGACACATCACTCTGGTTTGCTGAGCTTGTTCGCCAATAGTTTGTCGGCAGTGTGTGCTGGTTTTGTGTGTAGTACTAATCCTCAAATAATTAAATGATCTGCTGTCCCTCATATTCCCCTTCATTCAGCAGCTTGGAGACAAAAATATTCCCAGAACCCCCGGAGGCACTGTAAAGGGGGCAATACACTTATTACCAGAAATCCTTTCATTTGTTTGCTTATTTTTTTTACTGATTTGTTTTTAGTATAGCAAACTATAACCCTTGATAGAATCAGCAGTATTTTCTAGAGTGAGCACTAAACTGAATTTTTTATTGGAAAATTGTGTGGCTACTTAACTTGTATTGTAGAACTGTAATCTCTAATATGGTGACAGATGTTTTCACTCTACAGTTTACTGATTTTATTGCTTTAATTTTTTAATTTTTTTATGTGTGTTTCTGGGTAAAGTACTGGCACAAGATGTTCACTCTGAGCCACACAGGACAATAAAATTGTAATAAAATGACTACATGATATAAATGCATTTAAATACTTGAAAATTAAACTGCTCGATACATCTACTACCCTCTCAGTAAAGTAATACTTCCTGACATTAATTTTAAACGTTTGCCCCCTATAATTTAGGACTATCAGCTCTTGTTGTGGCAGTTTTTCTTCTTTTAAACACACTCTCCTCCTTTACTGTGTTGATTCCCTTTCTAAATTTAAATGTTACTTTAATTTCCCCTCTGTTATGTCTTTTTTTCCAAGCTAGAGGTGTCCTGACCATAAAATCTATTTTCCATGTGTTCTGTAGACAGCTGCCTGTTCTTCAGACAAAAAAACAAACAAACAAATAGACATCACATATGGTTATTATGAGGGACACATTCACATACCTTCTCCAGTTCGCCCACGGTGAATCTGGAGGGGGGCGGAGCCTGTGAAGTTGAGTCCCAGATTTGAGGCTGTGTCCCATTCTCCTGTTTGTAGAGAACGGTATTGTAAAAAGAATGATAAATATATAATAAATGTATTTTTATTTTCTGCGACGTCTTTATGATGCATTTATTACTTTTATTTTATTATTATTTATATATATATATACTTCTTACTTTTGATTCATACTGCAAACACTGTCTACGTGATTTGTTCTTTTTTTTTGTCTTGTAATGTTTTTGTTGACACCATTTTGTAACCATTGTTTAATACAGGGAGGTCACTTAGACTTTGTTCTTGGTCAGACTGACCAAAATCAGCCGAGGAGTGTGAATTTGCTTGATCTTTGTTGGTATTTGGGAAATCAGATTGTCTTTAGCGTGTAACCTAATGCTGAGTAAACTTTGACCATTTTACCAAAACACTGACAATATAGTACATAGGTAATAATTAACTCCAAGCAATGGAGTCATGGTAAAGTGAGACTGGCTGGAAGATTTTGGACGATGTTGAATCATGGGAAATATTCACAAAATGGAGCCAGGAGAGAAACACCTAATTTTATTTTTCCTTAAATATGCAATTAATTCAATTATATATACCGGTATATATATATATATATATGTATATATATATATATATATATATATATATATATATATATATATATATATATATATATATATATATATATAAAAAGACCAGTGGTATATGATTTATATATGTGTTTGATTTAAATTACCAGGTTATCTAGTTACATGTTAGGTAAGTGGTAGTGTCCATTTTAAATAAATTATTCTCTGTTATTTTCTGGGTTAGTTGTGCTGTTCCACATAGCAGGACTCCATATAATAAGCTAAAGAATGGATCCAGCATTTTATTTTGTTTTCTAATGCTCCTGCTCCCATAAAACATTTATAAAAAGCAATAGAGAGTTCATGAGGTTTAATAGCAGTCCTGTCAACCCATCCTCTATTTGTGACATCACTCCAAGGAAAACTCCTATAAATCCTCCCACCTGTCATCCCATGCTAGTGCATAGTTGCCAACATCGGCCATATATTTGTTCCACATGCTGCAGAAAGAGCATGCAAAGTGCAGCCTGGCAGTATGTAGGATGGATATACACACAGACACAATCCAATTAATTAATCAATCAGGGAGGAGATCTTATAGGACCAGCCATGATTAATTAATTGGATTGTGCCTGTGCGTATATCCATCCTACATACTGCCAGGCTGCACTTTGCATGCTCTTTCTGCAGCACATGGAACAAATATGTGTCCCATAGTGCACGCGTGTCCTAGTGCACGTGAAACAACACTTTCACAATGATGTACAGTGAGAGGGTTTGCTATATCTGGGTATCTCAGCCTCAAATCATATAAACAGATCTTTACACACACGCACGTTTATACTTGTGTGATATGCCAGTGGAAAAGGCATGCTATGCTATCATATTACACCTCATCTCCAGCACATTACACCATATCACAAGCATGATATTTTATTTTCCTTTTTTTCTTTTATTTCTTTTTTCTCTCTTCCTTCTTCCTTTCTCTCTCTCCTCTTTCCCCTTCTTTTTTTTTACATTTTTTTTTTCACCTGCACTGTAGTCACTTTGACAAGCATGAAATGAATGGTGCGTCATACCATATGCCTACACCTAACACCGAAAATCAGCACAGAGGTAGAGCTCAGCGGGACAGAGCCCCAAAATTGAGATTGCCCCACTTGGGGAATATGGAAAACACACTTGAGCAGAGTTCATGGATCCCAGCCCCTGAGTTCATCGCAATGCATATGAATGCTAGCAATGCCATGACAGTCAGATATTTTACAGGACTTCTAAGCAAATCCAAGTCTGTTGGCATGTATAGGAAGGGGGACAAATGTTTAAAAACAAATGGATTTATTTTTTTAAGAGAAGGGGTCAGGCAGCGAAGAGCCCCCTACACCACTACACTGACTCTTTCTGATTAAAGCGTTAAATAAATATCGGCGCCTCTGTTCTGAAATATATTCTCCATTTAATGGCAAGTTGATGCAGGGAGGGGAGAAGTGGTGTTATAAGCACAATCGTCTTCTATGCTCTACATTCATTAAACCATCATTCACGATGATAGTAATGAGGGGACTGAATCCCTTAGTAAAGCTAGTCACATGCTGCTCCTGTGTTTTTTCCCCCCTTAAAGTTGCGTTTTGCCGGAAGTTCCTTTATACCAAAATAAGCGGCCTGCTGTAGCCCATTTAAAAGAGGAAGCTGTGCCTCTTCCTGCTAACTAGCGGAACAGACTCTGCCCTGAGAAATGGTTCTTACTTGATGCAGTGTGCCGCTGTTGCAGGTGTGGAGCCCTTAAAGGGACAGCCTAGTCTTTGGTAAAAGTTGAAGATTACTGCTTGTATCGTGCACAGGTTTTTTTTCCCAGTGCGATTTGATGCAGGCATTCTGCATAAATCACATTTTTAAGATTAGAAACAAGTGATTACTCTGCATGTTTACTGCAGGTGCGGCACCACTGATTATATAGACACTGAGGATATCATGCTTTGTTTCATTTAGTCACTTCCTGTACTGCCGGAAAAGAATACATTGTGTGGACTGTGATAGACTGGCTCTTGTACACAGTAGGGTCTCTTAACAGTGCAACACATTGTGTGATGACATCACTAGAGAGACAGGAAATTCAATTCACTTGAATGTCATTATTCTCATTACTTCCTGCAGCAAAAACAAAAAAAAAAAAAAGGAAATTGACTTACCCAGCTAGTGTGGGCAGTCCTGGCTTCTTGCAAACTGCTGTAATTTCACAAATTCATCTAACTGTACGTTTTCTTTTTTAATCAATGCGATATGTAAAACATGCATTTTAAAGTACTTTGAAGGCACTTTAATATACATTAATACAGGGCTCGACAAACCCCAGGCGCCAGGTCGCCATGGCGACCAGGAAATTAGACCTGGCGCCTGGGTGCTGTCAGCCTCCTGGTTCCCTTGCCGCTGCCATCCGATTTTTCCGCAGCGCGAGGGGGTAAAGTCTGTGCCGATGGCCGATGGCACAGACTGCAAGCTCCGCCCCCTCGCGCAACGCGTGTCTGAGTGCCGGGTGTCGTCACGTGACATCCTGGCACTCAGCAGGCCGACCAACGGAGTTAAGCTGCAGCGTGAATGTCCCCCTCCCCTGCAGTGAGGTAAAGCAGCTAGGAGGGGGACACATCAAGAAGAAACCCCCAAGAAAAAACTGTGTTAGGTGGGTGTGTGTTTGTATGTATTGTAAAATAGGTGTGTGTGAGGGGTTTGTATATATGGGTGTGTGAGGTGTTTATATATATATATGTGTGTGAGGTGTTTGTATATATATGTGTGTGAGGTGTTTATATATATATATGTGTGTGAGGTGTTTGTATATATATATATATGTGTGTGAGGTGTTTGTATATATATGTGTGTGAGGTGTTTGTATATATATGTGTGTGAGGTGTTTGTATATATATATGTGTGTGAGGTGTTTGTATATATATGTGTGTGAGGTGTTTATATATATATATGTGTGTGAGGTGTTTGTATATATATGTGTGTGAGGTGTTTGTATATATATATGTGTGTGAGGTGTTTGTATATATATGTGTGTGTGAGGTGTTTGTATATATGTGTGTGTGAGGTGTTTGTATATATATGTGTGTGAGGTGTTTGTAAATATGTGTATATGTAAAGTATGTGTGTGTGTGAGGTGTTTGTATATATGTGTATATGTAAAGTATGTGTGTTTGTATATATGTGTGTGTGAGGTGTTTGTATATATATAGGTGTGTGTGAGTTGTTTGTATATATATGTGTGTGTGAGGTGTTTGTATATATATGTGTGTGTGAGGTGTTTGTGTATATATATGTGTGTGTGAGGTGTTTGTATATATATGTGTGTGTGAGGTGTTTGTATATATATGTGTGTGTGAGGTGTTTGTATATATATGTGTGTGTGAGGTGTTTGTATATATATGTGTGTGTGAGGTGTTTGTGTATATATATGTGTGTGAGGTGTTTGTATATATGTGTGTGTGAGGTGTTTGTATATATGTGTGTGTGAGGTGTTTGTATATATATGTGTGTGTGAGGTGTTTGTATATATATGTGTGTGTGAGGTGTTTGTATATATATGTGTGTGTGAGGTGTTTGTATATATATATGTGTGTGAGGTGTTTGTATATATATATGTGTGTGAGGTGTTTGTATATATGTGTGTGTGAGGTGTTTGTAAATATGTGTATATGTAAAGTATGTGTGTTTGTATATATGTGTATGTGTGTTTGTATATATGTGTGTGTGTGAGGTGTTTGTATATATGTGTGTGTGTGAGGTGTTTGTATATATGTGTGTGAGGTGTTTGTATATATGTGTATATGTAAAGTATGTGTGTTTGTATATATGTGTATATGTAAAGTATGTGTGTTTGTATATATGTGTGTGTGAGGTGTTTGTATATATGTGTGTGTGAGGTGTTTGTGTATATGTGTATATGTAAAGTATGTGTGTTTGTATATATGTGAAGTAGGCGTGTGTGTTTATGAATTGTGTTTATGTTTGCGTGATTGTCTGGCTCCTAAAAAAAATGTCTGGCTCCTAAAATCAAAATAAATTTGTCAAGCCCTGCATTAATATTTGGAAGATGAATTTTGGGCACCAGTCTCTCTAATACACTCTACCTACACACCACCTTCATCCTTGATTTAATTTCCTGCCTAGAAATCTTAAATTGGAGTAAAGTCTTTAGGGTCGACTCGGGTTAGCTCCAAACACTTTGTGCTCAGCCAATCAGATCGGGGGCTCGTGTCACTCGTCTGATCGGGGTCTCATGCTTCCCTGGTCGGCAGAGAGATCCTGTTGGCAAATTGACAGGACTACCTGTTTGGAAGCTTGGCAGCTACTAGTCTGAGGATGAACAGGCATGTACTATCAAAAGAAGTATAGGAGAAGCCTAAGTGAATTTAATTGTCCTTTAAAGCAGCATTCAGCTGAAATTCCATTGTACCCATTCAGTTCTACCTCTGCTGGCTGCATCCAGGGAGACTATACTACAGTACATCCAGGGAAAAACAAAGTATCCGTGGCAAGATCTGTGAAGGTCCATAGAACATTGTTATAGTGATGCCCACCACGAATAATGCTGCTGCCTACCCCTACTCTCATCCCTCTGTGACCTGTATCCTGGGACATATGTCTCTGCAAAAGCAGAGAAGAAAAACAACTGTTTGCAACCAGAAAAATCTGCTTGTGTGTATGTCACTGACTTTTTGAAGGGACACTAAACGTTCTTTTTCACTTGTGCTTCTAATATACAAGTGAAATTTTAGTTGTCCCTAGTATGAGGATAAACTGGCGTGTACTTTTGATAGTACACGCCAGTTTATCCTCTGACTGACAGCTGCCATGATTCCATAGGAAGCAGGCAGCCGTCTGGTCGGCGACTGTCTCTTTCTGATAGCACAGAGAGAGACCCTCATTTTATATCAGATCAGCTAACCAGGTACAACCAGGTACTGCTGTGTCTCGCATGTGAGACACAGCAGATAGTAAACCTGCGTGTCTATTAAGATAAACGTCGGATTTACTTAAATGTCCCGGGACATGTTTTGTTTAAGCAAGGGTTAAACAATGTATAATGTCCCTTTACAGAAAGATTGGCTAATGTTACAATAACATTCTGGGGAAGGGAGCGTTTTTTGAGAGCACTGACCCCCCCAGTGGACTCTGGGACCTTGTTAAAGCCAATGAATATATATTGTGCTTATCAGCGTAGTAACCTGGCTCAGATTTACTATTGATGTTATAGCTTGAACTTCAGTCAGGAGGATTGGGTGTGTGTGTCTGTGTATGGTCTGTCATTGAGTTTCCTTTGGAAAGAACCCACGCAGTATCTTATACATGGGAACAGGCCTTGTTTAATCTGGCAAAACAATCATAATAAAGCTCTACTGCCAGTGGTGTATCTTGGTTTTGTGCTGCCCTAGCCAGACAAAATTTGGGCACCCCATCACCCACGACATGCCCCATTAGCCCATTACATGTGCCCATCACCCACATTGCATACACACTAAATGCCCCATACCCCATTATATGCCACCATCCCCCTCATTTCATACCCCCACCATGTCCATTACATGCCCCCATCACCCCGATTAATTGGAAGGAGCTAAAGCCTGCTGAACAGTGGGGGACGAAGCGAAAATGTTTGAAGCACCACAAGTGTTCTTTAACACCCTCTGGCAAAGTGCTGCCCTAGGCGAGTGCCTCGTTTGCCTTGTGGAAGATACACTACTGTGTACTGCCCCTTTTCATTCTAAAACATAAATTACCGGTATTGTATTTCATGGTAGCACAGGGAGCAGTACCTGGTCCAGCCACTAGGGCGTACTCCATAAAAAGAGAATTGCCGGGAATTGAGACGGGACTAGCAAACTTAAGGCCTAAGTAGCTGAGCAGGAAAAATTCTCCAATTTCAGTTGCATTGGAGAATTTTACTTTGGCCTAAAGTTTAAAATTCCCATCGCAATTCTCTATTTTATTGAGTATATTATGATATTTTAGAATGTGAAGCCTGGCTGGAGTTCTCTGAAACGTCTGTACTCCATAGCATGAATAGGTATATTGTGTCAGGTTCCCTGTTTTAACATGATGTGCTCACAGGGTGTCAGTGTCTGTAAGGTTATGTATCACTGGTCCCTTGCAGTCTATAACCAGAGACCCTGTTACCTTGCATGCTTAGCTAACCACCCATGTTCTCCTGTAGATCTATCCATTAACTAACCTGTAGGTTAATCGGCACAGCGACCGCGCTGAATAATTAATTAACATGCTAATATAAGATTTGGTTCAATGGTTGGAACCAGAGCGATTACATTTATACAGAGAGGGTTTTCCCAAATCTACAAAACTAAGGTGGAGAAGAAAAACTGGAAAATGTCATCCAGCTGACTTTTTTGGTTACATTTTATTACCTTCTCTTTATTGAAATATCTGTAAAGTTTATATGAACAAGGTGTTTTTAGAGTGCAACCAGTCCTGTTTATGGACTCTCTCATTTCTATTTTGATGAAGCGCCAGAGTCTCTACTGAGACTATAGTACAGTACAGTACAATACAGCATACCTCCCAACTTTGCCCCCCCCCCCCCGGGTCCGGATTGGGGGGAGATTGGAGTTTGAGGGGTGTCAGTGCTACCACTCATGTGCGGTAACACTGTTACCCATTTTTGATCCTGGCTCTTTCAGCCAAGATCGCTACTGCGCATGCACACAATTCTGCACATGCCCAGTAAGAATTCTCTGGTCTCTGGGACACCGGCGAATGCGAACGGGACTGCGGGGATTGTGGTCCGGAGTCCCGCTGTCCCACTGAGCTCTACCTCTGTCCCGAAAAGCGTGACAGAGGTAGAGCGTGGCAGGACATTACTCCCAAATCGGGACTGTCCCGCGCAAAGCTGGGACAGTTGGGAGGGATGGCAGTACTTCTCCTTATACCACCTCTGCAGGCTCGGGTGAGGTCCACCCTGCCTATTAAGATACTCGTACTGTTGACTGTATTTGTAGACTGTATAAGGTGAGTGAATAACAATGCTTTACATACATACTCTAGACCCATTTTGTGAATGTTACTGTATGGTAGGCCTGTATGTTCTGTGCACTTTGGGTCCCGTTGATTCAAATAAATCTTGTTAGCCATGTAAGGATTAAGTTGTGATGAGCCTCTGTAATCTCTAAAGAAGAATTAATCCCTCTCACGCCTGGCTTGACTGCTGGATAGGGAGTTTCCTTCATGAGCAGTACTAGTATTTGCTCTCATTTTGACCATTGTTGATAAGATTTTGGTGTTTGCACGTTCCCATTATATTCCTTCTGTTCCTTATCATATATTACAATCTGTGTAGTGCTCCTAGCGTGGTGATCTGTGACACCATTAAAAGGCTCGCTCCAAGCAAAGGAGAAAACATGAATTAAAGTGACTGTATCACCTAAACATAATTTACACATTTGCTTACAGATTTGCTAACACATTGTGTATCATTTTCAATTCCTAAGTGATACAGTCCCTTTAAGGTCATTTGTCAAGGATACCCCTTTGAGGAATTAAATGGACACACTTACGTTCTACGTTCTGCAGGGGAACATGTATAAATGATGTCCATTTGTCTGATCTGCCAACCAGAGCTGTATACCTAAAGGGGAGAAAAACCTGCATATGTACATGCTTCTACTCAATATAATTCTCATTTTGGATACTTAACTGGATTCTTTTTTTTAAAACCCCATTAAATGTTGCACATTTTTTCCCCCTCCAACTTCTAAGTGCTGAGAAGAGGGTCAGTGCAACCTGGTAACCCGATATTGTCAATTCAATGTATTTAGAATTAAGAATCTTCATAAATACATTCTTATAAATAAATACAATTATTGAACTTTTTCGTATGCCTTTAAGGGCAGGTTATTTGCAAATTCCGTGGATAAATCTGAGTTTATTCATGCGAAACCTCTGTAGCTTTTCACCATTTTGTAAATTAGTTTTCATTATAATTATTATTGTTTAATATGTACAATGAAAGCTACATTAAGGGACTGCACCAAGTCATGGGGGGGCTTTCGATTGTCTGTGCTGTCTCTTCCTTATGTCATCATCTTATGTCGCCATATGCGAATGATAAATTATCCATCATAGTAGCTTTTTTTTTTATTTAAAAAAAAACCTGTTTTTAGATTTCGTTTTAAATTTTAATCTAAATTACCATGTTTTCCTCTTGCTTTCCTCGACAGGTGCTCAAAACACCTCTTCGAAAAAGCCTCGCAGTCGTAGTATCTTCCACTCCCTCTTCTGCTGCCTGTGTCATGAAGATACAGAGCCCCTTCCTATCAACAACAATGCCCCCCTCCTGGTGGAGGAAAATGGATCAGTCCCCAAGGTAATTAGGATTTCCTAATTTATTGCAGTTTTTAAAAATTAATATATAATGTAAAATGGGTACGATAAATTAGAAAGCAGAAAATGACAGCTAAACACAAACACCGCAGAAATGTTAAAGCAGCCCATGTCACCAAGGGTAGGTTGATCTCATGTAGAATTCGGATGGTCTATATCGCCTGTCAGGACTAAATCTTCCATACTTTCCTGTTATCCTCTAGCAGACCTGGTTTTAAGGCTGATACAGGTCATCAGCAGCTTGAAGGCTGCAGTTTGACAGTCCTGGTTAAGAGGGAAAAAAATGTGTTCTGCTCCTTGTTAGAAAGTTTAATAAGCATTTGACTGTTCTGTACTGTTCGGTGCTTGATAATACAAATGCTGATTAGTCTATGAATTGAAATGCACCTGCTTCCCCCTGGTGGAAAAGTGTGGGTACTACACTGTGCTCTAAGTCGGTATACAATCGAAGGAACAGGACAACCGAACCTTTTCACATTGTGCCCCAGTAGTATGATAAAAGGACGTGTATTTGTGATCTGCAGGTTGCCCAGTCTGGTTGGCAGCTGTCTCTCTCTTGACTCGTACTGTTCCTATAGCTGGGTCCTTACTTTTTTGGTTGTTTGACATAGAACTATATGGAAACACCATGAGCCTGGCTCCTAATAACTATTCTGTCTCCTAAAGTCTACACATGTGTTTTCTGTAGAAAGATATGGCCTAGTGCAGTGATGGCGAACGTTTTTGGGCCAAGTGCCCAATTTTTGTCCGACTCCGATTTGCAGACCTCAAAGTGCCAACACCGCACACACACACACACACACACACACACACACACACACACACACACACACACACACTTATACTCATATTCGAGCACACACACACACACACACACACTTATACTCATATTCGAGCACAAACACACACACACACACACACACACACACACACTTATACTCATATTCGAGCACACACACACACACACACACACACACACACACACACACACACACACACTTATACTCATATTCGAGCACACACTTATACTCATATTCGAGCACACACACACACACACACACACACACTTATACTCATATTCGAGCACACACACACACACACACTTATACTCATATTCGAGCACACACTTATACTCATATTCAAGCACACACACACACTTATACTCATATTCGAGCACACACACTTATACTCATATTCGAGCACACACACACACACACACACACACACTTATACTCATATTCGAGCACGCACACACACACACACTTATACTCATATTCGAGCACGCACGCACACACACACACACTTATACTCATATTCAAGCACACACACACTTATACTCATATTCGAGCACACACACACTTATACTCATACTCGCACACACACACACACTTATACTCATATTCGAGCGCACACTCACACACACACACACTTATACTCATATTCGAGCACACACACACACTTATACTCATATTCGAGCACACACACACACACACACACTTATACTCATATTCAAGCACACACACACTTATACTCATATTCGAGCACACACACACACTCATACTCGCACACACACAGAAACTTACACTCATACTCGCGCACACACACACACTCTTATACCCGCTCACACACACACCCCTATACTCATACTTGCGCACACACACACTCTTATACGCCTACTCGCATATACACACTCTTATACTCACATATACATACTCTTATACTCATACTCGCACACACACTCTTACACTCTTATACTCATACTCGCACACACATACACTGTTATACTCATACTCGCACACACTGTTATACTCATGCTTGCACACACACTCTTATACTCATACCCGCGCACATGCACACTCTTATACTCATACTCGCACACACTCTTATACTCATACTCGCACCCACCATATACTCATACTCGCACACACACTCTTATACTCATACTTGCACACACACTCTTTTATACTCATACTCGCACACACTGTTATACTCATGCTTGCACACACACTCTTATACTCATACCCGCGCACATGCACACTCTTATACTCATACTCGCACACACTCTTATACTCATACTCGCACACACCATATACTCATACTCGCACACACACTCTTATACTCATACTTGCACACACACTCTTTTATACTCATACTCGTGCACACACACTCTTATACTCATACTCATACTCTTGCACCGCAGAAGTGTTAAAGCAGCCCATGTCACCAATCTGATGTACTCCTACTCGCACACACACACACACACACTTATACTCATACTCTCGCATACACACACTCTTATACTGATACTCGCGCACACACACACTCTTATACTCATACTCGCACACGCACACACACTGTTATACTCATACTCTCGCATAAACACACTCGTATACTCATACTCGCGCGCACACACACACTCTTATACTCATACTCGCGCGCACACACACTCATTCTTGTGCGCACACACACACACTCTTATACTCGTACTCGCACACACAGACAGTCTTATAGTCATACTTGCACACACACTTATACTCGTACTCGCACACAATCACTCTTAAACTCATACTCGCACACATACTCTTATACTCGCACACACACTCTTCTGACGGAGCAGACGAGCGGTGAGAGATGAACCTGGCAGCGTGCCACAACTGAGGGCTCGGCATGCCATAGGTCCTCCGCCGCTGTCCTAGTGGAAGGATAAGGTGGTGTAATACCCGGGGCAGTCAGTCTTGATCGCTCCTTATAGAGTCACGATATATAAATACTGGGAATGTTTTCTTGGCTTCTCAGGTGTCTGTTAAGTATCTTTTGCCGGAGGTGAAAGTGCAGGATGCTGGCAAGATCTGTGTGGTCATCGACCTTGATGAGACATTAGTTCATAGCTCTTTTAAGGTGAGTCATTATTCCCCCCCCCCCCCCCCATCTGCTGTTGCCTAGCAACCTGCCAGCTCAATGCAGTGTTTCCCAATTAAATTGTGCCGTGGAACCCTTACATACTTGTGTAGCAAACCGTGGAACGCTCAAAAATGTTTTTCCGCATCAGCAAATGAGAAGCTTGTCATTTGTATTGAAATACAGCTTCAGAATACACAGATTTTAGTACTTAGGAGCAATATATATATATATTTCTTAATATTTAATTAAGTTTTCATTAAAAAAATAAACCCCAGCACAGCCTGATACCAAAAACTATCCTCAGTTAGTTGGTTATGATAAATATGCATAATATACAAAATAAATATACATTTTAGACTGAGAGTTAGTGAGGTGCTAGACAGAGAGTTAGTGAGGTGGTAGACTGACAGCTAGTGAGGTGCTAGACTGACAGCTAGTGAGGTGCTAGACTGACAGCTAGTGAGGTGCTAGACTGACAGCTAGTGAGGTGCTAGACTGAGAGTTAGTGAGGTGCTAGACTGACAGCTAGTGAGGTGCTAGACTGACAGCTAGTGAGGTGCTAGACTGAGAGTGAGGTGCTAGACTGAGAGTGAGGTGCTAGACTGAGAGTTAGTGAGGTGCTAGACTGAGAGTTAGTGAGGTGCTAGACTGAGAGCTAGTGAGGTGCTAGACTGACAGCTAGTGAGGTGCTAGACTGACAGCTAGTGAGGTGCTAGACTGACAGCTAGTGAGGTGCTAGACTGACAGCTAGTGAGGTGCTAGACTGAGAGTGAGGTGCTAGACTGAGAGTTAGTGAGGTGCTAGACTGAGAGCTAGTGAGGTGCTAGACCGAGAGCTAGTGAGGTGCTAGACTGAGAGCTAGTGAGGTGCTAGACTGAGAGCTAGTGAGGTGCTAGACTGACAGCTAGTGAGGTGCTAGACTGACAGCTAGTGAGGTGCTAGACTGAGAGTGAGGTGCTAGACTGAGAGTGAGGTGCTAGACTGAGAGTTAGTGAGGTGCTAGACTGAGAGTTAGTGAGGTGCTAGACTGAGAGCTAGTGAGGTGCTAGACTGACAGCTAGTGAGGTGCTAGACTGACAGCTAGTGAGGTGCTAGACTGACAGCTAGTGAGGTGCTAGACTGACAGCTAGTGAGGTGCTAGACTGACAGCTAGTGAGGTGCTAGACTGAGAGTGAGGTGCTAGACTGAGAGTTAGTGAGGTGCTAGACTGAGAGCTAGTGAGGTGCTAGACCGAGAGCTAGTGAGGTGGTGCACTGAGAGTTTGTGAGGTGCTTGGCTGAGAGCTAGTGAGGTGCTAGACTGAGAGCTAGGGAGGTGGTAGACAGAGTTAGTGTGGTGGTAGACTGAGAGTTAGTGAGGTGCTAGACTGAGAGCTAGTGAGGTGCTAGACTGAGAGCTAGTGAGGTGCTAGACTGAGAGTTAGTGAGGTGCTAGACTGAGAGCTAGTGAGGTGGTAGACTGAGAGCTAGTGAGGTGCTAGACTGAGAGCTAGTGAGGTGCTAGACTGAGAGCTAGTGAGGTGCTAGACTGAGAGTGAGGTGCTAGACTGAGAGTGAGGTGCTAGACTGAGAGTTAGTGAGGTGCTAGACTGAGAGCTAGTGAGGTGCTAGACTGAGAGCTAGTGAGGTGCTAGACTGAGAGTTAGTGAGGTGCTAGACTGAGAGCTAGTGAGGTGGTAGACTGAGAGCTAGTGAGGTGCTAGACTGAGAGCTAGTGAGGTGCTAGACTGAGAGCTAGTGAGGTGCTAGACTGAGAGCTAGTAGATAACATAGAATTACTATAAAATAAACATCTGAGCATAAATATTTCTTTACATTCCTTTTTCAAGTCCATTTGCAAATATTTAAAGGGACACTACCACTTACATAAGATTTAACTAGATAACCTGGTCATTTAAAACAAACACATATATAAATAATATCCAACAGGTTTTTTTTTTTTTTATATGACTGAATTAATTGTATATAAAAGGAAAAATAAAATTAGGTGTTTATCTATTGTCTCGATTTTGTGATTATTTCCCATGATGCAACATCGTCCAAAATCTTCCAGCCAGTCTCCCTTTACAACTGTTGCCAAAGTCTGCATGATGATGACATAAGATACTCCCCTGCTCTCTTACTGGCTCCTGTGTATCATAGTTGGCAGCACTAGGTGGTTATGTACAACTTTTTTTTACCTGCCTTCCAACACAAAGAGAAGAGATTGACCTGATCAAACAGGATCATAACTCTGCCCCCTTGTGATGTAATAGTTACATTACCCTCCCATTCAATGCATGTCTATGGTCAGAATTCTGACTTATAGACTACATTCTGTGTCCCCAGCCCCAAAGTGAGATACTAGTGCTGTAAAGTCTCTGGGGGGCGGCACCCAAAAACACTATATTTCACAAAATGGCAGCGCCCAGTCACACTTGTTTAGTTACATATTTTATTAAATACAGTCACATAACAAAAAGAAAAGACATGTCTGAAACCAACAATACAAAATAAAAAAATAAAATATTTTCATTTGTTGGTGGGAGCGTGCCTTTAAGTTGTCTTTTTCTTATTTCTTGTCCTTGAAGAAGGCCAAACAGCACAGTGATGACCAGTTTGAAATTCCCTGCAATTCCTTCTATAATGAATAGACCCTCTAGTAAAGTTAAAGTTCTAAACCTGAAAAAATCACCATGGAAACAAATAGATCTTTTACTACTGATTGTTTCCCTTTGATAACTTGGATCCAGAATTGCATTTAGTGCATATCCCACCACTATAGACTTTAATACCCTGTTCTCACTATTTTTGTTCCTTTCCCAGCCAGTGAACAATGCTGACTTTATCATTCCTGTTGAGATTGATGGAACGGTTCATCAGGTAAGTCTCTTTTCGACCTTGATCTAGAAACATTTCTTACGCTATCATGACTTATTGCCTTATGAAACTAATTCTAACTTGGAAATCTTTTTCCTCCACTGAGAGAAGGCTCCTTTACATCTTTCCCCACCAAATGTTTGGTTTCTGCAATAATGGGATGTTTCTAACACATGAACGTCTGGAACAATATGGTTCTCTCCGCAGTTGCGATCGCGGTCAAGATACCGGTGATGAATCCCACGGGCTGGTACTGGTTTCAAGTAATCCAGGATAGGCTGTCCTGTGCACTTATAGCCTATTCTCGATTACTTGGGTCCAGAGCCAACCATATGCATCATGGAAAGCAGAACATACTGAGTTAACTTGAAAACAAAATGTCACTATTACTCTTTTGGCTTTTACCAGTTTTATAGCCCAACTTCCTCCTATCCCCACCCTTTTTTTTTGTTTTTGTTTTTTTCCAGTCCATCTGAGACAGCCTGATAGCAGGTAGGAAGGACGGACCCTTTAATCCCCATGCAATTTTTTTTAAAATTGAAAATAGGACGGGATCTTGCAACCAAATCTATTTCAAATGCAATGGGGAAAAAGCCCTGCTTTTAATTGACTTTGCAAATTCAAATGGTAACAACAGGTCAATGTTTTTCTTTATCCATCAAGCTAACACTGTAATGTTTTCTGCACAGCAGATATGCCATGACCTGTATTTGTCATTATAACCTTGGATTCCTGGTGTCTTATTACCCCAGGTGTATGTACTAAAGAGACCACACGTGGACGAGTTCCTAAGGAGAATGGGAGAGATGTTTGAGTGTGTTTTATTCACTGCAAGTCTCGCCAAGGTGAGTGCAATCTCTCCATAAAGGAAGAAAAATATTGTTCGTTGGAACAGCCTTTATTAAAGCAATAAGTCTTCTTTTATTTTTGTTTTATTATGGGATTTATTCATTTGTAGGGATGAATATTTCTTATCACCAACTGAAATACAGTCCAGTTGGTCCAACCCCAGTAGGTTTCTTCTGCTAGAAGAGCTCAGCTGGCCATGGATAATGCACAGTTAGTCTTTGAAGACATTATGCAGGGCCAACTCTGTACTTCGAGGAACTAGCCATCTTTGTGCCTGCAAAATGCAAAGTTGTACATTTTAATAAATGAAACTTTATTTTAACATGCTTATAACAGCATGAGATTAAACACATCTCACACACGTTTGCCCTCCCAGGCTTAATCCATAGTCCCGTAGCCAATCAGAACCCGGTATTTCCTCCGCTTAGCTGAATGCTCCCAGGATTCCGTTGTGTGGGGGAAAAATGATGAAATGTGCCCCCTTGGGCTGGATTAAAATGACATGAAATACATTACACCTTAAAAAAAAAAAAAAAAAAAGTCTATTCAATTTATTTAAAAAAGAAAAAAACTGAATAAAATTATTCATTTAAGGCACTTTTCAAAATTTTATCTGATGGTGCAAAGAAAATATTTGATGTATGATTGATTTTAGCCGCGCCTGTTCTGCCCTGGCACAATGTGCCATATGGCAGCAAAAAATATTACATCTATAACTTGCCAACTTAAAATTGGCATTAATATTTCCAAATCTCTTTCTTCCAGGAGCCATACCTGTATACTTTGTTTAAATCTCAGCAGAAATGTGTTTTTTTTGTTGAAATTCCTATAGCATTTAAGTTTAAAGGACCATACTGTGGTGTTGCTACTGAATAAAGTGCCAATTCTCTCTTCCCCTCCATGACAGTATGCTGACCCCGTAGCTGACTTGCTGGACAAATGGGGTGCTTTCCGAGCACGCCTTTTTCGAGAATCCTGTGCCTTCCATCGAGGGAACTACGTCAAAGACCTGAGCAGACTGGGAAGAGACCTGAACAAGCTCATTATCATCGACAATTCACCAGCATCCTACATCTTCCACCCTCACAATGCGGTATGGGAACAAGATATAGGCGGTGGGGAGGACCCGAGATACAGAGTTATCTAGAAGCGGTCAAAATGGTCCAAATCTAACCATTAGTTTTATACCGATTGGATAAGTAGATTTCCAATAATTTTTTGGACACGCTGGGTTTATTTCAAGGGTCTCTTTAGTAAACTCACATTTTTATAGCCACACGCGGTTAGACTCTCCGCTTAGAGGTAGAGCTCATCCTAAACTTTGAACTTATCCTTCTATATTAGCAGCACTAGAAGAAGAAGCTATTTTTCAGAGCTTTTCCTCCCCTTTAGAGTGGTCACTGGGTAAGGGAAGTACTTGGTTTTCTTACTCCCTCTCTCTCTCTCTCTCTCTCTTTGTAGGTGCCAGTAGCGTCCTGGTTCGATGACATGGCAGACACAGAGCTACTAGACCTTCTCCCCTTCTTTGAAAGACTCAGTCGAGTGGATGATGTGTACAGCGTTTTAAAGCAGCGTAGGACTGCCAGCTAGTGACTCTAGAGAGGGGGGGGGGGTGCAAGTGGGAGGGGCTTTCATGTATGAATAAGCTCACACGAATGTATGTGGAAGGACGGAAGGGTAGCCCTTGCCTTCTCCATTTTCTGGGATGACGCAGGGCCGCGCATACCTGGTTTGGACCTCCTGTGCCTTTCACGTGTCTAATAATGCTGCAATTATTATTATTATTATTTTCTTTTTTGTAAGGAGCAATATAAAGTCACAGCCACTTCTAAGCTTAGCTACGTGGCAGCTAGCTCGTGGCTCTGTAGACAAATTTTTTTTTTTTTTTTTAAATTCCCTTTGACCTCAGCCAGTTTCTGGCTCAGACTAAAGGGAGTTGTAGTTCCAGCATCAAGGGGAGAAAACCAGGGGAAGCAAATCTGCCTCTATGGGCCCTGTTATGACGATTAACTATGAAAATCTCACGAGTATTTTAATATATATATATATTTTTTGCTATGCTTAAATCTCAGTTAATATACTCTTTCTAGAATTTCCAGGACGTTTTTTTTTTTTTTTTTCCAGATTTATAGTTTTTTGTTTATTTTTTTTTTTAGATTTTTTTTTTTCCAGGCTTGTGTATCATCCAGTGCTGCACTTTAAAACTGTTGCCCTCCCTTGAGAAGGGATTATAAATTCTATTTCATGCCATTACTATTGGATAAAGTATTAAAATACCTAATATTCCCTGCAGTTAAGAGAATACAAGCGAAGTGGTACAGTTTCTGGTTTTTCAAGGATTCTAAAAATTAACAGTATTTTTTTTTTTCCTTCATGCAGAGCGGCAGGCTTGCAATTAAAAGTGTTGTGGAGACAGGGAATGTGTACAAGGTGAGGCATTCGTCATATTATATTGAACAAGCTACCATCCTGTGCCGGCTGCAGTTTGGTAGAAGCCCTGGCATACGTGTGACGTAGGAAAGTTTTGATCTGGTAGGGTGGTAGGATGCGGAGGTTAGGCAAAGGTACAAGGTGGATGTTATAGGAAGGTGAAGGAGTTCTGGGCAAGCCTTTTCCACCGGTAAAAAGCTTTGGTTGTGTATTTTAACTACTTTCGTACACAAGAGTTCTATATTTAATTATGGGATTGATGACTGATCCGCAGAGCCCGATCCCAAAACAGGAAAGTCTAAGTGGGCGGAGCACCACAGGATGCAAAAGGGCGGGACTTCACAATGCCCTACCCACTTTTGTAAAAACCTGCCTACTTTTGCCCAAAACCCGCCCATTTTCCACATACCCATATTAAATGGGTACAGTCTCCTTTGATCTAGTCCCCTCCCACCAAACAATGTATCTTCTCGGAAATATTTTCCGACTAGCGTAGGACAGTCCTGTTTTTTCTCCACCTAACGGCAGCTGGGATGCCGACCTCGCACAGTAGGTCATTTTTCCGAACAATGGCTTATTGATGATGATCGTGGGTTATCTCCGCCCATATTTCAGACGAGTTAATACAGACCAGGGAACAGCGAACTGATGGAAAGATTAGTATTGCGTTAGTGGCGGAACTGGCACAGGCTGACTGCAAGACGGCCATTTTGTAGGCTTGCTAGAAAAAATAAACCTAGAAACATAGATTCTACCCGTGAATACAACTGAACGATCTATGTTACTTATTTGTTCTTCAGGGTGGCGTTATACCAGGTGTCTACTACATTTTCAGCAAAATAGTATTTTCGCACCTCAGTCTTCCTCCCTCTAGCCTCAATAAGAAACTTCTGTTCTAGCTTTTTAGAGGCCACAAAGTCCTAGTGGTCGTAGGTTAAAGAGTAATTCATCTTGGGATTTGTAGACTTTTTCTTTTAAGGGAACTAAGCCGGTCTCAGGAGCAGAGTTGACCCCTAATTATTTGATTATGCAATCTCCAATCGAAAACTAAAATGACTTGATTTACTTATATAAAGTTGTGTACGTATAGCGCACCATTACAGAATGAGTGTATATCGTAGACCCAGTCTAACAATGGCATCTTTCAAGTCATTGCTTGGAATGTAATGAGTCGGGACTAGCGTGAGTGGGTGAACTCACTGGCATCTGGTGCCTTAGGGGGAGGACTCGTATTCCAAACCTGGAACATATTAAACAAGCTTTATAAAGAGTGTGAGAATCCATAGGTTACTCTAGGCCAGGGGTAGGCACAGCCATTTACTGGTGTCTTCGCCAACTGTGCCACGGACACTTGACCTGTTCTAGGCCTCGTTTAAAAACTGACCAGACAGAAGTTGTCGGTCTCTAATTCTTCATATATAATAATGCAGAGAATAGGCAAAGAAATTAGGATTGTGCGTGATTGTAGTGTTTTGATTAATATTGTTGTATTCTTATTTTATTACCGTAAGGGATCACTAGATTATTATTTTTATCTTTTTTTATCTGCACAGTGGGCTTAAAGCTTGTGCAAGAAAAAAAAAAAAGGCTTCAGTGCAATGGTGGTCTGACAACCCAACGGGTTTTATTTCCCTTTTTTCCTGGATGTATTAAATTCTAAAAGTGGAGCCCCTAGGGACTGAAATGAGATATCTGACTGGCTTTTTTTCTACGGGGGGGGGGGGGGGGGGGGGGGGGACGAAAAACATAATACCTTAAAATGTCTTCTATGAAGGGGAAATGATCGGTCCATAGGCAAAAGGAGATTTTTGGACGGACAAAAACCCAAGTGCCTTTTATTTGATGATACAGCATATCCGGTCATGTCCAACTCCCCCTTATTCCTATAAGGTTAATATGGGCATTTGTGGATATGGAGTATGTAAGGAACCTTGAGTGTGTGCCTTGTTGCAGTCTATGTACTGAATGAAGCTCTGAGGTTTTGCCTTCTGCAGTTAACCCCTTCAGTGCAGAGGATTGCGCAACCCTTTAACACCACTGTTCATCCCACCGGAAGGAAGTTAAAGGGTTGATTCCTTGACTTGTGCCTCTCTAAAGCCCCAGCTTCCTTTTTAAAGGACCTGAGTAGCAATTTAAAGGGCTAGTTTCACCTAACTTATTTTCTGTATGTTTTACGTGATTTTTTTTTTTTTTTTTACAAATGGGAACCTTATATTTAAGTTAAAATAACAGACAGTTCTTCTGTAGTTTTTAATTTAAAAATAATTGTGCAGGCGCCTCTCAATTCAGTGACATCACGGAAGGAGGGGCTTGATGAGCTCGGCAGGACTTTTATTATAGCAATAAATTCAGAAGATGGGAAGTACTGAGGATAAGACAGATCTGTTTCTTTACATAACACATTGCTTATCTCAACATGTTTTTTTTTGCCACTACTGGTAGAACTGCTTTTTTAAAGTTTTATTTGCCCTCTGTTTTTAAGATGTGCTGTGTTCTAGTCTGAGAGTGCCTCCTTTTCAGACCATATTTGCTGTGTTTTGCCTGCATCTTATGGTGGGCTTTTCGCGAAGTTCTGATCTGTGGGGTCCATATATTGCTGGGGATGTCTAGCCTTCAGATATCGATTGAGCAGAGTTTCTGAACTTCTTTCATGGACCAGACAAAGCGAAACCAAAATGCAATGTTGCTTTTTCAGTAGCGTCCTCTGACATGACAACTGTATTTTGCTTTTTAGTGTTCTATTAAATAAAACATACCCTCTCGCATCTGGTCCTTGGACCGTTCGAATAGTGCAATATTTCAGAATCTGAGCCTTGTGATCATTGGAAAAACACCTCAAACAAAAACCTGCAATGCTGGGGAGACTTGGGGTGCTTTAGCATAACTGGCTGAGCATGTTGTGAGTTATAATCCAACAAGATCATGTTTCCCAGTCCTGACCTGTAATTTATCTGCTCGTCCTGCACCTCTTATCCACAAGGGGGAGCTAAAACACAAAACACAGACTAATACCACAAACACACACACACACATGGCACTGACTAATATACACACACACACTCTCACACATAATACAGACTAATATACACACACTCACACATAACACTGACTAATACACACACTCTCACACATAACACAGACTAATACACACAAACCCACTCTCACACATAACACAGACTACCGTATTTGCTCGATTATAAGACGAGGTTTTTTTCAGAGCAAATGCTTTTTAGTGTTCTATTAAATAAAACATACCCTCTCGCATCTGGTCCTTGGACCGTTCGAATAGTGCAATATTTCAGAATCTGAGCCTTGTGATCATTGGAAAAACACCTCAAACAAAAACCTGCAATGCTGGGGAGACTTGGGGTGCTTTAGCATAACTGGCTGAGCATGTTGTGAGTTATAATCCAACAAGATCATGTTTCCCAGTCCTGACCTGTAATTTATCTGCTCGTCCTGCACCTCTTATCCACAAGGGGGAGCTAAAACACAAAACACAGACTAATACCACAAACACACACACACACATGGCACTGACTAATATACACACACACACTCTCACACATAATACAGACTAATATACACACACTCACACATAACACTGACTAATACACACACTCTCACACATAACACAGACTAATACACACAAACCCACTCTCACACATAACACAGACTACCGTATTTGCTCGATTATAAGACGAGGTTTTTTTCAGAGCAAATGCTCTGAAAAATCCCCCTCGTCTTATAATCGAGGTCGTCTTATAATCTGACCTCAAATTGAGGTCAGATTATAAGACATGGATCCAGGTCCCCAGCAGAGCTGCAGGGGACCTGGATCCCCCTCTCTAGCAGCAGGGGATGTCTGCGCAACGAGCGCAGACTCCCCTGCTTCCGCCCGGCACGACCGCCGGGGCTTCTGTGAAGAAGCCGGGTACTTCCGCTTTCGTCACAGAAGTCCCGGCGAGCGTGCCGGGCGGCAGCAGGGGAGGTCTGCGCTCATCGCGCAGACTTCCTCTGCTGCCCCACTAGCCACCAGGGACAATCGGGCAGCTGGGGGATGTCTGCACTATACGTGCAGATATCCTCCATGCTGCCCGACACGGCAGACTATTATGACGGACAGCTGTCCGTCATAATAGACTGCCGTGTCGGGCAGCATGGAGGATGTCTGCAAGTATCGTGCAGACATCCCCCGGCTGCCCCCACTAGCCACCAGGGATTGAGGTACAGGTAAGGGGGGGGGGGACAGAGAGACAGGGGGAGGGAGGGAGGGTGGGGGGCAGAGAGACGGGGAGGGAGGGTGGGGGGCAGAGAGACGGGGGGGAGAGACAGAGGAAGGGGGGCAGAGAGAAACATGTGGGGGGGAAGAGACAGGTGAGGGGGGAGTGGGGAGTGAGACAAAGCTGGGGGCATGGGAAAGAGAGAGGCAGCATTGGCACATAAAAAGAAATAAACACAAGAAATGCATTTTTTTTAAATAATATTTTATTAAAAAAGCAATTTACATGTGAATATATACAAGTTTAACTTTTTTCCTATAGGGTAGTCTTATATTCAGGCTTTTAGTTTTTTTTCCTAAAGGAATATCCAAAGTTTGGGGGATCGTCTTATAATCAGGGTCGTCTTATAATCGAGCAAATACGGTAATACACACAAACGCACTTTCACACATAACAGACTAATACACACAAACGCACACTCACACATAACACAGACTAATACACACAAACGCACTTTCACACATAACACAGACTAATGCACACAAACGCACTTTCACACATAACACAGACTAATACACACAAACGCACTCTCACACATAACACAGACTAATACACACAAACGCACACATAACACAGACTAATACACACAAACGCACACATAACACAGACTAATACACACAAACGCACACATAACACAGACTAATACACACTCTCAAACGTAATTTGTTTTCGGGTGAAATTCGTCTCTTTCGTCCAAATTCCCTCAGTTTGACTTATTCTGAAATTAACTTTGTCAGAATTCCACTCGTCCGAATGGAATTCCCAAAACAGAAATAATGGACAAACTTCATTTGAAAACGAATGCATCAGTGGATGAAATTCGGTTGGGACGAAACGGAAAAATTTGGCAGCGCCCAAATCTATTAAATTCTATACTTTTCTGTTCTTGTTTTATTTTTATTTTTTTAGGAAAGTCACAAAGGTATAAATATGTTTATCTGTGTATATATCTATAATAAATATAATTTTAGATAAAAAGGCGCTAGTGATGCCTTTATCCAAATAATTATTATACAATTACATCGAAAGAAAAATTCCGGAATTTCTTGACCTTATGGCATTTTAACAATAAGTTAAAGTTTTTTTTACAAGAGGGTGAATCTGTAAAGGGTCTTCATCATCTCAACTTAATTCTGTGTGGAGAATAAAAAAAAAATCTAAATCTTGTGTAAACACAATTTAAACCAATTGGATTGATTAAGCAAAAAAAAAAAAACAAATGCGTAAACTGTGTTTTTTTATTTTTTTTTATTCTATTAAATTACAGACAAATATATAGTTATACACAAAAACAGAAATAGACAAACATATAACAAATACATTTAAGGGGAAAGAGAAAAAGATCTGGCATGATCATAATCGAGCAATATACTGTATTAGCACAAGGGGAGAGTACAGGGATATCTAATTCTACAAATAATGCCAAATGGATACAAAGAATAAAAGATGCCATTACCATGAAGATAAAAATGTGTCTGCAGGTTCCCATATAACTTCACATTTTTATATAAATTGTTTCCCCTTCTCCCTTTCCCTTCGCTCTATTCCTGCTCCTTCATCTATCCTTCAAACGTCCAATTGAGCCAAATGCTATTTTAGTATTTTTCTATAGATAGAGAGCAGTACAGGAGGAAAAGGTTGGCAAATAATTTTGCTAGTTTAATCAATGGTTGCCAACATCGGCCATGTTTCCAGGGACACATATTTGTTCCACATGCTGCAGAAAGAGCATGCAAAGTGCGGCCCGGCAGTATGTAGGATGGATATACGCACAGACACAATCCAATTAATTAATCATGGTTGGTTCTATGAGATCTCCACCCTGATTAATTAATTGAATTGTGTCTGTGCGTATATCCATCCTACATACTGCCGGGCTGCACTTTGCATGCTCTTTCTGCAGCATGTGGAACAAATATGCGTCCCTGGAAACATGGCCGATGTTGGCAACTATTTATGACCAATTTTGTAAACTGTGTTTTAAATGTGTCTCATGTTTATGACATCATCTTGTGGTCTTATATGTGGGCCATGTGCATTAATAAGGTGATGTCCTACACAGAGGACCAAACAGACATCTTCCTATCCATGTTTCTTTTAATCTGCCTTTGCTTGCAATTCTGCCAGCCCAATGATTTATTTAGATTTTATTTCACACATGCTCTACAGATAGTATTTGTAGCCATACAAACTCCCTTCCAACAGAGATTTTTAGAATGTATAAAATAATCGTTGTGAAAATGCCATAACGAAACATAATCTTTGCACGCACAAGGTAAGAAGCTCATGTTTTAGTTAATTGCTATCTGCTCCTATTTGCTAAATGTTCAGTTACACCATTGGGTGCAGTTCTGTCTGTAACCCAGTTGGTTATTGCATTATTGCTGGCTTTACTGTTTATTTTTTACTAGCATCTTTGATCCTTCGTGACAGATCAGTATTTATAAACTATTCAATAATAACAACTGTTACTGCTGTTCAGATTGGTTTTTTTTTCTGTGCTTAAATGTGACATATTAACCTACATATTCCGTATGATGCTTAACTTCAACAAATAGAAATGATTTACCTTGCTGACGCTTGCGTCTGCCACACTGTGGACTAAAGTAATTATACGCAGTCCGGTGAGCTGTGTCGCTTTAAGATGTAAGGAAACGGTTTCGCCCTTTCAGAATAAATGGCTATGTCTCCTAGCACCAGACCCTTGTGCAAACTTTGATTCCTGTTTGTAAAACTTGTTTAATAGTAAATCAGATCTGTTGATGGACACCGTGATATTATCCGGTCTTTTAACCCTGACATCAATCATTACTGGGGCTATGGAATTCCCAAGATCCTCTTTTTGCAGCTGACATTATACGGCCTCTTACTTATAGGGCTAATCCTGTGACCTCGTCATAACAGAGAAGGCGTGGTTAATTGTGCGCTATAGATACCAGGTTTTTTTTTCCCACTAAACGCTGAACTGTGATGAATTGACAACCGAAATGCTAAAAAATGAGGCCAAAATCTACAAGTTGGAGAATTTTTACATCTTGGTTATTTTGGCCGGAGGTTTTTTTTTATTTTTTACAACAATTGCATTTACTGTTTTAAATAACAAATCCTATATGTATTATGTATTATTATAGAATATATTTCTGTGTGTGATGCTCTGCCTTTGGAATGGACTTCCCCCAATGAACAATTAACACACGAGTTGCAAAAAGGTAGACCAATCTAGGAAAAAGTCCCCTACTTGTTATTTTTTCTTACTATTTGGTTTATGTTTTGTAGTTTTCCATTCTCTGCTGTTTGCTCTTTAGTGATTAAGCCTCAAGATGTAATGTCCCATTGGTCTCCAGATACACAGTCCAAGCAGAATTAACTCCTCTCCTGGAGCTCTGCAATAGAAAGATACCCCATCTGTATGCCTACCAGCTCTGTCTACATGAAAAAAACTGCTATTTGAGAAAAAAAAAGGCTGCCATTTTATTCTAAAATTATTTTTTTTTAATGATATATTATATTTTGTATTGTAAATGTGTTTTGGACAATGGAGGAGGGGACAGGGTAATAAATCCTTTTTAACTTCTCTTGGGATTAAAAAAAAAAAAAAAATTGAAGTGCCTTGCTATTTTGTGTGATTTTTAAGAATTACAATGAAAAAACAAACAAACTAAACAAAAGAACTTGTGTCTTGTGTGTGTTTCTTTTTATGCTAATCACTTTCTTTTCCATTCGAAAAAATTAATTTCTAGTTCCGGAGTTTCAGATACTTGTGAGATTTGTACCATTTCCACTTCCTACTTGGAATTCTCGCCCTGCTCATTCATTGGTTGGTTAATAAGTAGCAGCTAGCCAATAAGAAAGCAGAATTTATTGGCCATGATTGAGCATTACATTCAGCAGATGAAATCCACCATAGGGTTTAAAGCATATTGCTTTTCTTAAAATATAAAATACTTACAGCTAGATGAAATTGTTAAATTACAGCAGTTTGCAAGAAACAAGGACTGCCTACACTAGATGAGTAAAAGTCATTACCTTTTTTGTTGTTGTTGTTGTTGTTGTTGCAGTAACCAATGAGAATAATGCCATTCAAATGAATGGAATATTCTGTCTCTCTAGGGATGTCATCAGACAATGTGTTGCACTGTTATGAGATCCTACTGTGTACAAGGGCAAGGTCACTCAGAGGCCACATAATAGATTTAATTTGAGAAGGACAGGAAGTGACTATTTGAAACAAAACTTTATATCCTCAGTGTCTATATAATCAGTGCTGCTGCACCTGCAGTAAACATGCAGAGTAATCGCTGGGGAGGGCTTAAGTCAAATATTAAAAATGTGATTTATACAGAGTGCCTGCATCGAATCACACAGAGATAAAAGCCTGTGCATTATACATGTGCATTGCACCTACCATACTTCTCTGCCCTTCTTGAAAGCTAGTGAGGTTTTATGGGGTCTGTAGTTCAGCAGCGGCCTGAGGCACACAGTTGGATTCTGAGGCCAAGGTGTCTCAGACAAATATGAACCCGATCTGACGCGTTTCGCCTCATTTTGCTTCCTCTGGGGGCTTTACAGGTAAGTGAAAACGAGTTTCTTAGAGTGCAGAGGTTATTGATTACCTGCGACTTTAATATGACATTAAGAAGCTGGTGCTAAAAAATTAACTGATGCTGGTAATGTGAACAGGCTTATCTAGATGTCTACCCTTCAATTTGGGGGATGCTGTAGATATGCTCAGCTCTGGCAAATCTTTAAAAAGGCCACTTCTGGCATCATTTTATGGAACAAGAAGAGGGATTGTCTTTTGAAACGTTGGATCTGACCTACATTGAAACAAGTTCCTATTCAGAACCAATCTTCCTTTGTGTTGAATGTCCGTTAACGAGCAGACCCATGAGTGTCCAACATTCCCTCATTAGCGAGTTTAATGAGTAGGCGCTCACTGAAGCGCAGTAAATATCTCTACACGTTCCGCTCTGCTGGATCGGGGCAGAAGGGCTTTGTAGTAAACACCAGTTTTACTTCATCTCCGGTTGCATTGGTCATTTTTTCCATACAAACCGTGGAAAGTTCAAGATGCTGGGGATGAAAGTGTAAAAAAGGAGCAGCAGGTAAGAGCATTTGGATATCTGTATTATATATTCAGATTAAAGGGCCAGCTATAGCTTCACGATAACTTATTCATTTCCCCCATGCACGTTAAATACCTATTTAAAAAAATCAATGTATTCATTGGAATATCTGTATTCTGAATATGTTTCATTTAATCACAGATATCAGGTTTGCAGCTTCCAGCGATCCTCTCACTTGACTCAGCAATTGGCTGGAATCTGGGAGGAAAACAATTTATATAGTAGATGTTAACTATACATGTAATGTGTGCATGCTTATAATGTACAGGAGGCTCTCCAGGGCACACAGCTGCAGGTTCCCCCTTCCCCACCAGTTGGACAGCTAGGATTACCAGGGCAATGAGTTTTTGCTGGATACATATCATTTTTACCTGCTCCCCTGAAGAATGAAGGGCAACTAAAAGAAACCAGTTAGTTTATATGGGAAGCACTCCTTAATTAATTAGCTGGATTAATGGGTTTTCACCTGACCACATATGAACTATATATTTGCATAGTTGCCAACATTGGCTATGTTTCCAGGGACACATATTTGTTCCACATGCTGCAGAAAGAGCATGCAAAGTGCAGCCCGGCAGTATGTAGGATGGATATACGCACAGACACAATGCAATTAATTAATCATGGTAGGTCCTATGAGATTTCCACCCTGATTAATTAATTGGATTGTGTCCGTGTGTTTATCCATCCTACATACTACCGGGCTGCACTTTGCATGCTCTTTCTGTAGCATGTGTAACAGATATGTGTCCCTGGAAACATGGTAGATGTGGGTAACTATGAATTTGTAAGTTATATGTGTCCTGCAAACAAAAATGACTGAACATACTTAGCAGTAAGAGTTAAGGTAAGAGATTCAGGTTAAGTAAGCAAGTCATAGACGGCTGGATGTTTTGAATGCATGGCATAAAACTGGTGAAATATTGCTTATAATGTGGATGTAGAGAATAAAAAAAAATGTCATATAAATTATTAGGAGACATGTAGGCTTGTTCTTCCCGGCACCTAATAGATCTGCATTAAAGTAACTATCGAGTAAACATTGTGAATGTAGAGAATGAAAATGTATTGAAAATGATCTATACATTGTGTTTGCAGAAACACAAAAGTGTTTTATATGTGGCTATGGAGTCTCCTGTTGATGACATCACCTGTGAATGGATATGCAAATTACACATTTTCCGGTTCATTTGCATATAAAGCCACAGGGGATAATTAGGCCAATTTGCTTGCCGTCTTACTAACTCAATGTATAGATCATATTTAGAGTTGAGCGGACACCTGGATGTTCGGGTTCGGCCGAACTTTGGAAAAAAGTCCGGGTCCATGCTCGAACTTGACCCCGAACTTGATGCCGAACCCGAACCCCATTGAAGTCAATGGGGACACGAACTTTTGGCCACTAAAATGCCTCTTAATAAGTCCTGAAAAGGGCTAGAGGGCTGCAAAATGAAGTAAAATGTGGGTAAGAGTGTCCCCATTGACTTCAATGGGGTTCGGGTTCTGCGTCAAGTTCCAGCACGGACCCGACTTTTTTTCCGAAGTTCGGCCGAACCCGAATATCCAGGTGTCCAATGGGGACTCTATTTCAGTTTATAGAAAGCCCATAGCATTACATACAATGTAATCGCCGAACTCCAACCCGAACATACAGTGAAATGTCCGTGTTCGGGTCCGGGGTCCAAAAACCGTAATGTTCGGTATGAACCCGAACAGTGCGGTTCGTGTTTGCTCAACACTAATCATGTTTAATCATTGTTTTTTTTTTTTTAATTCTCTACATTCACATTAAAAAACAATGTTTAGGTGATACAGTTCCCTTTAAGTTACACATACAAGTTCTGCTGCCGAAATATCCATTTTCTATTTACTTTCTTTTTGAGTTTGATACAATATATATAGCTCTGGAGATTTATACTTTGAAATTATTGACAGTAAAAAGACATCCTATAATAACCTATTAGTCCCAGATGGCACCACACCCTGCTAGTGATCACAGCATACGACTGCTCATGATTTTACAACTGTTGTATAATTGCTGCTACTCTATCAAGAAACTAGTTATAATTAAATATTTCTGAATTTTAAAAAAATAATAACTTTGAATTCTATATTGAGAATATTGGTGCCAATATACATATGTACAAGATATAAAAAGTCACAATATAAAATTGTGCAGTTTCCTTGTTTGTACCCTTTCAGTTCGTAACTTTACCCATGCATTTCACAAACTTGGCTACTTTGTTGTAAAAAATAATCTATTTCCTGCCAGTCCTGGCCTCCCCTACAATTCAAGCTTTTGCTGTTTAATATCATAGTGCATTTACTAAAATCAGTTGGATATATTTTAGCTGTAAATAAGTGGGATGGAGGTTTGCTTCAGCCTACAGTAAATCCATGGGATTATTGCATTTTTCCCCGTTAATTGGGGTTAATTGCAATCCCCCGATAATCATGCAAACTACCCCAGGGCGTCATCTAAAAAATAATAATAAACTGGGAATTGCTGTCTTGTTTGCAAATTTTCAGTCCATAGGTTGCTGTGTGTTTGTATTGTCGGATAAAACGGGCCATAAATCCCAAGGGTAATAGGATGTGTTCTGGTTAATGGTTGGCTAGGGATGTATCAGTTGATCTGACTTTTATTACTCCAAACGCTTGGACTGGGATTGGGTTATGTTCACCGATGTGAAGAGAATCCTAGAAATCCTGTTAGTGTATGAAGATTATATACATATATTTATTGCATAGTTTCACCATGTGTAAAAGGGACACTACCATATGATGTAACTAGATGACCTGTGCATTTAAAACAAACACATGTATAAAACATATGCTGTTTTTTTTTCTACTAAAAAATAAAAGTAAAAATAAAATTAGGTGTCTGTCTCCAGCATCCATTTTGAGAATGTTACCCATGACGCAAAATCTTCCAGCAACCCTCACTTTACAACTGTGGCCAAATCCTGCATGATGATGTCATAAGATATACCCTGCTCTCTTACTGGCTCCTGTATATCACTAGGGGGCAGTACTAGGTGGCTGTGTACAAGAGAGGCGATTGACCTGATCAAACAGGATCGTAACTCCACCCCCTTGTGATGTAATAGTTACGTTACCCTCCCATTCAATGCAAGTCTATGATCAGGATTCTGACTTATAGACTGGATTCTGTGTCCCAAGCCCCAAAGTGAGATACTAGTGCTGTAAAGTCACTGGGGGTTGGCACCCCAAAACACTATATTTCACAAAATGGCGGCATCCAGTCACAATTTTTTAGTAAAATATTTCATAAAATAAACTCACATAACAAAACCAAAAGAGATATCTGAAATCTACAACACACAATAAAAAAAAAAAACCTTTTCATTTTTTGGTGGGATGGTCCCTTTAAATAATATTCTATTCCTTTAAGGAATAAAGTCTACTGAGTGGTTAAATATCAAAGTGATACCATAAATGTACAAAGTACAGACGTCGTTCTCAAACTCTTAATAATCTGTAATAGAGTGAGCAGAGGGTTTGTGCTCTACTGTTCTCTGCTTTTTGTCCCCCAAATCACACCCTTTTTTCGAACTTGTTATCTCGACACCAGACGTTATTCATCTCTATAATATCATGTGAAGCCAGCAGGGTGATCATAGTGCCAGGGCGACTATAAAATGAATGCAGACTTTGCAGCTGGATTTGGTAAAGCACAGTTCATTCTGAAGAGGGCCAGGAACTGAGCATTTTTATGTGTAGTTAGACACTCATTAAACTGTTCCTGTGTAAAAGATTATATTGAAAATTAATGACATTATACATTTTGTGTCATTGAACCAGCAAACACTACATGGTTTAGTCATCCAACTAAAACAGAAATCTAATTATTCACTCAGGACCATAGGCGTGCGCAGCCTATTGCATTAGGGTGTGCACCCTAAAGCACAAACACACACGCCGCACACGGCGTCCCCCCCCCCCCCCCCCCCATTATCATATTATTTTCCCATATCATGACATCACATGTTCCACCCCTTTCTCAGCATTTAAATTAAAAGAGAGTTAACAGAGTTACATGTTGCAATAAAGCCCCCTATTAAGAATGGTGGAGAATAAGTAACATAACTTAAGTCTCAATATGCCAGGATTATTCCCCTCAATACCCCAGGATTATGCTCCGCAATATGCCAGGATTTAGCCACCCAATATGCCAGGATTATTCCCCTCAATATCCCAGGATTATGCCCACAATATGCCAGGATTATTCCCCTCAATATCCCAGGATTATGCCCCACAATATGCCAGGATTATTCCCCTCAATATCCCAGGATTATGCCGCTCAATATGCCAGGATTATGCCCCTCAATACCCCAGGATTATGCCCCTCAATATGCCAGGATTATTCCCTTCAATATCCCAGGATTATGCCCCTCAATGTCCCATTATTATGCCCCTCTTTATCCCAGGATTATGCCCCTCAATATCCCAGGATTATGCCCCACAATATGCCAGGATTATTCCCCTCAATATCCCAGGATTATGCCGCTCAATATGCCAGGATTATGCCCCTCAATACCCCAGGATTATGCCCCTCAATACCCCAGGATTATGCCCCTCAATATGCCAGGATTATTCCCTTCAATATCCCAGGATTATGCCCCTCAATGTCCCATTATTATGCCCCTCTTTATCCCAGGATTATGCCCCTCAATATGCCAGGATTAAGCCCCTCAATATCCCAGGATTATGCCACCCAATATGACAGGATTATGCCCCTCAATATGCCAGGACTTTCCCCCAAAATATGCCAGGACTTAAACACCCAATATGCCAGGACTTTCCCCCAAAATATGCCTGGACTTAGCTACCCAATATGCCAGGACTTAAACACCCAATATGCCAGGACTGTCCCCAGCAATATGCCAGGACTTTCCCCAGCAATATGCCAGGACTTTCCCCAGCAATATGCCAGGACTTTCCCCCAAAATATGCCTGGACTTAGCCACCCAATATGCCAGCCAGGCCTTCTTTCCTTTACTTACCTCGTCGCTGCTGCTGCTGCTGCTCTGTCTCCGGTGCTGGGCCGCCTGTGACTGAGAGGGAAGCGTTGTGCGCTCCCCTCCAGCCAATGCGCTTTCAATAAAGTTTAAAAAAAAAAAGCTTTACTGAATGCGCATTGGCTGGAGGGGAGCGCACAACGCTTCCCTCTCAGCCACAGGCGGCCCAGCACCGGAGACGCAGCGACGCCGACGAGGTAAGTAAGGAGGAGGATTTTTTTTTTGGAAGCAGGGTTCCGGCGCCCCCAGCCAAGATGCGCCCTAGGCAGCTGCCTAGGTCGCCTTACTGGTGGCGCCGGCCCTGGATTAGGGTGTGCCCAGGCACACCCGGCACACCCCGTGCGCACGCCTATGCTCAGGACTGTGCAATGCCAAATATCATTAATCTATCTATAATAAAGACACAGAGGCATGCTGGATTATAATGCCATTAATCTAATCTATAATAAAGACACAGAGGCATGCTGGGTTATAATGCCATTAATCTATCTATAATAAAGACACAGAGGCATGCTGGGTTATAATGCCATTAATCTAATCTATAATAAAGACACAGAGGCATGCTGGGTTATAATGCCATTAATCTATCTATAATAAAGACACAGAGGCATGCTGGGTTATAATGCCATTAATCTAATCTATAATAAAGACACAGAGGCATGCTGGGTTATAATGCCATTAATCTATCTATAATAAAGACACAGAGGCATGCTGGATTATAATGCCATCAATCTATCTATAATAAAGACACAGAGGCATGCTGGATTATAATGCCATTAATCTAATCTATAATAAAGACACAGAGGCATGCTGGATTATAATGCCATCAATCTATCTATAATAAAGACACAGAGGCATGCTGGATTATAATGCCATCAATCTATCTTTAATAAAGACACAGAGGCATGCTGGGTTATAATGCCATTAATCTAATCTATAATAAAGACACAGAGGCATGCT
Source organism: Pelodytes ibericus (assembly GCA_036172795.1). Lineage (NCBI taxonomy): Eukaryota > Metazoa > Chordata > Amphibia > Anura > Pelodytidae > Pelodytes > Pelodytes ibericus. Next base: position 16,010,195 of record CM069864.1, on the reverse strand, counting down.
GGATTATAATGCCATTAATCTATCTATAATAAAGACACAGAGGCATGCTATATTATAATGTCATTAATCTAATCTATAATAAATACACAGAGGCATGCTGGATTATAATGCCATCAATCTATCTATAATAAAGACACAGAGGCATGCTGGATTATAATGCCATCAATCTATCTATAATAAAGACACAGAGGCATGCTGGATTATAATGCCATTAATCTATCTATAATAAAGACACAGAGGCATGCTGGATTATAATGCCATCAATCTAACCATAATAAAGACACAGAGGCATGCTGGATTATAATGCCATTAATCTATCTATAATAAAGACACAGAGGCATGCTTGATTATAATGCCATTAATCTATCTATAATAAAGACACAGAGACAATATTCTTGTATATTTAACGAACTAATAAATCTAACTATATTAATTTATTAGCATACAGAATGTCTGAACTGCTGAACTGGATTTATTTCTTAAAATTCTGTAATGGGGAGAGTACTGACATAGGTGTTATATTAGTCTTGATTGGTGACTACCAATGTAACATACCCTGCACGGTAGCCACAATAGTACTATGCATGGTCCTGCACCCTAGTAACTTCACTAGTACCCCACAAGCTCGCTGTACGACGGACAGGAAACTCCTGAACTGATGTCAGAACTCAAGGTCCTATGCTTTGGCCTCCTAGATCAACCTGAAAGAGGTGGAGTACGTAGAAACAATCCCTTGTGCAAATTATCCAAAAAAAAAAAAAAGAGCTAGCACCTTTCTAGTGCTTCCTTTTATAGTCTAGCACAAGGATAGGCAACCTTTGGCACTCCAGAAGTTTTGGACTTCATCTCTCATGATGCTCTTACAGCTGTAATGCTGGCAATGCTTCAAGGGAAATGCAGTCCACAACACCTGGAGTACCAAAGGCCATGACCTCACTAACAAGCTACTCCCGCTCATGTGCCACTCAAGACTGTAGCCCAAGTTTAAAGAACCCAGACCTTTATTCTGTATGTTAATGCGCTTCTTATACTCTGTAAAGCAGTCGTTTTATCAATGCCTACGGCTAGAGCAGTTATTGAATATGTAAGTCGCCCCATGATAGTGAGGATTCTTATCTAAGTCTTAAATAAGCTGAACCCTGTGCTCTGTATTTCACTATTCCTGGTTCATTCTCCATACAGCAGCCATTTGATGATGGCTTCCTACCAGAGCTTTCATACAACGCGAGAGCAATCAGACACCACTGCTCTTGCTAATGGGGGTTGTGATGGCCTCCAAGCCAAGGAATGGAATTTGATAGCCGCAGCCTCATTTCCGCCTCCTTCCCTGGGTGCGCTCAGGCAGATAGCGACATATTTAAGATAAGCGAGTTCACAGTCCGATTGCTGCTCTAATGGATTACCAGTCACAGTCAAATCTTCCCCTCCCTAATCCATACCACATGGGTGCGTAAATGCCAAACAGCAAGTGTTTCCCCCAATGGATCAGCCATAAATGACTTTAATTCTTACGTTTAGTTCAATGCTACCTGTGTTATCTAACTATTCATTTATAACCCAGGACAAGTCACACTCTGTGTGGGCTCCAGTGTATTAAAGGGACACACAAATATGTCTTTATTGATTGTTAAATAAAAGTAACTTCTGGTCCGCGGCTGGCTGAGTAGTTGGCTGTATCTGTGAGAGTTGGAGAAATCGTTACTGCTGCATGCATTGAATGCTTATTACCTAGTCCATAGTCCTGTTATACAGTCATAATGGCTGTGAATCGATACATGTGCCCAACACAGCCTCCAGCATGGGGACTGGTAATAAATTGATTCAGTCATAATCAGTGAAGGGCTGGCAGCCTTAGGCCTGGGGGGGCAAATCCAGTCAAGTGGCCCATTGCACCATCGAATCGCCTCCCCATCCACGGCCATCTTTTCCTTGTTTTATAACGAAATATTGCCAGGATTTTCCCCCACAATATGCCAGGATTTGCCATTTAATATGCTAGAATTTTCCCTTACAAAATGCCAGGATTATGCCCCTCAGTATGCCAGGATTATGCCCCTCAATATGCCAGGATTATGCCCCTCAATATGCCAGGATTTTCCCCTAAATATGCCAGGATTATGCCCCTCAATATGCCAGGATTATGCCCCTCAATATGCCAGGATTATGCCCCTCAATATGCCAGGATTTTCCCCTAAATATGCCAGGATTATGCCCCTCAATATGCCAAGATTTTCCCCTCAATATGCCAGGATTATGCCCCTCAATATGCCAGGATTTAGACACCCAATATCCCAAAATTTGGGCACCCCCCCTACCCACGTTGCACACCTACGACATGACCCATAACCCACGTTGCACACCAGGACACGCCCCATCACCACATTTACATGCCTCCATCACCCCATTACATACACATTTCCAATATTATTTGCCATTAATATTCCCCAGCCAATTTGTCCCATAATATGCCAGTGTTATTCTGCAATTTAATATGACTCAGTAAATTTGCCCAATAATATTCCAAGGTTATCTGCAATTTAATATGCCCCTGCTAATTTGCCCAATATGCCAGTGTTAATTGCCATTTAATATTCCCCAGCCATTTTGCCCAATAATATGCCAGTCTTATTCTGCCATTTAATATTCCCCAGACGATTTGTCCAATAATATGCCAGTGTTATTCTGCCATTTAATATTCCCCAGCCAATTTGCCCAATAATATGCCAGTCTTATTTGCCATGTAATATTCCCCAGCCAATTTGCCCAATAATATGCCAGTCTTATTTGCCATGTAATATGCCCCAGCCAATTTGCCCAATAATATTCTAGTCTTATTTGCCATGTAATATGCCCCAGCCAATTTGCCCAATAATATGCCAGTGTTATTTGCCATGTAATATGCCCCAGCCAATTTGCCCAATAATATGCCAGTGTTATTTGCCATGTAATATGCCCCAGCCAATTTGCCCAATAATATGCCAGTGTTATTTGCCATGTAATATGCCCCAGCCAATTTGCCCAATAATAAGCCAGTCTTATTTGCCATGTAATATTCCCCAGCCAATTTGCCCAATAATATGCCAGTCTTATTTGCCATGTAATATGCCCCAGCCAATTTGCCCAATAATATTCTAGTCTTATTTGCCATGTAATATGCCCCAGCCAATTTGCCCAATAATATGCCAGTCTTATTTGCCATGTAATATGCCCCAGCCAATTTGCCCAATAATATGCCAGTCTTATTTGCCATGTAATATGCCCCAGCCAATTTGCCCAATAATATGCCAGTGTTTTTTGCCCCCCCCCCCCCCTTTCCTTTTTCCCTGGTGGCTAGTGGCAGGACTTCCATGGTGGCTAGTGGCAGGAGGACTTCCCTGGTGGCAGGCAGCATGGTCCCTCCATGCTGCCTGTTCGGCCTCCCGGCGGTTGTGCCGACAGGTCACGTGATCGGCGCGCGTCTGACGTCAGAGCGCCGATCACGTGACTGTCGGCACTTCCGTGTCACACTGCACGGGGAGCCGAACAGGCAGCACGGAGGTTTCTCTGTGCTGCCTGTTCGGCTCCCCGTGCAGCTTTGCAGGCAGAGCGGAGGTGAGAGGGGATCTGCCGATCCCTTCTCAGTCTCTGCCTGCAAGCGCGTTTTTTTTTTTTTTTTTTTTTTAAACACTGGCCCAGCGGCCGTGTTTTACATAGCTTAGGGCGGCCTGGGGGGCAATTGCCACCCTGCCCCCCGGCCCAGCCCGCCCCTGGTCATAATAGAGACCTTTGGAGTCAGTCCTTAGCTTGCTGGTGAGGAATGCACAGAGTTTGCAGCAGAGACGATGCTAAGACTAGAGGTTATTGGAAAACTAGTGTAATGTGTGTAGTATCGATGCACAGGGAGTGGATACATAGAACTGCCTTTCAGCCCAGATAGTAGAGGTTTATACTGGATGCATTGGAAAGAAGTTTAGCCTGAATGTAAGGTTGAAAGTTTTAAACAAGAAGAAAGCTGGCAGATTGAATGGTCCTTGTTAGGCAGGGGTCTCACATCCCCATACCTCCCAACTTTGCCCCCGGGGGGTGGTCGGTGCTACAGCTCATGTGCGGTAACACTGTCAGCCATTTTTGATCCTGGCTTCTGAAGCCAGGATTGCTACTGCACATGCCCAGAGAATACGAACATGACCGCGGGATTGTGGTCTTGAGTGTTGCTGGCCATCTGAACTCTACCTCTGTCCCGAAAAGTGGGTCAGAGGTAGAGCGCGACGGGACAAAGCTCCTAAATCTGGATTGTCCCTTGCAAAGCGGGACAGTTGGGAGGTATGCATCCCATCTAGCCATATTGGCACCTCAGTGACGTTTGAAGTTAGATACGTAGCCGTAATTTCACACTCCACTAGGGAAGTACCATGCTGGGAAGTACAGATGGTCTAGTGCAGGGGTATACAGCTTTCGCAACTCCAGATCTTGTAGACTACATTTCCCTTGTTGCTTTGCCAGCATTATGGCTGCAAGTGCATTATGGGAGATGTAGTCCACAACATCTGGAATACCTTGTCTATCCCTGATCTAGTGTAATTATTCTATATCAAATATTCCTCACCCATCGCTGCTGATTGACTGATATTTTCCTGAATTAATGATGCTTTTTTCTTCTAACCCTCTGCAGTTGTTAAAGGGTAATAATTTATACACCTCTCTGCCCAAAAAAAAGAGAGAAAGAACAAAATGAGGTGTGCCATTTATGGATTCCGGGAGCTACTCCAAGGTTGATCGGCATAATAATCCTATTGGAATGTGAGATACCAAACCTATATTCTGATAAGAAATGCAGACATTAATTCCTCCTACAATATACACAGCTCAAAGGTGCTTTATAATCCAGTCCATGACTTATACCCCAATGCATCACTAAGGCTCCCAGCTGTTACTTCTAATTAAATACACACTGGCTGATTGCCTTGTTACCAAGGAAAGAGATTTACATAATTGTAGGTCTTTTTCTGTGACGTATAAAAATATGTATCTCTAGATTGTAAGCTCTGTGAGCAGGGCTCTCTACCTCATGGATCAGTCTGTTCCTCTAGATTGTAAGCTCTGCGAGCAGGGCTCTCTACCTCATGTATCAGTCTGTTCCTCTAGATCGTAAGCTCTGTGAGCAGGGCTCGCTACCTCATGTATCAGTCTGTTCCTCTAGACTGTAAGCTCTGCGAGCAGGGCTCGCTACCTCATGTATCAGTCTGTTCCTCTAGACTGTAAGCTCTGCGAGCAGGGCTCTCTACCTCATGTATCAGTCTGTTCCTCTAGATTGTAAGCTCTGCGAGCAGGGCTCTCTACCTCATGTATCAGTCTGTTCCTCTAGATTGTAAGCTCTGTGAGCAGGGCTCTCTACCTCATGTATCAGTCTGTTCCTCTAGACTGTAAGCTCTGTGAGCTGGGCTCTCTGCCTCATGTATCAGTCTGTTCCTCTAGATTGTAAGCTCTATGAGCAGGGCTCTCTACCTCGTGTATCACTCTGTTCCTCTAGATTGTAAGCTCTGTGAGCAGGGCTCTCTACCTTATGTATCAGTCTGTTCCTCTAGACTGTAAGCTCTGTGAGCAGGGCTCTATACCTGATGTATCAGTCTGTTCCTCTAGATTGTAAGCTCTGTGAGCTGGGCTCTCTACCTCATGTATCAGTCTGTTCCTCTAGATTGTAAGCTCTGTGAGCAGGACTTTCTACCTCGTGTATCAGTCTGTTCCTCTAGACTGTAAGCTCTGTGAGCAGGGCTCTCTACCTCATGTATCAGTCTGTTCCTCTAGATTTTAAGCTCTGTGAGCAGGACTCTCTACCTCATGTATCAGTCTGTTCCTCTAGATTGTAAGCTCTGTGAGCAGGGCTCTCTACCTCATGTATCAGTCTGTTCCTCTAGACTGTAAGCTCTGTGAGCAGGGCTCTATACCTGATGTATCAGTCTGTTCCTCTAGATTGTAAGCTCTGTGAGCAGGACTCTCTACCTCATGTATCAGTCTGTCCCTCCACAGAGGCAGTTTACCATCAAGGACTTGGGTGTGAAACGCGTCAGGCAGTCTGTCAGCAGTTTGCCTTTGTGAGAGGAGCACTAAGCAATAAGTCCCGTCTTTGCATTTCCTGTGCACAGACCCAAATTTGATGGGACAGGCCCCCTCAAAAAATGGGGCTGTTGTTAACTATGCAGCAAATAGTTTGGTTGGTTGCATGCAACATGTAGTCTACTGTATTTTCTCCATGTTTGATAATGCATAACGTGTGCATAATAGAGCATGGAACTAAATAGGTATGTTCTAGTGCTGTGGTAACTGCTGTGTATGCAATCTGGTGCTTTGGCAAGTAAAATCCAGTAGTGCGTGAGCATTCTGGTGCCCTGACTAGTGATATGGGGGGCACAATCTGGTGCTGTTGCTGGTACTGTGCATGCCACCTAGTGCTGTTGCAACTGCTGTGTGTGCTACCTAGTGCTGTGACAACTTCTGTGCATGCAATCTAGTGCTGCACCATCTGAGTGTACACCCTGTCTTCAGCATGTTCTGGACTGTGATCCGCCTTCCAGTACAGTGCCAACATCTTGTGTCTGTCTCACTGTCTGCCTGCTCCCTCCTACTTGCGTGTCATACTTTCTAGATGTTTATATGATCCTTCCCATAAGCATTTGCACCGTCTTCTCCTTCCTAACTGTTCACATTAGCGTAAACATTTGTATGCCCCTTCACAGATACATTCCTCCGTCCCACCCTCCCATGTCTCATGATTGACACACATACCATTTAAACCAGTACTTCTCAGACCTGTCTTCAAGGACCCCCAACAGTTTAGGATTTAGGGATTACCCAGTTGTGTTTAGGGAACCATACCAGGTCTTGGATATATTATTATTTAAACACAACTTGGTAATTCCTAAATCCCAGACCGTTGGGGGTCCTTGAAGACAGGTCTGAGCAGCACTGCTCTACGGTATGGTATAACTTTTGACTGTAACTTTGCAGAAACAGACTTCTGAAAATGAAATAAAATATTGAGAAATGGCCTCGTATAGGTAAAGAAATACATTTTTGGATTTACTCCCTCTCTATTGCTGGATCAGCGAGTGTCTCTGTGTTTATCGAGCAGACCTGGTGACTCCAACCTCCCTTATCACTTGCTGTTTCCAGTGTTTTTATGGTGATTGGCTGCCCGGGCACGAAGCAGAAGGTATTGCTGGTCTTTATCATGCACTTCTCCCCGTCATATGTTTACTTTATGGAATGACTGGTTGGTAAGGGGCTTCCAAGCTGGGACAGACGGACATTGAACGTAACATTGATGCCGGGAATAATGTAGACAAATTATCACCCCAAAAACCAATGGCATTTTGAGCCTGTGTGATCAGCTAGGTGCAAGTAAGGCTGGGAAAGTTTTTGCTTAGTGTCTTGATAAAAGGGCACATATTGAGCCTCTTACGGGTCTACCTGCTTAATAAATGGCGACCCGAGAAATATCGGCACAATGGGTGCTTTGTAGAGACCATAATAAATCTCCGCTTGTTCCTTCAACACCTGTTAGTGAATTGGCTGCAAAACCAGAGTGATACATTTTCAGCAAGGTGATAAGTTAAGCATTACTGACTGAACTCTCATGTCTTTCTGGGGAAACCCCCCGCAACTTGGAGGCTTTGCTGGTATGCGGAATGAGTTTCTGAAGTGGCCACAAATTGCCTCGCGAGAAGAGGCCTGAGAGGATGTCTGTGCGCCTGGAAAGCACACAGACATCCAGCTGCCCAGCACTGGACACCAGGGAAGTGCAGGATACAAACTAGGGGCTGGGTGATGTAAGTCCTGTGTGTGCAGTCTAGGGTGTTGGGCTATGTTCTGGGTGTGCACACTGGGTGCTGGGATATGTCTTGGGTGTTCAATCTGGGTGCTGGCTGGGGCATGCACTGGATGTGCAAAGTGTGTGCTGGCTGCTGCATGTCCTTGGTGTGCAATCTGGGTGCTGGCTGGGGCATGTCTTGGGTGTGTAATCTGAGCGCTGGGGCATGTGCTGGGTGTGCAATCTTGAGGCTGCCTGGGGCATGACCTAGACCTACTGGTGCAAGCAGTAGTGACCGCTGTGACCATGTCTGTGTCAGATAAGCCCTCCCTACTTGTAGCTCACTACTCCGCGACCTGTACTCACCCATAGCACACCAAATCTCTTCCCACCATTCCGTGGCACACAACACAACTTGGGGCGGAGCATGAGTGTCAGTGCTGCCGCATATAGGCGGTAGGCGCTGTCACCCAAACTGGCCATCATCAGGGGGGGAAGGTGATACTCCCGTCACGGGCCCGGCAAGAAGAATGAAAAAAAAATTGTGGAAAAACAGGGTAGCTGCCCAGGGCCCATTCATTCATGGGGGCCAAAAGCAGCTGCCCTGTGGGCCTGCGTGACTGTCTCACGCGGAGGCAGTCACGACCGGGCAGCAGCCGGCAGTGATGCGGACCCGGCTTTCTGTGTCAGCTGCCGCAAATGACGGTAAATCCTATCTGACGGCTGTATTTCCTGCACACAGCATAGCACTGCGGAGGAGACGGCTGGGGATGAGCAGCATCCATGTAAGTACTGGGGAAATGGGGAGGGGACGGGGGATTGGCTGTGGCATAATAATGGACAAATTATCAGAGGCTTAATAATGGACAAATGATCAGTGGCATATTAATGAGCAAATGATCAGTGGCATATTAATGAGCAAATGATCAGTGGCATAATAATGGACAAATTATCAGTGGCATAATAATGGACAAATTATCAGTGGCACATTAATGAGCAAATGATCAGTGGTATATTAATGAGCAAATGATCAGTGGCATATTAATGGACAAATTATCAGTGGCATATTAATGGATTAACTAACACTGGCTGTGGCATATTGAGTCTTGGATGTGCAATGCGGGTAATGGGGCAGCAGCAAATCCTGGATGTGCAATACAGATGATGGGTCATGTCCTGTGGTGTATTTATATCATTGGCATGTTATACAAAGACCTGGATAAAATGACTTTGGGATTGTTGGGGGGCTAGAGGGAGATATGGGGGGGGGGGGGGAGGCAGAATTGTTTCAGTAAGGGGCCCTGGCTACTGGGCATAATGCTGCACATGCACAGTAACCAGTCTCCAATGTCCTAGACACCGGAGAATTACATTTATATTGAGTCTTGCTGTGCCGCCAAGCTCCACCGTCATGTTCCTCGCATCGTCTGTTGTGGAACAGCAGCTGCTGTGAAAATAACAGAGACACAGCTTGCGACGGAAAATAACGGAGACACAGGCCTGTGACTGACCAGTAAAAGATTATTCTCACTATCTTCTCCCATCAGTCAAATGGATTATTTTCCCTAGCGTTTTTACGACATGCGCCACCTTGTACTACAGCACCACAAATGTTCTCATTCACTCCTTCCTCAAACCTTTTTATACCCGAGTAATTCTGGAAATCATTGCCTGGGGACAAGCACATCAATGAGATAAAGTGCGAACTGTGACTCTTACCGTCATAAACGTCTCCTATCCACCTGTGATCTTCGGAACTCCACAAATCCAAGTGAACCCGCACTGACCTTGTGTCAGACCCGGGAAGGGGGAGGAGAAATTCCTGACACATTTATAATCCTAACTCAGGCTGATTACAGTAAGTAGTATTCACGCTGTGAGCCTCAGGGCCACTCTGTTTGTGAATTGTTACTCATTTTTAAATGTAATGTTTAATAAAGAGACAGTCTACGAGCGTCCCCAGGATTATTGGGATGGCAAATTGGGATTGTCTTTGTACATCATGCCAATGAGGTTTAAATGCACCCCAGGACATGACCCATCACCCGCATTGCACATCCGGGACTTACCCCTGCCCCTCAGGACATGACCCATCACCCGCATTGCACATCCGAGACTTACCCCTGCCCCTCAGGACATGCCCCATCACCCGCATTGCACATCCGGGACTTACCCCTGCCCCTCAGGACATGCCCCATCACCCGCATTGCACATCCGGGACTTACCCCTGCCCCTCAGGACATGACCCATCACCCGCATTGTACATCCGAGACTTACCCCTGCCCCTCAGGACATGCCCCATCACCCGCATTGCACATCCGGGACTTACCCCTGCCCCTCAGGACATGCCCCATCACCCGCATTGCACATCCGGGACTTACCCCTGCCCCTCAGGACATGCCCCATCACCCGCATTGCACGTTTTATGGGTTTGAGAGACCTTTGGGCAGCCTCTGGACCCATCATCATAGTGGGAAGGGGGAGGTTGATTAGAGGGCCGTTAGCTGTTGAGCTGTCTCCTGTGTCACATTATGTTATGGGTAAGCCCCCAGACCTGATCTTCTATATATTACATTTTTTTTTTTTGAGGGAATGTTTTTTTCCCCTTCCCCATTGAAATGAATGGGAGTAAATTGAATTTCCCTCCCCTTTACTTCTGCAGGTTGAAATGCAGCATCCGAGGGGAGTCCAAATATGTCCAGGGTTGAATTAGTGCTAATTTCAATCTCCAAGCTCGGACTTCAGTGAATAGACCGACATTTGGTTAGACAACCTCCCCTAAACAGACTACTGCTTCTCCCTCCCTCGCCTCCGCTCCGTTTCTCCATTTCAAAGTCTGTTTGAATTTACGGACGCCGATGATCATGTCATCTTTATGACTTGTATTCACCAGCAAAGTTATGGTAAAGTCACTAGTACATGAAAGCTTATTAATTGTTCAGCTGCACAGTCTGCAACACACAAGGTACCTTCAGGCTGTTCCGTTCTGCTCACAACCTCTGTCACCGCAATGTACTATGCAACATAATTTCACACTGGGCAAGGCACCAGGTGCAGTGATATCCCCTGGGGAATGAATGCTCGCAAGTTACCAGGTGTGTCCTGTTCTGTGGTGCATCCCAGGAGTCCAGAGATACACACACAACCATCCACTAAAGAGAGGGTAACAAGGAGAAGTGATTCCTGCTCTCATCTTTTGCTAAACGGTTGTAAGCTATATAGCTGATACACAAAGCTGAGCTCACACCCAGCTTCACACAATGATGAGCTCACACCCAGCTTCACACAATACTGAGCTCACACACACCGCTTCACACAATACTGAGCTCACACCCAGCTTCACACAATGATGAGCTCACACCCAGCTTCACACTATGATGAGCTCACACCCAGCTTCACACAATACTGAGCTCACACCCAGCTTCACACAATACTGAGCTCACACACCACTTCACATAATACTGAGCTCACACCCAGCTTCACACAATGATGAGCTCACACCCAGCTTCACACAATACTGAGCTCACACCCAGCTTCACACAATACTGAGCTCACACCCAGCTTCACACAATACTGAGCTCACACCCAGCTTCACACAATACTGAGCTCACACCCAGCTTCACACAATACTGAGCTCACACACCGCTTCACACAATACTGAGCTCACACCCAGCTTCACACAATGATGAGCTCACACCCAGCTTCACACAATACTGAGCTCACACACAGCTTCACACAATACCGAGCTCACACACAGCTTTACACAATGCCGAGCTCACACCGAGCTTCACACAATGCCGAGCTCACACCCAGCTTCACACAATGCCGAGCTCACACCCAGCTTCACACAATGCCGAGCTCACACACAGCTTCACACAATACCGAGCTCACACCCAGCTTCACACAATGCCAAGCTCACACACAGCTTCACACAATACCGAGCTCACACCCAGCTTCACACAATGCTGAGCTCACACCCAGCTGCACACAATGCCTGATCTGTACAACTGATTGAATACTAATGGGAGTTATACTGTACCTCTTCTGTGCCTGGCTAACTATAGACTGAGCTTGACTATACCAACCCTGAAATGGTAAAACTATGTGGACGGTATGGCAAAGTCACCTAGGGGGACAAAAATCCTTCCATAGGCCCTGCATTGAAGAAGTCTTAAAGGTTTGGGCCATGGACTCGGATGTGGAGTGTGGTAGATGCTTGGTAAGTTACCATATTGTATCAAATCCTTAAAATTAAGACCTGATGTAAAAAAGTTACTAAAACCGTCATGGTATGAGAACTTCAAATTAAAAAGAGCTTTTATGAAGCACCAATCAACAGCAAATGACAATTCTGTATCAAGTCTCCTTGAGATGATAGTCATCTCCCCCCTGATTGGCTGTGTGCCACGTTATTGACATCCATCCACACCAATGACAGAGGGATGTCGCCCTGACCATCTTCCTCTGCTGCCACGGAGCAATGCTCCACAAGAAGGGGCAAATATCATTTGAAGGGGTGTCCTATCAGTGCACCAATCAAATTTATAAAAAATTGGGGGTTAAATCTTATCAGCTTCCTGAAATATAAAAAAAAAAAGAAAGAAAAGAAATAGGCGCTGACAAGATGGGTAAATAAATAGCAATTAATACAGTCAGTTCAATTAGCATGAGAGACCCAGGGGAGTGGTGTGGACCTGCCTCCTATAACCAGCTGAGGCGTATCTCCTTATATGGAAAATCCAGATAATACAATGAGTGGAGGAAAGTACAGGACAAAGGTCCCTGCTCTCTGTCAGGAGACTGTGTACAGGTACAGGTGCACTGTGCAGGTCTGCTCTGCTCTCCTGACAGCCGGCCACACCTGACGCACAGGTAAGGATTCTGCTTCTATTCTCTCCCCCTCTCACCTGTGCAGCTGGATTAGCATTTTTACATATAGCAGCTTTCCCTTTTTGTATTTCCAAGCAATAAACTAGACTCTCATTTGCACCTTATATTCCGCACGCTTGCATATTTACATTAATTTAACCACTTCTCCCAATGCACGCCCTTCCCCTGTTTCCAGCCTCACCAGGATACCCATTACTCATTCATTTTCATAATTATTTGCATGCTGTGTTTGCACATTACATGGTACTGCGGAATGCGTTGGTGATTTACAGATAAACCAACAGGCCAATTTATTTTAGATCCATTCACTGATGTCTGTATCAGGCTAGATTTGCCAACATCCTCTTCCTGCACTGACCCCGTTGGGTTTAAATAATAGTACGCCAGCCAATCTAACACCTGTTTGTCATTAACCTATTAATGACTGGATACAGTCAGAGCACTACCTCTTTAAATGATTTTAATGTCATTTCCCCCCCCATTTATTGCTTTTGAAGCCTGCTGATATTGTACAGGTAAATTGTGGCAGATATTTGTAGCATGTATTGTGTGTATACCTGAGAGACACCAAGTCATTAGAGAATAACACCTTGAGATGTAGTTTCCCTGTGATCTATAAGCAGAGATAGTGGACCATGTTATATAAGACGTATAGCAGCTTTATCGGTGCATGGCATGTGATGCTATGATGTGGCAGTGGCCAAACGCTTGCTATTTTTTAGCATGGTGGCAACATGGGTACATTGGGTAGATGCCAGCTGCAAGGTGGGTAGTAACGGGTAGCACGGTGGGTAATAAAGCACCTCACTGATGGTATAGAAGGAGAATGACTAAGGGAGGGGTGTGGCTCACAGTGATGTGACTCAACCAAGTTTGTCCCGAAACAAAGTGTCAAATAGAGAGATGTGAACGTTGGTTTGGTCCATATAGTGATCTGATGCCCAAGCATTTCAAGCTACAACCCTGATGGAAGATGAAGAGAATCAAGGGCAAAAAGAAAACTGAAAATGAAAGATGGACTGGTGAAGACATTCCTGCAGTGCTGTGTGGCTGTGGGTTAAAAATAGAGCTGTTTATCTGATATTACATTTTTTTTTTTTTTTTTAAAAAGTGCCATATTTCTAATTATTGCCATGCTCCCTGTGAGGACTTGGTGTAACTGGTATACATTGATGGCTACTCCATTTGGGCTGATGAGTTTGATCCCTGGACAATGGCCATCGGATACTGCCACACTGATTGACTGGTGACAAGCGATGCTACTAATAATAAGTGTTTTACCAGGAAAGATAAGGTTATTTAACTTTCTGGAGATGTTACTATTACTCAATTTAAAGGGACTCATTTTCTACCCTGGAGGCATGAAGAGCTGAGCTGACCCTGCCTGGAATTGAACCTGCAACCCTGAGAGGCTCTTGCCCTTTATGCTTGTTGACAGGTGGGATTTTCCTGAGCTGGTAATCCCAGGCTCTCTCTCTCTGGTGGTCCTGCTTCTCCTCCACAGCATCCAACAGCATCTGGCTCTCCACTCCTAACGTAGGGCTTTATTCATGAGAGAGGCAACCGCAGAGAATTAACAAGGCAATTTTAAAACTTAAGGCCAAAGAAGCAGAGTTGGAAACATTCTCCCTCCGAGCTGATTAGGAGAATTTTTCCAACTCGGCTACTTTGGTCTTAATTCTGAAATTCCCTTCTGAACTTCCTGCAATTCCCTTGTTCGTGAATAAAGGTCTCAATGAATTATTCTTACTTTAAAACCTCTGTCTGGCTGAGGATTTTGGAAGTTGCAGTACATAACCGGGGAGAATCCGGTGGTTTAAGAAGATCATTTCCACTTTGGTGGTGGTGACTGGGATAGAATGATGGGTATTGAAGCACAGTGGTCTCTTGTCAGATTCTTTAGACTGTGGCTAGTGAATCCATGCAACATTTCAAGCTCTACCTGGTTGAAGGCTTTTTAAACAATATTGCAGTCTCAGTGATGAAATATAGTCTGTATTGATGATGCTGCGGTCAGTTTAAACCAGCATATTGGATGGCCTACCTTGGCGTTAGACTGTTCTTGGTACACACTCGTGTGGTGGGGTGAGAATATTCCACATTTGGCATCTGAAATAAGATTAAGCCATTTTCCTGACGGGATCCATTCTTTGCTTCATCTGCATGTTTAGTGCTGTATAATTTTGCTTGGCATACGTCTAGAGTTGTTTGTGTGTGCAGGGATATCTGCTTCTTCTATAAAACCATTTAAACCTGCAATTCATCACTTTGCATTGACTTAATTTCAAACTTAAGGCCAAAGTAGCCGAGTTGGAAAACGTCTCCAATGCAGTTGAAGGGGAACATTTTTTCAACTCGGCTACTTTGGCCTTAAGTTTGAAATTGCCTTCTCAATTCCCTGCAATTCTCTCTTTATTGAGTAGACCCTAAAGACTCTTGCAACCAGATTTCTAACAAGCACAGGATTTCAGAATCTCTTGCTAGCCAGATTACACTGGGGTTGATGTTTTCTTTTTTTTTCAGGACTATATGCTTACCTCCTGGCAACAACTCTGATCATGCTCAGCTAGCCAAAAGGTTGGCAGTTTTGGTTCATAGCACCTGAAGTGCCCAATAATGCATCAAGAGTTGTAGTAGAGCTGCTTCAGATCAAAGATCATTTCATGATCTACCTACGTTCTCTACTCACTTTCCTGTCTTTCCAACTCTGCTATCAATGCCTGATCTCTGCAGTTCACTTCAAGTAGATCTCCCCAGCTCTTTATTCTCCCTCTTAGTTCATGAGCTGGCTTCTCACTGGTTGTAGTCTCATCACAATGCAGGGTTTATATTGGTAGAGGAAGGTGGTGATGGCAAAGGCCTTGAGTTAGGCCTGGAGGCTCAGACACTTGGCTTTCGATCATGGAATCTCAGATATGCTCTAGTTATCTGTCCAGTAATAGATAAAAAGTACAGGCTCTATGTCACATGTGTCAAACAGGCGGCCCGTTTGACAGCAAGGTGCGGCCCCCCTGACTTAAAGGGACTGCCTGTGCACAAAATGCATATCAATGTGCTTTCAAAGTACTCTAAAAAGCAGGTTTCACATTTTGCATTGCTTAGGAAGTAAAATACTTACAGCTAGATGAAGTTGTGAAATTACAGCAGTTTGCAAGAATCCAGGACTGCCCACACTAGCTGAGTAAAAGCCACTTTACCACCTTTTTTTGCTGCAGGAAGTAATGAGAATAATTTAATAACAAATTAATGGAATTTCCTGTCTATCTAGTGATGTCATAAGAGATCCTACTGTGTACAAGAACAAGTCTATTACAGTCCACACAATGTATTATATTCTAGCAGCACAGCAAGTGACTAAGTAAAACAAAACTTTATATCCTCAGTGTACATATAATCAATGCTGTAGCTCCTGTAGTATACATGGGGAGGGCTTAAGTCAAATATTAAAAATGTGATTTATGCAGAATGCCTGCATCAAATCACACTGGAAAAAATCCTGTGCACTATACAAGCAGTGATCTTCAATATGCACCAAAGTGAGTTTGGGGACTAGACTGTCCCTTTAACTGGCCATTTTATCATCATCCCTAAAAATGAATAGTTTTTTTTGAATAAGGTTTAATTTAAGCTTTTTTAAAACTGCTTTTGTTTTACAGCTATACAACCCTTACTGTAAATAAAACATATTAATGTGACCCCATATGCATTTCCCATTATGCAGACCACTGCAGAAAAAAACATGGACGTCCCTACTTTAATTAATTTATAAATAGCAGGTTTTGGGGGGGAGGGGGGGGGGGGGAGTGAGATCCTGGTGCAATACGGCTTGACAGACACAAACAAACAATAACCTTGTATCCTCTCTATATCCTGTTCAGATTTCTAGGTGAATCGACCAATCGGATTTCCCGAAAATGCCGGAAATCACAGAAAAAGTCACGAAAACGCTCAATAAAACCACCCCGGGGCTGCAGATATGGAGGATCGAGGTAAAATCATCCCATTTGTTCCCACACAATCTAAAGATGTCTCATTTGTTGCGCATTGTGTTGTAATCTGTCCTTGATTGTAACTTGCTAAATCACAGTACAGGGATTCCTTGTTATTGCTCCTGACAGGAGGTGTCAATTAACCATCGAGCAAGCCTTTCGTGTGCCATTTTCTTTGTGTCTCTGACTATTCCATGTCCCTATTTGCACAGACACAACAATATTTTATTGAAATTAGACCAATTAATCACTTACTATGGCCTCTAAGCATCAAATGAAGGTATGGACAGTACATGTTTGTTTCGTACTTTAGCTTATGTGACTCACTTGATTGAGAACCAAACCCGCAAAAGCTCTGCGGGATGCCGGTATATCAAACAAGGCCTGGATTTCCCATAATGCACTTGCCTTCCACTAAGATCTGGCTGAGAATTCTGTTGTACTGTTTGTAATAATAGGACTGTAGCAGGGTTGGAAGAAGAAGGTTAAGGACCCCCTGGTGTAGAAAGAACTTTTGTCGCACCCCCTTGCACTAGGCTAAAACTGTAATACTGGACAGATGGGTCTATTCACAATAATTCTGAAATTGCTCAAGGAGGTCAACTTTCCTTTTCAGACTAATTTATGTAGTGTGCATTTTGCTGGTTGCGCTAATAAATTTTGGTTATGTTTGCTCGCGCTAAACAGTTTTGCGAAGATCTTGCGTAAAATAATAATTTTGCGCGTGAAAATCCCACCAGCTTTTAGAAAAGTGCCGTCAAATGAGGTAGAAAAAACATTCGCAGACCAGCCTGTTTGTATTCATAATTATGCCCGGTTTTATTCACAATTCGCTCGTATTTACTATTTGAGTGTTAAATGTTTTTAGCAAAAGGAGCAAAGCACCAAAAATAGTTTTGCACACAAAATATATTTGCATTTTTTAGTACACGACCCTCTCAGTGTAATAAAAGATCTTTTTTTTCTGTAATGTACGAACAAGTACTACAGTTGTTATTTAAATTTGCAACAAAACCCCTTCAGTTCCCTTTGTCTGTTTTCTTATCTGTTCCAGAACATGGAAATGGTCCCTATACCGGAAAAAACCCACGGCAATTTTTTTGATGGAGATTCCTACATCCTCCTGAAGGTGAGTTTAATTGTGCTCCTTGTAAACAGTGGTATTTTTTTATTTTAGTAACAATTCAAATAGATCCTTAACGCTACAGTTTTATTAATTTACATATGAACTGCATGGAAGGATGAGTTGCACGGGTTATAATCAATGCATTACCAGTATTCTGGGGTAGTTATACTAAGATCAATTCTAGAATCGCATTCTAGATCTGGAGCAATTCAAACTTTGTCCCACAATGGCTCTTTGTGATCCAAATTTATCAAGACAAAACAGGTGCAATTGTAAAAAAAAAGTGCTACATTTGGAGCAAAATGCCATAACATTCCATTGGTTTCCATGGTTACTACTACCATGTTAGCACTTTTTCACGAAATACCACCTATTTTGTCTTGATACGTCCGGCCCGATGTATAAATTCTATTAGAACAGATTGTAAGGTACTTATCGCTAAAGGTTGGAAAAAACCCCAAATGATTACCTGGAACCATCTCAGAGGGCAATTATGCCACCGGTTAAAGATGGAAAATGGTGTAAGTTGGATTAGGGGAGGGGCAAATAATAAGGTATGGAAGGTATGTCTGAAATTAGTGGAAGACTCGATTTGGGTTCCCTGGAAACTGTTCATATAAATCAGTTGATTACAATAGGGTAAGACACCAGAAGGATCCCCCTTTTTTTTTGTCTGTTATGTAATTATGATTGTATGTTTAATGTTGCACATCAAGTTTAGCAAATATAAAAAAATAACTCTTAATACATCAATTCAAATATACAGTGTATACACATAAAATGGATACAAAACCATCACGGTTCCGGCCAAATCCAATGCCTGGTCTTAGCTATTCTTGTAAGTTTATTTAGTTTTTTGTCTATCTGCTCCCTTGATCTGTATATTGTTTATTTTTCTTGCTTATTTGTTGTACACACTCTTTTATTTCTTGGATTTGGCCTGCACTGTGATGGTGTTGTATTCATTTTATGTGTATACACTGTATATTTTAATTGATGTATTAAAATGTATTAAACATTGTTATTTTTTATATTTGCTAAACTTGGTATGCAGCTTTCTTGTGTATATTGACTCGTCTTGGGTAGTTTGGGACTACCTTTTTGCATGCACCCTATTATAGTCTATATGTATTTATTGTTCCATTTATGTGTATTGCCTTTTTGCTTTATTTATTGTATGTTTAATGTTAACATATATGTATTTGGTGATTGATTTTTATTTTTTTTTGTATTTCAAAGAGGAAAAAATGTAAACAAAGACTATAAAAAAATAAGTTCTATTAGAACATCAGTCAGGAACCATAACTAAGTGGTGTCTGAAACCCTGACCCCGATGCGTCACTGACCTTTTATTCCCCCCCCCCACCCCCGTTGGATTACAGACACACAAAACCGGGAATAATTTCACCTATGATATCCATTTCTGGGTTGGGAATAATTCCTCGATGGATGAGCAGGGAGCAGCAGCCATTTATACCATCCAGATCGATGACCACCTTGGTGGCGTGGCTGTCCAGCACCGAGAGGCACAGGGCCACGAAAGTGATACCTTCAAGGGTTACTTCAAACAGGGAGTTGTGTAAGTACTTCCTCTACCCTGTAGTTTAGTAGCAGCTATACTGTGCACCGTATAAAAAGTTTACCGCTAAACGCTTGAAAGAGCAACATTCTAAAAAGGGAAGCAGTTGCCACGATAACCAATGGAATGTTCCTGGCTCTACTTTTAGAACTTTGCCCCAGGAATGTTGTTTACAAATAACTCTAGTGTGTCTAGTATAGGTATATATTGGTGGTGCCCCTAATAGTAGAACTGGGTGATGACCTTAATAAAAATGGTGCTCTAGTGTAGGCATGTTGGGGTAAATGATGTTTCATAGCTTTCTCATTGGGAGGGGATTCTGCATTCATACCTAGGACCACCAGTAATGTATATCCAGGCCTACTCACTGGTCAGAGACCTCACTTAAACGGTTTACTTTAATGCTTTCCCTTTAGGTATAAGAATGGAGGAGCAGCTTCTGGGATGAAACAAGTGGAAACCAACACTTACAACGTGAAACGCCTCCTACACGTGAAGGGAAAGAAGAATGTGTTGGCTGGAGAGGTGTGTATATCATCTCCTATCTACCAAACGTCAAACAAACCTTAAAGGGGCAGTGTCACCGAAATATTGTTTTTTTTTTTACTGTGACTGTAGACAATAGAAAATGATTGAAAATGATCTATACATTCGATACATACATTGCAAGTAAATTCCTAAATTAGGAGAAAAGTGTGTTTTAAGTAAGTAACACTAGAATCAGAAGCCCCAGTCCACAAACTTCAACATGTCTCATCCGCAAATGTTGTATCTTAACGTTTTTATACTAATCCTATTTAACATGAAAGAATCTGTGATGTAAAGTCCGTTTAGCACTGGCTGGGGAGATCAGAAGATCCCCATGCTTAGTGATAATGCAGTGCATCAGATTTCCGATACCCTGCATTATCACGGTGTGCGGTTAGCGCAAGCAGTGTAGCAGATGCCGCGCTGCTTCACAAGGGTGGGGCGGACCTATACCCGGTGAGGTCAGCTCCCTCCACGTAAGTAAGGATGGGAGGGGGAGGGAGAACAGAGGAGGATGCGAGAGAACATAGGAGGAGGGGGAGAGAAGAGAATGGAGGGGGGGAGAAGAGAACAGAGGAGGAGGGAGAGAGAAGAGAACAGAAGAGGAGGGGGAGAGAACAGAGGAGGAGGGGGAGAGAAGAGACAGGGGAGGGGGAGAGAAGAGAACAGAGGAGGAGGGGAGAGAACAGAGGGGGAGGGGGAAGGCCCGCACAGGGTGCCGGAACACTTAAGGCTGGCCCTGGTCCTGTTCTATACATGTGTTTCTATTATTTTGGAAGCCTCCTAGTCTATTCATGCACTAGCCACTAGCCAGTGTTGGTAGTCATCCTTGCTCTTCCTTATATTTTCATTACAATACTGGCCAGCACGTGTTTTATTTGAATGCTTATCAAATGGAATTAAGAACGAATCACAAGAAAAGCTAAAGAAGCTTTTATTGTTGTAAACGTCTTTGAAAAAAATTGCTATGGCAATTTCTTACTATATTACTCTTATATACACTAACCTTAACCCCTTCATATTATTATTTGTATAGTTAGCCTTGTGGTACTCATCTTGCTTTTTGGGTATGGAGGGAATTTTTTTTTTTTCATTTTCTTTTACCTTATCCATTATTTTATTTCAGGTAAGCCTTAAAGATTAACACATGTACTATGTTTTTAGAAGGTGTCTGCTTTGGGATAAGTTAAATGCAACAGTGCCAGATTTTGTATAATGAGTCACAATACATATATTTTTTGGTTTGTCTGTTCTCTGTCTGTTTGTAAGAAGTCGTCTGACCCCCTTACTGTACGTTGTATTCTAGGTGCCATTGGAATGGAACAGTTTTAATCGGGGCGACGTCTTTCTCGTAGATCTGGGGAAACTGATAATCCAGTGGAATGGACCAGAGAGTAACAGAATGGAAAGACTGAGGGTACTTCCCAGTTTGTTTGATTCAAATGGAAAAAACATAAACTAAAACAACATTAGTTTGAGCTGACAGACCACGGTGTCAGTGTTGTATTCCTACCTAGGCTGATTAATCCCAGATCTGGAGCAAAGTGTTGTAGTGGAAATGTTATCGGAGAAAGGAGATGCAACTAATGATGGTTGGGGAGGGGGGACAGGGGATACTTGAATAAACTCCAAGAGGTTAGTCAGACCTAGGGGGGCACAAAACCTAAATAACCAATGTATAGTGCACAACACAAACTTCGTGATACTGGGTCGTAAGAATGCAAAAAATAATGGTATTTGCGCATCAGTCTGTGTATTTAGAAAAATAACAGAACATATAGTGAATTAAACAGTTTTTTTTAGACTCTTTTAGACATTTCTAAATGACCTTATTTCAAAATATAACATTATGACAGCCCTAATCAAAGGAGCCATTGCTCTTTCTGTCTTGGTACCCAAGATATTGTAGATTAAAGTGTAATTATCATTTAAAGATCTAACTGTGTGTTGGCATGGAGGTGGCCATCTTGGAACGGCATCAGCATTTTGAAACTTCGAGTTTCGCTTACTTAGAGGCAGCTACTGTTTAAAAAAAAAAAAATAGGTACATGATGCCAGCTTGCCAATCAGAGACTGGCATTAGCAGACTTGAGCGGAATGCTTTCAGCAGTCTGCTGTACAGGAGGAGGGTATATTTGGGGATATATAGGTTAGTGAGAGGTATTTTGCAAAGGTTTATTAAAAAAAAAAACTGCTGAGCAGGGTTTAAAGAAAAAAAATATATCACTACAAATTACAGGCCACTTTTAAAGTGTAATATGAAGATAAAAAAAAAAATTACAACAAGAGAGCCAATTGAATAAAATAGATTATCCTAAAAAAAACCTGGGGTAATTATTGCTCATGAAATTGTGCATCTAATTTGACACACATAATACCCATTTGGAGGCCAGTTAGAGGCAAATTAACCTCCAAATAATGAATGGATTTTAGTCCTCAATCTCTTTCTCTCTGTGCCACTTGTCTTGGAAGTTCCGTGGCTTACAAAGGATTGTGCCGTTTGTTTTTTTTGCAGGGTATGAACCTGGCCAAGGATATCCGTGATCGTGAGCGAGGCGGCCGTGCCCAGGTTTACGTGGTGGAGGGAGACAACGAGGAAGGCTCCCCACAGCTCATGGGACTCCTGAAACATATTCTGGGAGAGAGGGGTCAGATTAAACCAGCCAGCGTTGATGATGTTGTGGATCAAGTGGCCAAAACAGCCATTAAACTCTATCAGTAAGTGAAGCCTGGAGCACGTCAGCAAAATAACGGAATATTTTACTTTTAGCACAAAAATAGCTTTACGTATCTGGAGTTAAAAAACGTTGCCCACATTTTGAATATTTCAGCGTTTGTATAATGTCCCGTTAGCCAGTGATGGCCGGACTAGCCTGTTGTATGGTGTCGTATATGATGGCTCTGCACATGGGGGGTATCACTACAGAACACGTGGGCCCCTTATTATACAATGTTAATAATAGTATTACCTCAACACATTACTTTCTTCTCTCTGCGTAGAGTATCTGACTCAAGCGGGAACCTGATGGTTCAAGAAGTTGCAATCCAACCTTTGACCCAAGATCTGCTCAACGCCGATGTAAGTCAAGAGACTGAAGTATTCAAGTGACTTTGTCACCTTCATTCCAGTTCTTCTGGCCACCTTTCATTATAGCCTCCAAAGCACAATATTGCACCCACAGGACATGCCCGCTCATAACACTGCACCACCCACAGGACATACCTCCTCATAACACTGCACCACCCACAGGACATGCCCCCTCATAACATTGCACCACCCACAGGACATGCCCCCTCATAACATTACACCACCCATAGGACATGCCCCCACATAACATTGCACCCCCCACAGGACATGCCCCCTCATAACATTGCACCACCCATAGGACATGCCCCCTCATAACATAACATAACAAGGGTTGAACTGGATGGACTTGTGTCTTTTTTCAACCTAAATGACTATGTTACTATGTGTATAACATTTCACCACCCACAGGACATGCCCCTGCATAACACTGTAGCACCCTCAGGACATGCCCTCACACTGCATTGTAGCACCCTTTGAATTGGTCAACTGGTGAGCTACCTGCATTATCTATTACCATACAATTCCTTCCCTGTTTAAACACTGGTAATCCAACATGTAAACATCTTTAAGTCTTGCTGTGGTTCCTGGCCAGTGGGAAATAAAATGGCAGTTCAAAGCTGCATACTCCACATGCTGATTGAGAATCAGGTTGATGTTGTTACGGATGAATGATAGTCACCCTGGTGATGGTAACATCTGCTGCATGTCACTGTGCATTATCCTAAACAGGATACCTAGCATCAGCTCCTATATGTTTGAAGCAGGTAAAAGGAAACATGTTACCTGTAACTAGGGTCTTCTACTTCTTCACCAGCCCCCGTTCCCCCCATTAAACTAAATTTGTTTTTTTCCATTTTTATTTTGCTTGTGGGCAGGATTGCTTCATCTTGGACCAAGGGGGAATCAAGATCTTTGTGTGGAAAGGAAAAAGGGCCTCAAAACAAGAGAAAGACCAAGCAATGACCCGAGCCCTGGTGAGCAATGAGATGACCTTTATCTTTAAATAGAACACTAGCAGCTTGTGCTGGGCTTTGCCTAGAGTCAAAAGGGGCTCTGAGGTATTGGACATCCGGAGAGCCCAGATTACAATCTTACAATCTATAGAGAGTGAGAAATAATGTGTTAGAAAATACAGGAAAGAAAGGTGGTATTGATGGAAGAATGGGGGGAGTGCTTGGCCTCCCGTTGTATCACTTCAAGAAGGACAATTCGGATTTAAGACCACGATCCCACAGTCCAGATTATCATTCTCCAAGGGCTGGCCGCCATTGGTGCCACTTCATCAGCTCACCTCATATCATCTTAGACGTGCAAGGCAGATAAGGTACAGCGATTGATAAACGCACAAAACTATTGGATAGAAAGATCAAAATTGATACTGACCGACATTTAAAAGTGATAATTACTGAAGCCCCAGGAGAGAGATTAGAGAGTAGCCTAAGGGGCACTTGCCCTCCTGCCTTCTATGACCATTGCTTCCTCACATGTACCATGAAAGTAATTGCACCCTCACCTATTGAATAAATATGCATCAGCCTTGCTGGGCAGGGAAAGTCTCTGGTCTACAATCTGTCAATATTCCCATGCATCGATATACTTTACATGCCAAGCGTTGCCCTGACATCGGTCACATTACCATCAGTACTGACGGAGAGGTCTTCTTGTCTCCGCATTAGAATTTTATCAGAGCCAAAAACTACCCTTCCTCCACCAACGTTGAGGTTCAAAACGACGGATCAGAGTCTGCCGTGTTCAAGCAGCTCTTTCAGAAGTGGACGACAAAGGACCAGACAACTGGGCTGGGCAAGACCAGCACTGTGGGTAAAGTGGGTAAGTTGGGTGTAAAAAGAATACATTCATTATGTGTCAAACAATAGAGGAGTCTAATCACACACACAACAACTGGGTCTTCCTTCATCCAACCTAAGATGACCGAAGATTTAACCCAACATTCCAAACATTTCCGCACCAATAATACCACTTACAGCGGGCCGTGGAACATCTATCTGGGATGAAATTCCATGAATTGATTTATTGTAAAAGTAGCAGCGTCCCAAACCGTGTACCACGCTTGAATTCACCGAGCCCTTCAGAACGACCCATTTCCCCCCACAAATGTGTGTAAATACAGACTGCGGGGTTTGGTGCTGGATTCCACACACCTGTGGCAATGGGTCCGATTGAAACACCTGAATTCAATAATTAAGAGGTGGAAGACGACTTCCAATTAAACAGAACTCAATTTGTTTTGCCCACACTTTAAAAATAATCACAACGCTATAAAACAATTAGCGCGATAAATGGTTTCAAATGAATACACTTGACAGTGAAATACTTGACACATTGTTTTATGAAATTGTTTTCCACATTTCAATCTTTTATTCTTATTTCTCTGTAGCCAAAGTTGAGCAAGTGAAGTTTGACGCAGCTAGTATGCATGCCCAACCCCAGATAGCGGCTCAGCAGAAGATGGTGGATGACGGATCTGGGGAAGCACAGGTGATTAAGATGTGGTGGTTTTGCACAAATCTTGCTTGAAGCGCTCATTGTTACATCTTCAAAATAACTCTCTTTTTTTTTAAAGGAACACTAAACTTTATTTTTCACTTTGGCTTCTAATATAGAAACACAAGTGAAAATGTAGTTGTCCCTAGTGTGAGGATAAACTGGCAGGTACTTCTGATAGTACACGCCAATCTATCCTCTGTCCGGTAGCTGCCATGCTTCCATGGGAATCAGGAAGCGCGGTCTGGTTCGGCGACAGTCTCTCTCTACTAGTGCACAGAGAAACCATCCTGCATGGTATCAGCAGAGAGGACGTTAACTAGAGGAAGCAAGGATTTAAAAAAAAAAATGTCCTTTAATTCAATCCACTTTCTTTAGCACTTTGGTTTTACTTTGGCCTATGTGCCATTAGCTTATTATTTTTTGCTGCTGACCTTGCACTGCCCTTGCTGGCTGTGTCCACTATTGAATCCATCCGCATGCCGATGGTCTAGGAGCCTGTTAAACAGGCTTTGGTACTAAGCTCAGGAAACTGATGATTTGTAAAACATTTTATGCCCTGGGGAAAATGCAAAATGAAACAAAATCTTTGCTTTTTTAAAAATGAATTATCTAAACATTTAAGGGTTTACTGTTTGTAACGGCCTGTCTACTGGATGTAGTAGACCCTCTGTCCGTTGTGTGAAATCACCTCCTTAGCCCCCGATTACAGCTCAGCATTCACGCAGCAAGTATTTCCTGGACCCCTGCTTTTTGTACCCAAATAGACAGGACATCTAGCAGTTAGGTACAGCAAGAATGAACAACTCTCTCTATTTGTGCAACAGCACAGACTTATATACACATAAACATGACATCACAGACATTAGTAATCCAGATAGGAATTACCATGAGTAAACCTAATTACAAGACACACAGTAAGACACATAATGAACACAATATAATCAGTTTAACAGAAGAACATACACTGGGGAAATCCTGCCTCACACCTTTCAGGATACAAAGGTGTCAAGTACAGATACATACAGAGTGCACTCAATTAAAGTAACTTGCTAAGTGACATCACTGTACAACAGGACACTGAATGACTTACATGAAGACAATGGCTAAGGTGACATAATTACAGGGGTTTACAGGATAGAATACAATCTTAACCTGGGGAAAACACATTGAATGGGACAAAGGCTTGAATCCTAAAGTACACATCTTGGCTCACATCCTGAATGAGCCTGTATTTGAAGTCTAGTTGAAAACAGGGGTCCACTGGCGCCCTCAAAGTGTGTACCCTCAAACTAATATATTGACAGACAGGGTCCACAGTCCACAGAGAGTCTTCTGGCTGCCAGGCCCCTCCAAGAACCCCCGTCACAGTGGATCTTCAAATCCATTTTGTGACACTGTTAATGTTTGTTTTCTATTTCAGTTTTTATAAGTTCAATGTAATAGTTTAAAAAAAATAAAATCCTCATTAAGTGGTCTCAGGTTATAGTAAACTGTGCTATATTTAAAATTAAATGCTCTTTACTCTGATTGGAACACCAGGTGGCGCTGGAATTCTGCTTTTTCTTTTGTAAATTTGTAATTAATGTTAAATCAGAGAGAAGCCACACATGAGAGTACATTGCATGAGAGGTGCCAATAGCTGTTTACCTTTTGGTTCTTAGTATGCAGCTCCTGAAATAATAATAAAGCTGGTAATTATATTAGTTAGTACTGTAACTATTAACAACAGCAGTGGGATGAGGAAAGGGGGAAGAATATAATTTTTCTGCTTTTCTGTAAATGTAGGTTTGGCGAATTGAGAATCTGGAGCTGGCCCCGGTAGAGAAACAGTGGTTGGGTCATTTATACGGAGGTGACTGTTACCTGATCCTCTACAAATACCTTGTCAACAACAAGTACCACTATATACTCTACATCTGGCAGGTATGCGTTCATTCTATCACTGGAAATAAAGCAATACCATGTATAGATTGGGGTCGCGACTCCGTCGTCACGAATCTGAGGGGCACTCCACGTGATCTGCTCTTGCTAATTCATATGCTCTTAACAGGGTCGATATGCCAGTCAGGATGAGATTGCCTCCTCTGCGTACCAGGCTGTGATCTTGGACCAGCAGTACAATGGGGAACCGGTACAGGTCCGAGTTCCAATGGGCAAGGAACCATCCCACCTCATGGCTATTTTCAAGGGCAAAATGGTGGTGTATGAGGTGAGGACATTGTGTGACAGTTGAGGCTTAATAGGCGCTACACGAGGATGTAAAGGTTATTTGTGGGAGATCTCTCAGGGCAATACAAATCCAGCTTTATTCTTCAGGCAGAAATATTGAAAAATAATGCACACTGTACACACAGTCTGGTGCCTTAGGACATACCAATTGCCTCACGCGTTTCGCTCTTACTGAGCCTCTGAGAACAGAGTCCTGCCTATTATTAAGCACCTCAGGAAGTGTGAGAGAAACGCATGAGGCACCAGAGTGGATGTATGTACAGTGTGCATAATTTTTAAAAAATTTCTGCCTGAAGAATCAAGCTGGAATTGTATTGTCTTGAGAGAACTCCCACTGTATTGTTTACCCTTGCCAAGGGAGGTGACCATGGTGATGATCCTTGAAGCTGAAGGGGTGTGTGTGTGTGCTACTTACCGGTAGAACCACAGGTCATGACCTTGAACACTGGTGTGGCTTTATACCAGATACTATTAACATAATAACATTACAGCTAAGAGTCGAATGCCTTTTTGACAGGACAAGTTTAGCATTTTCGCTCAGCTGACCGATAGGTCTGCCGGTTGTCACTTTTGTAGGTATTATCCTTACAACAGAATAGACTTTGGGATTTTATGTGGGCCTTTGTACAGAAACTTTACCTATCCTGAACGTATTCACATGTGCACACAGTTCCAACACTTTCTGCCAGTTCTATTTATTAGTTCCACCTCCGATATTTAGAACTGCAGCTTTTCTAATGGATACTGAGAGTGTATTTATAAAAGTCAATTCTGTGGCAAAGTTTTAAAGGTAGGGCCAATAAACAGCAGCATTGCTCTGGTTTCTGTAGAGACTGCTAGACTTTTAGAAATTTGCCCCACAGTTTGCCAAACACGAGCAGCGCCCACAGACTGTACAGAGCAGTAGACTATGCCTGCGCGTTTCACAGAAGCTCTGTGAAAATAGCACCTAACTACCCCATTCATTTTGTAGTCTGCCAAACTCCATGCGATGTGACCCTGAGGCACTATATAGCAGAGGCCACATTGCTCCACACCATTCATCCCATCAGATATCAATGCATGTGACGTATTACCCCACGTTGCTATTTTTACTTTCCAGGGTGGCACTTCTCGCGCTGACTCCTCTGAGATACCTCCCGAAGTCCGTCTGTTTCAAGTACACGGAACCAACGAGTACAACACTAAAGCGTATGAAGTTCAGGTCCGAGCATCCTCCCTTAATTCCAATGACGTTTTTGTGTTGAAGACAAAAGGCACATGCTATCTTTGGTGTGGAAAGGTAAGGCCCAGAACAAATGAGTTGTGTAAGGCACACTCCTAAATCATTATTTACAGGAGGCAGCTTATAGCTTCCACTGCTCAGGCGGTGTTGCTGCAATGCCTCGATATTGAGGCATCCAGCA
Source organism: Pelodytes ibericus (assembly GCA_036172795.1). NCBI lineage: Eukaryota > Metazoa > Chordata > Amphibia > Anura > Pelodytidae > Pelodytes > Pelodytes ibericus. The sequence continues at coordinate 15,981,066 of CM069864.1, read as the reverse complement.
ACACATGGCAGTTGTGGGCAGTAATCACTTCTGTTGCGTTGCTTGACTGTCTCTAGAGGCCGTCAGCAACATTACACTAAGAAAAACAAAACACAGCATTAGTTAGTCTAATATCTAGAGTTATATTCCAGAAAAATAAAGTGTCTTGAAATAATAACTTTCGTATTTAGTATAATGCAAAAAAGGTGAATGTGCCAAATGGCCCCGTGCAAATAAATTAATATAATAATGCTTGTACCACAACAATGCTGACTTCTGAAGTAATCTCCAAATTACTCAAACAATACACAAAATACGAAAGCAGAATGGCGCAACAGTAGTGAATACGTGGAATAAATATTTTTCAATGAAGAGTAGTAAAATCCTTCAAATTTTAATAAGATTCCTGTAAAAAAACACAATAAAACACAAACATGTGTATGACCAGATACAATAAATATATATGGGCCCCTAATACAAGGAGAACTTACAAAACGGTGGAAGAGATAAATCGAGGAAGACTTATCTTCATCTGTACCCAGGTCATGGAAAGAAAGGGTTTGTCCATAGCATTGTTTTAAGAGCAGATGTTCTCCTTGTATTAGGGGCCCATATATATTTATTGTATCTGGTCATACACATGTTTGTGTTTTATTGTGTTTTTTTACAGGAATCTTATTAAAATTTGAAGGATTTTACTACTCTTCATTGAAAAATATTTATTCCACTTATTCACTACTGTTGCGCCATTCTGCTTTCGTATTTTGTGTATTTAGTATAATCCAAGGGCTGTATGGTACTGGGTGATAATATGATCTCATAATGACATCATACCTGTGTCCTGTGCAGGGATGCAGTGGAGATGAACGTGTAATGGCTAAGAATGTGGCTGACATCATTTCCAAGGGTGAGAAGGTGGTGGTGGCTGAAGGACAGGAACCGTCTGAGTTCTGGCTGGCCCTCGGAGGGAAGAGTCAGTACGCAAACGTCAAGAGGTAAAATATCACTGCGAAAACCTGCGCCACTCTCACTAGCTCGCTCCGGGCAACGTTATTCATCCAGAACAGTAATAAATGTAGACCTAAAATAAGACCAAAGCTGCCAGGATAAAAAAATAATTCAACATATTCAATTGATATTTTAAAAATCAAGTGAATGATACAGTGAATTAAGTGCAAAAAAATTAATAATAATTAACTATACCTGCTCATCCGAAAAAGGTGCCACTCCCATGAACACCCTAACCATGAGAAACAAACAAAGTTGAAATTAGAGTACTCAAACATATATAAAATATACAGCAGTGCTTCCCAAACGTGTCCTCACGGACCCCCAAGGGTCCAGGATGCAGGGATCTTCCAGTTGTCTTTGAATAACAGTATGGATAACACCTGGTGTGGTTTCCTAGTCGTTAGGGAACCATGCCACGTGTTATCCATATTCTTATTTAAACATCAGTGGGTCATCCCTAATTCCTAGACCTTTAGGGGTCCTTGAGGGCAGGTTTAAGAAGTACTGATATAAATCAAATGCTCTGTATAATACATAAATAATGCTTACATCAGGATTAAACTGTCATTAACCTGCTGACCCCAGAAGAAAGTGAATATTTGTGACAAAGTTAATGGTAGATTCTGTGCTTACATACGTCCCAATTTAAGTATTTTGATATGTATTATACAGATCACATGGCGTATATTTTATATATATATATATATATATATATTTGGTGTGTTTTAAGCGTTACGATTTTGATTTCATTTCGTTTTTTAAAATCAGATCTGTATATATGTCCTTCATTAGCTGGTAAGTTCACCCCTCAAAAAACACACACAGCCTAAAGAAGCAGTAATGCTAAAATGTTAAAAGTAATAATAAATAGTACTGAGTTTCACTGACTCTTTTAATTGTCCATCCTGGTTCATTGAGAAATCAGTGCAGGAGGAGTGAGAGGGGGGAAACAGACAAGCACTAGGAGACATGGTTGCTGTAATCCCTACTAGTTGTGTCAATGACGGGCAAACCTGTTAATTGTGCCATGTTCCCTTTGCAAGCCTGGCCATTGTTATACCCAGTGTCAATCTTATGACCTGTCTAGCTGCCTGGAGAAAAAAAAGAAGTGGGAGATTGGAAAGTGCGAAGCATGGGGACAGTGCTGAATCTCTGAAACTGTAGCATATAATCACTGCCTGATGATAGCAAAATAGCACAGCATCCACATAAGGTCAATTAAAACCCAAACCTTGAAACCTTCTTCCCTGTCTGCTCTGCCCACAGACTGCAAGAAGCCAGTATTGACATCACCCCTCGCCTGTTTGAATGCTCTAACCAGACTGGGACGTTCCTTGCCACTGAAATAACAGATTTCAACCAAGATGACCTGGAAGAAGATGACGTGTTCCTGCTAGACGCTTGGGACCAGGTATAAATGGGAAGAGGAGAATCGCGGAGCTCTAATGTGTAACAGGGATTCCATTTCTGAAATGGAATGAAACGGACAGGGATTGTGCAATAGCCAAACAATCTGGGTGATGGGAAAAACAAACAAAACCCACTTAATGTGTCCTGAGCTCTATAAATGGTGTAAGGAAAACCTCCACCAAATCCATTTTGGCCGATGCCCTGTCTCAGCTCTTACAAAGTGTTGGGATGGATTAAAAAAAAAAAATAGCGCCGACCTTTTGTCGGGAGTTAGCGCCATACATTGGCGCAAACGGTAACATCACCACTGTTTATCACTATTATCCTTAAACATCTCTGTGCAAAACGTGGTCACCATAAGTCAGTGGCTTGATATCTGATCTCACAAGGGTGAGATTGTGTGTTGTACGACCATCAGTCAGTTCCTTCCATCCGGTGCCAGCCACCTTGCAGCTAATTAAATTCTAATAGCAGCTAGAGAAGTGCATGTTCTCTACACTTGCCCTAAATTAAAGCTCATTGGGACCCAGGGGAAATCGTTGACACCCTCCTCTTGCTACAGAGTAAGAAGTCTTTCAGTTCCGCTACTTTCACGCTGCAATAATAATTCTATAGTTCCGATCCGCTCTTTACTGTTTTGTAAAAGCAGTGGTCCTGCCCACATGTCTGTTCTCCGCTCAGCATTCTCCTCTATAACTTTTTTGCAGGTTTTCTTGTGGCTGGGGAGATACGCCAACGAGACAGAAAAGAAGGAGGCAGCGACCACAGCACAGGAGTATCTGAAGACACACCCAGGGGGACGGGATGTCAACACTCCCATCATTGTAGTGAAACAAGGGTACGAGCCTCCAACGTTCACTGGCTGGTTCCTGGCCTGGGACCCATTCAAGTGGGAGGTAAATCATCTAACGCTTCGTTCAGCAATGACTTTTCCAAGTTGTGTTTTTCCATGATTCAGTGTGATATTGTGCAGTCCGAGTACCAAGTGGCGCACACACCCATTATCCATAATAGAAATGCTCTAGTTTCACCTTTCCAATCAACTATATAAACCCAACTGTGTCAGAGCAATGGTGCTCGATGTCTATTAGTAGAACTTACAAATATTCCACAACTATGATAAGCTTATACAATGCAAGAAGCTCTATACATACACATCTATGTATCAAGTGTGCCCTTTATTAGCCACCGGCTATCCTGTGTCTGCGGGGGTGCTGGGCACTGTGACGCATGCTTGCAACTGTCTGTTTCAACATATGGCGTACCCAGACATAAGGCAGGGGCTATTCATCATTTGCAATAATCCTTTCGTCACCTTCTATTCTTTTAGAAACATAGAATGTGTCACTGACAGATAAGAACCATTCGGTCCATCTAGTCTGCCCAATTTTTTTTTGGAGTACTTTTATTAGTCCCCAGTTCCTTATCTTATATCTAGGATAGCCTTGTGTCTATCCCACGCATGCTTAAACTCCTTCACTGTGTTTACCTCTACCACTTCTGCTGGCAGGCTATTCCATACATCCACTACCCTCTCAGTAAAGTAATACTTCCTGATATTACTTTTAAATCGTTGCCCCTCTTATTTAAGACTATGTCCTCTAGTTGTGGTAGTTTTTCTTCTTTTAAATATACTCTCTTCCTTTACTGTGTTGATTCCCTTTATGCATTTAAATGTTTCTATCATATCCCCCCCCCCTGTTGGACACAACGTTAGCTAATTTCCAATCTTCTGGAACTACTCCCGTTACCAATGATTGGTTAAATAAATCTGTTAACGGTTTTGCTAGTACTTTTCTTATAATTTAAGATTTAAATCTACTTCCATGAACATTTTTAGAACCTGGTACTTCTCACCAAGATTCAGTAACAATAAAATGTAAAATTCTCTCTCTTTCTCTTCCAGAATACCAAATCTTACGCGGACATCAAGGCCGAGCTGGGAGACCCCAATAACATCGATCAGATCACCTTGGTGAGCACACAAATATGTTTTTGAGAGTACCCAGTGTCTCCATCTGACTGTGCTACTCATGTGGGTTTTCTTTCTCCAAACAATATTTGGTTGGAATACATTGGGTGGGAGATGCCAGGTATACAATCACTGAGAACAATTCCCTTAGTTACACATCCAGGCTCATACACGTGATAGGGGGGATTTTTAGAATAATTTTTGTACCTTTTATTTATTATATGGGAACTACCCAGAAATTCGGTCCCTGCACAGGTAGTGCAAACTCCCAAATTTTCGGTGTTATCTAGCGGGCCACTAGTAGGCGCCATTTCTGCATGTATCTCTTTTGTACGTCCTGCCGTAGACTGTGATCATAACACACTTTGGACATTATTCCTGAAAAGGGTAATTGACAAAGGTATTTAAAATTTAAAGGACACAAATGTTTTTTTTGTTTTTTTTTTAACACTTGCCTCCTTGAAGGAAGCAAGAGGAAAAATAAAGTTTAGTTATCCTTTAAGGTCAAAGTAGCGGAGTTAAAAAAAAAATCTCCAATCCAGCAGAATGGGAGAATCTTTCTAACTTGGTTACTTGCAATTCTGATGAATTTTTTTCCCATGCCAGTTTTTGTTTTTTTTCTTACACACCTTCCACATTGAATCACAGCTTTGTGTAAGGTCATACCTGGCACTAAACAGACATTTCAGGAAAGTTCCCAGTGTAAATTCACATGGTCTAAATAATATCTGTGTTCCATTTCCCTTAGGAAATGTCCAGCACAGGCATTGGATCTTTCACATCTCAAACCACTCTGACGCCTATAGCATTTCAAAATTATCCGTCCGATGCCCTCGTGAATAAAACCTCAGATGAACTCCCCCCTGGGGTGGATCCTGGCAAGAAAGAGGTAAGTGATATTTAAAAGACAACTGTTGGCTAACATGACTTTAATTTAAACATTGCATCAAGTGTAGACATTTGAAGCAGAAATACTGTAAGACTACAAATCAAGAAGTCATATAAGCCCTTTTTGGCTTCTACAGCTCTTCTGGAGGCGGACATGTTGGTTAGAGATCACAGGAAGGATGATCTGACCTATCTAACCCAACATCTCAGTCCCCTGGTAGCGCTATACAAGCAGAGTGGTGTCAATAAGGTACTTTTTAATTGTATTCTTTCATTAAAACATTTCTATCTAAAATGTCTACCAATAATGCAATCTTCCAATTAAACATAACCTAATTCAGTTGTCCTTTAATCCTTTTTTCCCCCATCTGTATATTAGCTCTAATAGATAATTACAGCATAATGAAATAGCTCCAGGATTGCAATTAAAACCTGTTCACAGATTTATATAAACAAAAAGAATATGAAGGGTTAAACAAATTTAAAATGATAAATCTGAAATGTATGGATGTAAGGCATCGCTTATTGTGGGAAATACAGAGCATTAATCATTTTTTTTCTAGGTGACCTTGTGAATTAAACTTATTTCTTGCGAAAAACAAATTGCTTTATAAAATGCAGACTTAAATCAGATAATCGTAAAAGGATTATCTTACACAAATATGATCTGAAATGTGCAATACTAGCAGTATGCAATACAAGTCTCAAACCATCTTTTTGGTTAAATAAGTAATGGTTAAAGCAATTGTTTGTAAACTGTGTTGTATTGTCTTTTTTTTTTCTTTAGAAACATAGAATGTGTCGGCAGATAAGAACCATTCGCTCCATCTAGTCTGCTCAATGTTCTAAATACTTTTATTAGTCCTCCGTCCCCGGTCTTATAGCTAGGATAGCCTTGTGTCGATCCCAAGCATGCTTAAAATCCTTGACTGTGGTCCTACACGTGATAAAAAATACAAATAACAAAAATGTATTTGGAAGAAAAAATTAAATAAAAACTCTACATTGCAAAAAGATAATATACATTACATTTACGTACATTAAGTTTCAACTGGAGCTACTAGTCCCAGCAGTGGATTGGCGGAGGGATTCAGAGGGGTCACCAGTAAACACATCCATTGGTACTACATAGCACAGATGGGATTGATGGGCATTGTCAGAGAAAGAAGAGACTCTGTGCAGTACAGGAAGAGGGCACCTGAAGGACTGTCTGGTGCCCAAAATGCATCTCCAGAATTGTTAATGCATATTAAAGTACATTAAAAATAATTTAAAATGCATATTTAAAATTTTGCTTTGCTTAAAATATGAAAATCAGATACATTTGTGAAATTACAGCAGTTTGCAAGAAGTTAGGACTGCCCACACTAGTGGAGTAAAATTCCTTGATTATTATTTTTTTGCTGCAGGAACCAATGAGAATAATTTCAGTCAAATTAATGGAATATCCTGTTTCTTTAGTGATGGCATCAGACAGTGTGTTCCACTGTTAAGAGATCCTACCTGCACAGGGTCACTTAGGTTTTCACACAATACATTCTATTCCACCAGCAGAGGAAGTGAATAATTGAAGCAAAACATATACATGCTCAGTGCCTACACACAATCAGTGCGGCAGTGCCTCTAGGATAGGACGCAGGGGAGGGCTTGAGTAGAATATTAAAAATGTGATTTATGCAGAATGCCTGCATCAAATCACACTGGAAAAAAATAACCTGTGCACTATACAAGCAGTAATCTTCATTATGCACCAAAGTGAGTTGGGGACGAGACGGTCCCTTTAAGATCAGAGACCTGATTGTTGTTTTTTTTCTCTCAGGAATATCTGACCAACGAGGAATTTAATGCCATATTTGGGATGACCCGCAACGATTTCCTTGTTTTGCCCGACTGGAAGAAACAGACCCTCAAGAAAACAAAAGGACTGTTCTGATCTGTTTTCCTCCTCTTTTGTTTTTATGACTTTCATTTAACATATTTTCCCCCTAGATAAAGCATTACAGAGCAGACTATGCATTGTGCACCCAGAGGTTACACACCTCCCAGCCACTAAAAGTCTCCTATCGTGCTGCTGGCTGGCAGAGCATGATGGGAAACCCACCGCAGCGGGTGTGAACAACCTTGCCTTGTACCAGCCAAAGCTGTGCCTATTAACAGTCTATGAAACCAGAGCAGAAAAAAGAATAAAACAAATCATTGTTATAAATAAAATGCTTCGGTTTTCAATGGAAATTCCCTTTGGTGGTTGATTACAGAATAAGTGCATTAATATGCAGAGCTGCTGGATTGTGGGTAGACAGACACATTTGCAAGGAAGGATAAGATTGCACCCACAGACAATGTGTACATACTGCGCAGCCTGTTGGATGAGACAAAAGCATTCACCCAGCAGACAACACATACACACACACAGTTTGCTAGTCTTATTTGGCATCTCCTTAATGCTGCTTATACAGATGGTTGATGGGTACACATCACCACTAAGTGTATTAAACAGGGTAAGAGTTTGATGCACTATTCACACAGGGAGAGATGTATATGTGTCTGTGCCACTCCCATATACGGTTAAGATGAGTGAGCATACATGTGTATTCTCGCGGGAGAACAGATGGATATTTGATTTTTAGTTTAATACTCATTTCTAAAGTATAACCCCTAGTTCACGTCTCTTTCTCTCACCCCTCACGTAAGGCAAACTAAAGAAAACTATGGTTTTCGGGAAGTCAGTCCCTTTGCAAAAAAAAAAAAAAAAAGAGCAAAAAAACCCCACAACCTTTCAGAACACAAAGTAAATATTTAAAGCTCCTGTCTGAGGCCAGCATCACATCAGCGTATAGAAAAGGTGACCACCCATGGTGGAAATGCATGTGACAGCTGTGAGTTCTCCTCTTTGCAACAAGCTGTGTTAAACTGTATAGGTGTTTTTTGTATCTCTGCATTTACAAGTGAATGTTCCCTAAAAAGATGGATTCTATCAATATTTAAGGTTGTATACTACATAACCTGTATATGTACTGGTTATACAGAGTGCACCGTTCTTTTGCTTTGGTTTTAGATTGGACTAGCTTGACAAGTGCCGGATACAGTGGGTCTTATCTAGTAAACTGCAAAAATCAGAGACATTAGTAGCAGTTCAAAATAGATTTTAAGTGAAAAGATTCCAAATTATTGTATCAATGTTCCCACCAAGAATCTGCCCCAACAATGGCATGTTAACTCATTACAGACCTCTGCATTGCATGTCCCTGACATTCTAGAACGCAGGAGGCAATCTGAGTTTTGTTTTAAAGGATAACTGTAGGCAAAAAATAACTATGTTTAATATTAAAGATTACATCAAGTGTAGATGGTGTGTAGAGACAGATGCTTTAATGAAAGAATGCAAATAAAGCAACTTATTGAGCACTTGTTGCTTCATGTAGCTCTAACAGGGGGCTGACATGTTGTATACGATCTTGGGACAGCTCTGTATAAACCTTCATGCAGATGAATGACGATCTGCCCCAAGATTCTAAACAATATGTTGACCCGTTAGAGCTATTTGAAGCAAAGAGGGCTCAAAGTACATTATTTGCATCAAGTGTAGGCGTTTTTACATTACATAGAAATGAATACAATCTTTCAGTTAAACAAAAGATAATTTGTTGGTAGTTGTCGTTTAAAATGTGTTTTTACAAGTCTGGAACGTTACGTCATGAGGCGTAATGATACTATGTTCACGCATTTTATTTTTCTATTTATGATTCTGTAACATATTACCTTTTCTTGTATATTATATAGTACAGGGCACGACAAAACCCCGGGCGCCAAGGAAATCAGACCTGGTGCTAGGTATTGTGAGCCGGGCATGGTGCCCGCGCCGTTAGGATCTTTTTCTTTAGAAAACTTTAATCCTCCAGGTGCGTGACAGCAGAGTGTGTGCACCACGCTGTAGTAGTCGATTGCAGGGCTGGAAACAACAATTGTCTGTGCCTTTGTACGAGGCACAGACCAACGTGGAACAAAAATGCCCCCCTTCCCTGCAATGAGGTATAGCGGTAAGGAGGGGAGAACACATTGGCAGATTTAAAAAACGGTCACTTGTATGTTTGACTGTGTGTGTATGACTGAGACTGTGTGTATATGAGTGTATGAGTGTGTGTGTGTGTGTGTGTGTGTGTGTGTGTGTGTGTGTGACTGACTGGCTCCTAGAATTTTTTTGCTGGCTCCTAAAACTCAGTTAAGTTTGTCAAACCCTGATATATTATAGTAAAAAGGCAAACTGGAGAGAGGAAAAAAAAAAAAAAAAAAATCCTCATTCTGCTAGCAAAATGTAAAATAATAAATCCGAAAATCTTGGCTCACTTCGTAAGTAAAGGGGGCGCGTGCTTTTTTTCTACCTATACATTTTTATACAAAAGCACTGTAAAAACAAACAAACAAAAAAAAGGTTAGGCACGAACCGCAATATTACCAGGATCAAAATCAAGACTTCTGTTTATCCGCAGGAAACCTTAGAAGATCATTTCTCAGCCTGGCACTAAAACCAAATGAACATTTATTTCACCTTCTTAGAAATCTGGGGCTTACACAGAATATGGACAACATAAAACATCTTAAAATAGTTAAATAGAATATATACAACAACTGAAACAAAAATCATTCTACACCCTCGTGCCTGTTACACGAAATGACATCTTTAGAAAATTCTGTGCTGAAAGGGTATCAAAGGCTGCCAGAAAAGCAGTCAGGATATTAACAAGGCAATGTATGGTTTGGTTAAAACAGTATTTGACCTGTCTGATCTTCTGGCAGATTATCCACGCTTTACGATAATCCACTCTGCACTCTTCCACCAGAAAAAAAAAATATATATATATAAAAAAGTTTTATGAGCAAGAACAGACAACATAAAAAAAGACCAGGTCGACAAATATACAAAGCTGCGGTATGGACTCAGCATTTTGCACGTGGCATGAAATGAGCTCGACTTGAATGGTGATTGTCTCACACTTCAGGCTTCGGTGTTGCTGGCACTTCAAGTAAGAAATAAAATGTCTAATGACAGCTGCCAGTGTCTTCTATTCCTTATTGCTTTTATTTAGCATGTGCAGGGTGTGGGGGAGCTTAAAAACACAACTCTATAGGAGGCTTGTACTGCAACAGTCCTGTTAGAAAATAATAACAAAGATAGAGCTATATCATATAAATGTATTTCCTCCTCCCAAAAAAAAAAAGCAACAAAAAAGAAAAATGCATTGACTGTTAAACAGACGGCAACGTCAATAGTTAATTCAATAGCACCAATACCATCAATCTTCACGCTTAGAAAAACAAACAAAAGCAGTCTCCACTGCAGGCATGTAGTGTAATGACTCTGCCTGCAGGAGGCAGGCTTTCAAGGCCATTAAATCTTATTGCTGAAAAAAACAAACCAAAAAAAAAAAAAGTATATTAAAAAAAAAATGCCCTGGTCCAAGAAATATATATACTCTACTTTCAAATTCAGCAAATCGAACAAAGATTTCAGAAACAATTCACAAGAAACAGTTTTGTGTGAATCCATTGGCTCTAGTTCCAATAAACTGCAACATATACAAAAAGTAATCGGGCCACAACAGTGAGATGTGAAGAGTTCGCAAATTTGTGGGGGAATCCGTGCCCCAGGTCACAAACGCTGGCTATTTCCAGGTGGTCGGACAGACGGTGGTCGAACGGAGGCCATTGGAAGAATAAGCCACGTAAAGCTCAAGGACAAGTGCAAGAGAAGAGTCAGGGTATGTGTTTACAGAGGTCTGACCGACCGGTTCAAATCCGTGGATGCCGGCTGTGATTTCTTTTCGTCTTCAACAAGCTCATCAAAAACCTCCCTGTGGAAAAAGAAAAAAATATATATATATTTGTATTTTTGATAAGAAAGAATAAAAGTCCACACATCCAAAGGCTACAGCAGATCTGTTAAGGAGTAGTAATTATTCAATGACTGATAAGGGGAACTCTTACTTGTGCATATAAAAGAAAATGTAACCACTACTGTCTCTGTCACTCTGCACGGTGCTCTCTTGTGTTCTGGATACAGTCAGGTCGTTGTATGTAAACCAGGCCTGTTTTTTTACATCATACACATCGCTAATGTAATGACCTACACAAGAGAAAAATAAAATTAGTGAAATTGTAAAAAAAAATTAGAAATAATAACACTGGCTGTGCACTGATCAAACATATATGTGCAACTCACAAGCATAACTTTACAAATCCCAAAAGAAATTAGATACTTCCCACAAAATATCCAAGGATCCAATATTTTGCTTTTAATTGAGGGTCAAGGGCACAAAAAGACTTGTTAGTAGAAACAAAAGTTTGTTAAATCCAAGTTCTGTTTAAAAGCATTTAAAAAGTTAGGAGACAGCATTAGAAGCTATGGCTACTTTTACCAACAACATTTAAATAAATAGTTTTAACTGGAACTCTATATAAAGTAACATTTTTCTAAAAATAAAAGGGCTGGCTCCTTAAGGCTACAAATATTTGTCAGGCCCCAGAGATTTAACAGGGGACAACTTAGGTTGAAGAATAAAAAAAAGAAGACTTGTGTCCATCGGGTTCAACCCTTTCCATATGCCATGTTTACTGCTGTTGATCCAAAACAAGGCAAATAAAAAAAACCCTTTCAGCAATTTCGATTTCTCCTTTCAGAACAATGCCTCACATCACAGCAAACATGAATTATGTGAGCTGACACTACTGTATTCATGAGCACCGAGCGACTTCCATATATCTTATTGGTGAAAATGATCAGTTATCCAAAATACTTCTGGTCCCAAGCATTTTGGGTACGGGATACGCAACCTGTAAATGCGTTTATGACATTTGGAAAAGTTGTGTGAATGTAATTTTTTTGTTTTTGGAGGAGGTCAGTAATTAGGATAGCTATATGTTTTATTTAAAGCAGTCCAAATTGGCTTGACAGGCTAACTTACCAGAGGACGAGGAGCTCCCGATGTGGCTGACCACACTGATGAGTCGGTATGAATGAGGAAGCTCTCCGGCCTGCAGAAAGAAGTGGAGCACATTTAAAACCTGTGGATTATCCACTATGCCTGAGGCACACCTGCTCTTATTCTCTTACTGGGCACAGAAATATCTACGGTGTACAATCTAACATGGGTTTCCTAAGTAAAGACAGAGACACCAATCCTCTAAAATGTCAATAACTTGGTCTTCCATTTTCCCTGTCCAACATCATCTTTTACTGGTGTTACTCAGTTGAAACAAGAAGGGTATTTTCTTGTAGGAGAGATCATCTGCTTTTTATTCCTTGGATGAAACTCATATTGGAGATGAAAAAGAAAATATATGAAGGTTTAGCTGGGCCTTCACTTATTTGTGCTCTCTGGGAAGGGAAATTAATTATAACGTACCAACAGAGCAAACCCAGGCTACTAGAAACCTGTGTCCTAAACCATGTCTTGAAGCAGTGCTTCCTGGATTTCATTTATTCACCTCTGCATTCTTCTTAAGCTCCTTGGCCTCTGCCTCAGTGTACTCCATATCAAGGACATCTTCATTTCCTGAATCTTCATCAGACACCATGCCATCGATCAGTGAGCTGTTAAACTCTGTAAACACACAAAGATAAAGCAAAAATAAATTAATCATACATTGTAAGGGACGATGGAAGCAGAAAGGTTTTTGGCATTTAATGGTGCTTGCACTAATACCAAGACACCACGGAGTGTAAAAATCTCACCTTGCAAGCTCAGTTCAGTGGCTCGCTTCAAGTCATCATCCTCCTTCAGTTCCCGAGCCTCCTATACAAATACATTAAAGGGACAATAGTTACCAAGCTGCCCGACTTTTAAAAATGTTTTTTTTAAGGCCAATAATAAGAGCTTTCAAATCTCTTGGCCTAGCAGATGTATATAATGTTAAGTGCACACTGCTGAATCAGCCTCCCCAATAAATGCAAATCAAAACACAAAAAATACCTTTCCCAACAGAAAAAAAATGACAGAGCAGTTAGAAGACATTCATTAATTAGAAGAAAAAACTACCGCCATCACCTGAGAACGCCAAATTCTGCCAATTGTAATCTTATTTTCAATGTCACAAAAGGTACTTAAGTAGCCCACTGACTTTAAATGAGAATTAGGTGCACTTAACCGCATGTCATTTTGAAATCTTCATACATTTTTATGTCAATTTGTTTAGCAAATTAAAAAATGCTATTGGATGCATCAAAGTACATTTGGTGCCTGGAGTGTCCATTTAAGCAGAACTTCAACTGTGCTTATACCCGTCAAATATTAGGGGATATCCAACAATACATAGAAAGCCGCCATCTTTGAAGACGGGAACTTAAAACTTAAAGCCAAAGTAGCAGAGTTGGAAAAATTCTCCCATTCAGCTGCATTGAAGAATTTCTCCAACTCTGCTACTTTGGCCTAAAGTTTGAGATTCCCATCACAATTCCTTGCAACTCTCTCTTTATTGGGTAGAGCCTTATATGCCCAAATAAAAAGGCTGTATACAAAATAGTTTTTTTGATACATGGCATGAGAGTTCCAAACGCACAATGACTGGCGGAATAAAGCATGGCAGTTAGAAATAAAAGGTTGCCCATTAAGATCTTACTTGTTCCTGAAGAGATTGAGCAAGTGCCTGCTGAAGTTCTTGTTCCTCCCTCTCTCTCTCCAGATCGTACTGCAGCCAATCCACCTCATTCTGGGAGCCTTCGGGAGTCTTATTTTCTTTATTCTCATCATTGTCTTTTGCCATTTCACTGTACTGGACCACACCTGTTATAAGAAGAAAGCAAGCATAGGTTTAGACATGTACACACGCTGTGACTCTGGGATCGACATACAAGAAACATGCCTTGCCCATTGGAAGACAGAATGAGAATGAACCATTTCACACTAGGGATACCTGATTCTTTGCTAGCTTTGGCTTTCTCCTCCTCTGGCGGCTCCAGGTTGTCAGCAGGATCCTGCATGTCGTCATCTCCCCCGAAGCCGGTGTCCGGACTACTAGAGATTTTCTCTTCTTCTGCACAGTGTTCATTGAGCGATGCGTCCTTTTTGCTCATTTCCATCACAGCCGCCACCAATTCCTCATCATTCATGGCTTCAAAGCACGAATCCTCCATCTCTAAACACTTAGAACCTTCCACTGCAGGTCTCTATTGCACCAAGAGAAAATAAAAAGGCTGTTCACATGGCTTGTTGGTTATTTGGGATAATTTAGCGCGACAATGTAACAGGAGACTGACTCCTAATCCCGCGCCCTTGATTCATTTGGAACAATGCTTGCACGGAAATATCTTGGACTAAAAGAAGAAATATTGCCATGTCTTCATCCCGGTAAAGCACAATCTAATCATTTTAATAAATACAGTACCTTTTCCTGGTCTTCAGTAAGCGGGTCCTTTGGTTGGGGGTCACAAGACCTTAGGCTTTGAGAGACACAGCGCTTCAATTGTTCATCTTCACTTTCAGAATCCAAGTAAATGGGAAGATTGTTGGTAGATTTAAAGGTATGCTTCCTACGTACAAATAAAGACATTAAAAAAATGAGAATACAAAAAAGGACTACAGAATATCCTGCATTTCTCCCCCTAGCCAATATATTTTACACTAAACAGTCTACCCACTGGTGCTTCACTGTATTCTTTTTTTCATTGTACATTAGCGGTGTTGGCAGATGAGCACTTTTTTTGTTTGTTCCTCCATTACAAATCAACAGTGCTTTCAAAAGCTACAACAACTGCATGTGTGTGTCTCTGTCATTCAAATTAATCCAAAACACAACAGATGCATTCTTGGTTAACTTTTTTTTTCCCACCCTAGCCACACGTACCTGAGAGGGGTTGATGTGCTCATGGAGGAGGAATTTACAATTTGTGATGTTTTTAGTGGCCGTGAGTTCCTGTACATAATGTAAGAAACATGATGTAATTATCAACATACCAAAGAATACAAAACGGAAATGAAATAGTGCAATGAACTATGATGGAGATGTCTACATACATGGCTATCTGTGCGTTCCAGCCCAAGGTCAAAGGAGGGTGAGTGTTCTCTGTGCAGTGCGATGACAAAGTGAGATATCGAGGGATGGCGACTTGCTGGCCCACTTTGTTATTGAGCGACAAGACCACATTAAAGCTGTACCTTTTCAGATGGAGGATAAGAACCCTGGGTCAAGAGAAACGTAAAAAAAAATAAAGTCAGGGCATAAAAAACAAACAATTTAATGCATCTAAGAAATAAAAATGTATGTAACAAATGTACACAGAGCACAAAATGTAAAGTACTCAACTCCTCAACAGATACCTAAACCCAGATACTGTTTAAATGAAAGCAAATTGATTCAGTCAAGGGGTTTACAGGCACCCACAGTTTAATTACTGCTTTTGAGACCCTGCTCTTTGTTTATAAACCTCATTAGGTATTTATTCTTCTCTAGTATAATTGGCTGTCCTTCCTTCTGTAGGCACCTAATCTCCGAGATCATCAGGTGCACAAAAAAGGAAGAAAAACACCTACCTGGGCAACCGGCTGAATTTATGAATTACTGTCGCAGATTTCCCATTACACTTCTCACAACAATATTCAAGATCTTCCATCTGTGGAAAGAGAAATGAACTATAAAAACACGCAGCTTAACGGCGGTCAACATAGTAGAGTTTTTACTTTTTTTTGTGAGTGTGTAAACCTAGCACAGGAAGAGGTTTGGAATGTTCTACTCTAAATAAAACCTTTCACTTTGTTCCCTACTAGAACAACAGAATGTAACATTTTATGAAATCTATTAACGAGTCCCAAGTGTACATTTCTTTTACAAAAAAAGATACACTGATAGAAGAAAAAAAAAAAAAAAAAGTGTTCACAGACAAGAATCAGATACAGGTAATGAAAACGTAAATTACATACAAATTCAACAGTAGGATTTTGTAAATAGATATAAAAAAAAAAATGCTTTTAATAGTAGTAAAATAATAGAAAAAAAAGAAATGTGCATCTTTGTGATGGTTTAAAAGTAGTGGTGGTTAGTGAGCAAATACCAAAAAACAAGAATTAAAATTGAGGCAAAACCGGTGTATAAAAAAAATAAAAGTGCAAATTAAATTACAAGGTGGTGGCAAAATTAGGGCATAATAATTGCAGAATGGTAGCTCTATCAAGGAACAATATGCAAATAAAAACCTATATAAAAAGTCATCTTGTGAAACAGCCTACAACGGAAGGAAGAAAATGATTACCCAGATAATAATTTCTCACAGTAATTGCTAAATCCTAACTCCCGTAATTTCTCCCCACCAAAATAATATTCAAAATATACATTGCAAGAAAGAAGGCTGTAAAATACCCAATGGACATTCCACCACCGCTTTAAAAAAAAAAGCGAGTGTGCGGCTTTCTCAAGGGCTGACTATCGTTTTAACGCATCACTGACCGCAAGGGACAGTCAGGGGTACAATAGCACACTGTAAGATCTACTTGTATCCCATGTGCCACTCGTATATAGTTTGTCATATTGATTTTGCCTTAATATTCCACAATTCGTGAGATACATTCTGAGCTGCCAAGCTGCCTTTATCCTGTGTAACACTGGTGCATTGAAAGCATGGTTTGCAGTGGCCTCCGTTTTGTTTATACATCACACCTTCCTCGATTACCCATTTAGAGTGTGCAGCAGCTCTATTTATAATAAAAAGCTAATTTGTAAATATTTCCAGAACTTAGGCCTGTTGGGCCTCAAAGCCTTATCAGACTGAATATCTTGGACTACCGAATAACCAATGATCCCCAGCTTTAACAGTTTATGGGACTTTTCTTGTAAGAAAACCCTGGGTTCATTCATATAACAATCACTATCTATTACTGTCAGAAACTATCATTAGTGCAATTTGTTTTACAAGATGACTCTATATACTACCATTCTGTAATTATTATACCATCATTTTGTGATCATCTATTGTTTTAATTTGCACCTTTTTTTACACTTGCGGTTCAATTTAATCTATTTTTACTAGTTTCTTTTAGTATTTGCTCACAATACACCATCACTTTTAAACCATCACCAAGAAGCGATATTTCTTCGCTTTTATTGTTTTACCACCATTATTATTAGAAGCAGAGTTTTAATATTTACTAGACCCAACCCTCAAGTTCAAACTTTTCTTTTACAAAATCGATCACACGCAAGACAAGCAATAGATACACATGATATCATGTAACAGATTACATACTCTGAAAAAAAGGTCTAAGGAATCCTGAATGGACCTGCAGGGTAACAATTTCTTTCTTCGGGGAAGATCAATGGAAAGGTCATTAAACTGTTCACGCTTGGTCACAGTTTCACCACACCTGTGCATGCAAAAATATCAGTCAAAAATATATACATTATTTATATACGTGTCTATTCACGAAACAGGAAAGTGGCAACAATTAGACAGAAAGTGTGTGTGATGGGGGGTGGCAGTAGGGTGAGAGAAGCTTTTTTTATACTGCATATTTCTTGATTTGAATTTGATGCTGTACAGCACAAAGAGGTAAATATATCAATGGCCAGGTTTCGAATAAACATAAAATCAATACATGCGACAATAAACTACACAAAATGTTCTTACATTTTACAGATGATTGAATGTTGCACCTCAAACTCAAAATTGCAGATCACCGGGCAGGTGTACACCCGTGTGGCAGAAGTGTCATCACTGGGCTTTCCACCCAAGATATCATCTCCTGATGAAGGTTCAGTCTTCCAGGTTTTGTTTAGTTTGCCCATGTCTTCTTTCAGCTGATCAAGGCACTGACTCAAGAACTCGTGGGCATCCTACAAAACAGCAGACACTTAAGATCATCCAATGGGTAAAGCTAATAAAAAGTACATGCTAGATGCCAACTCCAAAAAAGAAAACAGTTTCACTCTATTTGTATTCAGCTTACTGCACACAAAGACAATTGTCTTTACACAAATAACCACTTTGGCCTTCATTTTGCCAAATAATTATTCACTCTTTAACAGTGATGACTGCATGGAATGTCATCGGCTCCTAAAGGTACGGTAATGTCAACGTCGCAAAACTAAAAATCAATTGGCCCTAGTTTGCTGGCTTTTTCCCTTTTAAAATGATCAAGCATGTATCAGGAATCTTGCTTCCTTCAGTGTCTGCTAGTGGGTGTGGTCTGTGAAGGCACTCTCCGATTGGTTTATCAGTCTGCTGAGACAAGATCCAATTCACGGAGTACCACTGACAACGGCTTGCCTACCTGGCTGCAAGACCAATAGGGAATAAGTCCCGTTAGCTGACCGCACACGGCCAATTGCACAAATTCCAGGAAGCATGTCTGCTAGTGCTTAATGTCTATCATGCTATACTAGTCATATTTTCCAAACAAAGAATGATAGAGAATTTTAAGAAGCAAATTAGTTTATACAACAACAGGTCCAAATTAATAGGCATTAAGGGTTTAAAGGGAGTTTAGCTGCATGCGACAGTGAACATGAAACACAGTTGTGCTGTGAAATAGCACAGCTACAGAATATGTCAGTCCTGGGGGAGAAGGTTTACCCATCCAAAGTACACTTACATTTTGCATGTAGCCCGAGAACCTCTCTGCCGTGGCAGATATGGCATTCTTTACTTTTTTAAGAAGCTCTTTCTTCATCTCTGGGCTACAGACATCCTTCCTGGCCAGCAAAAGAGCAAAACGTCTGCAACACAGGAGAGGTTTGTGTTATTTCTCTATAACAAATATTGGAAACTGCACTCTAGAATATGCTGTGTGTTTGGGGCATGGATTAAGGAACTAGACACCACAAACTACTACCAGAACTTATTAAAGGCGATGAAAGAAAAATGATGCAGAGCATCCGGTCAAACAAGGCTGATTCAACTCACGCATTTCAGGGTTTATAGCAGTTCAATAGAGAGGAAAATATTTTATAGCGTGTTGGCGAACTAGAAAAATGTATGGCTCATGAGACAACTGCAATAAGATATGGTCTTTCTGAATTAACAACAATAAAAAAAAAAGTCCAATATGCATAATATACATTGAACAAAGGGGGACATGTATGAATAATGGTGCGGTGTATGCTCTTGCACCTGTATGGCCTGTATAAAACGGTCAAAAGGGATTTTATAAACAAGAGAAAAAGGGTCAAAACTGCTACTTGTTTGGTCGGTGCAGAAAAAGCCAGGTTAGGATTGGAAGAGAATCAAAGAGTCAAAAAAAGTGCTCTAAAATAGGCTAAAATTGTGACTTTTTCATAAATATTATGCAACAACATTTTTACATAATTAAAATCGCTTGTCTTTTTTATTTTGCCACAGCTGGTGCAATGTGTTTTTTTTGTCGGAAATCAGCAATATATTTTATTTATTTTTTATATCAGTATGGCACAATCACAATTATGGTGCAATCAACCCCTATAATAGCTTCTATAATCCCTCACAACACATATTGCTAGGATGGAGCTCGGCTGAAACATTCAATGTACCTGATCAATGCATTCAGTGGAATTTTCTTATAGGGAATTCCTTGCCGGAGTAAATCATTGGCAAATGGCTGAAGGGAAAATAGGGATTGTAATATTGCATTCATGTAGCAGGTATTCCCCAAATTGGAAAATCTAAAGAAAAAAAAAGAAAAAGCATAAAGACAACTTCAGCAGCAGTGTTAAATACAAGACTACACAAAAAATGTACACCAGAGGTCAATCAAAAGGAATCATTGAAATAGGAAATTGAGTCATTGACCCAATTTGTATTTCAAGATAAAATTATTAATATCATCTAGTGCCCAATTTTCTTACACGCCAACAAATCCTATGTCACAGGTTGCGGGCGTGTCAGGTGTCCTTTGGAGATTCTTTGCTTTGGTTATTTCATTAAACACAAAGGCAGCAGGAGGGGAAAGTACTGTGTCAGCATTGCTTACAGAAAGAATTCCTAAAACTTGGAACAGAAAACCCCCACCCCTTTTGGCACCGATTTTGACAGACTGCAATCAACGATTGTAGCATTACAACTCCCACCAACCTCAACCAATGAGACAAACCAAGAGAAAGAGAGACAGTAAAGCATGCTTTACTATCAGGGATGAACGGTCACTTACAGTTACACTTACAGTTACACTTATTAACATCAAACTGGGTAAAGAGGGCAGCAATTCGTAAATCCATCCCCACTCTCACCCACATAGCTGGATCTACTTTTGGAATGGTATTATTGAACGCAAGTATCCATTGTGCTTGTGTAATAGAAGCAGAGCATTTTACCATCTCCTAGCTTGTAGAGTACTACCAACATATACGAATATATTAATACCCACCCCTGAAGCTGTTGAGGCTGTGGATGTGTTGATAGCACTCTTTGTTTGTTCCATCCGGTGTAGTCTTGATTGGGTTTCAGTTTTTTTGCCGATAGGGGGCTGGGTTGGGAAGGGAGGATTAAACTTCTTTTAGCCGATGGTGGCTGATGAGACCCAGAAGACCTGGTTGGAAAAAAAAACCAAAACATTAAAAACATTGCCAGTAGCCAATTGAAATGCCCCATAACTCAAACCGGGATATCTGCAGGCGTCACACTGTGTTCTTACCTCTCTGCATACACATTGCCAGCAGTATAATCCTTTGTGCCTAACCTGCTGCTATAGAAAGATGATGATTGCAATGGCATCAACCCTGAAAAAAGGAGAAACCATTACAGAAGTGCATGAGTGTGACTGACATTGGCAAGATCAATGCAATTACCGCTTAGTCATTTAGTGTTACCAACCTGGTCTGTTCTCTTCAGCCTGTTTTAGATTCAGCTGTTTCTCGCGGCTGCTACTTAAAAATTTCCGTCCCAATTCCGATTGAACCTTATTCGTACTAGAGAACAAAATAAAAAAACAGTACATTAGGTTTAAATAAAAAAAAAAACATTAAACATTTATTAAAAAGGGAATTGCTCCACTCCCATTTGTATTAACCGTTTTTATTCCATAAATCATGCATGAACAATGTAAATGGGTCACATGCATAATGCGAATGAATCATGTCTGAAATTCAGCAAAGTCAATTTGAAAATGTACAATATATTTACAGATAATTGTTTAGAAGGAGAACACAGGGTACCACTTAATATGATGACGCAAACAGAAAACAAAGTATTCATGCTTCTTAGTCACAAGTAAATGATACCAACTTGCAATTGGGCTGTGTTAATCCAGCCCTTAAGAATAGGATATAGACTTTCACATGTACAAACGAAAGAGGACATCAGAAACTTAATTGTCCAAAATTAGTTCTTTTTTTATATAAAGACAGTGCGGTTTTACGGATGTTAGAAACATAGAATGTGTCGGCAGATAAGAACCATTCGGTCCATCTAGTCTGCCCAATTTTTTTTTTTTTTGAGTACTTTTATTAGTCCCCCGTTCCCGGTCTTTTAGCTAGGATAGCATTGTGTCTATCCCACGCATGCTTAAAATCCTTGACTGTGTTTACCTCTACCACTTCTGCTGGCAGGCTATTCCATACATCCACTACCCTCTCAGTAAAGTAATACTTCCTGATATTACTTTTAAATCATTGCCCCTCTAATTTAAGACTTTGTCCTCTAGTTGTGGTAGTTTTTCTTCTTTTAAATATACTCTCTTCCTTTACTGTGTTGATTCCCTTTATGTATGTAAATGTTTCTATCATATCCCCCCTGTTACGTCTTTCCTCCAAGCTATACATGTTAAGATGCTTTAACCTTTCCTGGTAAGTTTTATCCTTCAACCCATGAACCAGTTTAGTAGCCCTTCTCTGAACTCTCTCCAAAGTATCAATATCCTTCTGGACATACGGTCTCCAGTACTGCGTGCAATACTCCAAGTGAGGTCTCACCAGTGCTCTGTACAATGGCATGTGCACTTCCCTCTTCCTACTGCTAATACCTCTCCCTATGCAACCAAGCATTCTGCTAGCATTTCCTGCTGCTCTATTGCATTGCCTACCTACCTTCAAGTCCTCTGAAATTATTACTCCTAAATCCCTTTCCTCAGATGTTGAGGTTAGGACTGTACCAAATAGTCTATATTCTGCTTTTGGGTTTTTACGCCCAAGGTGCATAATCTTGCACTTGTCCACATTAAATGTCAGTTGCCACTGCTCTGACCATTTTTCTAGTTTAGCTAAATCATTTGCCATTTGGCTTATCCCTCCATGAATATCAACCCTGCTGCAAATCTTTGTATCATCAGCAAAAAGACATACTTTGCCAACAAGACCTTCTGCAATATCGCTAATAAAAATATTAAAGAGAATGGGTCCAAGAACAGATCCCTGGTGACCGTACACCTGCAGAACAGCTTTCATTTAAACAATATTCAAACACTGATGGAACAAGACTGATTAAATGATTGGGTTCTATTATGTGTGTGACGAGATCACCAAAATGATCTAATAAACGTGACATTAAATGGGTATTTAAAAGGTCATGAACTGAAACCCTAGAGGCAAAAAAACAAATACCCCACCAAAACCCGAGGTAAGCCATGAGCTACAGCCTTAAGCCATTTAGCCAAGCAAATCAAAGCCAAAACTCCAAGCAACCCTGGACCCATCTGACGAACAGTTTGAGCAAAACACATACGTGGATGCATCATTCTCTTTAGGGTAATCTTCGCCTATCTCGGGGCTCGGAGTCAGCATTCGCTTCCTTTTTTCACTCCTGCGAGTGAAAAACATAATTCGATTTGACCCAGGTTAATCCCAAGTCTGCGGAATACACCAGATCTCACAAATATGTTAAGAGGCCAAACCAGAGCAAAGAATGTCTAAGTATAACTCCATGCCAGGGAAATTAGGTTTACATACTGCTAATGGATCTTTGCTTGTTTTGCAGACTAAGCAAGAACATAACCCAGATTTCTGCATCAGTGTTAAAATACTTTACACGTAACACCGTAGAAGCACTGCACATTTGGTTTTCATTCACAGATTGAAGCAACAATTTGGTGTCTGGAGTTTAGTCTTTGATAGCTGAACATTTTTAACATAAAATGTATTTGGATGAGATATTGAAAATTTGACACATACTTGAAAAATACTAGTTACCACTAGTTTCTTTTGAGCATATAAGTACTTGACTTTCTAAACATTGCATAAGGCAACGCTTGATGAATTTCATTTAGTTTAAGTATCCAGCTTTAAAAATGCCAGAAAACAGCACACACACAGTCATGTACAGTCACACATTAGACAGAGAGACAGCCACGTACACAGGGGCAGACAGTCACAAGCCAGCTGTTTTTTGAAGAAAAAAAAGGGACCCCCTTCCTGCTGTTTTACCTCATTGCAGGAGAGGGGACCAACTTTTCATCTTGCCATGTGCCATCACCTTAACACTTTAAAGCGTGATTCGGCAGAGTTGGCAGTCTGTGCAACCGGCACAGACTTTGCCCCTTCGTGCCGAACTTTCTTTGAGTGAAAAAAAATCAGTTTCAGGGGCACAATGTAGATGGCAATATCCAGGTGACAGGTCTCATATCTTGGTCGAGCCCTGGTATAAGGTCAGTTCATATGTGATCATTTAATAATTATTAGGTTTAGATCCACTTTCTTCTACTGTAAAGAATTTAAAAAAAAAACCACCCCAAAAATATTAACCTGCTCGTGTAAAAAAAAAAAACAAAACAAAACAAATTATATTTTGAGGGGTGAGGAAACTGCATTTCAGATATGTTAATACCTGTTTTCCAACAGACCCGTTCTTTGGGGTGTGGACGTTACAGGAGAAACTCCAACCCGACCTGGTGTGATGCTTCCTGGCGAGGTTTTAACTGGCACCTTTCCCATGGTGGTTAGTGTCCTTTTGACTGGAGTTTCTTCTTTATTGTCAAAGCTTACCCTCTTCGTGGGGGTCTTTAAATGCACAATGAAAAGCAACATTAAATCTCACAATGCATTACAATCTTGTACACATAAGACCATAAAAGAAAAACAAAAACAAAAAATAAAGTTCATTGTCACCTGGCTTTTGATGTTTGATAGTGGTCGGTTTATTTCCCTTTGGGTGCTTCTACTGCCCAAAATGCCGCCAAAGCTCCCAGATCCTTGGGCAGGTTTTACTGGTAATAACATAACAGCTTAAATTAATTCCATGAATATTATTCCAGTTTATGGTACAATAAAATGGCGTGTGACAATGTTTTGCAGTAAGAACAATGAGCATAAAAATGACGTATACATTGCAAGTAAATACATCTGTTGTAGCAGCTCTTTTGCATAACACGCCACAAGGTGATGTCACAAATAGGCGATATCACCAAGATATGCTTCAGATCATTAGTCGAATTGCAAAAAAAAAAAAAATGATTATACATGTCCTATATATTACCCTATTAATTCTGTGCTGGACCCCTCACAAAAGTGTGCACCGATTACAATTACAACTACAGTGTCCACAATTGCATGCCACAAAAAAGTATGAATGACCACTCCAGACTCTGGTATATACTGCCATTAGCTGTAGGACAGCTGTCTGCCGATCCACAATTTTGGCCCCAAATGCCAACGGCATATTAAGCACTTTAGGATTAAATATCTTTCAGAGCAGGAAAACGCAGACCCATCATTCACGGTCACCTTATTTTTTGTTTTTTTATTGCAAAGTCTTTGTCAAGATGAGAGAGAGAGAGACATATCCCTTTACACGGTATAGAATTATACAGAGACAATAAAAAAACAAAGCCAGCCCTAAAGGATGTAACCTACTTGGGAGGAGCCCCTACAGGTGCAGCAAGCAGGTACCTATATCTGACCATACCTTATGCAAAAAACAGAGATGCTCCTCCTAAGTAGGTTACATCAGGGCCAGATACAAAAAAAAAAAAGCTGTGTTTTGGTGCTTGCGTCTCTTACGAACGCAATTACCATATTTTGTGAAGTGGTTAAAGAGAGCTTTGCTTAACAGTGTATAATTGTCAATTAATTATCTTGAGATTTAAAAGATACAGTGCAGGTTAAATAACAGCTGAGATCTTTGCCTATTATACACAGCTTCATCCAATTGTGAGCATATAGACACCCTGGGATTATCCTTTCCTTTAGATAAAAAGTATCCACTGCTTACCTGCTTGAGCTTTGTCAACGGAGTCTAGAAAGTGTTTCAATTCCTCGGCATCGTTGCATGGAATTTTATCGATAGTCAAGGAGCTGGCATCTTTCAAGGTTAGCATGAGTCGAGACTGCTTCATCCCAATGGGTCTCAGAACAACATTTTTAATATTGTGATTTAGCTACAAAAGAAATAATTTTGTGTCAGTTACAACTCACAAATGGACATCTGCTTGTTTAAAGTCAGTGTTTTTCCAAGCGCTCAAATAAACACACCTTATGACGAGAAAAAAAAAAAAAAAGGGGTCATTTTCAAAGACAGAAGAAAAACCCTGTCAGTTCATCAAAAGCAGTTTAATAAAATGTGCCTTCACCCCAGGGCAGGTCTAATGTATGTAGACTTCAGGAGCCTGGAAGTCTATATGTACACGACCATAAAAAAAAAAAAAAAAAAAAAAAAAGCAAATTCTTAGGAGAGCTACTTGCTTATGGAGATTTGTCCAACACTGACTTAGCCACTTCCCCTACCATCCTCCTTTAAAAATAGGACTTATGACTAGTGTCTATATTTTGTGATTTGCTAGCTAGCTTTTCCAAAGAATGGCATGCAGTGCATCTAGCAAGTATTTTTACAGACCATTGATGGGTAATATTTGGAACTTTAGCTGATGTGGATTACACTCCCAGCATCATGGGAAACATAGTCAACAAGATCTATTTTGCTTACAGTTAGAAACCAAATTATGTGCATAAAAAAAACCCAACTCTTTCAAAATCCCAATTTTCACCTAAATTAAAATGTTATCACCTGGAATTTTGCTGGTGCTCCTCCTGCATTGAAATGTACAACCAGGCTGAATTTACTGTCCTTCTCAACAACTTCACAGCTGCCTTCCTTCCATTTTGATGTTCCCATATTGAGACAGTGGATCCGGATCGGACCCCGCAAACAAAGGGAAGCCATTTAGGTATATTAGATCCAAAAATATATATATATGCAGACGACAAAAAACCTGGAGTAAAACAGATCAAATAGTTTGTGTTAGAATACAAACTGGGCCAAAATAGAGCATACTGCTGTATCTGTGCATGTACAAACAGATCATAACACCATGGTCTGCAAATATAAAAAGACAAAACAGCTGGGATGAGAGTAACACTATTGGGCAGACCTATAATGTGGACCAAGGCATCAGTCTACAAATGTTTAACTAAGTAAAGGCACAGCAGGTAAAGTGAGGTTGCTGCTAAATAGATTTTGGTGAATATAAGGTTAAAAGCATCAAAATAGATCAGATAATTAGTTTGTCATCTGCAATTAGCCAGATATTTGTGTTAACCAGGTCTTAGCCAGATGTATGGATAGATTCATATGTAATGGCATACACTGCAGGACAAAACAGGTCAATTCTGCGATATGGTTTATAGGAGCCATTTTTCCATTACTCCCAGGGTTTAATGTACATGTTTGTAATATGAAGGGAAACGGACAAAACTGAACTGCATGGGTCAACTTTTTATTGTAATTTGGAGGTTGTTACGGTAAGAAGGATATTGATACTTTGGAGAGAGTTCAGAGAAGGGCTACTAAACTGGTTCATGGGTTGAAGGATAAAACTTACCAGGAAAGGTTAAAGCATCTTAACATGTATAGCTTGGAGGAAAGACATAACAGGGGGGATATGATAGAAACATTTAAATACATAAAGGGAATCAACACAGTAAAGGAAGAGAGTATATTTAAAAGAAGAAAAACTACCACAACTAGAGGACATAGTCTTAAATTAGAGGGGCAACGATTTAAAAGTAATATCAGGAAGTATTACTTTACTGAGAGGGTAGTGGATGTATGGAATAGCCTGCCAGCAGAAGTGGTAGAGGTAAACACAGTCAAGGATTTTAAGCATGCGTGGGATAGACACAAGGCTTTCCTAGCTATAAGACTGGGAACTGGGGACTTATAAAAGTACTCAAAAAAATTGGGCAGACTAGATGGACCGAATGGTTCTTATCTGCCGACACATTCTATGTTTCTATGTTTCTATGTAACAGACACTTCCTGTCACATGGTAATGTTGGGAGGGTATTTATACCAATATACTAGTTGATAAATAATAGTGCTTAAAGAAAGTCATGGTACCGGACGAATGCAACCACTTAACATAAGGAGGGATTTTACTTTAAAAGACCGGATAACCTGCAGAGACCCCCTTCCGGACACCTTTGCAGACTTGAGATCTGAAACCAGGGGCTCCAAATGTTGTTCTTAGAAAGCCCCTATGAGGTAATATTTAATTTGTCTTGTGTGTCTAAGCAGCAGTGGGAGGAAATTACATGTATTTGACGTGGACACAATACCATTGTTTAATGTGGCAATCTTTACAACTGTTTTTCTGCTTTGCTGGTTCATCTTAATACAAGGAAGTTTTATTATTAGTTACAAATAGTCAAATTAGGACATTTTTAAATAGCAAAACAATTCAAGTAAAGAAAATTTAATTCATTAAGTTCGTGGTGCAGAACAGTAATGCACCTCTCCTTTACAAACAAAATAAATGCAAGAGTTTTGTTTATAAAGGAGAATAATTGTGGGTTTTTTTGCATGGTTTGTTTCCCCAGCACTCATATTGGCTCATGATTGGCAGATTGCATGTCAGGTGTTTTTTTTTTGTGATTTTTAGACTATTCTTTACATGTCAAAACTATTTGAGATACTATAATCAAGTCAGATGGTAAACATGTAACAAGGCTGTGATGTCATTGCAGTATCATCAATTAAGTGGCCTCATAACCTAAAATTAGGAAAAGCACTGGCCATTTATTTTAGACCATTTGATCATGCCTGAAAAATAGTTGAGCACTTGGAACCCAAAAAATAAGTTTGAGGAAGGTATCCACTTAATTAGTGCACAATACAATTATCTTACAGTAATGATGAATAGCTGAAATGGGGGCCATATAACAGATAATCTATAAAACGCAGTGACCAACCCCCCAAACAAACCCCAATAGGTCAATATTTAAGGTGCCAAGTAAATAAAACCTTTTAATAAAATGCCCTGATGACCAATAAAGTGATGCAGCATATTAATGTATAATAAATGCACTGCAGCCTCTTAACATAATAAAAATAACTTGTAATTAAATCATGAAGCAGTGAGCTGGTATGTGACCCAAATAGTTGGTAAGGGAACAAAACAATGGTCACTTTGTAGACAAAGTAACTAGTATTACAGCTAACTAACCCCCCCTGTGATTTCAATCTGCAGGGGGACATCAGCCAGGTATATTTCCAGAATCCTTTTCCCGGCAGAGGTGGTAATTTCAAATCTGCAATAAGATTCTTGTGACTCTATATCCGCAGAATAGTTTACATCCCCACTGAGATATGTTTACAAACAGGGTATGTGTGTAGTGTAAACTCAGCTCCTATGAGCAGCAGCCATTACCACCACCCTAATTCACACTCTACCTGCCATTGCTCAGGTATGATTGCCTGCTCAGGTGGCCACATGTATACCACCACCCCCCGGGGAAGTTGTCAGAGTACTGAAGACCTTAGCATGGGCCAGTCTCCCTCCTCGGGATAGCGGGTCTCCTCATGGATCTTACCTCCTTCGCGGAGGATCCTTCCCGTGTACGCCCGGAGCCTGAGCCCCAGCTCCTGTCACAGCGCAGAGAAATTGGCGGGAAACTGCGAAATCTTTTTTTTTTTTTTTTTCCCCTCACCCTGGAAAGAGCGCCACAAGCAGCAAGTCGCGGCGGTGGGGGAGTGACGTCAAGGCGCGGCGCGCGCCGATGACGCCGCAGCGAGACGGCCTTCTGCGTGTTTTTCCTTATTTTCTAACGGGGCGGCATTCGTTAACTTCCCTCGCTCGGTAAAGGCATTATCGCCGGGTTAAGGGACGCCTGGGAATGTTTACGCCGCCGACTGGCCTGTCGAGATGCGGTCGCGGGAATAGGGGGGGTTTGTGTGGGTTCAAGGGTCACGTCGCGCGATGACGCGGCGGTGGAGGAAGAGGGCGGGGCGCCGGTTGTTGTGGTGACGGAGAGGCGGGGTCAGAGGTGAGCAGCCGCGCGGGAGGAGGAGAAAGGAGAGACCCTGGGCTCGGGCTCTGAACATGCACAGCCTGGCCACGGCGGCGGTAAGTGTCCGGGGAGAGCCTGGGGCAGCGGGCTGTAACGTAGGCCTAGGAATGTCAGAGGCCGGACTGGGTGTCATGGCCGTCGCTGGGGTGTAAGAGGCCTGGCAAGGGTACAGGCCGGGAGGCAGAGGCTTGGCATGGGGTTATAGGTAGGCCCAGGCACTTGTCAAGGGGGTAATTAAGACGCCACTAGTGGTATTGGAGTGAGGGGGTTCCATAAAAGGCTTTATATTAAGTTATTCATTGTGAGGGGCTTCCTTGTATTCAATGGACTAATTCTGCTCTACTCTACTCGGATTTCAATATTGTGGTATATTTGAGTTATTGCATTTCCAGGTTTCTGACCACAGCTGGGAAATATAATTATTTCTGTGTTTTGAAATGTTAGTCTGAAGCACCAGTGTTATTATTATTTTTAATTGATGACAGGCTATTATTTTCAGCCACGCACTAAATCCACAAATTTGAATTAATTTGGCAAAAGGGGGACAAAATAATAATTTCTACATTACACATTGTAGACCATCACAGCTTCTAATTATCTGATGGCTAGTTAATGTTGGCGCTATGGACTTGCACAACTATTTGGGCAGTTCTCCTAATGCCCCCCTCGTCCCTTGTTTACAGCTATGTGTGGTCCTTTTTTTTTATTTATTTATTTATTTATTTTTATAGGTCTGTAGTAATCAAAGCAGAAAGAATATGCCTTGGGCAGTTGTTATAAATTTTTTATAATGTATATTCTTCACTCTATTATTGTAAAGTGTACTTTGGTTGTTCCATCATATTCTGCAGCACTATACAAATAACTATCCAGCTATGTCCTGAATTAACTCCTGCTTTGTCTGTGCAAAATTATGTACTTGCCAGGTTTTTAGAATCCTTGGCTTCTGGGATGTCTCAAGCCTGTTTCTTTCCTGTTCAACTGACTTGAATAGTGTATGGAACTGGAATAATTTAATTCCTCCTCCTTCACTAGGTCGTTCACTGAACCTCTGGTTGATAGGTGATAAAGCTTCGCCTTAGATCAAACGTCCAGATCCAGGATGGTTTAAAAAAAAAAATCCTTTAGTTGATGTAAAGTCAAGTGTGATTTATAAAAGTTGTTGCATGCTGAAACACCATCTAATAGTGGAAAAATCTCTGCAAACTCCATTTACTTCTTGACAAAAGTTTGGCAGTTGCACTACCTGTAAATAAAAAAAAAAGCTGTTCTCTTAATAATTGTGTTCTGCCATGTTAGCCTGTGCCAGCAGCACTTGCCCAGGTGGATCGAGAGAAGATTTATCAATGGATTAATGAACTGTCAAGTCCAGATACCCGTGAGAATGCCTTATTGGAGCTTAGCAAGAAGCGTGAATCTGTTCCAGACCTTGCACCAATGCTATGGCACTCATTTGGCACCATTGCAGCACTTCTACAGGTTTGTGTACATTTTGGTTTAATACATGAGCAGTGTATATAATATATAATTGGTGTTATGTTTCTTTATTGTCCCATTAGCATCCCCACCCTCTGACTGGTACCCTCCATGCTTCCCTGTGAATCTAGAATGGTTATCTGGTCGATGACTACACAGAGATTCTCTATTTTCCATGTAATCAATAGAGGTGTATATATACAATAATCACCTTGGCTACTAAATAAAAATATAATGTAATAAGATTGATATAAACACACTCCTCCGATGAAAGGCAAATATAACACTGGTTGTCAGTGCCATCTAGTGCTAATAATTCAAATGGCAGAGGAATACATGTCAAATCAGCTACTTATGTGGGTTGGTTAGTGAGGAGAAACATGGAACAATTGCTTCTAAAAGTTAAAAATGTCAGATAAAGGACAAAAATAAAAGAACAGCGTATAATGATTCCACTTCAAAGCAAGAGCCCCATGTTTGTGACCTGAGCAAGATTTCCACCCTACTTGGTGGAGCGGCTTGTTTGATTCTGGTCTATACTTTGTGTTGGCAGAATTGCGAGCAAATGCATAAATACATCACCTTATCACTTAATATGCAAATTACACATTTCACATAAATTGGTCAATTTGCATATGAAGCCACAGGTGATGTCTGTGGTGTCTCTCATAATGGCGTTTAAAACCTTTTTTTTTTTTTTCCCCTCTCTTAAAGAATTTGCTCCCTGCTAACGCAATGTCATAGCTCCCAACTCTTGCCCCCAGCATATTGGGATACCGAGGGTAGAACTTGTGAGGTCGAGGATCAACTCTATCATGCGTGGGTGCTTTCGCTCACACTAGCAGAGCTACTGTGCAGTAGCCAGTTTCCAGTGTACTAGACACCGGAATCAATCGCACCATTTGTCATGCAGCATCAATCAACTCCTATAGATCAAACGTGCGGCCATTTTCACAGAAGGGTTAATAATGGTTTGGCACAACCTTGCTTTATTTGCTTCCGCAGGGAGGAGAGAGCTATTAA
This sequence comes from Pelodytes ibericus, assembly GCA_036172795.1. Classification (NCBI taxonomy): domain Eukaryota; kingdom Metazoa; phylum Chordata; class Amphibia; order Anura; family Pelodytidae; genus Pelodytes; species Pelodytes ibericus. The sequence goes on along the minus strand of CM069864.1, from coordinate 15,949,142 downwards.
AATAATTTGTAGTGATATTTGTTGAAAGATTTTGTTGCCTGAACTGGCAGACATTTTGAAAATGGGAGCTTTATTTACCAATGTAGCCCCTGTGTAGCATTGTGCAAGTAAGTCTTCTATGCTTAGTTTTTGGTTTGCTGGGAAATCGTTATTTCTTTGTTCTGTGGGACTTGGCAAAGTATCTGATGCATGTTGCCTGGTAGATGAAGTAGATGACGTTCCATTTGTAATGTGAAACATTCACTGCCTCTATTTCGAGGATGAACTGGCGTGTACTTTTGATGGGAAGCGGGCACCCCGGTCCTGTCGCTAGCGCAGAGAGACCTTAACTAGAGCTGAACCTTAACTGGGTCTCCTTTGCTGATCCCATGTTAAAAAAAAAAAAAAAGTGTCTCTTGCTGAATCAGCAGAGAGAGTTGCCGGGCGAGCCCCTGCTCTGATTACCGTATTTATCGGCGTATAACACGCGCCGGCGTATAACACGCACCTAATTTTAAGAAGGAAATTTCAGGAAAAAAAACTTAAGAACTTAAATTAAGAACTTTGAAGCCCAATATGCCATTTAATATGCAGGATATTGCCTCTAATATGCCATTTTAATATGCCAGATATTGCCCCCAATATGCCATTTAATATGCAGGATATTGCCCCCAATATGCCATTTAATATACAGGATATTGCCCCCAATATGCCATTTAATATGCCAGGATATTGCCCCTTAGTATGCTCATTATGCCACCCTCCTCCCCCCCCTTCCCCATAGCCCAGCACTTACCTCTTTGCTGCTCTGTCCCCCGGTGCTCTGAAGCTGCGTGGCTGTGAGGGAAGCATTGTGAGCTTCCCTTCAGCCGCGCGGTCAATAAAGTTTGTTTTAAAAAAAAAAGACTTTATTGACCGCGCGGCTGGAGGGGAGCTCACAACGCTTCCCACGCAGCTTTTTTTTCCGGCGTATAACACGCACACACCATTTTCTCCCTATTTTCAGGGAGAAAAAGTGCGTGTTATACGCCGATAAATACGGTAACTGCACACGTACCCAGTCCATGCGCGACCATGCTCCTGTCTGCTTCAGCTCAGAGGCAAAGCCGAGCATAACCCACATGTATCTCTACAGATACATGTCAGGGTTTTTTTTTTTTTATTTTTTTTTTTAAAGGGTAAAAAAAATTAGTTGTCCTTTTAACATGCTTGTCTTGCCTTATATCTTGAGCATTAATAATAATGTATTCAGTCTTAATATTCTTTTGTTTTTTCTTTTAAAGGAAATTGTAAATATCTACCCCTCAATAAACCCACCTACTCTGACAGCACATCAGTCTAACAGAGTTTGTAATGCCTTGGCACTTCTGCAGTGTGTTGCATCGCACCCTGAAACCAGGTATGATATTGCATGTTTATACTGTCTTTATAGGGGCTGATTATGTGCAGCATGATACTGTAGCATGTTCCTTAATAAAGGCTCCTTTTCCTGCAACGTGAATTGTTAAACAATCTTGCGGTAGGTTTAACCCTCTGATGGAGGGATTTTTCTTTTCTGGGTGATTCTAATTTAATGACTGGATGACATCGCCTGTTTCTGTAGTTGTCTGCGGCAATTTGATTGCTTTTGTCTCCTGACATTTGTCTGATTTCTCATGTTCGATATTAAATCTTTCCTTTTCAGGTCTGCGTTTCTCGCTGCCCACATTCCTCTCTTCCTATATCCTTTCTTGCACACAGTTAGTAAGACTCGGCCATTTGAATATCTACGACTGACCAGTCTAGGAGTAATCGGTAAGAAGTAACTTGTGACCTAACAACTGTGTGTTATAATAATGGCAGGATTGCATTTAAAAAAAAAAATATATATTTTTTTTTTTTACCATCTTAAAATGGACCACTTGGACCCAAATATATCCAGATGTGAACTATTTACAGTTTGATTTTCTGCCTCCCCTCGCTTCCCTTCTCTCTTTGCAACCCAATATTCAGCTTGGAATAAACCTCATTCCATTGTCAACTTGGCACCCCAGATCTCCTGGGTTTTTTTTTTCTACCTACCTAGGGATAGAAAATGCAAACACAAAGCTATATTCTTGGTCTTGTCCTGCTTTTCACTGAGGTTGTATCCTGCAGATTTGCTTTAGAGTTCAGAACAATCTGTATATTAACTTATTTTGAAGTTGGTGGGTTTTTTTTTTCTTCTCTCTTTTCCAGGAGCACTTGTGAAGACAGATGAACAAGAAGTTATAAACTTCCTATTGACCACAGAAATAATCCCATTGTGCCTGCGTATTATGGAGTCTGGAAGTGAGCTTTCCAAAACGGTAGGGCTTTAATCTTCCTCCTTTTGCTCTTCATTGCTACTTTCCGCTAATTAGTTGGCTTTCTATTTGTTTTCCATACTATCTCTTTACTGCCTCGAAGCTTCCGGTCTCCTTCCTGTCTCGTTTAGAATTTCTTCATGTTGTAAGGTGCATGTCTTATCACAGATTGTGTCTGATTACAACTATGTCCCTTTTGCCAACTCTCCAACATAGCGTGTGTTTTTTAGTTTTGTGGCAGCAGTCCCCTCACCTGTTATTTTAGCAGAATAAGGTGCACATATTGTGTGCATGCGTCAATACATTTCCTAAACAGATGCTGGGATTTTCTTGCCATCACTGTAGTGCACAATAGAGAGAGGGCAGGAAGCAATCCGACTTCTATATAACATCCACACCCATATAGGTAGGCAGATTTTTATTTTTTAGTTTGTGTGTTTTTTTTTTTTTTTTTCCCCAGGCATTACACACCCGTAGTCAGGTTTAGGCCTTTATTCTTATTACAGGAACCCTGGTCGAGATTACATTTTTTTTTGTTTTGTTTAACAACTTTGAGTCAATAATTAACTTAATTGAACTTATTTGTATTTTTTTGGGGGGGGAGCTTACTTTTGTATTTATTTAATTCAGATAGTCCTCAGCCCCTCCTACGTTTTATTCCTGATCCCTTAGGTCAGTTGTGTCGCCAGCACACAAATGAGCAATGGGGCTGATTGTGGCATTCGAATTGCATTGCTGACAATTGTGTGATTTGTATACACATGCACTGTTCGCCACAAAATGGTGTGCTACCAGCAGGGCTTGTCATCAAACACTGGTACCTACCTCCTGTATTGTTCTGTTTCTCTCCTAAAGTGTACAGATATTTGTCAAACCCTGGCTCAGACTATTTCTAGTTTGACGGTTCCTTTGTAATAACACCGAGTATAGACTATGGATGTCTGTTTCCTGCCCCATCTCTATTGTGTGCTAACCTGTGATATTGAAGGAAATGAATGATTTCTGTTAGTCCGGCTCTTTCATTCTTCTCTCCAGTTGCAGATCTCTAACCATTTTACATATCACTCATTTCTTCTTTTGCAAGGTTGCTACATTTATCCTCCAGAAGATTCTCCTGGACGACACAGGCTTGGCTTACATCTGTCAGACCTACGAGAGGTTTTCTCATGTTGCTATGATTTTGGTGAGACTTTATTTGGTGTGTGCATATGTAGGCACAATATCTAATCTATATATGAATCTAGAAAAAGATACGTATTGATTTATTTTATTAATTAATGAATATTCTGTTTGGAATCCCTGTGTAATGCTGTGGGGGTTTGGTTCTCCCTCAGGGTAAAATGGTGCTGCAGCTTTCAAAAGAACCATCTGCAAGGCTGCTGAAACACGTTGTCCGCTGTTACCTCCGCCTGTCTGATAACCCAAGGTAATGGAAAAATGTGTCTTTTTTGAAATAATGTCTTGTGCTCCACAATCTTGAAATATACCGTATATGCTCGATTATAAGACAAGTTTTGGGGGGGAGAAATGTTTGGAGGCGGGGGGGGAGATTGGGAGAGAGAGTAAAGGTTGGGGGGAGGGGGAGAGAGCGCTTGGGGCTGTCTTATTACATATTAAAAAGCCATTTACATGTGAATATGTACAAGTTAAAAACATTTTTTTCCTTATAGGGTAGTCTTATATTCAGGCTTTTTTAGTGTTTTTTTTTCCTGAAGGAATATTACAAGTTTGGCGGGTCGTCTTATAATCAGGGTCGTCTTATATTCGAGCAAATACAGTATGATGGATAGGGATAGAATTGGGTGATTCTGCTAACGTAATACAATTTGTTAAACCCGTATCATTCTGACTGGTGCTGCTAGGGGAGGGCAGTGGAACTTGATTTTACTCTAATTAGGGTTAATTGTATGTTGCTGTGTAAACCCTAGTGAGTCTCACAGACTTGTTTTATCTTCCAGAGCACGTGAGGCATTGAGACAGTGTCTTCCCGACCAGTTAAAGGATACCACTTTTGCCCAGGTACTGAAGGATGACACCACAACCAAACGCTGGCTGGCACAGCTGGTTAAGAATCTGCAGGAAGGTCAAGTCACTGACCCCCGGGGTATACCCCTTCCTCCTCAATGACGCCCCATCTGAAGGAGGCATGTGACACAGCTGTTATATGAAGAGCAAGTGGAAGATACAAAGGGTGAACAACGGAAGCCTGGTGGGGAGAGTTCAAATCATTGGTCCCTAATCTTGCTTGCTTTTTGGTGACAATGTTCCTGCATGGCATCTAAAAGTAATTTACTACACCCATGACCCATGGGTACAGGTTTCTACACCAGCAAACAAACAAAAAAATAGAACTGCAGCTTATTACACGGACTGTAAGAATAATGTCTTCTTGTTGACCAAGACATGGCTGCGTCAGTGTTTTTTGTAATCCCTCCTGAATGAATATTGAGGGAGAAGGAGTTGGGGTTCAGTCTCTGTCCAGCGGTCATTTTCTGGCTCCTTAAGTTTACAATTAAATAAAGATAACACAGTCAGCTGACCTCATCTGGAGCTGTTTTGTAGCTGAGATGAGCTGGGTCTCAAACCGACTGATCATGTGTCATGCACTGCCTGCCTTTTCCCTTCTGCGTTTATTTTTCTTACTTGTAGCTGTGTCTGTTTTTGGGAATAAAACAAATTGTTTCTATTTTTTTTGGAATTTGAAGCCGGTGAAAATGATCCATTTGATTTTTGTTTTTTTACCTTAAATGTTTCTGAAACAATCATTGTTCAATGCCAGGAGGGGCTTCTGCAGGTATTCCAGGCTTATATCAGATGCAGTGGTTCCAGATTATCACTTTTTTTTTCTTGCATAATCTGCAATCCACATTGCTTCACCGTACTTGCATAGGGGACTAAAAGATCCGATAAAATGGTTTAATATTCATTTTCAGCTTTAATGCGGGATTACTGGCAAAATTTTGACCTTTTTAATAAATTAGTCTAATTTCTTTTCTTTATTTTTTTTTTTTTTAAAACTCTTACTAATCTGGTTTTGATCAGATACATTACTGATTTTATTATTTGAGAAACCAAACACTAGGACACTTGCTGTCTGTGGTCTGTTTAAGTCCTCTCTTATTGGTCTGATATTGGCAAAGGCTGGTCTCTCACCCTTACCTTCCTGTAACAAAGAAGGGTTGGCCTGCTTTGTTGGTTGCAAGCTGAACCTCTTTGGAAATTATTTTTTTTTTTTTTTAGCGCACATTATTGGACAACTGCTTTGGTTTTTGCACCTATATAAACCTTGATTTTGTCAAAACAAATCCTGATGGAAAAGCAATTTAAAAAGTGGTTAATGTGGTAGAACCACCTCAATCTTCGGTATTAAAATGGCCAGTCTCTGCAGTCAAAGCTACTTGGCAATCCTCTGTTTATACATATAATCTAATAGCAGGAATCTTTGGCACTCTTCCTTGCTCAGCAGACTATACCTGGGGAGTGGCTGAGCATTTTGGTAGTTGTAGTCCATTAGCAGCTGTAGCCCAAGATGTTTTCTATTAGACAATTGCACTACTGGGTGGGATTATTTCCAGGTATCCTCTGCTAAAGTGTTGGCATTTTGAAATGCTGATTGCATTGATAACCTCGCCGTTCTGGGCCAAGCTGTTACAAATAAAGGAATTTAGTTCATGATAAGTGTAATAGTGATTGTACGAGAAACTCTCCGTGTCGCACAATGTTGGTTATGTGACATATGTCATTTATTTCTCATGTTGGCATTTAAAGAGCATCTCCACTACATTGGGAGTTAGGATTGCCAACAGGCTTGAAGCCAATTTTTTTTTGGGGGGGGGGGGAGTGTCCTGCACAAATATAGCATTTAGGGCCTAGTGTGTTAAACTCTCTCACTACCCAACTACATTACTTGAGATATAAGTTGCCTTTTAAATGGACCAGAGAATTCCTCTCCATCTGCCACACCTCCATTGCTGTCAATCATTCCCTTTGACTTAAAAGTTATCCTGCAATTATACGAAGAAAGCAACACTTTCAGTTTGACTGTGGCCCTCACGAGACTGCAGGGTCACAGGAGGTGATTGACAGGAAAGGCAGGTGTGAGGGGAATGAGACCTGATTTTTTTTTAAAAGCAAGCTTTCATTTCTAAGGCAAAATTCATTTTTTCAGAAACTTTTTATTGCTAAAAAAAATTGCCTTATCATTGAGCAAATGTAGTTAATTATGGTGTTGGCTCTTAACCTTCGGCTGGCTTTGGAAAAGGCTAGTTGTTTTATAATATATGAATAATGGAAATCTCACTTAAAAGGAATTGTATCAGCGGTGGAGACGGACGGTCGTGTGTTGCTCGAGCCTCACCACAAAAGAACTTTGGAGTCAGGACCCCTGGAGACGGGAAACAAAAAAGAAAAACGCAAACTGTCCAAAACATCGACATTGGAGCGTTGCTGATGAGGCCACCTAGGCCCCAGCCGAGTCAAGACGCAGGCCCGCATAGCACACCACGCTCCTCGGATACATCGGTGAACAAATTGGTACACGTCTCCCAAAACCATACAGCTATTAGTGGCCCAGATGCAGCGTTGGCCACCAAAGCTGACTTGAAGACCCTGTTCCATGATTTACAAAAGATGGTGAAACATGAACTCCTGACCATGTAGAGGTAACGTCCCTACAGGCAAAGATCACCTCTATAGAGTCGGAGAATACCATTCAGAGCCAATCACATGCTGACATGAAGGTTCAAATGGGATAGGTAGACAGGTGGCAAGTCTATTAAGTAGTACCTATCTGTCAGCTTTAATGGATAAGCAGTGACTGACCTTACAAAATAGATTGCCTTAGATAGCTATGTCATTTTATCGGATGATGATCATTATGTTCTACAGATTTTTTTTTTTCTTTCTTTTTTAGTTAGGCAAGATGCTAGATAATAACCTTACAGGTCACTACTGTTTTTCTATTTGTTTTTAAACTGGACAGTAAAATATTGCATTTATGTATCTACCTCAGTTGGTTCTGACAAAAATACATTATCTGTATTTGTATGCTGCAAGTCTCAGTACTCATTGGAAAATGTATAGTATTTTTTCTTAGTTGATATAACCTACAAAAAAGGCACCTCAACATATTACTCGTATACATTTAAAAATAAAAGGAATTGTATCACCTAAAACATATCTTATACTGTAAATGTAGAGAATTAAAAAGATACCAGAATGTGTTATAAATGGATCTGCTTATGACATCACCTTTGGCTCTATGCAAATCACACATTTCCCATTTGAAGAGCAATTAATTTGCACATCATTCCACAGGTGATGTCATAAGCAGGAGACTCAAGACACTTTTAAAACAAATGTTCTCCTAATTCAGGCATTTGCTGGCAGTTTTGCTAATACAATGTATAGATGAGTTAAAAAAAAAAAGAAATTTATTCTCTACATTCACATTAAACAAGTGATAGTTCTTTTAAGTTCCAACTGGGTTTCCTACACAATGATTCAAGTTTCTAATCTTAATATGCAAGCAGAAGTTCAAAAACACAATGCTCTATGTAGTAAAGTATCTAGTTTTTATAGTTTGGTTTTTTTCCCCACAAGAAAGACATGTGCCGCCAACTGCTATCTCTTATGAATGACATCATCTTGTGGCATGATATGCGAATGAACAATGGGCTATATGTCATTTGTGTTTTATGCCGATAGGTACATTGCCCCTCAGACACATTGTAAAACAGATTTTGCCTTGGTGTCCCTTGTGCAGGACTATGGCTTAAATCATCAATGTAACTAGAGGTAGGATTAAAGATGAACATTTTCTGCCTCTTAGAAGGTATCCAGTCCTCGGTACATTCATCAAAAACCATTATTTCGGCCCTGCTCCTGGAGGTAAAGCAGGGACTCCTAATTTATTTATCTTTATTATTTGCACAGTACATGAATCATTTTTATTCTCTGCCTTACGATTTAAATGCCTGACTATTTTCCATGGTTATTTTTATTTTGCCTGGAAATGCAAAGCATTCTGATCACATAGTCCAAGAGTCAAGGGGTTGAAAAATGCAGCTGCAAAGTGACTTATTCAATAAAACCCTTCATTTTATATTGACAATTTTCTCTTTTTTTTCAAATGTCAAGAGCACATTGGTTTATGTCGGGAAAAATAAGAAATGAGAATTGTGGTCCACAGCAACTGGGAGTTAAGAGTTTTGTGCTCGCTACCTCCCTGAAAAGCCAACAGTGTTATATTGTAAGAATGCACTCCTCCTGGTGTTTGTTTGTTTGTGTGTGTGTGTGTGCGTGCTTCTGTAATCTGCCAGAGGGGTACATTGTGAGTTTTAAACACCTTGCTCGATGCGCACCATGCAGTAGTGAGTGTGGACTTTCTCAAACACCAGAAGCCATTTAAATTGTGGGGTAAATAACCAGCATTGGTTTCCATGTCGATTGCTCCCTCCACTTTTAGAACATTGCCCCCAATAAATCCCATACCCTGCAAGGGACAAGACATTTTTACACCCATATGCCAAACTGGTGTCCTGACAATTTCCCCTCGTTCCAGTTTGTGAGAAGGCCCAACATTAAAGAGTACGAGCCAGTGTCTTGTCCTCCGTCTATGGTTGATAAAGTTCCCCTGTTTCCTCTCTGATTACTGCCCATTTCTTATACATGAGAAAGTGACGCCCCAACTGGAGAAGTAGCTCAAGGCCCTGGCTGTCTCCCAGAGAAGTGTCAGGTCGGCCAGCGGAGGACAGAAAGTCCTTGACAGCTCCAGCAGCTTGAGACCCATTAGATTCCACAGCTTCCATGTTCTTGGCTGGTTCCTGCAGGAACCCTCGTCTGTGATCGTCTTTCATGGCCTCATCAATATTTCAGAGGAACAACAGTCATGATGGACTGGGGGGTTTGGGTTTCCAGCGAGAGGATGTTATATGCTGGGTCTCCTGTACCTATAACGTCTACACAGCAAACACAGACTATTCCTGCATTAAAGCCCATAATAGTATCGCTCCTGCAAAGAACCGCAGACCCAGCTAAGAGCCCGCAAACATCTGATTACCACACTGTGTGGGATGTCCTTTCTTTTATAATAATATTATTGCATGATGAAGGCCTGACCTAGCCTTCAAAGCATAACTTGGAAATAAAAGAGCTCTGTTGTGCTCACAAATAATTTGGCAAATTAACATTGCTTTAGATATAAGTGAATCATTCTGTTTAATTGTTAGTTAATTAGTGGTTAATTATCGAGCAGTGCCTTCCACACAATATGCGTCCCACATTTTTAGGACCCCCCCTACCTCTGCAAAGTTCTGGCAATGAGGAATTTCCCAGCCTCCAACTCAGTGTGTCCCCTATGCCAGTGATGGCTAACCTTGGCACTGCAGATTTCGGACACTACATATCCTATGAATTTCACGCATATTTAAAGGTGACTGAGAGTCATTAGGTATATAGAGGGTTATGTATAACCACGGCGCACACCCGGATTGCGCCAAACCTCCGCCAAACACTGTTTGAAGGAGGTCGCTCTCACGCACTTGCAAAGTGTCGGGATTTATAAAAAGGAGATAAATGGCATTTTGCAGTGAGGGAGTTTTTATATATAACCCCCATAGTTCCCAAACATCTACAGTGCCTAGGGTTGCCACCTGGCCGGTATTTTACCGGCAGGCCAGTACAAAAATTGGCTTGCGGCCAATGTTAAGTCTATGGCGGGAGTAGCAGGGCTGATATTTTTCTGAAGAAAAGGTGGCAACCCTAGCAGTGCCAAGGTTTGCCATCACTGCCCTAATCCCTGTGATAATGTGGAGGGTCTTCCATCTGTACTGAATTCTTTCCATGGCTGCTGGAGCTATGTACATAGGTATGGGGAACTTCTAGCTTTGTCACCCCTTTTATTTATTTTTTATTTACTTAGGGCCTAGGTGTTCATCATCATCATATTATAATGAAACAAAACAGCTCTCCCTTTCCTCCTATCATCTGGAATATTTTCCCAAACCATGATGGCTGGCCTCATTAACCCTTCCAGGTGTTGGTGTATTTGGAGCTGACTCTACCTGGTTCGTCTGGTACATTGATGTTAATGACATTGTTTAATGGGACTTCTAAACATTCCAGAGGGGAAGTAACTGTACATTGAATAAGCAGAATTGCAAAAAAAAAAAAAAAACGTTTAAAATATGGATGTGTCTCCATGGGGCAGCTTGGTGTTAATTTGCCAGGTGATGTCATCAACATGAGACAGCACTGACACATGTACAACATGCCATTTCTCTTGATCTATGCATTTTCATGCAAATATTCTAACACAGGGCTTGACAAACATTTAAAGCCAACCTGTTTTTTTTTTAGGAGCCAAGTAAATGCTACTTCCATAGTTTTCTATGCAGAACTTATTAGTTGTGTATTTGTTGTTCATTGTTCGTACTAGCAACAGTCACATTGATTGTCCTTGATCCTGCTTATGTGTTAGAATCTGTAACTTGTTTTGATTTCCAAATATTTGATAATGTTTATTTTGTATCCATTTTATTAGTTATATCAACCTGATTTCCTGCAAGTGCACTCAAACTTTTGACTTGTAAGGAGTGTAAAGAAGTATAAATAATATATATTAAAAAAAACAAATTCTTACAAATTAATTTAAAGTAAATATGTTAATGTATTAATTCCTACACAAATTCTAACTCACTGGCATAGTAATCTCTATTTATATGTGAAATGTTTGTATATGTTCATTTTTAAAAAAATGTAATAAAATATATTTGAAAAAGAAAAAGAAACCAGGTGGAAAGAGAGATGAGTGTAAGTGATAGGCAGACGATAGTCATACTGTGTGAGTACATCTTTAAGAATGGAGAGAGACAGGGAGTCAGACAAGGAATGGGCTGGACTGGGGATAATTATAGTATCTGCTCCTGCTCCAGACTTTGCACACACAGTAGGGATCTGCAGAGCACAGGGGATAGACAGGGGAAGAACAGGACCCATCCCCAAATTACTGCACAGAACTACCTGACTGCAGGTGGGATTCTCCTGACACAGGTACAGTACACAAGGCTGCAGGGGTCTTACCTTGGGGTTATATCCATATAAATGGTTAGTGTATTTATAGGAACGGCTCTTTAATTTTGTAGTTAATTCTTATAGTCCAGGAAGGTTGCCTTTTATAATTTCTTTTTTTTTTTTCTGTTTTAAGTTTTCAGAAAATTTTAATTCTAAATATTCTCACAAAAATGTATTTATTGCATTGGTTTCTTATGTTATAATTTCCCTTCTTGGAGACATGTCTTGACCACTTCTGCAATCTACCATCTGTATCTGTGGTAATGATGAAAATTAATTCACTTAGAAACATAGAAACATAGAATGTGCGGGCAGATAAGAACCATTCGGTCCATCTAGTCTGCCCAATTTTTCTGAATACTTTTATTAGTCCCCCGTTCCCAGTCTTATAGCTAGGATAGCCTTGTGTCTATCCCACGCATGCTTAAAATCCTTGACTGTGTTTACCTCTACCACTTCTGCTGGAAGGCTATTCCATACATCCACTACCCTCTCAGTAAAGTAATACTTCCTGATAATACTTTTAAATCGTTGCCCCTCTAATTTAAGACTATGTCCTCTAGTTGTGGTAGTTTTTCTTCTTTTAAATATACTCTCTTCCTTTACTGTGTTGATTCCCTTTAAGTATTTAAATGTTTCTATCATATCCCCCCTGTTACGTCTTTCCTCCAAGCTATACATGTTACTTCTCCTTAAAAAAACAAAAATCATAACCTTTTAAAGTGTTTTGTGAAGGATCTGTGTCTTAAAGTAAAGAAAGCACTTTAATTCTCTAATTTCTCCCAAATTCTTCCATCCATGAATTCAAGAAATAATATCCAGCTACCCTTCTCCTGTCTGTTCCCCAAAAGACAAATTTAGGATAAATCCCCAATAAACAGCTTATTATTTGTAGAGCTGGGGAAGCAGGCATATATTGGAACATTTTGGAAAATCTTTGTTTAATTGTTACAAACAAGTACATTTTTCTTGAGTTAATTATTAATAAAAACCCATTGTAACTTTTTTTTTTTTTTTAAAGAATAGGTTTTTGCAATTTTCTTAATTTTTTCCAATAAATTCCTTTTTTCCCCAAGAAGTCATTGCATGAGAGATGCAAGGAATAAATAACTGTAATTGATAAAATGGTGAATTTAGGGATATTTGAAACTGTGTAAATTTTGAAGATGATACAGTACCTCTTGGGATATAGATCTGCTTCTCAAACACTGGGTTGCATTGAAGGACTGAAGCAATAATATATAGCACACCCGCCGAAGGTGTTCCGCAGCATCTGTGGTCAGATTCCCATTCATTCAACAGAGTTCAAGCTAGGGGAGTTTCTGCTAATCCTTTGTATATAATAGATATGCACTTACAACTGATGATCTGGCATGTGGCCAATGTGTGGACAGACCACTCCTCCCCCTTCCTCCTTTATTTATCAATAAGCTTCCACCCAGCACTAATGTAAGCATCACCCACAGCAGTATTGTATAGCTTTGCCCAACAGGTGGGAGAATGCCATCCTCAAGAGTAGTTGTTCATGCACTACCAAGCCTTACAATGTCCCCCCATCCTCTCAGTACTATCGTATTTAAGTCTTTACATTAAATATTGTAATGCATTGGTATGCAGCATTGCTGATGACATAGCATATTCACAAAAATACAAATATTCCTTCAGCTGAAAAAGCTTAGAAACCAAGGTTGTAAAATGACCTCCCCAAGGTCATAAGAGAATAACAGAAATTCTAGTATAGGAGGAACAAGTTCCTTATATTCCTTAGCATAGGAGAGTACTGGCACATTATATTCCCTTGTATAGGAGAGTACTGGTACATTATATTCCCTAGTATGGGAGGGTACTGGCACATTTTATTCCCTAGTATAGGAGGGTACTGGCACATTACATTCCCTTGTATAGGAGATTACTGGCACATTTTATTCCCTAGTATAGGAGGGTACTGGCACATTATATTCCCTAGTATAGGAGGGTACTGGCACATTATATTCCCTTGTATAGGAGAGTACTGGCACAATATATTCCCTTGTATAGGAGATTTCTGGCACATTTTATTCCCTAGTATAGGAGGGTACTGGCACATTATATTCCCTAGTATAGGAGGGTACTGGCACATTATATTCCCTTGTATAGGAGAGTACTGGCACAATATATTCCCTAGTATAGGAGAGTACTGGCACATTATATTCCCTAGTATAGGAGAGTACTGGCACTTTATATTTCCTAGTATAGGAGAGTACTGGCACATTATATTCCCTAGTATAAGAGGGTACTGGCACATTATATTCCCTAGTATAGGAGGGTATTGGCACATTATATTCCCTAGTATAAGAGGGTACTGGCACATTATATTCCCTATTATAGGAGGGTACTGGCACATTATATTCCCTACTATAGGAGAGTACTGGCACATTATATTCCCTAGTATAGGAGAGTACTGGCACATTATATCCCCTATTATAGGAGAGTACTGGCACATTATATTCCCTAGTATAGGAGGGTACTGGCACATTATATTCCCTATTATAGGAGGGTACTGGCACATTATATTCCCTAGTATAGAAGAGTACTGGCACATTATATTCCCTAGTATAGGAGAGTACTGGCACATTATATTCCCTAGTATAGGAGAGTATTGGAACATTATATTCCCTAGTATAGGAGAGTACTGGCACATTATATTGCCTAGTATAGGAGCGTACTGGCACATTATATTCCATAGTATAGGAGGGTACTGCCACATTATATTCCATAGTATAGGAGGGTATTGGAACATTATATTCCCTAGTATAGGAGAGTACTGGCACATTATATTGCCTAGTATAGGAGCGTACTGGCACATTATATTCCATAGAATAGGAGGGTACTGGCACATTATATTCCCTAGGATAGGAGGGTACTGGCAGATTATATTCCCTAGGATAGGAGAGTACTGGCACATTATATTCCCTTGTATAGGAGAGTACTGGCACATTATATTCCCTAGGATAAGATAGTACTGGCACATTATATTCCCTAGTATAGGAGAGTACTGGCACATTATATTCCCTAGTATAGGAGAGTACTGGTACCTTTTATTCCCTAGTATAGGAGAGTACCAGAACCTTTTATACCCTAGTATAGGAGAGTACCAGAACCTTTTATTCTCTAGTATAGAAGAGTACCAGAACCTTTTATTCCCTAGTATAGGAGAGTACTGGTACCTTTTATTCCCTAGTATAGGAGAGTACCAGAACCTTTTTTTTCTCTAGTATAGAAGAGTAGCGAAACCTTTTATTCCCTATTATAGGTTAATACCACAATCTTTGATACCCTAGTATAGGAGAGTACCAGAACCTTTTATTCTCTAGTATAGAAGAGTACCAGAACCTTTTATTTCCTAGTATAGGAGAGTACTGGTACCTTTTATTCCCTAGTATAGGAGAGTACCAGAATCTTTTTTTCTCTAGTATAGAAGAGTAGCGAAACCTTTTATTCCCTATTATAGGTTAATACCACAATCTTTGATTCCCTAGTATAGGTTAGTACAGGAAACTTTTATTCTCTAGTATAGGAAAGTTCCAGAGAGTGCCAATCTTGCATCACATTCTGGCACTCTGTGTACAGGGGTGCATTGTTGTGGAGCAAGCGCAAGGGGGTTATTCTGTGCTGGGTGCATTGGTGTTGACTTCATGCTCTGCCCCCTCGCACTCGGCTCCATATTTAATGTCAGAACGTTGTATATCACTGACTCCAAAATGTTTGGGCAGCAAAGAAACTCCCTTTGGTCTCTCCCAGGGATGTGGAGTCACAGGCAGCAGACAGACTGGAGACAGAGGATGGAGAGATAAAAACAAAAGGAATGGCTTGGGTGGGGAGAGATTCAAAGCTGTCAAGCTAGGCAACACATAGTAGCAAAGGGGAATGAAAGATCAATGCTGGGTGAAACTCCTGACGCGTTTCTCACTCTACAAAAGCACTTAGTGACACAGTGTAAAGACTTGGCTCCTAATCTTTGTACTATTGGAAATTCACGAGCCACTCTCTCATTTAATACGCAGCTTATATATTTATTTCTCATTTATTAATTATTCGTTTTTTTAAAGTCTTTCTACACCTGACCAATTCCCCCTTGTGTGAGGCACATGAATAAGGGTAAATAATTCTATGGATACCCCAGCCAGGGGCTTATCAATCTACATATCTGTGTTTTCTCCTTCTCTTGCCA
Organism: Pelodytes ibericus; assembly: GCA_036172795.1. Classification (NCBI taxonomy): domain Eukaryota; kingdom Metazoa; phylum Chordata; class Amphibia; order Anura; family Pelodytidae; genus Pelodytes; species Pelodytes ibericus. Next base: position 15,933,557 of record CM069864.1, on the reverse strand, counting down.
TTACTGACAACAGGGTGTCTATAGCATCTAATTAATTATTCTACTATGCACTGAATGCAAGAGAATCTCCCAAAAAACTTAAAGAACTTCTTTGTTTTTGTTTAATATCTTATTACCGTATGTTCCTGCTTTGCATGGGACAGTCCCGATCCAGGGACCTCTATCCCATGGTCCCAATATGTTATTATGGTTCTATGGGACACCGGAGGGTATATACACTGCATGTATGTGCATGCACAAGCTGCATGGCACCGTGTATGAGCTGGCTGGCACAGTACGGGTCACTGGGATGCATGTGTGCCACGCCCCTCGGAAGCCTCGCCCCTGCGGTCCCAATTTCGCCCGTAGCGATGTTGTGATGTCTGGTGTATAGAGGAGAAAATTGGTCAAATGAAGATAGAGGCTATATTATGCTCAATACAGAGATTCTGCAGCATTGAGGCTATTTGGTTGTGGCTGTGGGTGGCTCTCCAATGCTCATACAAGGGTCAGTGAGGTATTATTGTGCCTGATCAATGGGCTTTTTAGTGCCTCGTCCTCTGTACGTGTTTATACTGCTAATAAAGCTCTGGCTCGTGAAAATGTATGAGTAACTGAAGAATGACTTGCTATATTTATCTAATTTATTAATGCATTAAGAGCAGTGTCGCACAGCACTGTGTTCAGGGTCTGCCACACCCCAACAAAAGGCTTAAATGAATGCCTTATCCAGTCCCTGGCTCTTGAAGGGTTAAAGACTACGGTCCTAGAGAATACAATAAATCACATTTGTACCCAGCTCACAGACGATATATGTAACGCTAACAGTAATTGTGACTAATCCGATTGGTGGGGAGAGGTTTGTGGATTTGCCGGGAGCTGCTCTCAGTATATGCAGTGCCCGGATGTCCAGTATATGCATCTTGCGATAAAACAGTGATAACAGCACTTAAAATCACAAACCAAGCTGCACTTAAAGCAGTGTGTCCCTAAATCACACACAACAAATAATAACAAGGCAAACAAAATACAAAAAGTGCGCTGTAGGCAGTGGTGTATCTTGATTTTGTGCTGCCCTAGGCAGACAAAATCCGGGCACCCCCTTACCCAAGCTGCACACCCACGTTACACACCTAAGACATGCCCCATCATTCAGACTCACATCAAGCTCATACTCCCATCACACACACACTCCCATCACACTCAGTCACACACTCCTACTCCCATCACACTCAGTCACACACTCCTACTCCCATCACACTCAGTCACACACTCCTACTCCCATCACTCAGTCACACACACTCTGACTCCCATCACACTCAGTCACACACACTCTGACTCCCATCACACTCAGTCACACACACTGTCTCCCATCACACACACTCTGACTCCCATCACACTCAGTAACACACACTGTCTCCTATAACACACACTCTGACTCCCATCACACACACTCTGACTCCCATCACACTCAGTCACACACACACACACACACACACACACACACACACACACACACACAGTCTCCCATCACACACACACACACACAGTCTCCCATCACACACACTTACCTTTCCCTGGTGGCAGGCAGCATGGTCCCTCCATGCTGCCTGTTCGGCTTCCCTGGCGATTGTGCCGACAGGTCACGTGACCGGGCGCGCGTATGACGTCAGCGCGCCCGTCACGTGACTGTCGGCACTTCCGTGTCGGCACACTGCACGGGGAGCCGAACGGGCAGCACGGAGGTTTCTCTGTGCTGCCTGTTCGGCTCCCCGTGCAGCCTGGCAGGCAGAGCAATGGTGAGGGGTGATCTTCCGATCCCCTGTCACCTCCGTCTCTGCCTGCAAGCGCGGTCTTTTTTTTTTTTTTTAAAGGGCCGGGTTTTTTTTTTGTTTTTTTTTTAAATTTTTTTTTTTTTTCAGTGCTGGGGGGCGCTGCCGCCCCCCAAAATTTGCCGCCCTAGGCATCCGCCTAGGATGCCTCGCGGTAAATACAGCACTGGCTATAGGTATACTGTAGTGTAAAAGATATTTATAAAACACCTTTTAGGTGAATGTGAAGTAGTGACAAATATGAAGATAGGAGTTGGGGGAGGCTGGAATGCTCCCCTATATATATGCACTCACAGACTCCTCTGGTATGGTGGGCTTATCCACAAAACACCGTGTACATAGCGGATGATCTTTAGCTGGGTAGGGCTTGGGAATGTCAAGTGTCAGAACTACCACGTTTGTGCTGTAGGTGCCAACACTCCAGTTGCCAGTCTCTGCTGGCCAGGACACTAATGAATTCACTTTTACAGCAGGACTGCAATCTACTCAGAGGTAGAGCTTGACGGGACAACGGGAATGCCTCCCAAAACTGAGCCCAACAGGATGGAGAAATCAAATCTCACATCATTTGTACTGCAATAAAACAAATGTATTTTTTTTCTCCTGATGAGAGGAATTAATTAGAAACCATTTAAAAGCTTTTTTTCCCTCCCATTTAGCAGCGGTTTTAATTTTTATTTAACAAATGAACAAAAAAGCCAATTCTTTCATTGCTGGATCACTTTCTTCTCATTTTCAATATCACGTTCCCAAGTGATGCATCATGGGGAATGATTGTGGAAGGAGGTGCATCCTTGATACAAGGAGAGAGCTTATATAAAAAGGGATGTGGCTTCTCTGAATGATGGCAGGGCTACCTAAAGAGCAGGGCCGGTGCTAGGATTTTTGTCACCCTAGGCGAAGATGGACTTTGCCGCCCCCTCCACATAGTGTTACCATTTTAGTGGTGGTATAGTAACGCTAAATATGTAGTTAGCAATGCGCAGATATGGTACCGTATAATACCCATTAGTATTCAGTCGGTTATACAGGACAGCTCTAAACAATGTATAGTTAGCCAGACAGATAACTATACATAGCATAGCTCCCCTCACAATAGAGTTAGGCATATCCTAACCATTAATTATGCCACCTACAGCAGACTGTTAAAAGCATTCAACCACTCTGCCCCCAGACTTGCCACTCTGCCCTCCAGACATTCCAACAGGACTTACCCCAAAATGCTGATTGCATCTGTCCATGCTTGCCATGACTTTCTCTGTCCACTCATGTCTTTCTGTCTGATGCTTTTCTCTGACCCCCTGTTCCCCATTTTTTTTCTCTATCCCCCAATGTCCTTCCCTCTTGTTCCCATCTTTTTCTCTGTCCCCTATCCTTTTCTTTCTCCTTTGAAGCTCCCCATGCCTTTCTTTCTCCCCTGATGCTTCCCATGTGACCCTTTAATTTTTTTGTATGTTCCCCTATGTTACTTTTCTGTCCCCCCCCCCCGTGTTTTTTCTATCCCTCCATGTTTCTGTCCTCCCATGTTTTTCTCTGTCCCCCCCATGCCTTTCTTTCTCCCCTGATGCTCCCCATCATGTTTTTCTCTGAACCTTTAATATTTTTTTTTGTCCCCCCCCATGTTTCTTTTCTGCCCCCCAATGTTTTTCTCTGTCCGTATTTCACTTATTTCCCCAGTCTCCCTCACATGGGGGGCAGAGTCATGACCCGCCCCCCACCACGAGCCATTATCAGCGCAGTGACGCTGAAATTCTTGAGTCCTCCAGACCTCCTCCGTTATAGTACTATAGTATGGAGGACTTGCAGCTACCCGGCATACTAGCCAGTTGCTGCGTTCGGGCAGCAGGAGGAGATGTAGCTCACGCTCTTTCAGAGCGGCGTCTCTCCTTCCTCCGTAACTGCAGCCTGAGGGGGACGCTCTGTGCGCCCCCCTGTGGGTTTGCGCCCTACCTTGCCTATAGGTAGTGCCGGCCCTGCTAAAGAGTGGTAAGGGCTAAACTTTGCTGTCCCCTTCCCAGAGGGGATTGGTTTGACCCAATGGGCCAGCAGAGAGCTTCCAAACTGATATAAAGCCTGGCATTCTGGTAAATTTAATACACCACTAATACTAAATACAAATAGGTATAAAATCTGTTACTTTGCAGATCACATATTACAAAACACACTGATACAGTCTTGCTGAATTCTTTTCTTCAAACCAGAAAAAAAGTAGTTTCTATGTTGATTTTCCACTTTGATGTTAACATGATCCAGTTTTCCCTTATTCAAGTACAGCATCACATGACCCATGTTTCTCAAACTGTGGTAAAGCAGAGGTGTGCAATTCATGTAAACTTCCAGTTGCTATTATAACAGAGAATCAGTTATTTATTAAACTAGGGGATGTTATTTATCAAAGAAAGAATTACAGGGAATTGAGAAAAGAAAAATTGTCCCACTCAACCATATTGTTGAAATGTGTAATTTGAAAATCAAGCCACAGGTGATGTCATAAGCAGGCGACTCCACAGACACATTTAAAACACATTTTTCTCCTAATTTAGGCCTTTGCTTGCCGTTCTGCTAACACAATGTATAGATCATTTTCAATAAAGTCCTTTTTCTACATGCACAGGATAAACTATGCATAGGTGATAGAGTCCCTTTAAGTAACTTCTCTTATTATTTTAGCTATCACTGTCCCCCACTGCACTGGTACTGTCACCACCCTCTCTTCCTGGCTTTTAACAAACAATTGCTCAATGTAGAAAATATAAAAGAATGAAACATACATTGTGTTAGCAAAACTGCAAGCAAAATCTTAAGATCAGAGATGTATATGCTTTAAATGTGTCTGAGGTATATCCTGTTCATGACATAACCTAACATCAAAGGCTCTATTAGAGATTAAAATGAAAAGAAAAACAGGTAGAGAAAAATATACTTAAATGTGTCTGTGGAGTCTTCTGTTCATGACATCACCTGTGCCCTGATATGCAAATGAACTGCTTTTTAATGGTAAATGTGTCATTTGCATATCATCCCACAGGTGATGTCATAAGCAGGCGACTGCACAGACATATTTAAAACGAATTTCTCTAAATTTAGGCATTTTCTGGCAATTCTTCTAGTAGAATGTATAGGTCATTTTGGTTTATTTCATATTCTCTACATTCACAAAATAGACATTGTTCAAGTTGGAGAATCCCTCTAAGGAAATTACTTTTTCGATCTCTGCTTATTTTTTTCGCGAGCAGTGCAGCTAGAGAAAGATACATAAAACATTCGAAAATATCATGTAAAAATGATATTATCAAACACCAAGATTGTAATAACTATAACTAGAAACAGGTGCTGCTTGTATTAGTTATGTAAGTAGAATTTTGCACCATGGGAGCTTTGAACTAAAAAATGTATTCATGTGCAACACGCCAGACTTCCAAGTGGTAAATAATACCGTATTTGCTCGATTATAAGACAAGGTTTTTTTCAGAATTTTTTTTCTGAAAATTGCCCCTCGTCTTATAATCGAGGTCTTCTTATAATCTGACCTCAAATGGAGTTCAGATTATAAGACATGGATCCAGGTCCCCAGCAGAGCTGCAGGGGACCTGGATCCCCCTCTCTAACAGCAGGGGATGTCTGCGCGATGAGCGCAGACTCCCCTGCTTCCGCCCGGCACGACCGCCGGGGCTTCTGTGAAGAAGCCGGGTACTTCCGCTTTCGTCACAGAAGTCCCGGCGAGCGTGCCGGGCGGCAGCAGGGGAGGTCTGCGCTCATCGCGCAGACTTCCTCTGCTGCCCCACTAGCCACCAGGGTAAATCGGGCAGCTGGGGGATGTCTGCACGATACGTGCAGATATCCTCCATGCTGCCCGACACGGCAGACTATTATGACGGACCAGCTGTCCGTCATAATAGACGGAGGTGTCGGGCAGCATGGAGGATGTCTGCACGTATCGTGCAGACATCCCCCGGCTGCCCCCACTAGCCACCAGGGATCTTTTTACATGTTAGGGGGAGGGGGCAGGGAGACAGGGGGAGGGATGGGGGGCAGAGAGACAGGGGGAGGGATGGGGGCAGAACAACAAGAGGGGGGAAGAGACAGAGCAACAAGAGGGGGAGAGACAGAGCAACAAGGGGAGGGGGCAGAGTGAAACAAGGGGGGGGGCAGAGAGAAACAATGCGGGGAGTCAAAGGGAGGGGGAGAGAGACACTACTGGGGACATTGGCACATAAAAAGGAAATAAAAACAAGAAATGCATTTTTTGATATAATTTTTTTTATTAAAAAAGCAATTTACATGTGAATATATACAAATTTAACTTTTTTCCTATAGGGTAGTCTTATATTCAGGCTTTTAGTTTTTTTCCTAAAGGAATATCCAAAGTTTGGGGGGTCGTCTTATAATCAGGGTCGTCTTATAATCGAGCAAATACGGTATATATTTAAAAAATAAATAAACAGGAATACATTTGACGCGTTTCGCTTAATTCAAACGCTTGTTCATATTCATGACCTTGTGAAGTAGGAGTATAAAAATGTACGTTTTATATCTCAGACTTCAGGACTACTTTGTTCTTACTCTAATAGTATGGCTGTATTGCCAAAGATAAATTATTATCATGAATAAATGCTATTTAGGAACCTCTTGTGGAATATACACAGCTATCTACGTGTGTGAAGCCCACCTCTGTTAAAGGAGTCTGGTACAAAGTTAAACAACTTCAGCTCCTTAAGGACAAGAGATTCCTAGGCTTTGTATTCTCTGTTATGTTTGTAAAATTTCTCTCTTTCTTATTCCATGTACACTACTCATATTAACTATATACCTAATACATTACATTAACATTTATTTGTATAGCACCAACAATTTACGTAGCGCTAGGTAGGTACAGAGTATAGAGGGGGACTACAGTAGTGATAAGTATTAGGGATGGTTGGAGCTAGGTGGTTTTGGCCAGAGATTAATTACGTGTGTTTAAGTTTGATGAGTTCTAAACTAGTAAACTTCCTATTCCTACCAGTGTTTGAGGACTGTGAGAGCTGGGGAATTAGCTAGAGATTAATAAATTAATTAGTATTAGCGGGATGAGTAATAAGCTTCCTTAAAGAGGTGTATTTTGAGAGACTTTCTGAAGTCTTTTTGAGGTCATGTAGGGTAGTATCGGTTAACGAGGGAGGCAATGTACTCAGGGGCCGAGGAGTGGAGGGCTTTGTAGGTTAAAGATAGAATTTAACATTTTTTAATTTTATTCTCAAGCGGAAGCCAGTGGAGCATTGGCGTGAGAGGTGCTGCCGTATCAGAATGACGAGTGAGAAAGATGAGCCTGGCAGCTGTATTCTGAATAGACTGCAAGGGGTCGAAAGACGAGTCAGAGGTAGGCCAGACAGAAGGGTGTTACAGCAGTCAAGATGAGAGACCACAAGTGAGTTCACTAGGATTTTGGCGGTCTCCTTGAGGAGGAATGGGGGAATGTGCAATGTTCCTTAGGTGAGGACGATAGGATTTGAGGAACGAAGGAACTTGTAAATTCAATACAAATGAAAAAAAAATTGGCCACGCCATTTGTTTACATTCATGTGTACATGTTGTGTGTCATCTGGTGTTAAATATCAAGGGCAGTAACAAATAGGTGTCACACACACAAAAAGATTCTTCATGTGATGTTTAATATAACAAGAACATCAAAAATGGACAAGGCTACATAGAAATATTACATGATGTATAAATATCTAACCCACAAAACAAATCACCTTTAATATATGGTATCTTACCCACAGAGCTTACAATCTAAGTCAAGAGGAGGTGCTGACAGCTGGTGTCTACAAATCAAATATTAAGTTACTTTCAATTACCTGGATATGTGAAAGTCACAAGGGCTGTGTTTAATTGTTTTGGGAAGACACATTGTCATCCAAAAGCACACGTAATGCTCATCCCGGTCACTCATAAAAACCATTGGTTACTTTGCCGACATTTGACTGATTGACAAGATTACTGCTTGTATGGTGCACAGACTTTCCCAGTGTTATTTGATGCAGGCATTCTGTATAAATCACATTTTTAATATTTGACTCAAGCCCTCCCCCCAGTGATTACTCTGCATGTTTACTGCAGGGGTATAGCTCGGAATATATGTCTGATACATGAAATCTAGTATTTGCTACAGATACATTGAAGGAGAGGTTGCTCTGCCTCTGGGTTGTGCTTGCATGTCACCTGTAAACCCTATATACGCAGCTGTGTTGCTCCCTATCATGGCCCAGTTTGTGTTCCTGACTGTTTGTTATCCTGGTTTTGACATTTGGCTTCTCGTCTGACTCTGCTGCCTGCCCTGACCTCCAGACCATTTCCCTGAATATTGTTCTCTACCTCACCTAGATCCTTGCTGCTTTATGGTTATTCTAACCTAGGGGCTCAAAGTTCGGGGATTGGTAGTTGCATACACTCACCGCCTCTTCCATTGGGATTTTTCAGCCAAACATTGGTGGTCCAGAGGAAGTATTGATCACCTTGACCCCCTCGAATGCAAGCCCAATGTGCACTGTATATAACAGCACAGTGTACCCTGCTTTTTTGCTTCATGTGTGGGGTATTTAGAGGAAGCAATATCATGCATTGCTGATACTGAGGAGGGCCAGGTCATTGCTCCCTTGTGACACTGTGAGGTAGAAATCACATTCCCCAATTTGGTGGCCCGTTTTGCAGTTTCTTTAGCCCTCCCGTTATCATCAGAAACAGACAGGCAGGACAGATATACTGACAGACAAGGTATAAAGATTGCTAGACAGATATACTGACAGATAAGGTACAGAGACGGATAGACAGATATACTGACAGATAAGGTACAGAGACTGATAGACAGATATACTGACAGATAAGGTACAGAGATTGATAGACAGATATACTGACAGATAAGGTACAGAGACGGATAGACAGATATACTGACAGATAAGGTACAGAGACTGATAGACAGATATACTGACAGATAAGGTGCAGAGATTGATAGACAGATATACTGACAGATAAGGTACAGAGATTGATAGACAGCTATACTGACAGATAAGGTACAGAGACTGATAGACAGATATACTGACAGATAAGGTACAGAGATTGATAGGCAGATATACTGACAGATAAGGTACAGAGACTGATAGACAGATATACTGACAGATAAGATACAGAGATTGATAGACAGATATACTGACAGATAAGGTACAGAGACTGATAGACAGATATACTGACAGATAAGGTACAGAGATTGATAGACAGATATACTGACAGATCAGGTACAGAGATTGATAGACAGATATAGTGACAGATAAGGTACAGAGATTGATAGACAGATATACTGACAGATAAGGTACAGAGATTGATAGACAGATATACTGACAGATAAGGTACAGAGACTGATAGACAGATATACTGACAGATAAGGTACAGAGATTGATAGACAGATATACTGACAGATAAGGTACAGAGATTGATAGACAGATATACTGACAGATAAGGTACAGAGACTGATAGACAGATATACTGACAGATAAGGTACAGAGATTGATATACAGATATACTGACAGATAAGGTACAGAGATTGATAGACAGATATACTGACAGATAAGGTACAGAGATTGACAGACAGATATACTGACAGATAAGGTACAGAGACTGATAGACAGATATACTGACAGATAAGGTACAGAGACTGATAGACAGATATACTGACAGATAAGGTACAGAGACTGATAGACAGATATACTGACAGATAAGGTACAGAGATTGATAGACAGATATACTGACAGATAAGGTGCAGAGATTGATAGACAGATATACTGACAGATAAGGTACAGAGATTGATAGACAGATATACTGACAGATAAGGTACAGAGATTGATAGACAGATATACTGACAGATAAGGTACAGCGATTGATAGACAGATATACTGACAGATAAGGCACAGAGACTGATGGACAGATATACTGACAGATAAGGTACAGAGATTGATAGACATATATACTGACAGATAAGGTACAGAGATTGATAGACAGATATACTGACAGATAAGGTACAGAGATTGACAGACAGATATACTGACAGATAAGGTACAGAGATTGACAGACAGATATACTGACAGATAAGGTACAGAGATTGATAGACAGACATACTGACAGATAAGGTACAGAGATTGATAGACAGATACACTAACAGATAAGGTACAGAGATTGATAGACAGATATACTGACAGATAAGGTACAGAGATTGATAGACAGATATACTGACAGATAAGGTACAGAGACTGATAGACAGATATACTGACAGATAAGGTACAGAGACTGACAGACAGATATACTGACAGATAAGGTACAAAGATTGACAGACAGATATACTGACAGATAAGGTACAGAGACTGATAGACAGATATACTGACAGATAAGGTACAGAGATTGTTAGACAGATATACTGACAGATAAGGTACAGAGATTGATAGGCAGATATACTGACAGATAAGGTACAGAGACTGATAGACAGATATACTGACAGATAAGGTACAGAGATTGATAGACAGATATACTGACAGATAAGGTACAGAGACTGATAGACAGATATACTGACAGATAAGGTACAGAGACTGACAGACAGATATACTGACAGATAAGGTACAAAGATTGACAGACAGATATACTGACAGATAAGGTACAGAGATTGATAGACAGATATACTGACAGATAAGGTACTGAGACTGATAGACAGATATACTGACAGATAAGGTACAGAGATTGTTAGACAGATATACTGACAGATAAGGTACAGAGATTGATAGGCAGATATACTGACAGATAAGGTACAGAGATTGATAGACAGATATACTGACAGATAAGGTACAGAGACTGATAGACAGATATACTGACAGATAAGGTACAGAGACTGATAGACAGATATACTGACAGATAAGGTACAGAGATTGATAGACAGATATACTGACAGATAAGGTACAGAGATTGATAGACAGATATACTGACAGATAAGATACAGAGATTGATAGACAGATATACTGACAGAAAAGGTACAGAGATTGATAGACAGATATACTGACAGATAAGGTACAGAGATTGATAGACAGATATACTGACAGATAAGGTACAGAGATTGATAGACAGATATACTGACAGATAAGGTACAGAGACTGATAGACAGATATACTGACAGATAAGGTGCAGAGACTGATAGACAGATATACTGACAGATAAGGTACAGAGATTGATAGACAGATATACTGACAGATAAGGTACAAAGATTGATAGACATATATACTGACAGATAAGGTACAGAGAGTGAAAGACAGATATACTGACAGATAAGGTACAGAGATTGATAGACAGATATACAGACAGACAAGGTACAGAGACTGATAGGCAGATATACTGACAGATAAGGTACAGAGATTGATAGACAGATATACTGACAGACAAGGTACAGAGATTGATAGACAGATGTACTGACAGATAATATACATAGATTGATAGACAGATATACTGACAGATAATATACAGAGATTGATAGACAGATATACTGACAGATAAGGTACAGAGATTGATAGACAGATATACTGACAGATAAGGTACAGAGACTGATAGGCAGACATACTGACAGATAAGGTACAGAGATTGATAGACAGATATACTGACAGACAAGGTACAGAGATTGATAGACAGATGTACTGACAGATAATATACAGAGATTGATAGACAGATATACTGACAGATAATATACAGAGATTGATAGACACATATAGTGACAGATAAGGTGCAGAGATTGATAGACAGATATGCTGACAGATAAGGTACAGAGATTGATAGGCAGATATACTGACAGATAAGGTACAGAGATTGATAGGCAGATATACTGACAGATAAGGTACATAGATTGATAGGCAGATATACTGACAGATAAGGTACAGAGATTGATAGACAGATATACTGACAGATAAGGTACAGAGATTGATAGACAGATATATTGACAGATAAGCTACAGAGATTGATAGACATATATACTGACAGATAAGGTACAAAGATTGACAGACAGATATACTGACAGATAAGGTACAGAGATTGATAGACAGATATACTGACAGATAAGGTACAAAGATTGATAGACAGATTTACTGACAGATAAGGTACAGAGATTGATAGACAGATATACTGACAGATAAGGTACAAAGATTGATAGACAGATATACTGACAGATAAGGTACAGAGACTGATAGACAGATATACTGACAGATAAGGTACAGAGATTGATAGATGTACTGACAGATAATATACATAGATTGATAGACAGATATACTGACAGATAAGGTACAGAGATTGATAGACAGATATACAGACAGACAAGGTACAGAGATTGATAGACAGATATACTGACAGATAAGGTACAGAGACTGATAGGCAGACATACTGACAGATAAGGTACAGAGACTGATAGGCAGACATACTGACAGATAAGGTACAGAGATTGATAGACAGATGTACTGACAGATAATATACAGAGATTGATAGACAGATATACTGACAGATAATATACAGAGATTGATAGACACATATAGTGACAGATAAGGTGCAGAGATTGATAGACAGATATGCTGACAGATAAGGTACAGAGATTGATAGGCAGATATACTGACAGATAAGGTACAGAGATTGATAGACAGATATACTGACAGATAAGGTACAGAGACTGATAGACAGATATACTGACAGATAAGGTACAGAGATTGATAGACAGATATACTGACAGATTAGGTACATAGATTGATAGGCAGATATACTGACAGATAAGGTACAGAGATTGATAGACAGATATACTGACAGATAAGGTACAGAGATTGATAGACAGATATACTGACAGATAAGATACAGAGATTGATAGACAGATATACTGACAGATATACTTACAGATTAGGTACGGAGATTGATAGACAGATATACTGACAGATAAGGTACAGAGATTGATAGACAGATATGCTGACAGATAAGGTACAGAAATTGATAGACAGATATACTGACAGATAAGGTACAGAGATTGATAGACAGATATACTGACAGATAAGGTACAGAGACTGATAGACAGATATACTGACAGATAAGGTACAGAGACTGATAGACAGATATACTGACAGATAAGATACAGAGATTGAAAGACAGATATAGTGACAGATAAAGTAGAGAGATTGAAAGACAGACAAAACAAATGGATAGTGCTATACTAGGGCCTAGGCATCCACACTGCGGCACTCCAGCTTTTTTCTGCAGGGGGCCTGGCGAGCCCAGGCGCACAACGCTTCCCTCACAGCCGAGGACCGGCAGAGCAGCAAGGAGGTAAGTACTGGGGAAGGGGGGAGGAGGGTGGTACATAACGAACAATCCTGGTATATTGAGGGGCAAAATCCTGACAAATTAATTGACAAAATTCCTGGAATATTAATTGGCAAAATCCTTGTATATTAATTGGCAAAATCCTGGCATATTGAGGAGCAAACAAATGACATATTGAGGGGAAACATTCTGGCATATTAATTGACAAAATCCTGGCATTTTGAGGGGCAAACGAATGGCATACTGTGGGGCAAAATCCTGGCATATTAATTGGCAAAATCCTGGCATATTAATTGTCAAAATTCCTGGCATATTAATTATATTTAATGGGAGAATAACATTTATTACCGACACATGTTCATTATATATTTGTATCCCATTCACTCCGGCCTATAAATGATGTGAAAGTGCCGTCTAATTGCGGATACTGGTATCTGTGTTTCAGCATCTTATAGCATTAGGTTACTGGCTTCAATCTAGAGGACGGTTTGTTCCTGCCATGCGATTGGACGGCCTCGGTGGGAATATCATTTATTTTTATATCTAATTGGTATTATTTTTAAACATGAAAATGCTCAATCGGATTCAGCATCTACAACAGGAGAAAAGGAAATGCAGGAATCATATATGTTCATACACTTAAAGAAACTGTCCCACCGAAACCTTGCTTTTACTGTGAAGGCAGAGATTAAAAAATGATTGAACAGGATCTATACTTTGTGTTAGCAGCATTGCAAGCGAATGCCTAAATTAGGATAAAGATGCGTTTTAAATGTGTCTCCAGCTTATGACATCACCTACATGAGATATTTCCTATTGAAAAGTAATTAATTTGCATATCGAGCCATAGGTGACATCATAAACAGACTCCACAGGCACATACCAAATGGCGACTGCGCTTTTTTATTTATTAAACTCGAGACACTTTGAAGTGCAGGAGTTGTTTTTTTACATAACCCCCACTGCGTAGATACTTTTTCACATTTATTTATTGTCTACAATCACAGAATATACATTGTTTAGTGTTACAGAGTCTCTTTAATTGCACATGTGCAATACATTCTCCTCTAGCGTCCCAGAAACTGGCGGAGGATGAAGTCAGGACCTCACGGATTCCAGTTGGGACTCTGCCCACGTCAAGCTGGACCTTTGGAGGAATCTTTCCGATTTGGATGGATATATCATCAGTAGCCAAGTTGGAGAATTTTTCCAGGGAATGAGAATGTGAATGCGTAACGTGAATGCTAATGTGAACAGTTGTGAAAGAAGTGATAGTGAAGTCAGAGTGAATGAGAATGCTAATGTGAATGGTTAGGAAGAATAACAGTGCAGTAGGAGTGACAGCAGACAGTGAGAAGAGGCTATGGGGAACCAGAGCCTTACACAAGATATCAGCACTGTAGCAGAAGACAGAGCACAGAATGCGCTGACGATTCATAGATAAATTGTTTTTTTTCCAACACATTGAACAAGGACAAAAGGGAATTATCAGGGGTACCCATTAGAAACATAGAATGTGTCGGCAGATAAGAACCATTCGGTCCATCTAGTCTGCCCAATTTTTTTTGAGTACTTTTATTAGTCCCCCGATAGAAACATAGAATGTGTCGGCAGATAAGAACCATTCGGTCCATCTAGTCCAATTAAACTGAATAATAATGATATTTAACACAATGGTGCATACTGCATTTTCTAGGTGATAATTCACCGACAAGATAGTGAATGGTTCCGTTTCTCAGGATGTTGCCCTCTGACAAGATCCATCCTAATTAAATGACACACAAAGCCTTGAGCCGATGCAGAAAGCTCATTAATGGCCTGCATATTGAAGTAGTGGAAACTTGATCCGCTAGGAATCCTGAGACTTGGCAAGGAGCCAACTCTCCTTTCTATCAGCCGCGGGTCAGACCCAGGCAAAGCTCTTGTGTTCACTGTAGAAAGTATAGGGTCGGAGGTTACATCACCTGGAAAGAAGAGACGCACCTATCTGATAGACCAGGGGTCAGTGTGGCAAACCGTACAACTTACAGAGAACCGGCTTCCAATTAATAAGGTTTGTGCCTGTTAACTATTAGACCGTCAACAGGGACAGAACTAGCACACGAACCCCCGGGATAGAGATGGGCGTATGCCAAATCACGGGCACCAGAATTTCTAATGGTGGGCATTTACTAGAAATGTAATGGTGATGTATGGATCTTCACTGATCTGACCACGGACCCTGGTGACCTTGTACTGACACTTTGCCTACCCCTGTACCAAATGTACAAGATGGAAGTAAAAATTGTATTTTTTGTGTGTAAAGTGCATCGAATCTGAGTCTAACGTTAACAGTCAAACCATCCTGACCTGGGTGGAATCAACTCGTGGCATTACAGAATAGAGCAATGCAATGCAATAATGTAATAAGAGCAGCTTTAGAGAGTAATAGCCTCGTTTTATTATATTTTTATGGCTTTTGACTTAATAAAGTTAAAGGAAATTGAATGTAAGTACAATATATATAAAGAAGGCGCACATTTAAAATTAGTTTAGGAATTTAAACTGATTTTCCTTGTGTCCTTCAGTACATGTCTCCATCCATTATCTTCAAACTATTTCAAAACCTGCTAATTGCCGAATATTTACCCATTGGATGGAAAGAGCGAGGACAGAGTTGCATTTGACCCCACCCACTTCTCCTACACACATCTGGTTGGGGCTGTCCCCCTCCCTTTTTTTTTGTTCTGGCTCCTCCCACTGCTTTCCCAACAATATTCCCATGTATGTTGTGATTCCAGCATAATAGATTTTACTACTCCTCACATGAGTGTGAACTAGTCTATATTTCAGGTCCTTTCAGTCTGTTATAAAAGAGTTTTTGAAGGAAGAAATACATTCAGATTTGCAACAAAGCTGGTCATTTACCCAGAAACACAGTATAACACAGACAAGTCTATTCAAAAAACGGTATAGTGCGGTCACCTAAAAAAGGAACTGCAAAATCAGCAAAAATAGCCATTTGGGAAAAATTGTCCAAATGTGAAATCATTGTTTAATAAGTCAATAATGTATTTTTATCTTATTTTCTGTTCTCTTGGCGTGTCAGGTACCCAGTGAGTTACAATCTCCCAAATCCATGTCAAGTTCAGTGTTTTTAAATTGGGCCATGGTGTCTGTGCACTGCCCAGGTGGACCGACATCCTGACATGCTCGCCGCGTGGTCAGTGATGTCATAAGTAGGATACTCCACAGACATATTTAGGACACATGTTTTTTCCTAATTTTTATCATTTGCTTGCAAGTTTGCTAACACAATGTATAGATCATTTCCAATCATATTTTTTTATTCTTTACAAGCACAGTAAAAACAATGTTTAAGTGATACAGTTCCTTTAATTTAGGATTTATCTATATTTTTATAGATCTGCTAAATAATTCTTCCTGATAAGTGTGTAATATGGAATTCAGTAGCAGCAGCTCTATCAATTACTTATGGTCCATTATCCCAATTGCTTTTTTTTATCCTCCAAACATTAGAGCCAAGTTCTTACAGTAAAGGTTTGTCTTCCCTTACAGATGCTGACAGAGACGCAGATCTGAAGTATGGCCTCTCCCTGTAGCTCCCGTAAGTATAACAAGAGATATGGTGCAAGGCAGTGTTAGAAAACATACTGCAGAGGGTTATTTTGTGTCAAGAACAATTTTGGACAAAAGTCTAAAAAGTGGAACAATCAGTAGGAACATTTGATTGGGGATTTCTCTTCTTTGTCAGCTTGTTCCCCTCACTGTGTACCTTAACATATTGCACATGTTTAAAAAGGATCCTGCAAAAACCTTGCTTATAGATACGGATCCCTAACACCTCTAAAAAAATTTTTACAAAAACATACCACCCCTCAAAAAAAATGAATAATGTAACAATACGTAACCATTCAATTGTCAGAGGCCCACAATGCTGGGTTCTCTAATGCTAAAAAAATAAAAAATGTATCCCCAAAAATGTTATATTTTGATTTCTCAAATACCAATAATAATCCTATCTTCTTTTTAATAATGGAGTGGTATCAATCACTGTTAAAGTAGCGAGCCAAAAGCAATTGTTTTTTTTGTTTTTGTTTTGCCCCCTCATCCATTAATAGAGCTAATTATTATTTCCAGTGGTACTTGTTATTTAAAGATTTTATTCTCTAAAAAGGACTTTCTTTTTGGTGCAGATAAGCAACAAAATGGGGGTGTTCCCTGAAATGTCCACTGTAATAATAAGTAACTGGCAGTGGTTAGCCTGTGGGATGTCTGTGTTCTTGTGGCTTTATCATCTTTTGGATTTGTAGATAAACTTCTCATAGGAAAGAGGTTTCTCCAGGATGCAAGGGGTAAATATAAACATGGTGCCACTCCAAGGGCCTTGTTGTGTGTGTGTATGTTAAGACTTGCACAAGCTTGACTTGCTGCATGATGCTGTACATGGTGTAGTCGTTGGCCCTCCAGCTGGCTGATATGTCTCAGTTTTCCCGTGGCAGGGCTGCAGATGGATGAGAACCTGCAATTAATGCAGACGGGGTCGCTGATGAGAAAAGTCAAATCCCGCAGCTGGAAGAAGCAGAGATACTTCAAACTGCAAGAGGACTGCATGACCGTCTGGTACAAGTCCAAGAAGACGGGGAACACCAAGTCCACATGTAAGTTACCTGTAACCAATGAGATGCAGCTAAACCATAGGAACCTCTTGGGACAAAAATTCATGAAGTGGAGCAAACTCTCCTATGCTAGAGAATAAAAGGTTCCAGTACTGTCCTATGGTAGGGAATAAAAGGTTCCAGTACTGTCCTATGGTAGGGAATAAAAGGTTCCAGTACTGTCCTATGGTAGGGAATAAAAGGTTCCAGTACTGTCCTATGGTAGGGAATAAAAGGTTCCAGTACTGTCCTATGGTAGGGAATAAAAGGTTCCAGTACTGTCCTATGGTAGGGAATAAAAGGTTCCAGTACTGTCCTATGGTAGGGAATAAAAGGTTCCAGTACTGTCCTATGGTAGGGAATAAAAGGTTCCAGTACTGTCCTATGGTAGGGAATAAAAGGTTCCAGAACTGTCCTATGGTAGGGAATAAAAGGTTCCAGTACTGTCCTATGGTAGGGAATAAAAGGTTCCAGTACTGTCCTATGGTAGGGAATAAAAGGTTCCAGTACTGTCCTATGGTAGGGAATAAAAGGTTCCAGTACTGTCCTATGGTAGGGAATAAAAGGTTCCAGTACTGTCCTATGGTAGGAAATAAAAGGTTCGAGTACTGTCCTATGGTAGAGAATAAAAGGTTCCAGTACTGTCCTATGGTAGGGAATAAAAGGTTCCAGTACTGTCCTATGGTAGGGAATAAAAGGTTCCAGTACTGTCCTATGGTAGGGAATAAAAGGTTCCAGTAGTGTCCTATGGTAGGGAATAAAAGGTTCCAGTACTGTCCTATGCTAGAGAATAAAAGGTTCCAGTACTGTCCTATGGTAGGGAATAAAAGGTTCCAGTACTGTCCTATGGTAGGGAATAAAAGGTTCCAGTACTGTCCTATGGTAGGGAATAAAAGGTTCCAGTACTGTCCTATGGTAGGGAATAAAAGGTTCGAGTACTGTCCTATGGTAGGGAATAAAAGGTTCCAGTACTGTCCTATGGTAGGGAATAAAAGGTTCCAGTACTGTCCTATGGTAGGGAATAAAAGGTTCCAGTACTGTCCTATGGTAGGGAATAAAAGGTTCCAGTACTGTCCTATGGTAGGGAATAAAAGGTTCCAGTACTGTCCTATGGTAGGGAATAAAAGGTTCCAGTACTGTCCTATGGTAGGGAATAAAAGGTTCCAGTACTGTCCTATGGTAGGGAATAAAAGGTTCCAGTACTGTCCTATGGTAGGGAATAAAAGGTTCCAGTACTGTCCTATGGTAGGGAATAAAAGGTTCCAGTACTGTCCTATGGTAGGGAATAAAAGGTTCCAGTACTGTCCTATGGTAGGGAATAAAAGGTTCCAGTACTGTCCTATGGTAGGGAATAAAAGGTTCCAGTACTGTCCTATGGCAGGGAATAAATCATTTTCTAGTCCAATTGCTCTGATCATGATGACAGTATCAGAAATGCCGCACGTTGTCACTGTGACTTGTCAGGTGCCTGGAATGAACTAGTGAAGCTGGGATGTTGTAATTTGCTCAGTGGAAAGTTTTGGAGAGTTTGGTGATTTCGTTATCAGCACTGCATCCAGGCATTGCACCCGCCAAGAAAAAACTGAACCCAAAGGGGTTTTTTGGGAAGGAGTATTCCCCTCTGTCAGTGACTGTACAGGCAGCAGTAAAGCAATATCATGGGAGCACTAAATATACACAAACTCCATTAGTCTGCACCCAAAGCAGGCAGCTGAGTCAGCTTATGGGCAGATTGGGAGTGGATCTGGCTCAGGAGTCAGCAGTTCCAGTAATAAGCTTGTGGGATTCTCCACAGAATTCTTACACACAGGAGTGACTGTGTACAGCAGAGCTGGGGTCAGCAGCTAATGCATTGGAGTGTATGAGGCCATTCACTGCAGAGAGTAATTAGATGCTTTGGTTAAACACTGAGTGCTTCCATTCTGCCTCAGTCAGGTCACGCTCACCACTAACAGGCTCCTCGTCTGGTTATGCAAATAAGACCAATAGCAGTACTGTTTATGAAAAATAACTAAATAAAGACACAAATCTCATTATTTACTAATATCTCAACCAACTGTGACTAAAAATATGCAGAAGACACACAAAGCTATATATATATTAAAGGGACTCTCTCACCATAGTTGCCAACATTGGCCATATTTCCAGGGACACATATTTGTTCCAAATGCTGCAGAAAGAGCATGCAAAGTGCAGCCTGGCAGTATGTAGGATGGATATACGCACAGATACAATCCAATTAATTAATCATGGCAGGTGCTATGAGATCTCCACCCTGATTAATTAATTGGATTGTGTCTGTGTGTATATCCATCCTACTGCTGGGTCGCACTTTGCATTGTCGGATCCATCGCACTTTGCATGCTCTTTCTGCAGCATGTGGAACAAATATGTGTCCCTGGAAACATGGCCGATGTTGGCACCTATGTTTTACCTAAGCATTGTTGATGCTGTGAATGCAGAGATTACATCAGTTACTGATAATGAACTATATATTGTGTCAGCAGAATTGCAAACAAATGCCAAAATTAAGAGAAATTGGGGCCTGTTCAACGACCTGAGTTAATTATCTCATGTCACTGAATCCCATAGACTAGACCCCAATGCCTTTAAAATGTGTCTGTGTTGTCTCTCTTTTTTATAACATTAACATATGGCTTGATATGCACTGCTTTTCAATGAAAAATGTGTACTTTGCATGTCAAGCTCCAGGTGATCAACAGGCGACACCACAGACACATTGAAAATACATTTTTCCCTCCATTCACAGTAAAAAAAAAAAAAAAGCAATGTTTAGGTAATAAAGTCCCTTTAAATAATGCATCTGCTTGTAATTCTGCTCACACAGGTCATAGGTAATTGTTCATCATTTTTTATTCTCTACATTCACAGTATAAACACATTTTAGGTGAGAGGGTCTTTTTAAGAGCTCAGTCAGACAGAAAGGCTCTGTCTATCTGTGTGTATTTTACGCAAATATCAGCTCCAGTTTATCTGAGATCCCATCTTACATCATGTTACATGCAGTAGTGGATCTTCCACAAGGCAAACAAGGCACTCGCCTAGGGCGGCACTTTGCCAGGGGGTGTTAAAGCACACTTCTGGTGCTTCGAACATTTTCACCCCCCCCCCCACCACCGTTCAGCAAGCTTTAGCTCCTTCCAATTAATCAGGGTGATGGGGGCATGTAATGGACGTGGTGGGGGTATGCAATGAGGGTGATGGTGGCATGTAATGGGGGTGATGGGGCATGTAATATGTATGCAATGTGGCTGATGGCAGCATGTAATGGGGTGATGGGGCATTTAATGGGTGTGCAATGTGTGTGATGGGGCATGTTGTAGGTGTGCAACATGGGTGATGGGGTATGTCGTGGTTGTGCAACTTGGGTGGGGGGAGTGCCAGAATTTTGTCTTCCTAGGGCAGCACAGAACCAAGATACACCACTAGTTACATGTGGACATTATCAGGGATAATGAATGGAATGTTACTGCGGATCATTCCACTATTAGATCTTTGACCCAGGACAACTCTTCTTTCTGTCACTTTGCCTTTTTCTACCCCAAGTTTAAATTATATATTTTTTCCCACTAGTTTCGATCAGCGACGTTGAGACTGTCCGAGATGGTCATCAGTCTGAAATCTTGCAGAGCATTGCCGATGAGTTCCCAGCCGAACTCTGCTTCACCATCGTTTTCCATGGTCGTCGGAGGAACCTTGACTTGATAGCGAACACAACAGAGGAAGCGCAATGTTGGATCCAGGGTCTGGAGAAGCTGATCGAAACTGTGACCAAGATGGACCAGAAGGAAATGTTGGATCAGTATCTTTTTCGATAGCTGTGCTCATAAATGTGCTTCCTGAGCAAAGCCAGTCTTATAAGGGGACCCACGGAGTCAGGCAGCACTTTAAAGGGGGCAGCAAATTGCCACCCTAGCCACATCCACAAATTACTAATAGATCTACGAACGGATGATGGGTTTTAAATATTTTGTCATGGTATTTTTTCTTTGAGGTTCCATGGTTTAAAAATGGAAGTTTCTCTGTAGTATCTACTGCATATATATATATATATATATCTCCAGCTTCCGCTTTGAGAAAGGATAGCAAATGGGGTAACTATGCATTCCCCACTGTGTCATAAATAGGACACTTCTTGTATGCTGTAACTACTGCAACAAATGCCCAACAACTTCCTAAAGAATACATTAAAAACTAATAGCTTTTTGTATGTTATGAAGTGCCTTCCTGGGCTGCTGACCTTAATTAGAAGTCCATAAAATGTCACATGATATAAAACGATTACAAAATAAATTCTCATGTGCAGGAAATATACTAATACGCTGCCAGGGGGTGTAGTGGACAAATAATGCTTGAATAATGCAACCCAGATGTATGTAAGAATAAACTTTCATGATCAGATACTAAAGTAGCTACACATATATCCATACACATAAATTAATAGACATCAGTTACATATATTGCAAAAACAAACAAACAAAACCAAACAAAGTACATCAAAAAAGGAGGAGCCACCTAATGGAGAGAATTCATCCTGGAAGTATTTGAACAAGTAGTTAAGACGGCTGCTCCCACTGGCACAGAGAAAATCTATTGGAGTGTAGGAGAGTGACCTTGATAGAAAGTCTCACTGCTAGGATCAATGCACATTGAGAAAGGGTCCCGTCCCCCTCCTCTTTACTGCTCTACGTTTCAAGTAGGGAACCTTTGCTAAGGACGCTTCATATTTTTTTTGCTATTAAGGCTCTGGTTTTATCCTCGTTTTTCTTAATGTGATGCTCAGATGGATCTGCGACTGGTTCCAGAAAGCTGACAAAAACCGAGATGGCAGAATGAATTTTAAGGAAGTTCAGGATCTCCTGAAAATGATGAATGTAGATATGAATGAGCATCATGCCTACCGGCTGTTCCAGGTACTGGCATGTAGGAAGGGGGGGGGGGGGGGGGGGCTCTGTGTAAGGATGGATCACAGCATTGTCAAGAAAAGCAGGACAGAGGTAGAGTTTGGTGGGGCAGCCTCCAAAAAACGTTACTGTCCTACACAAGGCAGGATATTTAGGATGCATGCATATATTCAACACACATGCAAAATCTAGAAAAGTATGGGAGTATGGCCCGGAGTCATATGAACCGCAGAAGGTTCTTTTAGTTGATGATGGATAATGTTTGTTTTATAGTTATATTACTTTATCTTCGCAGATATGAATTACATGAACTTGCCTTCTCTTGCAGATGGCCGACAAATCCGAATCCGGTACGCTCGAGGGAGACGAGTTTGTGCTGTTTTACAAAGCTCTGACGCAAAGGGACGAGGTGCTGAAGATTTTCCAAGACTTCTCCAAAGACGGCAAGAAACTCACCCTTCTGGAGTTTGTGGACTTCCTGCGTCAGGAGCAGCTGGAGGTGGAGAACTGCGAGGAATTTGCGATGGATCTGATTGCTCGATATGAACCATCAGAGACAGGTGAAGGGGGGATTGTTGGATGTGGGGGGGCTGTTGGAGTGTAAGGGGTCATGTCTGGCAGGCCTGGTTTGATTGTAAACTCTGTTCCTGGCTTCTAGCACAGAAACTCCATGCCTTGAGTATTGATGGCTTCCTGAATTACTTGTGCTCTCCGGAGGGCTCTATCTTTAATGTGGAACACGAGCAGCTTTTCCAAGATATGACGCAGCCCCTCTGCCATTACTTCATCTCGTCCTCCCACAACACTTACTTAATGGAGGACCAGCTTCGGGGCCATAGCAGCATCGAGGGATATATCAGGTGATTGGACCTCATGGATCCTCACTCATCTTTAAATGCTTTACACAAAATGCACACACACAGCTTTACACAATACTGCATGCACACACACAGCCTTACACAACACTGAATGCACACACACAGCCTTACACAACACTGAATGCGCACACACAGCTTTACACAACACTGAATGTGCACACACAGACTTACACAACACTGAATGCGCACACACAGCTTTACACAACACTGAATGTACACACACAGATTTACACAATACTGAATGCACACACACAGCTTTACACAGCACTGAATGCACACACACAGCTTTACACAATACTGCATGCACACACACAGCTTTACACAATACTAAATGCACAAACATCTTTACACAATACTGAATGCACACACCGCTTTACACAATACTGAATGTACACACACAGATTTACACAATACTGAATGCACACACACAGCTTTACACAGCACTGAATGCACACACACAGCTTTACACAATACTGCATGCACACACACAGCTTTACACAATACTAAATGCACAAACATCTTTACACAATACTGAATGCACACACCGCTTTACACAATACTGAATGCACACACCGCTTTACACAATACTGAATGCACACACACAGATTTACACAATACTGAATGCACACACACGGCTTTACACAATACTGAATGCACACACACAGATTTACACAATACTGAATGCACACACACAGATTTACACATTACCGAGTGCACTGATCATTCACAGGGCCCTTAAGAGAGGCTGCAGATGTGTGGAGGTCGATATCTGGGATGGTCCGAATGGAGAACCCATTGTGTATCACGGCCACACGTTTACCTCCAAAATCTTCTTCAAAGATGTGATTTCTGCCATCAATAAGTATGCCTTCAGGGTGTGTAACTTAAATAGGAGGCTTTTACATGTCAGTCTGTGGAGCATTAGAAAGACTGAAATCCTGGCATTCACAGCCATTTGGGGAACAACACACATGACTCTCAGGCTTTGTCAGTGGTGGGTCGACAACAGTGGGAGAGACATTCCCTAAATTAGAGCTGTTTCCTGATTTCACCTGGGGGGAAATGAGGTGTCACTAATATGTTTGCTTGTATAGTTACATATGGGTGCGTCAACCAGGTGGGAATTTAATTGCAGGCCAATGTATAAGGACAAATGTCAGCTTTTTGATGAAAGAATACAAATAAAAGCACCTTACTGAGCTCAGTGGGCAGACATGTTTTTTAGAATGTTGGGTCAGATCTTCCTTCATGTAAAGGTATTAGCAGAATGCTTGGTTGTATAGGGAGAGGTATTAGCAGAATGCTTGGTTGTATAGGGAGAGGTATTAGCAGAATGCTTGGTTGTATAGGGAGAGGTATTAGCATAATGCTTGGTTGTATAGGAAGAGGTATTAGCAGAATGTTTGGTTGCATATGGAGAGGTATTAGCAGAATGCTTGGTTGTATAGGAAGAGGTATTAGCAGAATGCTTGGTTGTATAGGAAGAGGTATTAGCAGAATGTTTGGTTGCATAGGGAGAGGTATTAGCAGAATGCTTGGTTGTATCGGAAGAGGTATTAGCAGAATGCTTGGTTGTGTAGGGAGAGGTATTAGCAGAATGCTTGGTTGTATAGGAAGAGGTATTAGCAGAATGCTTGGTTGTATAGGAAGAGGTATTAGCAGAATGTTTGGTTGCATAGGGAGAGGTATTAGCAGAATGCTTGGTTGTATCGGAAGAGGTATTAGCAGAATGCTTGGTTGTGTAGGGAGAGGTATTAGCAGAATGCTTGGTTGCATAGGGAGAGGTATTAGCAGAATGCTTGGTTGTATAGGGAGAGGTATTAGCAGAATGCTTGGTTGTATAGGGAGAGGTATTAGCAGAAAGCTTGGTTTTATAGGGAGAGGTATTAGCAGAATTATTGGTTGCATAGGGAGAGATATTAGCAGAATGATTGGTTGTATAGGGAGAGGTATTAGCAGTAGAAAGAGGGAAGGGCTCATGCTTTTGTACAGACCACTAGTGAGACCTCACTTGGAGTATTGTATGCAGTACTGGAGACCCTATCTCCAGAAGGATATTGATACTAAGGATATTGATAATTTGAGAGAGTTCAGAGAAGGGCTACTAAACTGGTACATGGGTTGCAGGATAAAACTTACCGGGAAAGGTTAAAGCATCTTAACATGTATAGCTTGGAGGAAAGACGTAACAGGGGGGATATGATAGAAACATTTAAATACATAAAGGGAATCATCACAGATTATATTTAAAAGAAGATAAACTACCACAACTAGAGGACATAGTCTTAAATTAGAGGGGCAACGATTTAACAGTAATATCAGGAAGTATTACTTTACTGAGAGGGTAGTGGATGCATGTAACAGCCTTCCAGTGGAAGTGGTAGAGGTAAACACAGTGAAGGAGTTTAAGAATGCGTGGGATAGGCACAAGGCTGTCCTAGATATAAGATAGGGAACTGGGGACTAATAAAAGTATTTAGAAAATTGGGCAGACTAGATGGACCGAATGCAAATAGAATGTGTCTGCAGAGTGCCTTGAAGTGAGTCCACTTCTAGTACAAATATAATAGGCAAAATTCAAAATAGCTTCCTTAGGGGGTTTTTCTTTCTTTTGGATCAAAAGCTGGAATGATAGGTAGAAGGGTTGAACTTGATGGACTTGTGTCTTTTTTCAACCTAAATGACTATGTTAAGTTTGACCTGCATTCTGGATCAAGAGCTGATTATGGAAAAGTTCACCAACTGCCCATCTTTCCATCCCAGCCATTAATACCTGATCCAGAATGCCCTTGATTGAATAGACATCAATGTTTAGGAAAGCACAGGCTTCCCTTGTGTGGTCCCTTGGTGTCCATGGTCTGTCATTTCCCCAGGTATCAGAATACCCAGTCATCCTGTCCCTGGAGAATCACTGTGGCGTGGAACAGCAGGATGTTATGGCTCAGCACCTGAAGAGCATTCTGGGAGATAAACTGGTCACAAGTACTTTGGATGGGCGAGTTCCTACGCAGTTACCTTCTCCCGAGGTTGGTACATTGTTTAAAGAATAACTGTAGCAAAAAATCAATTAATGTTTATTTGAAATATTGCATCAAGTGTAGATCCTTTGCATAGAAATGCTTTAATGAAAGAATATAAATAACATACCTTATTGAGCCCTCTTTGCTCTGTCTAGCTCTACCAGGAGGCAGCCATTTTGTTTAGAATCTTGGGTCAGATTGGTCAGATCTTTCTTCATCTGAACCAAGGTGAATAAATAACTGTCGTAAGATTCTAAACAACATGTCTGCTCTCTATTAGAGCTATACAGAGCAAAGAGTGCTCCATTAAGTACATTATGTTCTTTCATGAAAACATTTCTATTTAAAATGTCTACACTCGACGAGGTCTTTCAATTAATCATTACTTATGCTTTTGCTACAGTTGTCCTTTAATATCAGATCGACAAGCTCCATAAAGGACAAGGAACCTGTAGCGTTCGGCTGTCTAGGTAAAATTTGCTGGGTAAGAGTTCATCTCACCTCAGCTCACGTTTTAGTAAGGCAGAACATTTTAATGGCTGCATGGGTCATTAAATGTGGACCCGAGGACTCATCCATATGTCAGGGGCCACCTAGTATAGAAAAATACCAAATTGTTCCTGCCTCCTCCCACTTTTGATTCCTTTTTTTAATCTAGGAACTCAGGGGAAAGATACTCCTAAAGGGGAAAAAGATTGGAGGCTTGGAAGAACGGGTAGAGGAGACCGAAGAGGTGGGGGAAGTGTCTGAAGAAGAAGATACTGCCGAGATGGAAGAGGATAAAAAAATGTCAAAGGTAGGTCCCAGAAGCCCTACCAAACCATACAGAAACATCACTATGACCATTGCAAAATGGCACCGTCATTTAGTTTATTTAATACATTGTATATAATTAATGATCTGACGTTTTATGCAGGGAAGCTTGGTATCAAGTTAAAGCCATAGGTTCTGTTCTAAGAGATGTTCCTACATGTATCAACCTAGCTTCTAATACAAGCTCAATGGAGTCTATGGGTCAGTTTTGTGACAACAGGCAACTGAAAGGTTACATTAATTCGATAACTACCAAGATGCTTCTGGATTTGGTAGTTAAAATCAAGCAGGGTCCCTCAGCAATTAAGTCTATGAAAAGAGGTGACTGCGTTAGCCAAAGTACAGAAGAACTTGTCGCTTCCAAGCTACTGAGTTCCTGCAGAGTTCAGAAAATAGCTGGTTCCCTCATTGAAGGATCTGCTCTTCAGTTGGCCGGGCTCCTGTATGGTCAGGGAAATAGTCAGAACTCAGGGATTTTTTAGATACCTCCACCTTGTTCAGATGTTTGTACATTTGCATTAGGTGGTATCCAAACCATCTAATTTTACAACTTGATTCCAACAGTAAAATCATAGAATGTAACATCTTATGAAAGTTGACATCATGAAGATTACTTCTGTACAAACACATCACCCTGTGGCATGTAAGTCCTCAGAGTTTCTCTTTTCCCAGAAGACGAAAGACCGCCTGTCTCAGGAGCTGTCGGACTGTATCATTTATTGCAAGAGTGTTCCCTTCGAGAGCTTCAAACATTCGAAGGCCCACAACCAGGTCTATGAGATGTCATCTTTTACGGAGTACAAGGCCAGGAAACTCGTGAAGGAACCGGGTGAGGTTTCAAGGGTGGGCCCAAACTGTTAACAGTGTTAGTGAACGGCCATCTTGAATTTTTTTCCCCTAATTCGTGTCTCTATTGTAGGTAACGAGTTTGTCCGTCACAACGCGTGGCAGCTGACCAGAATTTACCCAACTGGGCTAAGGACAGACTCTTCCAACTACAACCCGCAGGAGATGTGGAATGTTGGATGCCAAATGGGTAGGTCTACGGGAGCATCAGAAAAAAATGATCAGTCTAGTAATGTTAACATCAATGATAAGTACAACCTTACAGAGGTTCTAGGTTTTGGTCTAGACCAGGGGTAGGTAACCTTAGGCAATCCAGATGTTGAGGACTACATTTCCCTTCATGTTTTGCAAGCAATACAGCTGTAAGAGCATTATGGGAGGGAGATGTAGTCCACAATAGAAGGTTTCCTAACTCTGGTCTAGATAATGGTTCTCAACCTATTTGACATCGCCCCCCCCTCCACTTTCCTCAAAGTCTCACTCTCCCACCTGCATGTCCTATTACTTCTTAGTCATAAGTAACATCATCAGGATGGAAACCCCTGTCGTAGACAGATTAAGTGACTTGTGTGGAACCTAGATGCACCTCTGGGCTGCGTCACCAAGGAGTTGACTGTCTGAGTGCAGCTCTTGAGGTTAGGATTACTTTAGATCATAGGTGGAAGTGCCATGGGCCCAGGAAATACACTATGGTTGAATGTCAGTGGAAAACATGTGTGGACGTTGGCAATTGGTAAGTTCTCCCTTGTAGTCACACCCCTTAGCCATCATAGTGGCCGTTGTAAAGTGGCACTGCGACCAACTGCTTACTCCTGGAACTTTGTGGAGATGATAAAGGTCTTGAAATTGGAGGCTAACCATCCCCACAATGTCCCTTTTTCACTCAGTGGCCCTGAACTTCCAGACAGCCGGCGTCGAGATGGACTTGAACGATGGGCTCTTCCGGCAGAATGGTCGGTGTGGCTATGTTCTCAAGCCCTTGTTCATGAGACAGTTGGAGACCACCTTTAATCCTGACCAGCCAAAGGACAACGACGGCTTCTCTCCCGTCAACCTCTCAGTGCTGGTAGGTGATCTTTCGTTTCGCTGTCAGTTGATTAGCAGACGAAAGTCAGCTGGGAATCCACTCTATACAAATAGCAAAGAATCTATTACGATCCTACACCCTCTAGTTTCCACACGAGATGCTAATTATCAGATTGAAAGAAAATGAACTATATTGTGACTATGATTTGTAAACACACTGTTAAACAAAGTTTACATGATAGACCATTATCGATCCATAGTTTGCACCTATTTTTCTCTCTCTCTCGTCTGGACATCTTTCACGTGACAGATCCCACGTTTCTCGTGATACATTGAGTTCCTTTGCGCTGTTTGACACGGTATTATAACCATTTGTGCAGGTTATGAGTGCCCAACAGCTGCCGAAAGTTGAAAACAGCAAGGAGGGCTCGATTGTGGACCCTTTAGTACGAGTGGAGATCTTCGGGGTCCCCATGGATCAAATGAAGCAGGAGACAAAGTATATAGAGAATAATGGTAAGTAGGGCGTTATGGCAATATCAAGGGATTTTGCTAAAGATAGATGGATTTAATACACATATATATATTGATTTTTACTACAGACGGATGGTTATGTTAGCCGGTAGGTAGTATAAATATTGTAATTT
Source organism: Pelodytes ibericus (assembly GCA_036172795.1). Classification (NCBI taxonomy): domain Eukaryota; kingdom Metazoa; phylum Chordata; class Amphibia; order Anura; family Pelodytidae; genus Pelodytes; species Pelodytes ibericus. Next base: position 15,903,578 of record CM069864.1, on the reverse strand, counting down.
GAATTCTGCTTTTGTGGACACACTCGCTCGACCGAGCAATCTTCTCTTATCCAGCACTTTATTTCCAAAAGGGTTTAATCCTATTTGGTACGAAACGCTGCAATTCAAGATCCACGTTCCTGAACTGGCTTTGGTGAGGTTTGAGGTGGAAGATTATGATAAAACGACAAGAAACGATTTTATAGGACAATACACGCTGCCCTTCAAAAACCTCAAATCAGGTGAGAAACGGGGGTTTTGCCATACGTCTTCTGCATAAGAAGATCAGTTGTTTTCATGGAAATTGTACCGTGGCAGGATTTAATGGAGAAAGAAAATAGTGTTGGGTAACATGCATTGCCCAAAGCAGACTGAAAGATGCTCTCGCACAGTGTTGGGCAGGGAGGGGTGCTACGGGCATTTATGGGTTAGCCCATAACATCCTTTCATTTTTTTTTTTCTTGTAGGTTATCGTCATATTCACCTTCTTTCAAAGGATGGCACCAAAATCCCTCCAGCCTCTATATTCGTTTACATCCGAATTATGGACACAAGTCAACCTGTGCAGGACACAGGGAGTTAGGTCCTGAGATCAAGTCTGGGGCAACATTCCAAAAGGGGAGCATTTATCAGGAACATTCTGTTCATTACCAGGGTTACTGCTCCACTATTAGATATGTACCCCGCATCCCCTGTCAGCTTGTAGGTACAACCTTTGCTTAAGCCTCCAGATACTTCTATGTACACCTACAGTACCCAGAGATCCTGGCTTTCAACTTGTTATATTTTGCACGTCTTTACTCTGCACTGTTAATGTATATAATTATATAAATATATATATATATATAAATGGTTTTTAACGTAATGTATATTGTAAACTGTGTATACAGTGGTGCTACTCTGGTCCAAAAGCTATTTGCTAATTAGCAGAGTGATCACTCATAATGGAAGTTCAAGCCATGCATGGCGACGTCGCCCCCTGCTGCAATAACAGTGTTATTTCTCATGCAATATAAGATATTGTAACTTACCTCTGTTTAAATCATTTCTTGTGATCACTATGTGCCTAAATGTTCTAAATTACAGAGCATTCTTGGTAGAGAAAAATAACTGTTTCTGTGTATGTAGTGAGTTTGGAGGGGTTTGTCCTGGTTTGAACTTAGACCCCTGGCGGCCAGCTGCTCCTCAAACTGTTTCTGGACTACAACTACCATAATTCTCTGCCATTCTAGAAAGCTAGTGGTGGGGCATTATGGGATTTGTAGTTTAGCAGCAGCTGGAGGGCTGCAGTTGGACACCTAGGAGCTTGTCCCACACCTGGGTTTAAAGGGACACCTTGCTTTATGATCGCATTTTACTTTAAGCATTGTCTAATTATTGCAAAATCATTACACCTTGTATCCGAGTGCTTGCTGTAAACCATAACCTTATCCCCAAGATCTCTCATAGTTGCCAACATCGGCCATGTTCCCAAGGACACATATTTGTTCTACAAGCTGCAGAAAGAGGGTGCTATATCTAACCAGAATATCAACTGTGGTAGGGGCAACGTTAGGAAAAGGTGTATAGAGATATAAGGTATATTCGGTTAAAGGTTGTCCAAAACCGACGTTCCCAGGTAGGCCTAGAAGAGGGAATGAATGTAAATAGGCAATGCGGGGCACCGGTTATAGCCAAAGTCCTCTGGCATCGGGAGACAGCAATGTGGAATCAGATGATGTCCAAACTGCGGACATATTTGCAGGCACATCTGCGCTTGAAGTTTTGGTACCAATGTGTCACCCATGTATAATTCAGAGGTACCATTTTGGGGTCGATTATTGGCACATTTTCTATAGCAGATAAAGAGCAATGTGTATTTATTTTTTTGTCATGGTTGAACTTATAAATCAGCTGTATTCTGGAAAGGTATTCTAGTACGGTAGCAACTGATTTGGTTCTGCCAATAAACGACATATTAATCACTGCCATATCCACTTCCCCTTGTACATTAATTACATTGTAATTCCCTGTCCTTCCAAATCTCTGAGATGTGGAGAGACAAAGCATTGGTCGGTAGTTTGAGTAATTGCTCGCTCCTCAGCATGACATGGGTTAATGGTTCACGGTCTCTGTTCCTAAGAGCCATTGTATAGGTCACTATAAATCAAACCTTGGCAATACTGGCAAACCAGATCACATGATGATTTTGATATTCTAATGGCTCCAAAAGCTACTGGATTTAAAGCAACAGTTTATCTAATGGCTGCAACTTCCAAGCTGAAATGGGATGAAAAATAGAGGATAGGGGTGGCAGCCAGTACCAAATGAAATAATATGGGGGAGACAAAAAAAAAAAGACAAAAACTGTTCACAAAAGTGGGATGAACATGTCATATACACACTGTACAGAGACATCGGCCCCACATAATGCATTACTAGATCTTTAAATATTGGGGAAATGTTCTGAGGGCACCAGAAAAACAAACATCCCTTAGGAAACCCGCTGCTGTCATACATCCAGGACTCTCCCTTCACACACTTGGGCTACTCTGCATTATGTGGTTCTGCAGTATTCCTACAAGTTGTGGTTTACTAATAGCTGAAGTTTGCTATGCATGCTCTATGTGACAACTGTATAAGATTTTATTTTGAGTCTCCCTAAGATAAAAAAAATTCTTCCCAAATATTAAACCTCATCTCCTGGTTCTGCTCACAGAACATACAAGTAAATATTAAACCTGATCTCCTAGTTCTGCTCACAGAACATACAAGTAAATATTAAACCTGATCTCCTGGTTCTGCTCACAGAAGATGCTTGTAAAGATTAAACCTGATCTCCTGGTTCTGCTCACAGAACATGAATGTAAAGATTAAACCCGATCTCCTGGTTCTGCTCGCAGAACAGGCATGTAAAGATTAAACCCGATCTCCTGGTTCTGCTCGCAGAACATGCATGTAAAGATTAAACCTGATCTCCTGGTTCTGCTCGTGGAACATGCACGTAAAGATTAAACCTGATCTATCTCCTAGTTCTGAGCAACGCAGAGGATGTGTGTAAGGAGTAAGCTGCTTCATTTATACCAAGAAAGCTTTGATGAGAAAGTCAGTAATGGGAATTATTACCAGTGTTTCAAGATTCAAACCTCCTGATTTAGGATTTGAGACTTGGTGTGAGATTTGAAAACATAAAACTGTAAGTGAAGAACTATTTGCAAAATGTCAACGAACAAACAGTCAAAACAGAAAACAAAACAAAGCCCCAAACACTGCATCACGAAATCCATGAATAACACAATTCAGGGTCTATTTACTAAATATTGAATTGTTAAACGGAGGCCAAACTCACAGAGTTCAATTCTTACAGATTTTTGCATCGTTATAAACAAAATTCACTAGTGACTATGCCCCTCCCCCCCTTCCACACACAATGTCCACAAATAGTGTTTTAATGGGATTGTTCATTCCAATGTTGAACTTTTTGGAACTACAGAGCCAAAGTATCCACTAAAACATTGATTAACTCCCACCAGTTACCTAGGAAGGGATTCTTTGAGCTCTAATTCATAAACATCCAGGGACTGAAATAAAATGTAAAACATGAGCTTTAGAAACTGTTTATATTACAGGTGAATTTACATGTTACTTCAAATATTAAAACACATTTACAAATGCCCTGTCGCACGTATTTAGCTAGATGGTCACACGATGCATAGAGTGTAACCCCTTCCCACTTGTTCTATGCCATCCGTACTTTCCAGGGCCCTAAAGCCTGCAGGCCGGTACAGGACATCCTGACTTCTACGGCTACATTTTACCAAATAGCGATGTCCCTGAACATCTGGGTCCGAGAACTCCTCCGCAACGACATGGTGCAAAGTCTCGTAGTATTTCGGGAGGGACCAACAGGCTCTGTAAAGACGCTGACTGTGTCTCTGCCAGTGTGTCCTTGGCTCCCAATCATGGGTGCAGGAGGGAAAAAATGCCATTTTGGAGCTTTAAGGAGCAAAGTGCCATCAGGCAGGAAGTTAGAGTCATCTCCCTGGATTTTTTTAGGTTTTATGCCAAAACCTCTGTGTTTATTGCTGGCAAGCAAGACCCTTCACCCTCGGGTGCGTGGTCGAAACCCGCCACTTGAGGATCCTGGGCTTGGACAGTGGATAAATAAGGTTCCTTCCCCACTCCTTTTGACATATCAGGATGATCTGGATGATGCCTCTGGATGTGTTTTACCACTTGGAACTTCTGCTTAGCCCTATAAGGGCAGTGCTGGCAGAAGAATGGTTGCTGGTTGGTGTGGGTAAGGTAGTGGTGGCGTAGGCCGGCCGGCCAGCGGAAGCTGCTTTGGCATACGTTGCAAACATAGGGCTTCTCCTCGCAGTGCTTCTTCTGGTGGGTTTTGAGAAGGAAATGAGTCTTAAACGTTTTGCCGCACTGCTCGCAGATAAAGGACCGGACGTCGCGGTGACGAGTTTCCCGATGAACGCGCAGGGCGTCAGCGCGGTTTGTGCAGTAGTCACATTCTTTGCACTGGTATGGCTTTAAGCCTGGGGAATACATGTATCATTAGTATGAGGTTAATAGAGACCTATACACAAGCATGGAAGACTATAACCCATATGAACTGGGAAAAGGATTAAAAAAAAAAAAAAAAAAAACTTTTCTGCAGAACAAACGTTCTTTGTATTTAGTGGCAATATTCTCCAAATCACACAAAAAGAGTTGGAAAAATGGTTCAAATGAAGGGCTTTAAATCACGAAAGACAGAACTGCGGGAAACTAAGAAGAGAAATTAAAAGTAGCAGAGTGCAGCTGAATGGGAGAATTTTCCCAACTCGGCTACTTTGGCCTGAAGTTTGAAATTCCCGTCTCAATTCCCATGCGATCCTCTCCTTCGTGAATGAAGTCCTAAGTGAATATGTCTTGTGGACTGTGGCTGTTGTAGCCGTCCCCGGGGGCCAGCCCGGCGTGCTTTCTTTGTCACGGTGAAAGAAGCTGTGAGTCACACTTCAGATAATCTCACTTCTAAACACCTTTTAATTTAACCCCTTCACACTCGTAGGACGTTCTATGCTGGCGGGCGTGGAACGTCCTTACTCTACCAGCTAATCACGGCCCCCGGTGCATGGTTGTAATTTATCATTAAAATATCCCATTGTGGCATAAATAGTGCAATTACCAAGTTAATGACCACATCATGTAATAAAAAAAAACAAAAAACACTTATTTTATAATCTGCATTGTAACCCGAATAAAAGTTAGGGAGTAGACCTGTATACATATATCTACATACATTGTCATATATCATATTATACACCTCCATACTAGATCTTGTGCTATAACAATCCCGGTGAAAATATGCCAGCTATAGATTGACATCATATCACTTGTTATTTATTGTTCATCATCAACAGCTTCTATGTTATATGTACCCTCCTGCCATGATGCCACGTGCTGGTACCTTTTCATGTCCATGGTGTGGATGGCCACAGGGCTTTACAATGCACCATTGTTACCGTGATACATGTGGCATGATGGGTGGAGGGTACCTATAGCCCAACAGCTGGTGACCCTGAACCATAACCCGTGATGTGATGCCAGCCTTCATGGTGCTAGGTTCAGAATCATAGACCTCATAATAATAGAAATCTTACCATTCTAGCCATACAGGTACCACTTCGAGGTGTTAAAATCTAAATATTAATACATCATAAAAAAAAATACAGATTCTCAGTTTTTCCCCATCTTAACAGCGTCTAAAATCCTTGTGGCTGGATGTATAAATTGTACATTTGCATTTACAACCACAAGGTGATGTCATCAACAGGAGACATGATGGTCACACATTTATCTCTTGCTTTATGGCTTGGCTTGCAGTTCCACCAACCCAAGGTAGGTTTTATTTTATAAAGTCGCACTGTAAGAGCAATGAGCTCTGAACACATATATCACTCGTTCAATTACCTGTATGTTTGGTCATGTGGTATTTCAGCTGATTAACCCACTTGCATTTGTACCCACACTCCGGGCACAAGTATTTCTTCTCATCCTTGTGGATTCGCATGTGGTACTGGGAGAGGGAGAGAGTTCAAAGCGGATTTAGATTAGAATATAATGGAGCCTGTTTAAACGGACAGCTCTGTCTAGCTAGGGGATATCTCATGTAGTTTTATATTGAAAATAGTTTCAAGGGGCCCCTGATTTCAGTAAGTTCCAATAAGGAGGGGCTTGGAGAGATAGGTAGGACTGTTGCTGAAGCAATAACTCTGTTACACACACATAACATTTTTAAATAATCCATTCTATACAGAGTCATTCCTTTAATTGACTCTCCAACTTTCCTTATTATCTTGTGTTCATAAGATTATATTGTACAAATAATAATAAAAAAAAACTTTTATTAAATAAATGGAGAGGAAGAAAAAAAATTTTTTCTAGGTTTTTAACGATCAAAGAGATGTATTTCTTCTTACATGCTTCGGATATCTCTTTCACTCCCCATCCCATAAAAGAAGTGCCTGATTGGTCATGGGGGAGGGGGAGGTATTCCTACACCTTTTCCTAGTTTATTTCACAGGAGTGAACTACATGGGCATCATTTATTCCACTGGAATAATTAACTTCCAAGATACACAGTGGGGAAAAAAAAAACAAAAAAAAAAACACAATTTCAGGCACTAAAAGTGTTGGGATGTATAAAAAATGATATATTTGCAATCGCTCTTATATATCAAATAGCAGAGATTTTTAAAAAAAACTTTTATGACACTTATCTGCACTGGTTTTTGTATATCTTATTCCGACATGGACTGCTCTAGCTTTCCCATTAGCACAGGGTACAGATGGTAAGAAATAATGGTACTTTATAAGTTAATATATGTGCTTTCAGTTCTTACTTTAAGACGTGAAGGGTCCGCGCACGCATAGGTGCAGAGGTGGCACTTGTAAGGCTTCTCACCGGTGTGAATGCGACTATGCCAAGTGATCTTTTGCTTGTTCCTGGTGGTGTACTCACAGTCTGTGCATTTGTACAACCTGGTGCCCCCGTGGCCTTTAACGTGATGGTCGTAAACCAGCTGGTGGCGACAAGTGAAGGAACAGAACGGGCAACGTAACGCCTCCTCTTCTCCCTCCATGCCAGGCAATGCAGAGTTCTCATGCTCCTCTGAATAATGGTGCACCAGCTGCTGCCGGTCTTTGGCTGCATACTGGCACAGCTGGCAGTGGTGGGTGAAGTGGGATTTACGGTGCTCTTCCAGGTCTAGCCTGCGAGAGAAAGACTGTTTGCAGATGCTGCATTCCAGCTGCAGGTGGTGTCTCTGCAGGTGGCATCTAAGAGTGGCTTTGCTGTGGCAGGTGAAAGGACACTGTGGGCACTCATGGGTAGCCTTCTCCTGGTGCTTCCGCAGGCTGTGTTGCTTGAGTGCCGCCTCGGAACTGAAGCTTGCCTGGCAAATCGAGCAAGCAAAGGCCAGTTCACCACTGTGGCAACTTCTCATGTGGCGGGCAATGTCATTCTGGCTGTAGCCGCTGTAGTCGCACAAGCTACAGAAGTGGGTGGGCTTCTTCTCGTGCACACGTCTTTGGTGCAGTCGCAGTTTCGAGTTGGTGCCAAAAGTGCGACTGCATGTGCTGCAGGAAATACGCCCCACACCCGTGTGCAAAGACTCGTGAGCCTCCAGCCGGTAACGCCGGGTGGTGCTGAAATCGCAGTACTGACAGTGGTGAGGTTTGATACCCTCGTGGCGGACCCGAACATGCTGCTTCATGCATCGTGGCTGCTTGCAGATGAAGTCGCACTGCTTGCACTGCAGCTGCGGTCTGCCACTGCTATGTTTTCGGTGTAGCTCCCGGTGACCTTTCAAGGCTGCCGTTGACATGCATCGAAATGAGCACATGGGGCAGTGAAGTTCCCCTTGCTTTAAACAACCCTTTTTCTCGTGAGTCCTCATGGCTCGGTCTTGGGAACACGTGAAGGGACAGTTGGGACACGAAAGCCGACTGCTACACGCAGTGGCGCTGTTTGGGCTGCAAATTTCGTCTCTCGCATTTCCCCCTCCCCCCTCATTTTCGTCCGTACTTTGGCTTCCATCATCTGTAGAGCTAACAGAGTCATGGTCCTTTGCTCCATCAGCCTCCAGTCCCTGATGTTTCTCCTGCTGATGCTTTCTCAAGGCTGCCTCGGACACTAGCACCATTGGACACTGGACACATAGGATTCCTTTTAAACCTCTGCAATGTTCGTTCACGTGGGAACTGATGGAACATTCTCTGGAGCAGAAGAATGAACAATGCAGGCAGCGGAACTTCCCTTGTTCGTACCTGTATTTTCCATTCCCCTGAAGTCCGGACACCACGGATGCATTACCTCCATGTTCCCCACTGGGCAGCGTTTCCTCCTTCTCTAACAAAACATATTTCTCTGGAATATTTTCCTTAAATTCCTCTTGGACAAGGTTTTGACAAGAGGAAAATGTTTCCACTTCTTCTGAGGTGTCAAGTCCTTGAGGTTCCAGGTCCGTTCCCTCAGCAGATATTATATGCAACAAGCTATCTTCTTGACCATTCAACAGAAGCAAACTACCATTGGGCACTGGTAGGTCTGTTTTGGCTGATATTGAAGCATCCTGAAGAACAGCTCTTTTTTTCTTGAGTGTAGCCGGGCACTTCTTCTTCATGTGGGTATTTAGCCCCCTCTGCTGTTTGAAACTGACACCGCATTCTTGGCATATTAAAGACGACTTGCGTACCTGGCAGCCAGTTTTGGAATGCTGAAGCATGCTTCCTTCCTTCTTAGTAATGTAAGAACACTTCTCGCACTTGTAAACTTGAGTGCTCGTCTGGACCACCAACATCTGAACCCTACCCTCCAACACCAGAGTCTCCGCTTGCTCCTTGTCCTGCTTCCTCAAAGCTTTCAGAACGGTCTCTGCTCTACAGCTCTCCTCGGCTTCTTCTGGAGCACTGGCAGAGTTGTCCATCTCTGGGACATCATTATGAAGGTGTCCACTGGGTTCGCACACAACGGTCAACTCAACGCCATCTTTCACCACATCTGCCCACGATTCCTGTCCCTCCACCTGCAGGTCTGCAGACTGGAGATCTAGATTAGCACCAACGTGAACCTCTTCACATTTGTCGTTAAGACTGCACAGCATGGTCTCTTGGCTGTACTGGACAGTGGGACAATTCTCCAGCTTGTCCTGGTCAACTGGTTGAAAGTTTGTCTCTTCCTCAAACTCCTGTCCACAGGTCCCATTGTCCTCCACCGTCAAAGTTTCAGAGAAGCATAGCATTTCGTCCCTCGAGGGAAGAGAGCTTTCACATATTCCCAGTGCCTCCACGGAGGACTCTTTGGATAGGAGTTCGGAAGATGCAGAGAGTTCAAGTCTTACAGGAAAGTCGTCCATTTCGATGCTGCAGGTCTCTACTGGTTCCAGTGTCATGGTTGCCAACAGCGACTCCTCAGTCACTGAGATACTGGCATCGCCATTTGGCTCAACCAGATCTTCCGCCTGTAGACATTCAGATACCTGATCGTTCAAGCCGCAAGGAACCGGAGGAAGCACCAACTCGTCGGGTTGACGTTTCGGATCCTTGATACACTGTTTCATTTTCGACTTTGCGGAAACCCCAGCTTCGTACGGAAATAGGACTTCCGAGTGCCTGATCTCTTGCTGCTTTGTGGCATACTTCTCCAGCCAGTCCTTATCGCCTGGGATGTAGCCGTGCGATTTACGCTTGTGTAAGAAGAGGCTGGTGTTGCTAAAAGTTCGATAGAGGCAGAGGGCACAGCGGAACTCCCTGTGCTTGGTATGCTTGCAGTTCTCATGGTTTATCAAGGCTTGCTTGTATTTGGTTTGGTAGTTGCAGTGCTGACACTGGTGCATGGGAGTCGGACCGGAATGGGAGTGCTTGGCCTGCACGTGTTTCTGGAGCTCGGCTTTACGCTTGCACCCAAATCCGCAGACCTCGCAGATGAGATTCTTCCCCTGGTGCCGCAGTTTGTGGCTATTTAATTGGTCGGCACGATGACAGCGATAGGAGCATTGGCTGCACTGATACCTAGTGAGAAAGCACAGGAAATTACAATTAAGATACTTTATTAGGACGCAGACTGCTATGACCCTTCTGCGGTGTTTGTGTTTAGCTGTAAATTTCCTCTCTCTTATTTATGTTACCCACACAAATGATATATTGTTTTGATACGAACGGCTTTTTCTAACTTTTACAAGAAAAATATTTTACACATCTTAAAAAAATCCCTGCTAAATAGATTATAATATTTTTTTGTGTTTTTGGTGTGTGCAAGTTATAGGATAATAACTGAATGAAGTGTATTACCTTTTTCCTATCCATGTTCTCCTACAGTGACCTTTTGACCATCACCCTAACCCTAGTACTTAATATCCTCAACATTTCTTATCTGTCCCTAGACTCCAGCACCAGTTATAAAAAAAAAACAAATCTCAAAGATTTAATAGGAAAATCGAATAAAAAATACGTAAAACTAGGCAACCCAAACACAGAAGAGGAGCAGAATATATTGACACATCACATCATATGGGAAAAATAATGGAATATTCGTATTAAACACTGAGAAACTGGATGAAAAGACACATTAAGTTCTATTAATTAATGCAGTGATTTTTTTTTGGGAGGAAAAGTTTCAAAAGTGGAGCAGTCAACGTGGAAACCAATGGAATGTTTTGCTTATTGCTTTACTTTTGGGGCTGTGTCTGAGGTTTGATTTCTACACGTAACCCATTATGTTATAACGAGCGCGCCATTGGAATCCCACCTGAGATCACCGCTATGTTTGCGCATGTGCACGTTCAGGTAGTGCTTCCACTTGGTGATGTAGCCACACTCTGTACACATGTAGTTCTTGTCGCTGGAGTGGGTCAGCATGTGTTTGGAGAGGTAGCTGATGTCCCTGCAGGTGAAGTCGCACAAACTGCACTTGTGAGGTTTTTCTCCTGTAGAGAACAAAGATTCACAGATATAACAATGTCCGCCCAACGTGCCGACTGGCAGGCTATAGGTGAACCAGCATTGAATCCCAGGGAATGTGCCACATTTCGAACATGATATGGATTGGAAAAGTAATCAGAACTATATTAATAGCATATCCAAATTTAGATCTATAATTATTTTTTTTAATATCAATATTAATTTAGGGCCCCTGTTTTGTATCAGCAATCTCTACTTCCTGCCATCCTGTCCCCAAATCCTTTATTTTCCCGAACACGTGCCCTGAGGTTCTTTTTTTCTCTCTAATCCATGTGGTAGGAGATCCAGTTTTCTGACACTAAATGGCACTGATGGTCTGAGCGACTGCACATTGTTACCAGATCCATCATTCCCAGGACACTAGGGGATTGCAGATAATGTCTATTGCACAGCATAAGTCAAGCTCCTTAGCTCTTGCAACCACAAGTTTCACTTAGACTGACACAGTCTTTTCTTTTTACAGGATAAGCTACATGTCCGGTAGACATCTACAATACTAGCAAATCAATATCTAATACATTTCCATTAAGCCTTAAAAGGGTAGGCGTAGAAACACCGCCAAGTACCGTGCTGTGGAAGCAGTAATTATAAAGACATATAAAATACAATTATATTCTACATTCTGAACATTAACCCCATAGTCCCCTTTTGGCATCAGTGTCAGGCCGTGTGAGCAAGCTTAGTAAATGAGGCTGACTTATACTCAGGCAGAAGCATTCCACGTGTAATAAGACAGATATTAAACCTGTGGGTGATAATGCATACTAATAAATTGCCATACAATTCACACTTAAATTACACTTTCAATGAGGTAATCCTCTCCATGTTGTGTAAAGGGAAACAAATATAAAATATTATAGTGTAGTATTTAAATCGACAATTAGGTTCCATATAGTGATATAAGTTGACACACTCACATATTACTGAGCAGCAACCTGCTCAATATAAAAGGCATGCGGGAGCCCCCCGTGGGGTCTTGATTCCAGATATTAGCCCAGGGAAGAATCTCAGGTGTAGGTATGGATCCAAAAAACAAGGAAAGAGGTAGTATCTCTTAAGTATGACACATTTAATGTATAAAAAAAAAAAAAAAAAAAAGTAATACTAATCTTACAATAAAAAAGGCAGTATACACCAAAGTGCATGAAGTCAAAAAGGTATGGTAAAGTGCACAGTGTCTTCTTATGGTGTTCGCCTCCCACACACACACACAATGCGTTTTGCTTGTCAATCCAGGCTTTTTCAAGTGTCCCCTTGTTCCTGAGTTCTCTGTTTAAATATAATTCTCCTCTTCACACGTGATGTGCTACTTCCAGGTGTCGCGTCTCGTACCTTCTCTCCCCTCTCCTCCCCTGCAGCAGGCACCTTAAAAAGACACTGTGCACTTTACCATGCCTTTTGGACTTCATGCACTTTGCTGAGTAATGCCTTTTTTATTGTAAGATTTGTATTACTTGTTTTTATACATTAAATGTGTTATACTTAAGAGATACTCCCTCTTTCCTTGTTTTTTGGATCCATACCTACACCTGATCCATACCTACACCTGAGATTCTTCCCTGGGCTAATATCTGGAATCAAGACCCCACGGGGGGCTCCCGCATGCCTTTTATATTGAGCAGGTTGCTGCTCAGTAATATGTGAGTGTGTCAACTTATATCACTATATGGAACCTAATTGTCGATTAAATACTACACTATAATATTTTATATTTGTTTCCCTTTACAAAACACGGAGAGGATTGCCTCACTGAAAGGGTAATTTGAATGAGGAGTGTATGGGAGAAGCGCACTGATTCCCACTTGGTTTATTAGTATACTATTTGTGCTAGAAGTGACACTAGTCGGTTTTGGTGCTACTATCCTAATCACATATAGGCGCAGTGTATCTTTTTCTATTTGATAACGCATACGGTTTGTTCCTACCGGTGTGCAGCAATGTGTGTCGTATCAGGACCCTTTTGTGGGCGGTAGCAAAATCACAGTCCCCGCATTGGTGGATCTTCTCGTTAGCGTGCATCTTCCCTACGTGGTCGGCGTACTCCACGGGGTTGAAGCTCTTGTAAGGACAGAAGTGGCAGGACAGCTCCTCTTTCCCCGGGTGCCCTTTCTTCTTGTGTTTTCGGAAGGCGTGCTTGTTGGAGCAGACAAAGTCGCACTCCTGGCAATGGAAGGCGTAGTGGATTTTGCGATGCTGCTCCATCTCCTCGCGACTCTTAAAGAGCAGGGAGCAAGCGTGGTACCTGCACTCCACAGCTTGGATCCCGTGAGACTCCTTCAAGTGCCGAAGGAACTCTTTGCGGTCCGACAGAGCTTGGTCACAACCCTCTTGGAAGCATGACAGCATCTTCTGTTCCGACTGATGTCCCTTCATGTGGTCCTTTAGAGCCTGGCTAAGTTTAAAGGTCTCCTGGCACACCGGGCAGGAGTATGTATCGGAGTAGAAGTTGGATACCTCCTCGTGTATGCTTGCCATGTGCCGGTTTAGAGCATTGCTCTCCACGGAGCAGTAATCGCAGAGAGGGCAGCGGTGAGCCTTCTCACCGGATTCCCTCATCATGTGGGTCTTCAGCTTGCTGCGACTAGTAAAGAACTTGTGGCAATTGGGGCACTGGAGATTCGGGTCTGGAAAGTGGAGATGAAGATGCTCTGCTAGATGAGTCCTCTTCTTAAAGCAGCGTTTACACTCTGGACACATGTGGGTCTTAAATAGATGCTCTTTCCCTTTCTCCACATCCCCTGCAACAAAATAAAGAAACGCGTTGGTGAGCATGAGAAAGGGATAATTTATTAACCAGGAAGAAGACATTATGCTTAAAAAAAAATTAATAAACTTCCTCTACTTAACACATATCTGCACCCAGGATTTTGCAACACAGTGAGTTGAATTTTGTTATTTCTATCGCTTGGGACCTTATTGTTTTGCAACATGAACTATTTTACTGTCTCTATATAGAGCAGAGGAGGGAAAAGAATATTTAAAAATAAATAAATAAATTCTGTGCTAACACACATTGTAATAATATAATTAGAACAGTAACTGATATTATTACAGGTTGGGCATCCCTTACCCAAAATGCTAGGGACCAGAAGTGTTTCGGATAACGGATCATTTTCACCTATAAGATGTATTAAAGCCTCTCAGCTCAGTAATATCAATGCAAATACTGTATAGAGCAAATCAAATCACTTTTACTGTGACGTAGCTGTGATGTGAGCCATCGTTGGGAACCTGCCGTTGGCGTGTCAGGACTGTACACGTGTCATTGTATTACCCTTTGTGGGCGTGGGGGAATCAGAGCATGCATGGAAAGGCTATATCACAGCTTAAGGGGGCTGGACACTGAATAAACTGTTTCTTGCATTCTGACAGGTGTATGTGGAATTTGCAACGTGTGCCAAAATCCTAAAAAAAATGTTTAGATAACTAATCATTTTGGGTAACAGATTTCTGAATAAGGGGTACTCAACCTGTACTAGCAGGGCCGAGTGGCACTATGATCACAAGCCCTTATTCCTACCTCGTTCTCAACACAACTATGGACTGTGTGAAATAATCACATCCCCTCTATACTGAAAGACTAAAATGCCAGAGGGTTAGGTATTGATGCACAGTCTGTGATGTAGCTACTGCTAAACAGGCTTTCCTGGCTTTACCTGTGAATGTCTTTGCTTTGGCAGAGCGAACATTCGTTGCTTTTCTCTTGCGTTTAGGAGCAGATTCACTGTCCTCTTCGCTGCCGCTCTCTGGGTTGCTTTTAGATCCTCTGTTTGACGCAGCTGAAACCCTGCGCTTCGCCAGCCCAAGGACCGATACTGCATCCTGACCGGTTTCTGCATCTAAAATCAGAAAACATAACTCCATCAAATATACAGATTTCATGTTCAGAAAACCATGCTGCAAACATCTGAGCATCGCAGGTTAACAACCGCTGTGTGTATCAAAGTCTCTGCTACCTAACTGCTGTAAACAGCATCTGTCTTACTCTACATGATCCAGCTCATATCAATTTTCTTGCCAAAGATCCTGTATTATTTGCACAGAAGAATCTGAAAAGGGTTAGAAGGTGCAACTCAGGAGCTCCTAAAATGGAAGGCCACAGATAGATGGCTCTTGATTTTTAATAACCGTCTGCCTGTCTAAATTATGTGTGCTGAATATATGTTTTTACTCGAAACAAGGTAATGCCCAAGCTTACTAGTGATCAATCAGGTAAGCAAGGGAATGAGTCACTAGGCATTCTAAGATTGACCATCCATGGTGGATGTTAAAATTAGCAGACTTTAAAAAAAAAGATGTATAGATAATTTTTTATTCTCTACATTTGTAATAAAAACAATGTTTAGGTGATACGGTCACTACAAACAGCTGAACAGTCATCAGACTAGCTTTAGATATCCCTTAGAGTGGGTACTTACGTGTATGAGGCCCGCCATCAGCTAGGCTTTCTGCTGGAGCTGTAGACAGTAGCTCTGATCCTGCTATATCTCCTGCAGGTGGTGTTTTCTCAGTTCTGGAGTGTTTCTTTTTGTGCTGGGTAAACAGCTTGATATTGGAGCTGACAAAATCACACCAGCGACAGTGGAAAGGGAAATGGGTGCGGGTATGCTGGGCCATCTCCTCTTGGCTTGGGAATAGCCCTCTGCAGGTGCGGTGAGTACAAGCAACTGGTGTCAAGTGGTGCTCTTGCTTCAGATGAGCCTGGAAGCGCTTGCAGTCCTGTGTGATAAAGGGACATCCCTCTGCCCAGCAGCTGAAGTCTTTATGGGGAAAAGTATGGCTTTTAAAATGCTGCTTGAGTGCGGTGGGCGACTTATACCCATTACCACAAATAGGACAAGAAAAGCTGTTCCCTGTGGGTAAACAACCGTTTCCATGTTCCATTTCAGTTCTTCTGGACCTGGGCACAATGCTTTGGGTTTGGGGTCTTTTATCTTGATATTTTTTTGTTAGGCAACTCTGTAGGGACAGGGTCTGTAAGTGGAGAATCTATTTCCTGGGACAATAAGCAGGTATCTGGGGAGGAAGAGATGAAGAGAAGAGAGGAAAATAAAAACCGCAGAACTTGTAAATATTTAAGTCGGTGTTTGGGGGAAAAAAAAAAAAAGGATTGGGGCAAAATGATATTACATAATATGATTTTGTGGAGGGCTCTGAAGTGCCCGCCACTTAAACATAGTTTCTATTTTGAAAAAGTGGAGCCAAATAGATAAACCAATAATCACAGTAGAATGAGATTGTAATGGGTTATAAGAGGAAACAGTTTGATTTGCACTCGCATGCATCTAGAGAAAAGCAAAGGTACATATGTACTTTGTAGATCTCTGTAGGGGCATTTTCTGTGATAGCATTGCGGAAACCCAAGACTCCCCCCGACCCTGCTAATTTGCTATTGATAGATTATATTTGCATGCACTCTATTTAGCATTTCATTAAAATGACTTGTAATGAGAAAATACCACCCCTTTTCATTAATTTTTTTTTTTTCACAGAAAGTGAAAAATAATAAATAACATCTATTATGTTGGGATAAAACGTACTCATCTGTATAATAGTAGGAGCCACAAACATGTATAATAAAAAAAAAGCCTCGACCTCACTGGGATTCAATTAGGGAAAATACCTGAAGATCTACTTGGAAAGCAGGGGGTTAAAATAGGGACTTATTGCTGATAATGGTATGCGAGGAGGTTACAACCTCTCAGCCTCAATGTGACGGATTATTATATAATAATAATAATAATAATAATAATAATAATAATAATCATCCTCCTGTCAGGTAGGAGTGCTCTCCCAGGGATGTACCCCTTCCTGTTACCTGGGTCACCAGCAGCACCTGACCAAGGAAGCCGACTACTTACCTCCTGAGACTGCTGCCAATGCACTTTAATTGATTGGTCGCCCGCAGACTCAGATACAGAGCACTGTAACAAGGAGGATGGAACCATGGAGAATTCCTCTTGGAACGCAACCGGAAGTGCTACGTGGAACGCATAGCACAGCAAACACCCCCCCACCGACGCCGTGTTCTGTTATTTTCCTCTACCCGTCAGAAGTCTGGATTACGTCACGTCCGTAGACTGCTGCAATTTCAGGACGCGGCGCTCACTTCTGACGGGCCGAAGAGAATGACAGCTATCGCGACGAAGTCGCTGTGGAACGCAAGGGTTTCCGGTGTCAAGCAGAAGCGTGGAACGCACGCAGTGCTTCTGCTGTGAGACCGAGGCGTGGAACGCTCAGGAAGCTGTGGTGCAGACACCGGTATAATGACATGTGGAGTCAGTTAGCGGACAGACTGTCCTCTACAGTGCAGGTAAAAGGCCTATTAATTGGGGGGTAAACTTTAACTTCACACCCCTACCATATGTGTCACAGTATGGCTCACACATACTACGTACTGCTGTACGCTACAGCATCCTCTGCTTCCATTCATCCTCGTTGATAAGAGAATGTGTAGCACTAGTACACTTATTGTGATATACTGTTAATTTATCGCGATATATGGTTTAAATGCACTGGTTATAGTCTATACACTGATTTCAAATGGATTTCTCTAATGTGGCACACATTGTAAGTCAGATTAGAAAGGTGAAGAGCAGCAGTTGTGTATACATCTCAATAAACTTTTTATCATGGACTATTAGATGACATATTTTATTATGTTTAAATTCTAGGACTGAAAGTATCCAGAATTTAAAAATGTGGATGTATATGTATGATATTGAGAGGAATGTACTGAGGGTTTGTGATGGTGCTTGAGATTGCTGAAATATTATTCACTTTGTGTGTCCTATGCCAACTGTAGAACATTACAATAACATTTATTTATATAGCGCCAACAATTTACGTAGCGCTGGGTACTGAGCATAGAAGGGAACTGCATACTAAGTTAGACAAACTAGAACAGACTGGTACATGAGGTAGAGAGCCCTGCTCGCAGAGCTTACAATCTAGAGGGAATGGCGTCCATAAGACACATAAAGGATTGCAGAGGTCAGAGGGATCCAAGTTGTAGTAGCAGCAGTGTGGATGGGAGGCACTAGGTGAGATTGGCCAAAGATGAATTGTGTGTGTTACAGCTAGGTGGGATTAGCTAGAGGTAAAGTGACCGGTATTCTAGTGCGTTGGGTAGTAAGCTTCTCTAAAGAGATGAGTTTTGAGGGTCTTTTTAAAGTTTGAAAAGGAGGGGGAGAGCTGGATGCTCTGCGGAAGGGAGTTCCAGAGAGAGGGGGCAGCTCGAGTGAAATCTTGGAGACTTGGGTGAGAAGTGGTGATGAGGTTGGAGGAGAGTTTTAGCAGAAATAGTTGTTTATGACTGCAGTCACTTGACAGCCCACAATGTGTTGAGGTTTTTAATATAACAACTTTTTTTGTGATTTGCTTCAAATTGGTTTGTATTTGACTTGGATCAGAGTCATTCTCATAAATCTAGAAGGTCAATGGGCTCATGCAACAAAAATGAAAGACCAGCACTCGGTTGTAAAGTGATGAATTTTTAATCTCACATAGGCAACGTTTCAATCCTTGCAGATCTTTCTCAAGCCTCATGCAGACTTCTGGATTTATTATAAGCCCCTTGTGGGTAATTCTTTTACTGAGGAGCAGAACAGTACGGGTGATCCAGCACCAATGTGTTATTCACTCTTGAGAAAACACTTGTATGGTTCTTATACAAACCCAGCATTGCTTCATTGTGTCATTTCTTGTGCCACTTATGTGTTTGCAGTTTGTTTTTAAAGTTTGTCTTGGTTCATGTAGCCTGAAGGCATCTAATACTATCTGAGCAATACCTGGTCATTTCCTTTCTTTATTTCTCCAAACAGATGGATTAACCACTCATCCCAGCAGGTCCCACCGGCTGCAGAAATGGCTATTGCGGATTTTATAGACGCTCTCAAGGACAATCCCTACTTCGGAGCTGGTTTTGGTCTGGTTGGGGTAGGGACAGCACTGGCATTGTTCCGTAAAAGTGCTCAGCTTGGCCTGATTGCCTTTAGAAGGCACTACATGATAACCTTGGAGGTAACGAGCAAGGATAAGAGCTACCATTGGCTTCTAAACTGGATTACTAAAAATGCCAAACATACACAGCATCTGAGTGTGGAGACCTCCTATATACAGCATGAGAGTGGCCGAATCAGCACCAAATTCGATTTTGTACCAAGTCCTGGGAACCATTTCATGTGGTAGGTGATTCAGATATTGGTCCCATTTATCTCCTGCATCCATTTTGTGAATTGTACCCATGATGCAACATTCTCCAAAATCTTCCTGCGAGTTTCACTTTACAAAATACTCCCCTGCTCTCTTACTGGCTCCTTAAGTGGCCGTGTATACTTTTTTTTTTTTTTTTTTTTTTACCTTCCAACACAAAATATACTATATTTCACAAACTTAAGGCACCCAGTCACACTTGTTTAGTTAAATATTTTATTAAATAAGATCGCATAACAAAAACACGACAAATCTGAAATCAACAATGCAAAAAAAAAAAAACTTTTCATATTTTGGTGGGAGTGTCCCTTTAAGGAGTGGGATTTTTGCAATGTGATAGACTAATCTGTTCTGGCACTGTGTGTATGTAACAGGCAGTAATATCACCATGTTACGCGGTTTATTGTTTTTTATTATTTATCTATGTTCTATACATATTTGTATGAGTATATCTAATTTTTAGGCTTTAATTCATTAGAACAGTCCCAAAATATTTTAAGGGGACAGGTTTGTTGTATTTACATTGATCAGTTTCAGTTGAAGAAATCTCATCCTATTTATAATTAACTTGTCGTTTTATGTTGATGACAGATTTGTCTTTAATAAATAATATTAAACATGGTTACTTAGTCCAGCCTTTCCTGATGGCCTTGTGCTTTCGACTAAACTGCCGGTATAGATGGTATACCGTATATATATATTTTTTTTCTTGACTACAGAGGGCATGTTGTATGAATTAACATTTGTTAACCAGGTGAACTGCCCACCTGCAGGTACCGAGGCAAATGGATTCGCATTGAGAGAAATCGAGAGAAGCAGATGATTGATCTGCAGACAGGGACCCCCTGGGAGTCAGTCACTTTCACTGCTATTGGGACCAATCGCAATGTTTTCTTTAACATCCTGCAGGAAGGTAAGCCAAGGGGGCGAAAGGATTGTGTTTGGAGAAAGCAATGTATGAAAATACGAGACAAGAGACCTTATATAATCAGATCTGGGACCCTTGGGCAGAACTTTCTGATCATCAATAAGATCCCACTGCCAACACCAAAACCTCTGAATCCAACCGTGAATGAGTGATGTATGAATGTTAGGAATATGTGTGTATTTTCCTACAAATAATCACAAACAAGCATATATATGTTCCCAAAGAACTCACAAACTGGAAATAAAGCAAGACGGAGGCTGATATTTGGAAGATAGAAGCAGCTAGATTAGATTTTTGAGAAGTGACATAGTATTGAACAATATAAATATCCAGATAATATTTTGCCTCTTAAAAAGGAGAACTGTCAAAATGTTTTCAAGAATGTTTAAATATCAAATTTACCGATCTAACTTTGTCATATGTTTGTCTTTTGTCTGTTATATTTTGATTTTTTTTTTTATGTGTCTGAAATTTTTTTGCAATAAAAGGGTAAATATATATATATATATATATATATATATATATATATATATATATAAAAGATTGCGTTTGCTAAAAGCTTCATTTTGACGTAACCCAAAATGGGATGCTAGGAAACGATCGGCTGGTGTTAGTGGCTTCTGTGACTTAGTATACTGGTGCCTACATTATCCCCCTCTCGGAACCACCATGTCCTTTCCAGAGACATTGTAAGCCCCACTGATTCATTTTAGGCTTCATGTGTCTGTGTTGTATGTGAGATGCAGTACTCCCGGCTGGTGAGATTAAAAAATTGGATTTATTTATATTTTCAGACTTTTTCTTCTGTAACAGCAAAAATACTAGATACCCGGAATAATCTTCCAGTGGGGGTGGTACAGGCTAACACTAGAAAGGAATTGAAGGTTGTCTGGAATGTGCATAAGGATACTACGTAGAACAAATAAATCTCAGCTTTTATGGACCAACAGGAAGAGTCCATTAGTTCTTATCTTGTTAAATGAAAGCAAAGTGTGTTTTCCTCTAATGTTAGCACTAGCTTTTTTGTTTTGTTTACACATTTTCTCTGTTTTGGGCTTACTATATACTAGTAAAAGTTAAATGTTGTGAATCGGCAATATCATGTCGCTCTCATGTCCTAGCACAGGATTAGATACAGCACTATAGGTCTTGTCCTATAATAGTCACTAGCTGTCTTCTTGTTACGTGGACGCCCAGTGAACTGTACTGTGACCACACCCCCTTTTGTTTTCCGATACAGCCAGGGAAATGGCGCTGCGTCAGCAGGAAGGCAAAACTGTCATGTACACAGCACTGGGATCAGAATGGCGGCAGTTTGGATTCCCGCGGCGCCGGCGTCCATTGAGCTCCGTAGTGCTGGAAAAAGGAGTCGCAGAGAAGATTGTCCAAGATGTGAAAGATTTTATAGATAATCCCAAGTGGTACAGTGACAGAGGCAAGTGCAATCTAATATTCCTCGTACAATAACAAACTCGTGTGTATCTGTAGATGGCTATTGCCAGCTTTAAGCTTGCTGCAGACAGATAGAACAGTAGGATATAAGTCATCAGCCTGCGTCCAGTCCAAATGACTTGATTCCCAGTGCGGCATTTCTTTTCTTCACCTAAAAGATTTAATAACTCCTTAACATGTGGGATAACAACAATAATGATGTATGTTACAGGTATCCCTTACAGGAGAGGTTATTTGCTCTATGGACCCCCAGGGTGTGGCAAAAGCAGTTTCATGTAAGTATTCATAAAGAATACACACTATCCAATGTAACCTTTTGGCTTAATAAGACTGTTACGGTTACTCCCAGGCTAGCTGGAAGCTGGACCGCTAGAAAGTCTGGATCCCAGTTTAGAGAGAGAGAGAGAGAGAAGCCGCTTTGTCTCGATATCCAGACGGATCCTGTAAGTGTAGATCAATCCCACTAGCTATTTTACAGCTAGGATACTCTTTCCCCACAAAACGAGTCAAGGCTGCAATTTGAAAGTCAAACAAGAACTCTTTTAATGGCACACAGGAATCGGTATTTATACAAAATCTCAGGTCCAGGGACAGCCCCCTCTAGACCTGATGGGATACAGGGATAACATAATGCATCAACCAATGAGAGTACAGTGTATCGTTTGAATTTGATACCGCCCAGCTTGGAGATAATGAACCCAACGGCTACAGTAATAAGATTATTTCCAAGCGCCCAAACCCCCCCCCCCCCCCCCCCGTTTATTTTCCAAACAGAAAACACATTAAAAGTATATAACTTTAACAGCCTCATAGATACTTCAGCACACGCCAGGAGCGGGGTGTTCGGTTGTTCGTTTGACGAACCAGGGTATTTGTAATCCATTCGGGAAAAGGATGCAATATTCCCGTATCGAAGCCAGAGTATCATAACATAGTCAACAGAATCCAGGGTAAATAACAGTTTTGTAACAAAGACAATATATGAAGCCAGACATACCGATTCAGGATTGACCCAAACTATATGTAGGAGCTAAAAAAAGAATCCTTCATTAAAGTTTATATAAGAAACAATCGAAATTGATAGGAACCAGCAATAGAGATTTTAGATTGCATGGCTCCCTTTCTTGCCGGATTTATCAAGCCCAGCTTTATGCGTTCCAGTGTAAAGCTTACCGAGCCAGAAGGACTATATCTTACATGCTACCCTTAAAATAGTAAAACTTTTAGTTCACAATCACTCACAATGGGGAAGAATTATACTAAATTAACACCAGTTGGAAAACCATCGGCAGCCAATTCCTTACTTTATTGAAAGTTAGCGTCTTGGCACTCGCCAAGTTAACTCAACGGATTGTTTATTTTCATTAGGAAATTCAGTATGATCACCGGTGTGAATTGCTCTTCATAGTCCCACATGAATAGATAGAGGGTGGTGGTTTCCCGCCGCACACCCCTTATGCCTAATCTCTGTGTCTCCTGCTCTCAGCACGGCCCTCGCCGGAGACTTGGAATACAGTATATGCCTAATGAGCCTTAGTGATGGCAGCCTGTCCGATGACCGATTGAACCATCTCCTGAGCGTGGCCCCACAGCAGAGTATTATTCTCCTTGAAGATGTGGATGCAGCATTCGTCAGCCGGGATTTGTCCAAACAGAGTTAGTATCCTGCAGGAGTAACCGGCATTACATGTAAAGCTGCAGATGCTCTTGTATTTACCTCTTTTCATTTTTTTTTTTTAACATGTATTTGTTTTCATGCACCTGACTTTAAAATAACACGCATTTTGCTTTACTCCCCTTCTTCAGACTCCACTGCTTATCAGGGCATGGGGCGCCTGACCTTCAGCGGCTTGTTAAATGCCTTGGATGGCGTCGCTTCAACAGAAGCCAGAATAGTATTCATGACAACGAATCACATTGACCGGTAATGTATAGATCACTGTGACAGGAGACCAGAACATGATTTTGTTTAATATAATCAAATCCCTAACATTTTCATGCAGGGTGGCAGGGGGCCTGGGCACATGGTTTAGTTGGTTAGTATCTTGTCACCCTTGATGAAGGCCCATTGTGCCAAAACATTGGGTTGGCTTCTGCGTGTTCTGCTCTCCATTGTTGCGACCTTGTTGTTTGTCTTTTGTACTGCATTTATACATCTTTGTAAGTATTTTCTGTATATTTCTGTACAGTCTGTGTACACTTATATGCTATAACTAATTTGTTAAAATAAATATGTGATGTATATCATTATTAATTGTTTTGTGTGCTCCTCCTTTTTCCTTGTATTGTTACTAGTTCTTTTATGGAGGTCCTCTTGGAGTGATGCACCTTTTATCCTTGTATTTACTTTTGTGTTTAGCTTATATGGGTAGTGCCTCTCTAATATTCTGTTCATTTTTAGTTGGTTAGTGTGCCTGCAATACACAGTCTGTAGGTTTGACCCCCAACAGGGTCAACAAAGCCCAACATCCTTACAATGTTTATAAAATAAGATCTAAAAGGTCAACAAGCAAGTCATCAGAAAAGTCTAAACAGAGATTATAATCGTTCATGTCCATTGGATCTTTGAGCAGGTTACAGCCTTTTAGATTGGTGTAAATAAAATGAGTCCCATTAGGTTGGATCATAGTAATATCCCCAGGACGTATTTGAAAACAAGAACATTTCTATGCACTATTCCTGGTAAAACCCATTGTTTAATACTGATGACGATCAATAAGATACCATTCTCTTTGTATCATATCATTCATTTCCCCATAGTTTCTCATGTTGACATACTGTGTGCTTTTTATTATGCAGTGTGTTCTATCCCTGGCTCCCATTTAGAGGCAGGGTTAGTATATATAATGCATTCCCTACATCTGAATTTCTGCATGTCATTTCAGGTTGGATCCAGCATTAATTCGGCCCGGGCGTGTCGATGTAAAGCAGTATGTGGGACATTGTACACACTGGCAACTTTCCCAGATGTTCCTCCGTTTCTACCCGGATCAGCCTCTTGCAGCAGCAGAGAAATTTGCAGAAGCCACCTTATCTCAAGTAGATAGGATGAGTGCAGCACAAGTCCAGGGGCACTTCATGATGTACAAAGCGGATCCAGAGGGCGCTATCCAGAATATCGGCTCTGTGAGTGTGTGACGCAAATCTGTGTGCGCTCTCTTTACACAAGACAAGTCGGCGGTAGAACAACTATGCACAGCTACGTCTGAGGATCCCTCTCAATAAAGAGATTTACTCCGCTTTAATAAGATTACTTGAAAGAATGATGACCCTCTGTTAGGACCTATTCTGATTCCCTTCAAAGGAGGAATGGTTTCTGGTGCCTCATCAGGTTTTATTTCTAGAGGGAGATGTTTCTATAAAATCTGTTATTTTTCAGATTAGGTTGGTGCGACTGGTTTGCTTGTGAAATTCCTGAATAATGTTTAAAAACCAGACTGGTCCACTTCCCCGCTGTGGGGTGTGCTACACTGTGATAACAGAGAGAGAAAGGAGTATTTAAAAATAACCTGTTATTACAGCTTGGTAGAATGTAGCTGATCGCACAATGGACCTTTTATAAAAGCTGTAAATGTGTACTTTTTTTATTTTTTTTCTTCAATTTTCCATCAAACTTTTTTTTTTTTTTTTGTGTGTGTGTATTTACAATATATAATCAAAATAATGCTATCTAAAGAAAGCCCTTCGTATCCCCCCATAAAAACGAATATAATTTGTGTGTACAGTAAAATGACTAAACACAAACAATGCAGAGGTATTAAGTCATTTTCAGGAAGGGTACAAAATCTCCAAAACAATCCGGTTCCGAAGGGGGAAATGTTTAATTTTCCTTATTTTATATCGATAAGTGCCATTAGCAGTTCATTTTTTTTTTAACTTCTACCTTCCCTTACACTGCTATTTATTTTCCTTCTCTAGTATCATTCCCCATTCTTTACCCTCATTATATCCCACCCCCACCCCATTTCCTGTCACTCTCTCTAGATATCTCTTTTACCTGTCACCTCTAAATAACTACAATAAACCATTCCAGATATTTACATACATTTTTGGTGTTGAAGTGGAGCACATTACATTGCCCCAGTCTCCACAGCTCAATTATATGTTGATTATTTAGAGTTTTAATCTCTTTTCTTCACTCTTCATCCCCAATCTTTTCCCAATCCCATCTTTACATGCCCCACCAACTTTAACCCCCCAACCTGGTAATTTCTTCCCCTCTTCCTTTGTTCTGTTCACAAATAAAATTAGTCCTTCCAATAACTATGAGAATTCTAGATTTTCAGATTTGTATTACCACTATGAGTCTTTGAATAGCAATAAAAACAGCATGTATCAATAAAATATAGTCTAATACCACTAAGAAACACAGAGACGAGCTTCTTACTGGGCACAATAAGGAAGGGAAGGTAATAGGGTGTGTGATAACGTGTGTTATCATGCTGTCTTTCATCATCCTCAATATGGCACCAAAATGTCTGGTACACACCAAGTATAAAGAACTGTTTCTACAGACCAGGTTCTAGACAGGACAAGCAAGGACCATCTCCGAAAACCAAATTCTAGATCATCCAATAAACTAGCATTTACACAGTCCTCATACTGTAGTTCATACTTTAGCTATCCAAAAGAGCAACTCGCCAGACCCCGCTTTTAAAGGTCTAAAATGAGCACGTTTCACATGTGATTTATTTGGGATACAATAGACGTGACTCTCTAGGATAGAAACATAGAATGTGTCGGCAGGTTTATCTTTACCATTTTCAATACATGATGATAAATAATATATCTATTAGGATTTTTTTTTTTTTTTTTTTTAAACTGTCAATGTCTCTATCACAGTCTTTCAATAAACTGGAGATTAATTGGTCCGCTAGCTACCAAGACAACTCGATTAACGGTAGTAGGTTCATCCATTCCAGGATCAGGTGTGAGACGGAACATCTTGATTATCTAAAAGGGGAAGAGATGAACAAATTAAAAAAAAATTCTAGTGGTATTTGCACAATACATCAACACCTGTAAGTATTTAAAGAATAAATTTGATTCAATTGCAATTATATTCTCTGTGAAAGTGGAATTAAAATAATATTATTTAAGAACCACATTTTAAAGGCAAATAGACTTTAAATTGAGATCTGTCTTGCATTACATCACTAGACGTATAGACAAACAAATATAGTTGAAATACAATCAAGTGTAGGCATTTTAAATAGAAATACTTCAAATAAAGTACCATCTTGATCCATCTTTCCTCCGTATAACATTAACAGAGGGCAAACATGTTGTTTTCGAATCTTGGGTCTGATGGGTCAGCTCTTCCTTCATCCTCCCCAATGTTATAAACATGTCTACCCTCTGATAGAGCTTTACGGAGCAAAGAGGGCTCAATAAGGTACCTTATTTGTATTGTTTAATTAAAATGTTTTTATTTAAAATGCTTTAACTTGATGAAATATTTTAATTATACAAAACATTTTTTTGTCAACGGTTATCCTATAAGGTAGGTGTATTTCAAAGAAAGAGAAAAACCAGAACAATAGATTATTATCCTAAAAAGTGATTAGAATGAAATGATAACTTCTAGTTAACTGGCTTCCATGGTGATTGTACCACACTTAGAACTTTTGCCCCATCTTTCCTCTTGCTACACAAAGCCCTGTAAATCCTTTACCCGCGATAAAGCCAAGTGCATCTCCAGCTCAGCGATGCGCCGTCCCACACAGGATCGCACTCCAAACCCGAATGGAATTGAGCTGAAAGCATGAGGTTTCTTTCCCTCGCCCCTCAGCCATCTCTGGGGCCGGAATTGGTCAGGTTCAGGAAAGTTGGCTTCATCGCGTGATATCACGTAATGGCTCAAGATAAACATAGTCTGAAAAGAATAGGACACAATGGGTGTTCACATTTTGTTTAATAAAAAAAACCAAACACAGGTTATGCTATGGCCTCTATACCTGCTGGATGAGCATCATGCGTGGTCCTCATAGACTACATAACTAAGCATAATCTGGAATCTCTGGATGGAACCTTTCATCTACCCAGTTATAATCACTACCCAAAGCAAAGCTGTATAAATCCTACTAAATTACCCAGTACGAAGTAAGAGCGCAGGGCAAAGCAACATACATTTTTGGGGAAAAGATAATCCTTCAAAACCACGTCTTTCTCTACAGCGACTCTTGCGTTTTGAGGCACCACAGGATACAGGCTGGAGAGAAAAAAATCATCATTAAATAACTGCAAGGGACAAAAAATGGAAAAAACGGATTATCGACCCCTTTTCATAGTACAGTGTAACTAAAAGCGGAGACAGATCAAGGAGGAGTCTGGTACATTTTGTTTTTCTTCTGATTATTGCATTAGATAAACATGTTTGGACATTTGACCTCTTCTGTATCATTTGATTTCTTCCATGGCACACAATCCAATCAATAATGGTAACAGTCGTCTCTATTGTGAGGATGACTCATTGTGTTAGCTCTGCTAATATAGAAATAATCCAGTAACTTTGGAAGCAAGGTAACAAACAAATCTCTGAGCCCCACATGGGGTAACGCTGGGAGTTTGTAACCGCTACACACAGACCACAACTCGCGCAAGTACTTGACATACATATATATATATATATATCCCCACATGAAAGTGGCCTTGCTATTACCAGTTACCCTGGTGCTTATGTATTCATTGTATCTTTCTGTTATCTGATATATAATCATCTGTGTATAATGGACTGATTCTGGCTGCTCCAGTCTGCTTTCTTAGCACATGCCCTTTTTATTTAATTTTTTTTTAAAGGTTTTTTTTATTCCCTTCATGCACAGTCATATATTTTGCATTATAATTACACATTTATGGCACCGATTGTTCCGTGCCCAGATGTAGAGAAAAATAGAAGAGGTTTAATGCATTAGTCACTGCCCTTAATATAGACAGTGAATTTTTTTCCTGGTATAATCTTACTAATTGAACCTCTTTCTATTGGATTGATGCAATGGACCTATGTCAAAATGCAAACATTCATGGATCTGGCATGTGTCGGGTGGTTTCATGGCCCCTTTATCCAGGGAGTGGACTGACCAAAGATGCTCTGACTGAACTGAATTAGTCATTTAGAGAGTATACTCAATAAAGAGAGAATAGCTGGGAATTTCAAAGTAAGATGGGAAAATTCTCCCATTCCACTAATTTAGTTCATTTACGGACAATATAATCCTTCAGTTCCACTGTGTTAATTTTGCTCTTTTTAAAAAAAATTGTGAACTGTGCTTTGTAAGTAGGACGTTTTGTTTTAGACTCATTGAAGCCTGAGGAAGGCACTTAGCAACTTGGTCTTGGAAGCTTGCAACCAAACTCTCCGTTAGCAAATAAATGGTATCATTTTAGCTCTACCTGTTTCCACACATACTTTATTACATACTAGTTAGCCATTTCCACTACTACTTAATTACACACTAGTTAGCCATTTCCAAGTCTACTTTATTAAGCACTAGTTAGCCATTTCCACACCTACTTTATTAAGCACTAGTTAGGCATTAGCGTATTCAACATCAACAGGGAGAATTAGGTCTGTGCTCTAGATGGGTGTTTCTCAACTGGTGGGTCTCGACCCAAACGTGGATCGTGAGCTGGTGTGGAGTGGGATGCGGACAATTGCTTTTCATTTGGGGGAGGAACCATTGTGTAGCGATGCACTCTGCACTCACCGCCTGAGAACCCCGCCAAGGAACGGATGGCGTTGTTTCAATAATGCCGCTGATATCCCTTCCAGTAACCCCTCTCGGATTAGGAAACGGACAAGGCTTCACCATTTACTTTAGGGATACAATTTCAAAATTCACCAGAGATGTGTCAAGTGAAGTTTGGGTTTGATGCGGCAGCTAGAAGGCAGTGAGTGTTTAAAAAATCTATATTTGCGACAGGGGCTTCTAAGCTCTGGTCCAGCTGAAGACAAAATATAGGAACAGAATGGACATTGAACATGTCCTCAGAGATGCTTTGTCTCCCATCACCCCAGCTGAGCAAAAAACAACACCCCCAGCCTTCCCATCAGTTCTAATTAGTCTCATCTGTTTTAATGGCTTTATTTTATTGGGGTTTTAGCTCAATAGCTTTTATTTTCACTTGCACTGCGATTACTGCACTATTCATTTTGGGAAGAAGCCCTGTTTTTAGTTTGTTTCATGTTTTGATCAGTGCATATATACAGGTGATACTCGAAAAATTTGAATATCGTGCAATAGTTCATTTATTTCAGTAATGCAACGTGAAAGGGGGAACTAATATATGAGATCTATGTATCACCTGTACATTGGAAACAAATTATTTTATGGAAAAAATTATAATGTTTCAGAAGTTAAATTATTGTTGGGTTGTGACCCAGGACAAATGTGGGTCCTGCGGATAGACAGGTTGAGAACCACTGCTCTAGATTCCGGTATCACAGATCACCTATGATAGATCACTTTGAAAACCCATAATGCAATGTGCCAGCGCCTGTATCGTAATGGTCCTGAAGGAGCAGTGTAAAGATGATACCAGAACAAAGACCTATGTGTGCCCGTGGCTAGTGCCTCGTTATCCTGGCCTTAGTTACTGCTCTGCTGAAATGTATAATTTTATTCAACTTCACAACATTTGATATTTTTGAGTAAATAAATGTACTGCAACCGCCGGGACTCTCAGAAACACACCCCAGCATTGACTGGTAAGATTTGAAAGCTTATAATTGCTTTGGACTAAGGTTCTTACCGTAGGGTTTCTTTAATCACAGCCCTAAGCAGTGGCATTCTGGAGATCTCATCTGTACCAGGAACAGCTCCGTCGGGGATAACTCCCATCACCTCCTGATACAAGGAATCCTGGATCTCTTGGTGTTTTGCCAGTAGGTACAGAGCCCAGGCCAATGTGTTAGATGTCTGAGCCAAGAACACAGTAACAGGCGTAAAGTTACTCTGTCACAAACGTACACCGCAGTATTTTATGTTCATATAAACGGCGCTTTAATATAAAGGTACTTGGTCACCTATACATTGCTTATATAATGTGAATGTAGAGAATAAAAAAAAATGGAAATTGATCTATAGGTTGTGTTAGCCGAATCGGAAGCAAATGCATATATCAGGAGAAAAATGTATTTTAAATAGGTCTGGGGTGTCTCATGTTTATGACATCATCTTCATGATACATTTCCCATGGCAAACTAGTTCATTTGAATATCGAGCCACAGGTGATGTCATCAAAAGGAGCAAACCCCAGACACAAATAAAACACATCTGTCTCGTAATTGATGCCTTTTCTTTTGGTGCTGCTAACACAATGTATAGATTATTGTTCCTGCTATTTTATTTTCTACATTCACAGTATACACAATGTCTAGGTGATTGGAACCCCCTTTAAAGAAAAAATGTAGATCAATTTATATAACCCAGATATCAAGTTAACTGATATTTTTCAGGTGGAAAGCTTTAGGGGTCCTGTACATTAAGGAGTGAATCATACTTCCCAACTTTTCAGCCCTGTCACTGCGAAACACAGGGGGGGGGGGGGCGGGGCTTGGGAGGGGCAATGACAGTGCTGTCATTGAAACGCATGCACAGTAGACATTGGACAATGAAAATCAGGACCGTGGGATTGCGGTTTCTAATTTGGGACTGTGCCGCTGGAAGCTTGAGTGGGGGGCGTGAAACATAGACCCCCTTAAACTTCAATATCTCCAGAATGCTTCAAGGAAATTGAAAACTCAAGGCCAAAGTAGCCTTGAGTCAGGATAATTCTCCAATTCACCTATACTTCAAACTCGGCTACTCTGGCCTTAAGTTTGAAATTTGCTTGTCAATTCCCTTTCCCATGAATAAAGCCCCGAATTTGTCTATTGCATTGTTCCGCGCCGAGTCAGCATACCGTGTCCACACCCGCCTGGAGCATCTCTGACAGACTTCCGTACACCTCCTTCACAGTCAGCTTGCCACTGGACAGAAGGTATGTGAGATATTCCCCTTTCACACTCTCCCCCCTCTGCAAACGCTCCTCAATCTCCTTCATCTTTTTGTCAATCAGCTTCTTTCCTGAAAATCCGGGTA
Source organism: Pelodytes ibericus (assembly GCA_036172795.1). NCBI lineage: Eukaryota > Metazoa > Chordata > Amphibia > Anura > Pelodytidae > Pelodytes > Pelodytes ibericus. The sequence goes on along the minus strand of CM069864.1, from coordinate 15,871,931 downwards.
AAAAGGAGGGAATACAGGTAGAGTTAAAATGATACCATTTATTGGCTAACTGAGAGTTAGAGTGCAAGCTTCCAAGACCAAGTTACTCGCTCCCTTCCCTTAATGAGACTAAAATAAAATGTCCTATTTACAAAGCACAGTTCACAGCTTAAAAAAAGAAAAATTAAATAAACACAGGATCAATTAAGAATTTTCTAAAAATGGTCTTATAGAGATCCAATAGATACCATACTTCCCAGCTTCATAGTTGCCAACATCGGCCATGTTTCCAGGGACACATATGTGTTCCACATGCTGCAGAAAGAGCATGCAAAGTGCAGCCCGGCAGTATGTAGGATGGATATACGCAGAGATATCCAATTAATTAAATCGGGAGGGCGGAGCTTGGAAGGTCGAGCTTCAGCACTACCACACATGCACAGTAACGCTTTCTCAATCTGACATCGCTACTGCACATGCGTGGAACGTTTTCTCCAGGATTGCAGTTCCAAATGCCGCTGAACTGTGGGGTCAGCATTTTAATGACTGACCCAGGCACCAAAATGTCTTGGGCCAGCCTGGGGAGTGGCTTTTGCTGAAGTGGTGTTTGGACTTCATTTCTGTTATGGTGCAACATAATAGAGGGGAAATAATCAGTGTGACACAACTTTGACCAGCAGCATACATTGCTCAGCAAAGTCTAGTAACGCCTTTTCAAACACAGGTACGGTTCACACATACCCACAACTCACCAACATTAAAGATGGTATCCCACCCGTCCAAGTACCGCTTCCAGTATGGAAAGAATCTATAGGTCCACCTGGGCATATTTTCCAACACAGTCTGATTTTTGAGCATTATGCTAATTGAATTCAAAAATGTCTGTGTCTCTGGTGTCAGTTCCTTCTTCAGGCACCCGATTCTGGTCTCAAACAAAACCGTGCAAATACCTAAGACAGAGGAACCATAATGACACAAATTAAGAGTCCAGTTTACAAAACCCTCAACATGGACATAGCACTTTCACAATCATTCTCATATGTTTCCCTTAACATTTTTGAAGCTAGTTGGATAACAGAAGCTCTGTAAAAATAAACATATTTCTTTTTACAAGGACTTATGTAGTTGAAATCAAATTAGAAAAAACATGAATTTGTCTTCCAGATGTACACAGGATTACATTTGTAATCCTCTCAGACCGTAGTATATCTTCCACAAGGCAAACAAGGCACTCGCCTAGGGCGGCACTTTGCCAGAGGGTGTTAAAGCACACTTCTGATGCTTCAAACATTTTCGCTCCACACCATTCAGCAAGCTTTAGTTCCTTCCAATTAATCGGGCTGATGGGCGCATGTAATGGACATGGTGGGGGTATGAAATTAGGGTGATGGGGCATTTAGTGTGTATGCAATGTGGGGGATGGTGGCAGGTAATGGGGTGATTGGGAATGTAATGCATGTGTGCAATGTGGCTGATAGGGCATGTCGTGGGTGGGGGAGGGGGGTGCCTGAATTTTGTCTGCCTAGGGCAGCACAAAACCAAGATACACCACTGCTCTCAGACATTTTTCATTGTGAATGTAAAGGGCAAACAGTCAACTGGTGACAATAAAGTGATGGACTGTAAAGAATATATGCCATTATATATACACAAACACACGCGTGTCTAGATGAAAAGTGGGTGGTTTTCATCATTTAAATGTACCACGAAAACGTCAGAGCTCCTCTGTGAGGACCACTATGTCCTGCTGCATGCAAATTCACTCATGCATAGGTGTATGATCATATTTAGACAGCTATGTGCGTACAGCTTATAGAATAGTGCATGCAATCTACACCTATGGAAGTAATAATAAATAATAAGCATTTACTCCCTAGGAAATTATTATCATCAATCACATCTCATAGAAATGAAGAAGCTCCAAGGTGGCAAGCTATAAATCCAAGTGGTTTAAACATAGTTTGGACATTCTCACTGTTGTGGGTGAGATGCCCTGGGGTAGGTCACATAAGTGGCCCCTGGAAGACATTTTGAATACAATTCTGAGGTGTTTTTTTTTTTGGCGAGTACTCAAGTGAATACACCATTTAATCTGCGTGTTATATGTACAATGCTGTCATTAGTACTAGTCTAAATATTGGTCAGAGATGCAATTATCCCTAAAGCTCCTGGGCTGCAGAGGCTTAGGGGGTAACTGCATCATCTCCTCCCTTTATTCACAGTACAATATATGCAGGATACTGAATGCAGGTCCCAGGTAGATCATGTGTCATGTGGCCATCACTCACACCGGACTACCACTAAAAAAAATAGATTTAAAGCCTTTACTGCTCCCCCTAGACGCCGTGTAATCATGTTGACAGGTTCCTGCATTGAAGCAAGTTATTTAAATAGGACTTTGTATTGAAGTCTGGGCAAGGCTCCCAGAATAACTCTGCACATTTCATAAAGAATCCAAATCAAATACTGACCTTTGCAAGGGCTCGTTTTCTTTATGCCGCAGGTATAACTTTGAGAATGGGGCTAATAGTCCGGATTAGGTATTGTTTCTGCCTTCAATAATGGTTAACCCTTCGAGACTGTAGGATCCCCCCCCCCCCCCAGCTTCGAGGGGTTAAACAGCGTTCATCCTAAATACAGACTAGATAGGGAGCAAGTGAAGTCTTAACTTACTTTCAAATGCGAATCTGTACATCAGACCAGCTACATCGTTCACCGTTTCCCCAGATGGGCTCTCTGACCTCAATTCGTCAATCTTGATCAGAAGATCAGAGATCACCTCGTTGAAGGATCCTGTGCTGAGCATGGCCTCCTTTGGCTTCATCATCCGTTGGTTCAGGACCGACCGCAGGTTGTGCCAATGGTGGCCCTCCCTGTGGAAAAGGAAGGATGAGTGTCAGACTGCTGCGATAGAATACATTGTGTGGATGCTAAGTGACCTTGCAGTGCAACACATTGTCTGATGACATCACCAGAGAGACAGGAAATCCAATTCATGTGAATTAAATTATTCACACTGGTTCCTGCAGCAAAAAAAAAAGGAAATTCACTTTTACTCAGCTAGTGTGGGCAGTCCTGGCTTCTTGCAAACTGCTGTGATTTCACAATTTCTTCTAGCTGTAAGTATTTTATATTTTAAGCAATGCAAAATGTAAAACGTGCATTTTAAAGTACTTTGAAAGCATATAAAATGCATTAACATTTGGAAGATTAATTTTGGGCACCAGACAGTCCTTTTAACACATGCCCATAGAGTAATGACGTATTGATACATTTCTTCCTCCATTCGACACATTACTAGGAAACAAGGCTCTCAGCCTCAGCTGTGGTGATGGCTTTCATTGTTCTGATACTGTAAAACGGTGCTATTCCTACTTGTTGAATTACACCACAATGTTCTGAAAGCCTCCGACGACCAATGAAGCTCTTGTCTGTACGTAGGTAGGTGCAGCTTACATTGCTGACCAGTATGCATTGTATATGTAGGTGATGTTTTAATAAATGATGTATATGTTTGATATCTAAATGATAATGGCCTTTTGCTTTGATCTCTTATGTTCTATACAATGGTGGACATTATATTGTATATATATATATATATTATATGATCTGTATTATCACAAGCACTGCTCCTTCTGCATATTTTGCCTTATGGAAAATCCAAAATACTAATGTCATTAATGAGTTTATACACAGAGCTTTTCACCCAGCATGGTGCTTTTTAGTGCATGCTCTTGGAATGAACCAATCAAGGCCTGAATAATAGATTTTATTATCACCAAAATTAATGCTAGCCATTTATCAACCTCTGTGGAATGGATGGCGGATTTAACCCTGCCAGGATTTTAACCTGCAACCCTGAGGCTTGAACAGGTACTGCAGTGACAGTGAGCCTTTTCACCAGCCAACACACACAGTGAGTTCATACTCACTCGGTTAAAGGGCCATACGCATGGTCTCTCAGATCCCGATGGCTTTTCCATAGGTGCATGTCAACTCTCATGGGGTATTTCCCTTCTTGCCTGAGTAGAGTCTCCAGGATCTCGGGACTGGCCACATTCACCATAGTGTAGCTTCCGAAATCTGTTTTCCACATAGGACCATACTTCTTTTGGCGCAAGCACTGCAAGAACCCATTGACAGGATATTATAGAGGACATGCTAGATCTTAGTTACCATCACGCCATTGGTCCACACTGATGCTGCGATGACTTTTTTTTTTCAGTTATTTTTCCTTTTTTTTTTGTATAAGTAATTTTTATCAGAAACAATTATTCACATGAACAATAACAGAAAAACTCCTACAGCCGCGTTTCACTTTTGACAAAAATTCCTTAGGGGAAAACACACCTACTCGAGGTATACCCCTGCTTCCTTAATGTAAGAGCACACATGCATTGCAAAAACAAATACATATCATTTTTTGGTACTCTAGCATTCTCCCCTGGTCTCCCTTAATGCAGTCCACATGTCTTGTTCCATAATGTTTAGCAGAGTGCAGGAGAGGTAAATTTGGTCAGGGTGGGAAGAGGAAGTTTAATTCAACTCACTGAGAGCTATTTACTAAAAGGTGAATTGAGGTGAACATTCCATCTCATCAGTTTAACTACACACTGTGCAAGGCCAAACCTGGTGAGTTTCTCCTGCTAGAAGAGCGTGGATAATGCAATGTTACAGATTTAACTATTGAAGACATGTTAATCTCTTGTAGTGACTAGCACTCCTTGTGCCAGCAACAAAAGTAACAAGTATGGCTCCCAATATCCACTGCATAAGGCTGTTTTTTGCAAGGGCCTACCACAAAGGTATACACAGACAGTCCCTTCAGGGGAGGGAGTGCTAGACAGTGGTAAGAGCGTTGGTTACAACTATCCCTGTCCCACCACAGGCCAGGAGCATTAGGTATAATGAAGCTGCAATTGCCCAGGGTCCAGCGTGAAATCAGAAACATGCATTCATTGCTCTAACCATTAATGGTCCAGCTTAACACTTAGAATCTGTACAGCTGTACACCTAGACTCTGTGGGGGTGGAGCATGCTTATTTTTCAGAGGAATACCAAAGGGGCTTCAAGATGGGGGACTGATGGAGCTTAACACCGCTTCCCCTGTTCAGCGTGCAATAGTTTAATATAGAGGCAGCTGCCAACCAAGTCAACCAATTGCAAACCAACAAGTTCTCTGTTGAATGTAATCATTTCATTTATGTTCATACATGTGTCCTCGGTGACACGGGTAATTAGGTCTCCTTGTGTACGTAGATGATATTTGCACAGTGATAGGTAGCACAGGTTTGTTGCAGGGGAGATGGAAGGAATATTTCCACATATTATATTCCACATAGATATTTGAATGATCTTGCATGTTAGAGACAGGCACACCTGAGTTATATTCTGTATATTGTACACACTTTTTTTTAAAACATGTGACATGTACTTATTTTTACTTTAAAATAATTGGCAATTTGCCTGTAGTTTGACAATGGAAAAAAATAAAATAAAAAGGGACAGGAGGTAGAGCTCGGTCGCAACGGACTGCATGAAGCTGGACAGTTGAGGGGGGGGGGGGGGGGGTGTACGGATTCCCCATCCTGTAACAGGGTTTTTAAGAACCGGATTGATCCATATATTGAAAGGTTACTACTGGTCTTTAGAGAAATAAACCACTTTTTTTTCAATATCTGTAAACCATAAGTAGCTAGAGGCGGTTGAGTTGGGGGTGTAATATTTTTTGATCCCCTTATTTTAACTTAACATGTGTCACATTAAATTATTACACTTAATAATTTTGAATTCACATTTATACATACATGATAAGACAGATAAAGCACTTAGGAGATCAGATTTTTTTTTTGGGGGGGGGGGGGGGGGAATGACTAATCTTATTTAGACACCCCTACATCTTTAATCTGCTGTTCTTTGGGTAATACATATATCCCATGATGCTCAGATAGAATTATGACTCAATATCACAGGAATTGAATGTAATCTCCAAACATCTGCAGTGTCAAGTTTAGCCAAACTGCTCTGTTTGGTTTGTTTTACATAAATTGAAACTTAATTTTTTTTAAAAGTTACAAATTATAACAATATAAAGCTTTTGCTAAAAAGAGTACGGTATATAATGTTTGTGGTATAAAGAGATAAAAAAAAAATGTTTTCAGTTTAAATATAGGGGTCCAATCATTATACACCAGACTCTGGGGCCGACATGGCATCTCTGATACTCCAGAATAGTTCGGGGTACATCAGGGACATATCGGGAACCATATTTCGAGTGACCCAATATGTGCCCCCCAAATTCCTTTTCGCAATTCATCCATTGTAGCTGATAGCATTTTTTTGGGAATTATTATAAATTTGTTCACATTTTTATTTCACTCCACCTTCTCAGAAAAGGGGATGTGCCATTCCTAATATGCAGCAATTTTAACCAAATTTGGAGTGTGTTCAGGGGTTGATCGGGGATATTCGGTAGCTGAAAACCTATAGTTTTCATGGCGAAAATGGCCCTATCTGAACACCTCCAAATACGTGGACCTCTTCGATTCGGCTAATGCCTGATCCAAATCCAGTTCTGAATGGATTGGTACATACTGAGGAGACTCCATAGCAATGGATCCAACTGATTTAAATTCATTTTTTTTTTTCATTGTTAACTTATATTAATGCATTTTGTTGTGATATTTTAAGACTTGTACACATGCATTCAACTCTTAGCTGCATTTTACTTTCTTTAAAAAAAAAAAAAAAAAAAGCGAACATTTTACCAGGAATAAATACATATGGGGGACTATTCAATGAAGTGAACTGACAAGTGAACTACAGAAATCAGACATGAGTAACCGAGTTGAAGAAGTAAGTAAGTTGGAGGCATTTCCCAAGTCTGCTATTAATGACTGTATAATGAACAGATCCTCAGTGACATTTCTCACCTCCAGTTCATGCATATGAAAAAGGTACCCTCTGAGGAATATCCAGTAGAGCGAGTTGCACAGGCTTGGCCCAGGCAAGTCTTCTAATCCTTTTAGTTTCTCCTCCCGGTTTACTTCTGCTTCAGTAATGCCCAACGTAGCCTGCGATCTCCCGAACACAGTATGGGATCTTCCGAACACAGCTTTGGATCTCCCGAACACAGTATGGGATCTTCCGAACACAGCCTGGGATCTCCCGAACACAGTGTGGGATCTTCCGAACAAAGCCTTATATCTCCCAAATACACCGGAGATCCTGCATGTCTGCTGCAGGACAGCCGCTATATGCTTCTGAGTGCTCATTATCCCAATTGCCTGAGATTTTCCTTTTATCAGTGCTTTTATATTTACAGTAGAACATGCCAAATCCACACCCCGTGATCAGGGATTGTAGTCACACCTGTTACTTTACCCTTTGCAGTAGGACATCCCTTCTATTTTCTGTTCCATTGTTTGCCTAGTCTACTGGCCATCCAGGTTTGTATAAATCTTGTGTGTGTGTTCCTTTACGCTTCCCTTTATTAAAGCTAGGTGCATGCAGGTCATTTGACACATCTTGTTAAAGTAACTAATATTGATGCCCAATATTTAGGATCACTGTAAATATCTGTCCTTTTCTCTGTGCCCAAACACCATCCCAGTGCCATATATGTTCCCAAAAAAACGTCCCGGTGCCACCATTGTACCAAACATATTTCCAGTACCATCTTTGTGTCCAAACACATTCCGAGTGGATGCGGCGGCCAGAAAAAAAAGTATGTCATATCCGGTGGCTGTATTTCCCTCCTCCGTGCACGGAGGAGACGACCAGGAGACAGAGCAGCCAGGAGGTGAGTACTGGGGAACGGGGGGAGGAGGGTGGTATATAATGAGCAAATTAACATTGGCAAATTATTAAAGAAGAACCTAACTGTGGGCAAATTGGCTGTGGCATCTTAATGGCACAGTAATACTGGCATCTTAATGGCACAATAATACTGGCATCTTAATGGGCAAATTGGCTGTAGCATCTTAATGGCACAATAATACTGGAATCTTAAGGGACAAATTGGCTGGGGCATCTTAATGGCACACTAATACTGGCATCTTAATGACACAATAATACTGGCATCTTAATGGCACAATAATACTCGCATTTTAATGGGCAAACTGTGGCATATTTAATGGACAACGGTGGCGTATTTTAATAGGCAAATAGCTGTTGCATATGTTAATGACAAAGTGACTGTGGCATGTTAATTGGTACCTGACAGAGGCTTATTTTAATTGGCAAAGTGACTCTGTGGCATGTTCTGTGGGGCAAAATAACATGTACTATGGGAGAAAGTGACAATGTGTCTTGTTCTGCAGGGGCAGTTTAGTAGGACAAAGTGACAATGTGGTATGTTCTATGGGGCAAATTGACAACATAGCATGCCCAATTGTGTGGGTGCAACATGAGTGCAAACCATGTACTGTGGCTACTCAAAGGTGCTGTGTTAAGTCCTTTAGGTGCAATGTGGGTGCAGAAAAGGGATTAAAAACAAGAAATGCCACTTCCTCCATAGACACAACATTGGCAGTAAGCCATTATTTTACTGGCCTGCTGGTCAAATACCGGCTGGGTGGCAACCTTATAGGGGGGGGGGGGTAATATTGCGATGGAGGATGTGATTTCATGCCGGGGCAGGCTCCAGGGGGCCCAAGCAAATGCTTGCCCAGGGTCCAATCAATATTAAATATGGCCCTGATTTCAAGTGACACCATTGTGCTCAAACACATTCCCAGTTCCACCTTTGTACCAAAACAGACTTCTCTGTCCCCAAATTACTTTCCAGCTTAACTGGCTAAATATCTCTATTGATCTGTCACCATGCGGGTTGCACAGCAGAAAAGTAATGGTGTGCTCTAGGTGCTCTGGCAAGTCGCGAGTTTGCAATGTAGGTGCTCTGGCAAAACCTGTAAACCTTGGTGCTCTGACAAGACCAGTGGGTGCTCTAGCAAGCCCTGTGGGTGCCGTTTGAAGTGCCATGTTGCTGCTAAGACAAGTGCAGGAGTGCGGAAGAAATTGAGTGGTGTAGCACGGGCCTAGACCATTTGTTCTGTAAAGGGTCCCAAAAGTTACACCCCTGATCTCAATCACACTTTCTGAATTGCTTCTGTTTTCTTGCTTTTAACCAGAATGGATCTTGCCTTAATCCCTCTTACTTTGCATTCCGTTTGTATGAAACATAGAATGTGTCGGCAGATAAGAACCATTCGGTCCATCTAGTCTGCCCAATTTTTTTTGGAGTACTTTTATTAGTCCCCCGTTCCCGGTCTTATAGCTAGGATAGCCTTGTGTCTATCCCACGCATGCTTAAACTCCTTCACTGTGTTTACCATGCTTGGCCATTTCTTTCTCAGACGCATATAACTATTACAAGGTGCATCGCAGAATATATGATTCATAGAGAAATCATTTAATTTATCAAAGTAGTTCCTATGGGATCGATCCATTCCTTAATTAATTAACTAGATCTTCCTGGACTGCCCAAAAACCAGCCCTCAAAACTTGTTACAACCTCTCGGTCCTTAAAAAAACAAACACCCTGCTTCTGGGCTGGTGCCCAGACCTTACTAAATATGCAAAAAGAAACTGGAATAAAGGAGTATCACCTCAGACGTCACAGCAGACGTTTTGAGCAAGATTGGAGGACTGCCATGCCATAGTTGCCAACATTGGCCATGTTTCCAGGGACACATATTTGTTCCACATGCTGCAGAAAGAGCATGCAAAGTGCAGTCCGGCAGTATGTAGGGTGGATATACGCACAGACACAATCCAATTAATCAGGGTGGAGATCTCATAGGACCTACCATGATTAATTAATTGGATTGTGTCTGTGCGTATATCCATCCTACATACTGCTGGGCTGCACTTTGCATGCTCTTTCTGCAGCATGTGGAACACATATGTGTCCCTGGAAACATGGCCAATGTTGGCAACTATGCCATGCCCACTGAGCAGCTCACACAAAAACCTTCGGCTGCCCCCACTAAACACCAGGGAAGTCTAGGGACACATTGGCAACCCCCCCCCCCCCAAAAAAAAAATATATTATCTGCGGACTCCCTTGAAAGCACCACCTGTCTTTTCCCAGCGAAGAGTCTAGGGTATGCCTGTCTATACTTCTATGGTTAACCAGCCCAGTCAATCTCAGCTGATTCCTGCTGAGCAAACTCAAAAACAAGCACATTTTCTGGGCATCTACCAAGTTCCAATGTCTGCTCAGCACTGAACCAGGTGCTTGCCAAATGCTGGGAGTAAATGTCCTTATCTGTTTAAAGGGACGGTATCACCTAAACATTCTTTTTACTGTGCTTGTAGAGAATAAACAATGATTGCAAATGATCTATACACTGTGTTAGCAAAACGGCAAGCAAATGAATTCATTAGGAGAAAAATGTGTTTTAAATGTGTCTGTGGATTCTCCTGCACATGTTGCCACCTCTGGCCATGTTTTAACAGCCACATATAACTTTTGCAGGCTGCCTAGCATTATGTAGAAGTCATATGTGACCAGAAGAAAATCTATTAACTAATCAACGTGTTTCTGTAGGATCCACTACTCGGCAGCTATACCTGCTCATGACATCACCCATAGGTGCCAACATCGGCCATGTTTCCAGGGACACATATTTGTTCCACATGCTGCAGAAAGAGCATGCAAAGTGCAGCCCGGCAGTATGTTGGATGGATATACACACAGACACAATCCAATTAATTAATCAGGGTGGAGATCTCATAAGACCTACCATGATTAATTAATTGGATTCTGTCTGTGCATATATCCATCCTACATACTGCCGGGCTGCACTTTGCATGCTCTTTCTGCAGCATGTGGAACAAATATGTGTCCCTGGAAACATGGCCGATGTTAGCAACTATGCATCACCTGTGACGTGATGTTTGAACTGGTTTTCAATGGGAAATATGTCATTTGCATATCAAATTATACATACATTGAACAAATAAATATATATAAATATAACCACATTAACATAAATATAAACATATATTTATTTTTTATATATATATAATAAAAGACATTGCAAATCAATGCTGCATTGGCGTGGAAAGTTTTAACGAAACAATTAATGAATGTTTTTTTTTCCCCATTAAAATATGCTAATACTGCTTAAATAGTGCAATTACCACATCAATGAACACATTATGTAATATGAAATACACTTTTCACAGGATTCTTCAAATTGCCCTCGAGGGACTTTCTTTTTGGGGGCGTGGCTGTGTGCGGGGCATTTTTAGGTGACTTTATGGCCAGTTGAGAGTTATTTATGTAAGTTGGTAAGCTATTTAGAGTCATTATAATGTATATAGACACACTTACTGCAGTGTAAACACTGTATGATGAGTTTCATTGCTTTGGAGCTCTCTGTCCCCGAGGCAGGAGCTCTCTCTCCCAGAGGCCAGAGCTCTCTCTCCCAGAGGCCAGAGCTCTCTCTCCCTGTGTGGCCAGGGTTGCCACCTTTTCTTCAAAAAAATACCGGCCTTGGTACTGTCTCCATAGACTTAACATTGGCCTGATGCCAATATTTTACCGGCCTGCCGGTAAAATACTGGCCAGGTGGCAACCCTATGTGTGGCCCTTCATTTAAAATTGGTACAATGGACAGGTCTGCAGTTACATACCTGCTCCAACCAGGTCGAGACTTGGCAACCAAAAATGGGACTGGACATTTTAGACCATTTTGTAAAAACACATTTCAAATAATGACAAATATAATAAACCAGTTTCTCGTTGTCTCTTTGTTATAATTAGGATGTCAGTCACTGTAATTTATTAATCTCCTGGCATTGTGCTAATAATGATATTAAGTCTTATTTAGGAGCCTAAATGCTTTAAATCTAACTTTTAGTAATATTTTTGTTAGAACATATAGAAACAGTGACACACTATAAAGTGACAAAACCAAATTGTGGAAATCTACCAGTGAAATAGAAAATATAATAAAAGTAAAGAATAGTCTTCACTGTCCTATCTGAGTGGTATATAAACCATCGACATATGAGAAGGTTGTGATAAGCGGAGATACCTACACCAGCTATAATGAATACAGATCATCTGTGATGTTTTGGGCAATGTTCTGCTGGGAAACCTTGGGTGCTGCCATTCATGTGGATGTTACTTTGACATGTACCACCGACCAAAGCATTGTTACAGACCATGTACACCCTTATATGGATCCCTGATGGCATTGGCCTCTTTCAGTAGGATAATGCTCCCTGCCACAAAGCAGGAATGGTTCAGGAATGGTTTGAGGAACACAACAACGAGTTCAAGGTGTTGCCTTGGCATCCAAATTCCCCAGATCTCAATCCAATCGAGCATCTGTGGGATGAGCTGGACAAACAAGTCCCATCCATGGAGGCCCCACCTCACAACTTACAGGACTTAAAAGATCTGCTGCTAACGTCTTGGTGCCAGTTACCCCAGCACACCTTCAGAGGTCTAGTGGAGTCCATGCCTCGACGGGTCAGGGCTGTTTTGATGGCACAAGGGGACCTACACAGTATTAGGCAGGTGGTCATAATGTTATGGCTGATGAGTGTATATTAACATGCGCTTACATTGCAGTGTGTGATTGTAATCCCTAGAACCAACAGAATTATGTATTATTTTACTCACACACAAAGAATTTATATAATGTGAGATTAGTGCCAGTGTAGACTGTAATATGTATTACCGGGTCTAAGGAATCTGCCGAGAGGAACCACACCTTATGATTAGACTTAAACACTTGGGTTTAATTTCAAGTACAAAAAGTCCTGCAACATAATGTTATCTTGCAACACTAGACCAACAGCTATAACGAATAATAAGTAATGGTGAGAAGAAACTCAGTCCGGTGTTCTGCCTTTTCCCAATCAGTGCCATTGAATGAACTGCGCATGGGCGCGATTACGCTTGGCATACCACACTTCATGTCTGAGATTCCAATAACTACATTTCCCATGATGCCTCCCACCTCTCATGACATGCAACCTGTTTAAAACCCGTGTACAGTGATTAGACCATGGGGGCTAGTGTTAGAGTGAGGGTTAACTCTAGGGGAGTTGGGGTTAGAGTAAGAATAAGGGTTAGTGTTAAGTCTATTACAGTTTACCCTAACCCACCTGGTCTATTACTAAGTGTGCCGGATGGCCAGTACAGGCCTGGCTCCTACACACTATGCAGGTCTTTAGCTCCTCCAGCACAGACCTTAATGAACTTATGTCTGTGGCTGGCAGACTATATTCTGATAACTCACTGTAATTGACCAATGTCTGTGGCTGGCAGGCTATATTCTGATAGCTCACTATAATTGGCCAATGTCAGTGGCTGGCAGACTATATTCTGATTGCTCACTGTAATTGACCAATGTCTGTGGCTGGCAGACTATATTCTGATAGCTCACTGTAATTGGCCAATGTCTGTGGCTGGCAGACTATATTCTGCTAACTCACTGTAATTGACCAATGTCTGTGGCTGGCAGACTATATTCTGATAGCTCACTGTAATTGGCCAATGTCTGTGGCTGGCAGACTATATTCTGCTAACTCACTGTAATTGGGCAATGTCTGTGGCTGGCAGACTATATTCTGCTAACTCACTGTAATTGACCAATGTCTGTGGCTGGCAGACTATATTCTGATAGCTCACTGTAATTGGCCAATGTCTGTGGCTGGCAGACTATATTCTGATAGCTCACTGTAATTGGCCAATGTCTGTGGCTGGCACACTATATTCTGATAGCTCACTGTAATTGACCAATGTCTGTGGCTGGCAGACTATATTCTGATAGCTCACTGTAATTGGCCAATGTCTGTGGCTGGCAGACTATATTCTGATAGCTCACTGTAATTGGCCAATGTCTGTGGCTGGCAGACTATATTCTGATAGCTCACTGTAATTGGCCAATGTCTGTGGCTGGCAGGCTATATTCTGATAGCTCACTGTAATTGGCTAATGTCTGTGGCTGGCAGTCTATATTCTGATAGCTCACTGTAATTGACCAATGTCTGTGGCTGGCAGACTATATTCTGATAGCTCACTGTAATTGGCCAATGTCTGTGGCTGGCAGGCTATATTCTGATAGCTCACTGTAATTGGCCAATGTCTGTGGCTGGCAGTCTATATTCTGATAGCTCACTGTAATTGACCAATGTCTGTGTCTGGCAGACTATATTCTGATAACTCACTGTAATAGTCTGTGGCTGGCAGACTATATTCTGATAGCTCACTGTAATTGGCCAATGTCTGTGGCTGGCAGACTATATTCTGATAGCTCACTGTAATTGGCCAATGTCTGTGGCTGGCAGACTATATTCTGATAGCTCACTGTAATTGGCCAATGTCTGTGGCTGGCACACTATATTCTGATAGCTCACTGTAATTGGCCAATGTCTGTGACGGGCAGACTATATTCTGATAGCTCACTGTAATTGGCCAATGTCTGTGGCTGGCAGACTATATTCTGATAGCTCACTGTAATTGGCCAATGTCTGTGGCTGGCAGACTATATTCTGATAGCTCACTGTAATTGGCCAATGTCTGTGGCTGGCAGACTATATTCTGATAGCTCACTGTAATTGGCCAATGTTTGTGGCTGGCAGGCTATATTCTGATAGCTCACTGTAATTGGCCAATGTCTGTGGCTGGCAGGCTATATTCTGATAGCTCACTGTAATTGGCCAATGTCTGTGGCTGGCAGACTATATTCTGATAGCTCACTGTAATTGGCCAATGTCTGTGGCTGGCAGACTATATTCTGATAGCTCACTGTAATTGGCCAATGTCTGTGGCTGGCAGACTATATTCTGATAGCTCACTGTAATTGGCCAATGTCTGTGGCTGGCAGACTATATTCTGATAGCTCACTGTAATTGACCAATGTCTGTGGCTGGCAGACTATATTCTGATAGCTCACTGTAATTGGCCAATGTCTGTGGCTGGCAGACTATATTCTGATAGCTCACTGTAATTGACCAATGTCTGTGGCTGGCAGACTATATTCTGATAGCTCACTGTAATTGACCAATGTCTGTGGCTGGCAGACTATATTCTGATAGCTCACTGTAATTGACCAATGTCTGTGGCTGGCAGACTATATTCTGATAGCTCACTGTAATTGGCCAATGTCTGTGGCTGGCAGACTATATTCTGATAGCTCACTGTAATTGGCCAATGTCTGTGGCTGGCAGACTATATTCTGATAGCTCACTGTAATTGGCCAATGTCTGTGGCTGGCAGACTATATTCTGATAGCTCACTGTAATTGGCCAATGTCTGTGGCTGGCAGACTATATTCTGATAGCTCACTGTAATTGGCCAATGTCTGTGGCTGGCAGACTATATTCTGATAGCTCACTGTAATTGGCCAATGTCTGTGGCTGGCAGACTATATTCTGATAGCTCACTGTAATTGGCCAATGTCTGTGGCTGGCAGACTATATTCTGATAGCTCACTGTAATTGACCAATGTCTGTGGCTGGCAGACTATATTCTGATAGCTCACTGTAATTGGCCAATGTCTGTGGCTGGCAGACTATATTCTGATAGCTCACTGTAATTGGCCAATGTCTGTGGCTGGCAGACTATATTCTGATAGCTCACTGTAATTGGCCAATGTCTGTGGCTGGCAGACTATATTCTGATTGCTCACTGTAATTGGCCAATGTCTGTGGCTGGCAGACTATATTCTGATAGCTCACTGTAATTGGCCAATGTCTGTGGCTGGCAGACTATATTCTGATAGCTCACTGTAATTGGCCAATGTCTGTGGCTGGCAGACTATATTCTGATAGCTCACTGTAATTGACCAATGTCTGTGGCTGGCAGACTATATTCTGATAGCTCACTGTAATTGGCCAATGTCTGTGGCTGGCAGACTATATTCTGATAGCTCACTGTAATTGACCAATGTCTGTGGCTGGCAGACTATATTCTGATAGCTCACTGTAATTGGCCAATGTCTGTGGCTGGCAGACTATATTCTGATAGCTCACTGTAATTGGCCAATGTCTGTGACTGGCAGGCTATATTCTGATAGCTCACTGTAATTGACCAATGTCTGTGGCTGGCAGACTATATTCTGATAGCTCACTGTAATTGGCCAATGTCTGTGGCTGGCAGACTATATTCTGATAGCTCACTGTAATTGACCAATGTCTGTGGCTGGCAGACTATATTCTGATAGCTCACTGTAATTGGCCAATGTCTGTGGCTGGCAGACTATATTCTGATAGCTCACTGTAATTGACCAATGTCTGTGGCTGGCAGACTATATTCTGATAGCTCACTGTAATTGGCCAATGTCTGTGGCTGGCAGACTATATTCTGATAGCTCACTGTAATTGGCCAATGTCTGTGGCTGGCAGACTATATTCTGATAGCTCACTGTAATTGGCCAATGTCTGTGGCTGGCAGACTATATTCTGATAGCTCACTGTAATTGGCCAATGTCTGTGGCTGGCAGACTATATTCTGATAGCTCACTGTAATTGGCCAATGTCTGTGGCTGGCAGACTATATTCTGATAGCTCACTGTAATTGGCCAATGTCTGTGGCTGGCAGACTATATTCTGATAGCTCACTGTAATTGGCCAATGTCTGTGGCTGGCAGACTATATTCTGATAGCTCACTGTAATTGACCAATGTCTGTGGCTGGCAGACTATATTCTGATAGCTCACTGTAATTGGCCAATGTCTGTGGCTGGCAGACTATATTCTGATAGCTCACTGTAATTGGCCAATGTCTGTGGCTGGCAGACTATATTCTGATAGCTCACTGTAATTGGCCAATGTCTGTGGCTGGCAGACTATATTCTGATTGCTCACTGTAATTGGCCAATGTCTGTGGCTGGCAGACTATATTCTGATAGCTCACTGTAATTGGCCAATGTCTGTGGCTGGCAGACTATATTCTGATAGCTCAATGTAATTGGCCAATGTCTGTGGCTGGCAGACTATATTCTGATAGCTCACTGTAATTGACCAATGTCTGTGGCTGGCAGACTATATTCTGATAGCTCACTGTAATTGGCCAATGTCTGTGGCTGGCAGACTATATTCTGATAGCTCACTGTAATTGGCCAATGTCTGTGGCTGGCAGACTATATTCTGATAGCTCACTGTAATTGGCCAATGTCTGTGGCTGGCAGACTATATTCTGATAGCTCACTGTAATTGGCCAATGTCTGTGGCTGGCAGACTATATTCTGATAGCTCACTGTAATTGACCAATGTCTGTGGCTGGCAGACTATATTCTGATAGCTCACTGTAATTGGCCAATGTCTGTGGCTGGCAGACTATATTCTGATAGCTCACTGTAATTGACCAATGTCTGTGGCTGGCAGACTATATTCTGATAGCTCACTGTAATTGACCAATGTCTGTGGCTGGCAGACTATATTCTGATAGCTCACTGTAATTGGCCAATGTCTGTGGCTGGCAGACTATATTCTGATAGCTCACTGTAATTGGCCAATGTCTGTGGCTGGCAGGCCGTATGCTGATTTACCAGTGCCTGCGGCTAGCGGACTGTATGCTAATAACTGCCATCCATGATAAAGAGGGACAACAGAAATTTCAGAGGCCGTGGACTCCTCCAGTGGAATGTGGGAGGGGTGACTGGACATGCTCGAAGGGGTGAGAATGAAGCAGCATGGCAGTGAGCTAATTGGCAGTAAAATGATGACATGGGAAGCTGTGCTTCCATTCTGGGGCTAGTTAAGTGATGAGAAGCTAGGACTAGTTTAGTACCTGGTATGGTAAGTTAAATTAGAAAGTAACTACGGCAGATCAACTTTCAAATCTTCCATATCAACCTGCAGTCTATCCACGGAGCCATGTGGTATGCTAATCCTCACTGAAGCTATGTACCCGTTATACAGTTAAAATTATTTTACATATCAGTGGTCCACCCCACACTCCAGAATTTAGGTATTACCCAGGTGTGTCTAAGGTGTGAAAAAAAGGGGTAATCCCTAAATCCCTGGACTCTTGTGGGGACCTTGATGACTGGTTCGGGAACCAGTGTTACATAGAATATAATTGGTGTCTGTCTGTAACTTTGTTGTAATGTTCTTTTTGATATATTGTTTTTCCAGCCAGAGGTATTAATATAAAAGTATTTCATTATATTTCATAACGTCTCTTGGTATTCATCTTTACATAAGTTAACTGTATTCTCAAATCCATTTTTTTTTTGGTAGTCTTGTTCGTCTAAATTATGGCTATTAATTATTTTATTAATAAGTATTAGTATAACATAGCATACAACAGGCCACGACCACAACAGGAACACACAAGGTTTGTCCCTGTATTATACACAGTCAGAGATAAAATGGTCAGTTCACCTGTACGTGACTTTGTTTTAGTGAATTATAAACATTGTAGTATGTACAAACAAATAAAACGCTAGCTCACAATGTCACACTATAGGTGATTAATGTGATTAGAATCTGAATTACAAAGTTGGCTTGTTTGAGATGGAGAAGATATTTTGTTTAAGAGAGAAGTTCACTTTCAAACAGTGACATCCAGAGACAACCGACATCCAGAAATAATCGACTGATACGGAAAATGGGGTCTCGCTTTTTTTCATGGTGGGAACCGGTGGCCAGTCTCTGCCCTGTGACACCTGGGGTCCGCAGGAACAGGAACCGAAGGTTGAGTAGACTAGGAAGACACGGGTTTCCTCTTCAGGAACTGGATGTTGATGGGCTTGCTAGGGGTCAAGACAACCCGGGCATAAGGCTTGACCTCTGCACCCGTGGGATCCGGTCTGAGTTCAAATTCCTTTATTACCTGGAGATGAAAGAAGAAGGAGGTCCAAAAAAATAAATAAATAAAAGAACAGAAGGAACAATTTAGAATGATCATCCTTAGCCACAAATAATCTTGTGAATGGGTAATCAGTCACAAAAGGCCTTTGTGATAAAACTGAACTGACAAGTGAACTGCAAGAACCAGGCATTGATAGCTGAATTTGGTGCAGCTCATCTGTGAGTGTTAGTGAGAAGCCCCTCAATATCACCAAGGTGACACGCAAACTACTAACGTTTTTGTCCCCCACAGATGACCATTCTTAAACTTTCACTTGAATCCTTATCTATTTGTAACAGTGTTAAAGATCGTTTGGCAGAAGCCCCTGCACTTTGCACCTCCTTACGTTTCTGTGTCACCTATCAGCAAAATCTGCTTGCTTTGAACAATAAGTGGAAAGAGCGAGCCAGCTAGATGTACTCTGTACACAATTAGATGTACGCGGGCTAGTACGAGTGTGGTATGAGAGATGGGTGACTAAATTGGGACATCCCTAGAGAGACAGGATATATATACCAATTTAAAAAAAAAAAAAGATAATGACTTTTACTCATGTTGTGTGGGCAGTCCTTGTTTCTTGCAAACTGCTGTAATTTCACAATTTCTTCTAGCTGTAAGTATTTTATATTTTAAGCAATGCAAAGTGTAGGACATGCATTTTAAAGTACTTTGAAAGCTCATTAATATGCATTAATATTTAGGGATTAATCGTAATGGAGAAGTGGATCCAGCTGTTTATTTCTTCAAAGAAAAGTGCCTGAGTGTCTTATCCTGGTGGCAGCAGGAAAGAAGTTTTACCTCTCGGGACTTTTTCACGCAAGTTGCACTTTAAGTGCTTTATATTTTGTACGTGTATTCATTGTTTTTATTGCCTGGTTTGTGTTAGCCACTGCGCAATGGTCTTTTAATGTGTTTTTTAGATGGAAATGATTAAAACCGACTGACTACAATATTCTGATGAGCCTGATTTCAATATCCGTTTGTGAGTGCACCCCTGTAGAGATTTACTATACATCCAATTATATTTAAACTGTGTTGCACTATTGTTGCTTTTTTGTTTCTCTTCCCGGTACATGCGCCCCTACTCTGTCTTATTAATCGTAATTTTGCCAGGGGTCCCCCAACTCACCCGCGCTACCAGCAGATACATTTCCAGCTCTGCAACCCGTCTTCCTACACAGGCCCGCACTCCGTAGCCGAACGGTATTGAACTGAACGCGTTATTCTTGACACGTTGATCCCTAAACCACCGCTGAGGAATGAATTTGTCGGGTTCCGGAAAATTGGACTCATCTCGAGATATTTGATAGTGACTCAGGGTAAAGAGGGTCTGAAAATAAAAGGTTCATTCTGAAACATCAAAGGTTTGTCAACGTTTGCTGGACTAAACCATAAAGATAGGAATTCACTCTGTATTTCCCAACTCAAAGGCCATTTTGAAGGGGAAACAATTAATAATATAACCTGGTTTTCTAACCCCCGTGACAGTCATGTGACAGTCATGTGACCTTGACAAGCCTCTAGAATATTTTAGATTTTTGTCATCTCACCGACCCATTAATCATGTCAAATCCCTCTCATCTGTTTGTAGTCTCTGTGCCATGCTACTTTCCACTTACACCTTTCGGGAAGTTATATTCTCCAATGGTTATATCCTCTTCCACCAAAAGTCTGCTGTTGGTTGACACAACTGGGTACAGCCTAAAAATTGGGAACAAATGGAGATGATCTGAATCCCTGTGATCGTATATGGATCGTCAGGAGTAAGTAATGCAAATGGGGAATTTTTACTGTGTTATTTAATATGTCATCTCCAGCTTGGTAGGCTGCACATTCACAAAGAAACATACCTCAGTGTTTCTTTAATAACTGCCTTTAGAAGTGGCATTTTGGCTGTGTCTTCTCCTGTGGGTATCTTGTCTCCAGGGGCTAAACTTGTCACCTCTTTATAAAGCTGGTCCTGGATATCTGGGCTTTTGGACAGGTGATATAGAACCCAGGCTAATGTGTTTGATGTCTGCAGAGAGAGGAGGAAGTCATCATATTAACAGGAATACAATGATCCCAAAACCTGAGAGCTTGATCTTTCAGACTTCACACTTCTGGTTTTATACTCCGTTACCCGACGCACTTCGCAAATGTGCTACAGATCCCACATAACTAAAGTGAACTTTCCGGTGGCGAGACACGTGGGTGATAACTAGATCTGAGGTCCCAGATTACGGTCTTAAACTCTTCAAACTAGGTGAAATCCAAAGGGTTTCCCAGCAATGGTTAGCCCTGAATCCTTAGGAATAGTCGGGAGTGGTCAGCATTGTCCCCTTTAAGATGTTTACAAATTAAATACAGGTAGTTAAGAAAGGATTTATTTTAAAACCCCTCTACCCTTTATTGGTCCCTCATATAGCCCAGTCTATTTTTTTGTCCTCATTTCAATGCCTGGCACTGAGGTAACCCTAGAAGGTAAGACATTGTAGGTCGGTTCTTGCTCCCACAGGCTTCTATATATAGACTATAGCCCCTCGGTGATAAACACAATGCAGACCATGCAGTTTGACATATAATCCCTCTGCGCATAGTAATTCAATGAGATGATTGCCATGTGCTATACAAGTCTGTTAATGTCTTTTGTGTTTAAACTCTGCACCTGGAGTTATTTCTCTTTTTAATAATTTCCCCAATGTACATGGCTGGGAACTGGCTGTTAAGCGGTTAATATTTTAGCTTTACTCCCTTTTCAGTGTGATAGCTGTGTACAAAAAAAATAAAATCACAGGGGTGTAACACCATGCGCTAAAGAGGTTTATTGTATTCATTGAATTCAAATAAAGTATAAAGTAAGACCCCCCCCCCCCCCCCCCAAATAAAAAAATAAGTTCACTTAGGTGAATTATTGACTTAGTGTTGAAAAAAACTGAGTCAAAAATAAAGTTTAGTTGTCCTTTAAGATTTCCCTTCACTGGAAGTAAGGGGCCTTGCCCAACCCATGAAAAACAGCCCCATAGCATTATCCCTCCTCCACCAAACTTTACAGCTGGCACAATGCAGTCAGGTGGGTACCATTCACCTGGCATCTGCCAAACCCAGACTAGCCAATCAGACTGCCAGTGAAGTGCGATTCGTCACTCCACAGAACATGTTTCCATTGGTCCACAGTCCAGTGGTGGGGTGTTTTACACCACTCGATCTGACACGTGGCATTATACTTAGTGATATGAGGCTTGCATGCAGCTGCTCGGCCATGGAACCTAGGATTGCCTCTTCATTTTGCAGAAGTCATATGTGATCAGATGGAGATCAGTTAACTAATCACGTAGTGGATCCCACAGATCCATGTTTCCTTCTGGTCACATATGACTCCTACAAACTGAAAGGCAGTTTGCATTTGCAAAAATAGGACTAAAATGTACCTACAAACAGGGTTTGGTAATAAATGTACAAAGTTTTTATTTGCATACCGTGTCCACTCCAGCCAATAACAATTCCACCACGCTGGCGTGGATTTCCTTATCGGTCAGTTTGCCACTGGAGAGTAGATAGGTTAAGTACTCTCCCTTCACCTCTTCACCACGATCCAAACGTTCCTGTATCTTCTCCATCTTTTGGCTGATCAACTTCATCCCTTTTATAACATACAAAGGAAAAGTTTAATACTGGGAGCCGTAAAATTACCAAACGAGGAAGTGATGTGACGCCGTGAGTCCTCACCAAACGAGAAGATGTTGTCCCAGTTGGCAAAATATTTTTTCCAGAAGGGCAGTATAACACTGGTCCACTGCGGGAAAATAGACACGAACACAGTATACCACAGCATGTCCCCAATCGAATCAATAAACTTCTGGGTCTCTGGCGGGATCTGTTTCTGCAAACAGCCAATGCGAGTCTCAAAAAGGATATACGAAACCCCTAAAATACATGGAAAGAAATAATGAGCTGTTCCTTGTAATCTGTTATTATACAATAGGACGGACTAATGGTTTTTGTACTATACTTGTAGAGGGAATAAACCCTATGTATTTATTTTAACAAAGCGGTAGCATCACAAGATTTGAAGTCTCAATCTTACTGTGACCCTATTTACACAGTGAATGTGCAGAGTAACAAAATTGCAAGAAAAAAGTTAAAAACAAACAAACAAACAACCCCTGTGGATAATCTTTAAATTTAACAGTCTAATAACTGAAACGTGCTTTCTGCAATACTCATAATATGAATGTATTCTTAACAGGTCTGGAGTGGTCATCACAGGCACCCTCTATAAGCATAGGATGGAGGTGAGCTGTATCCCTAAAAATGGTACAGCACTGTAATCCATGGTGCCTATGATTCTTGCTGTGATGTGGGCACTACAACCACTTTATGGAAGTTGTGGGCCAGGGGCGTAGCTTCCAGTACTGTGTCCCCATCTTTTCTTAAACAATCTCATATTTCCTTAAATATCAGATTTATAGAAAGTAACAAAATATTGCCCCCATCCCTCATTTTCCTTTAAATGGTACCATGGGCAGTATTCATGAAATGGTACCCTGCCTGGCCTTCAATGGGGGCCTTTGGTAAATGATGGTTTCTTTAACCCAGCCAGGATGTCGACTATCTCCTCTATTTACGGTGTAATCGTTTTGCTGGTTCATTTGTACCTTCAAAAGACATTTTGTACAGGGCGGCTGATATGTCGTTCACCATATCCCCGGACGGAGTCTCTTTCCTCATCTCATCCAGTAGTATCAAGAAGTCCGTGACCACTTCGTTAATGATGTCTGTGTATAACACGGCTTCCTGAGGTCGCAGCATTCTCGTGTTCAGCACCGACCGTAGCGTCTGCCAGCGGTGACCGTCCCTGAAAGGAACGGAGATTGTTGGTGACTTATATATGAAGCAGTTTCTCATTATCCTGTTTTTTTTTTTTAATTCAGCATATCAAGTGCTAATACTGTATTCGCCCTTCGACCTTAACTTTGCATCTTTAGCAATAAAAAAAAGAAAAGGTCTAAACGTAACTCTCCACAGCACCAGATTTTAGCACCCACAGGATTTGTCACCGACCACACATTGCATTCACGTGACTTATTAAGCACCCACCTACAGGACTTTCCACTTCACCCATATTGCCATTGCATCCATATGTCACCCACAGGACTTATCGTTGTACTCATATTGCACCCACAACACCTGCCATTGCACCCACAGGACTTGCCATTAAACCTACAGAACTTTCACTGCACCAATTTTTTCATTGAACCCCCATAGCCCCCACGTGACTTGCCATTGTATTCTGATAGCACCCTCAACATCTGCTATTACACCCACAGGTCTTGCCACTACACCCACATGACTTTCACTGTGCCTATTTTGCCGTTGAACTCATATGGCACTCACAGAATTGGCCATTGCACCCATAGGCCTTGCCACTGCACTGACATTGCACCCATAGGACTTACCACTGCACTGACATTGCACCCATAGGACTTACCACTGCAATGACATTGCACCCATAGAACTTGCCACTGCCCCCCCTCTCCTCCTGTACTTACCATATCTCTGGTGTCTAGACCCTGCCTGCACATCTAAGGATTTGGAACACCAGGAGACACTCAGGGTAGCACGAGGCTGGCTGCTAATGAAAACCCAGTCCCTGCAGTTTTCCTTGCAACCTAGATCTCAGCCTTGTAGTCGGACATTAATCTGATCTTGAGGTCAGATTATGAGAGGACCTCAAATATAAGGTATATACAGTATTTCGTTTTCGTGTTGAGGTTTATGGAACACTCTTATGTCCTCGTCACATGAGAATTAGCGCTCCCTTCTACAGCTTTCTTTATCCAGGTACCTTATTCAGTTTCATATTGCTTTGGAAACTATTAGTGCTTTACTGCCACCTTGTGTTCACCACTGCACTTACAGGTTCAGGATAATACATGTATCTTTTAAATGTAACATTCCCCCCTCCTCTATCAGGGCAGGACTGATAGAATATACCCCTCCTTGTTAGCCTACTGATAGAATATACACCTCTCTGTTGGCCTACTGCTTTTCCCACAGCAATCCCACATCCACAGTGCCACCACTACAGGGGATTCTGGGTAGTTGTATGCAAGCCCAGTCCACAAAGATTACCTTTTACCTTATTAATCCATCTGAAACATGGACCCCCTATTGGGGAATATGCACGCTGTACTAGACAGACGTTATATACAGCTCAGGACAGAGGAGCAAAAACTAATGTTTTACTGCCACCATGTGTTCACTACACTAATACAGGTTAGAAATATTACTTGTAAAAACGATCTTTGCTTCAGTAACACGTGCAAAACTGTAAAGTTTAAAGTCCGAAAAAGACATTGGTAAGAACAGTGCCAGACCTACAAAGCCCCCAAGCGGAACTTCCAGTTTTTGTTTACAAAGGCATGAGGAGCACATAAAGCGAGTGGGGGCTGGAGGAGAGTCCTGAGTACAAAGTGGGTGCCAGGGTAAGTCCTGAGAACAAAGTGGGTGCTGGGCGGAGTCCTGAGTACAAAGTGGGTGCTGTGGGTAGTCCTGAGTACAAAGTGGGTGCCTGGGGGAGTCCTGAGTACAAAGTGGGTGTTGGGGGGAGTCCTGAGTACAGAGTGGGTACCTGGTGGAGTCCTGAGTACCGAGTGGGTGCTAAGAGGTGTCCTGAGTACAAAGTGGGTACCTGGCAGGGTCCTGAGTACAAAGTGGGTGCCTGGCAGAGTTCTGAGTACAAAGTGGGTGCCTGGCAGAGTCCTGAGTACAAAGTGGGTGTTGAGAGATGTCCTGGGTACAAAGTGGGTGCTTGGGGGAGTCCTTAGTACAAAGTGGGTGCTGGGCGGAGTCCTGAGTACAGATTGGGTACCTGGCGGAGTCCTGAGTACAAAGTGGTTGCTGGGGGGAGTCCTGAGTACAGATTGGGTACCTGGCGGAGTCCTGAGTACAAAGTGGGTACTTGGCGGAGTCCTGAGTACAAAGTGAGTTCTGGGGGAGGCCTGAGTACAAAGTGTGTGCTGGGGTGAGTCTTTAGTACAATGTGGGTACCTGACGGAGTCCTGAGTACAAAGTGGGTGTTGGGAGGAGTCCTGAATGCATATGTGGGTGCTGGGGCATGTTCTGTGAGTGATTTCTTGTGAGAACCGTTATATTGGAGAGCGTTTTCCGAGCTATGCTGTATACTTTGCAAATGGAGCAAGGCCATGTGAGTGAGCATTTTCATTGCTGTTATGTTTGTAATTTTATTAACGCAATAAATAATGTAATAATGTAATTTTATTTATTGTTGCTCTGTGGATAATTTTGGTTCTATTTATTTGAGACACATTTTATACGGAAGAAGCAGTGTATCGAGTCAGAGCGAGATTTTGAAGCCGTCATTTCGGAAACCTCATATCGCTAATTCTACATGCCGGATACCTTTACTCTGGGTTAATCATGTTCATGTGAGTATAAAATTGATATACTCAATCTTGATTTGGCTTATTCCAGTATTGCGCTATTTTCTACCCTTTATCTCACTCACATGTATGGAGAATAACTGTGAGTTATGTGCGAGGAACCTATTTCTCTAGACTGAACTTCCACCAACAATTCCAATATACAGAAATGTATCCGTTTTATTGAATTTGATTGTGTACGTATATTATATTTTTAATGTGCACCGTGTGGAGATTGCGATTCTTATATTTACTGGCGTGGCACTGTTAGTTTGTCCCCTGCCGCAGGGCATTTCTGTTTAACGCTTTCCCCTGGGAGCTCACTTTTTGTCAATATCACTCAGTGATGTTCAGCTCCTGTCTGTCCGTCATGAACAAAAAAGAGGCCGTCTTAGGCTGACAAAATGTCTCAGCAATTGCAGGAATGATTCTGACAAGCCTAGGGGCTTGTCACAATCCACCACCATCCTCCACCAAATTTGGAGGGTGGATGGGGTTGGTTGATCCTGGCTGACTTTAGAGTTAGGGAGACCAGGATCAACTATTATTTTTTATTGATGTTTAAATCATTCACAGGAGAGTACGATCAAGAATGCAGGATTGTGCTCCTGAATCCCGAAAAAGCAGGGACTGATTTAACCAAAACTTGTCATTTCTATTATGTTTATACACTGTTTCAGTTAGCATCACATTATATATATATATAGTATTTGTGTCCATTGGAGTGCTTTCAGGGTATATGGCACTATGTGTAGGTATTTGAAAATAATTACACCACAGACAAATTTATAACACATATGTCTCTTAGTTTACGCATTTTTCCCGTAAATCTGCTAACACATAGATAAATTGTGGAGCAAAAATTTAAAAGTGGTCCAGTCACCATGGAAACAAAATGGAATGTTACATCACTTTTAGAACTTTGTCACTTTATACGTTATATATAACCCCTAATGTATACATTACCCTTTTATTCTCTACAGCCACCGGGTCAATGATGTGTAGATGATGGAGTTGAAGGTCCTTATGTAAAGAGTTTATGACAACAAACATAAAAGACTGAACAAGTATAGTGATGATGATCTCTAATATGGACAGCAATGCTGCATGTGAGCGGCACTTACAGTGAGAATGGACCCAGCTCGTAATCTCTCATCCGCCGATGGATTTTCCACAGCTCCATGTCATTCCTCACGGGATACCGGCCCTCCTTCCGCAGGATCTGCTCCATAATATCCACGTTCGCAACATTAACAAGATTGTAAATTCCCAAAGACGTTTTCCACATGGGCCCATACTTCTTCTGGAAGACGACCTGCAAAGTACCAACAAAAATGAGATAAACAGCCGCTCCCCAATCCGTGCTGCTGTACAACTGGGGGCAAACAGAGCAAAGGGGACAAAATAAAACCTACTTGAAGATCAGCAGTCAAGGACCCTGCCCAAAATGACACTGGGGGGTCATGTATAAACACAGCTCACATGCAGATATTGCCAATTAGGTTCACACTCAGTGGTGTATCTTGGTTTTGTGTTGCACTAGGCAGACAAAATTTGGCCACCCCCCTACCCACGCTGCACACGCACGACATACCCCATAACCCACATCACCCCATTACATGACTCCATCACCACCGTAATATGCCTCCATCACCCCCATTACATGCTTCATCACCTCCAGTACATGCCCCCATCAACCCCATTATATGCCTCAATCACTCCATTACATACCCCCATTACATGCCCCCATCACCCCATTACCCCCATTGCATGCCTCCATCCCCCCATTATATGCCTCCATCACCCCCATTACATGCTTCATCACCTCCAGTACATGCCTCCATCCCCCCATTATATGCCTCCATCACACACATTGCATGCCTCCATCACCTCCAGTACATGCCCCCATCAACCCCATTATATGCCCCCATTACATGCCCCCATCACATGCCTCCATTCCCCCATTATATGCCTCCATCACCCCGATTACATGCTTCCATCCCATATTACATGCCCCCATCACCCCCATTTCATGCCTCTATCACCCCCATTACATGCCTCCATCACCACAATACATGCCTCCATCACCCCAATACATGCCTCCATCACCCCCATTACATGCCTCCATTACATGCCCAATCACCTCCATTATATGCCTCCATCACCCCCATTACATGCCCCATCACCCCAATGACATCCCTCCATCACCCCAATTACATACCCCCTCACCCCAGGACTTACACTGATCCCTGGTGGCTAGTGGCAGGCAGCATGGTGTCCTACCATGCTGTCTGTTCGACTCCCCACGGTGAGAGTAGATAGGTCACGTGACCCGGCACGTGTCTGACGGCAGCGCGCTGGGTCACATGACCTGTCATCACTCCACCCCCTAAGACAAAAAAGCTCGGGGAAGCCCGATTGCGGCACCAGAGGCATTGTAATATTGCTGGGGTCGGTGGAGGAGCACTGGTCAGTGTTAGGGGGGGGATGGGTGGCCTTTTTCGCCGCCCCTAGAAATTTGCCGGCCTAGAATGCCTTGCAGTAAATCTGCACTGGTCACACTATCGGCTGGTGGACTTATGTATAAAGCAGACTCCTGACAAATGTTGTGAGTCTGCGCTACCTTCACCAGATAAGTACTTTCTGGTTGAGGAGAGGGCTGGCAAGGGGGGCAAGAGGGCAGTTGGCCCCCTGAGCTGCTCTTTAATCTTTATCCGTGGGCTGGGGATGCACCACTTGTCACTTTCTATCCTATTATCTTGTCTATCAATCTCTGCACTTTACCTGTCAGCTAATCTATCTTGCATGTCCATGTGTTTCTACCTCCGATGATATCCGGTAGATTGATAAAGTGCCACCAACGGCCATCTAAATTGTATTCCCCCCCCCCCCTTCCCCATACCAAAACGTTTGCCAGCCCTCCCCTGCAGAGGCCTAATCACTCCATGGAGGCTAAGTCTAGGGAAGTGGTTCAGAAACCAGTCCTCGAGCCCATCCAACAGTCCCAGAATTAGGGAATAACCAGTTGTGTCTAAGGTGTTGTTTTTTTTTATTAACCCCTTCATGACGCTAGGTGCTTGCATCCCAAACGACGCAAGCACCAAAACGTCACAAATTGTTCCTGGCCACCGATCACAAGGTGATCGGTAGCCAGGAACACTCTGGCAGAGACCCGATCAGGGTCTTAATAGACCCTGTGGGTCCCTGCCAAAATATCGCGAGACCTCCGGACGTCACGTGTGACGTCACGGAGGCGTGCCCGAGTTAGAGAAATGGAGCCAGTGCTCGCTTTGAGCACCGGCTACATTTTCCCTGTTGGACTGAGGCCACTCAAAGTGGCCTCAGATGACAGGTGGGATCCCGCTGCAAGTGCCTGCAGCGGGATCCGAAAACAGCTCATCGCGGGGAGCCACGATGAGCTGTTTAACAAAGGACGTTCTATGCCGTCCTAACGACTTTAAGGCACTTAAATAGTACGTCCTAACGTCACAAAGGGGTTAAACACAACTGGGTAATCACTAAATTCTGGACTGTTGGGTGGGCTTTGACGACTTGTTTGGGAACCACTAGTCTACAGTATATGCCCATTCCAGCTCTTCAGAACATCATGAAGGAGTCAGTTCCAACTGGCCACAAGAATGTCCTTGTAATCTTCCCACAGACCAGGATCTCCTGGCTTTGCTCTACGGGCCAAGTCAAGTATTGACTTCAGCTGAGAAGGAAGAGTTAATGTATTCTAGCATGGAACATAGCGAGGAAAACAAAACAACAACTATAGTAATTATTGATAACATTTCCCTTTCTTCTCATCGGTGAATCAAACGGACAGTCTAGTCTCCAAACTCACTTTGGTGCAAGATGAAGATCACTGCTTGTATAGTGCACAGGCTTTTATCCCTGTGTGATTTGATGCAGGCATTCTGCATAAATCACATTTTTTATATTTGACTCAAGCCCTCCCCAGTGATTACTCTGCATGTTTACTGCAGGTGCGGCAGCACTGATTCTATAGACACTGAGCATGTAAAGTTTCATTTAGTCACTGCCTGTCCTCAAATTGAGTCTATTGTGTGGCCACTGAGTGACCTTGCTCTTGCACACAGTAGGATCTCTTAACAGTGCAACACATTGTCTGATGACATCACTAGAGAGACAAGAGATTCTATTCATTTAAATAGCAATATTCTCATTGGTTCCTGCAGCAAAAAAAGGAAATTACTTGTTCTCATCAAGTGTGGGCAGTCCTTGTAACTGCTATAATTTCCCAATTTCATCTAGCTGTAAGTATTTTGTATTTTAAGCAATGCAAAATATAAGACATGCATTTTAAAGTACTTTGAATGTGCTTTAATATGCATTAATATTTAAGCCTACAATCGAGGTGAAAACACATTTTCCCTCCTTAACTCAGTTTCCCAAACATCTAATTTATTCTCTTTTCTTTTTATCCTTTTGTGTGATCATTACATTTTTTAAGCACTAAATAATGGTTGATGTATGGTAGAATAAGTATAAAATGTAATCAAATATTTCAGGGACCAATCAGGAGAGGATTAAGCAGGAACCACTTTGATTCATTAACTGATTTTATATATTGGAACAAACTAATTTTATGTATTGCAGGAGAGTTTGTAAATGTTATATGTGTCTGGTGAAAAAAACAAAAACAAATGTCAGGGCTGGCAACCTCCAATTCCAGACACATGTCTGGAGAGCATGACGGCTTCCTGTGCTACAATAGCTAACAGCTATAACTATGAATCAATAGTAGACAGGGCAAAAATAATGAAAATAAGTAATAATGAAAAGAATACGGCCATCCATAAAAAATGCAGAATTATACATTTTATAGTATTTAGCAACTAAGAAAAAAAAAATCTAATCTAATATTGATAATTTATTGATCCCTTATTTGTTCACAAGCGCCCTCAGACAATTAGATGCAGCCACTGCTGCACTGGCTCCAGCAGACTACAACTCCCACTACTCTCAGTCATCCAAGTTCCAGGTGTGTGCATGATCCATACATGATAGGAGTCTCCTGCTCTGTTCATTAAACTGTGAACTGACAAGGGAATTGTAAAACTTAGATTTCAGTAGAGAGATTTGCCTCCAATTATTTACGTTTAAATGTTTCAAATCCCTTGTCAGTTCACCACCATTAACTGTTTGGTGACCAGACACCCCCGTCATTCGAACGTTGTGCAAACACACAAGAGCATGGAATTCTTGTGGCCCCCTGCAGGTCAAAGCGTGTATTGCATTTCTCCCATTGAGCCTGGCAAAGGAAAGGTTAAACTTACCTGTAACTCGTGAGAATAGAGCAGGTATCTCCTCAGGAAAACCCAGTACAGGTTTCCCAGCAGAGAAGGTCCAGGCAGGTCCTTGAATGTCTTTAGTTTCTTTTCCTCTGCTGCTACCCCTGCTGCAGCCCCTGACACTGCTCTGCCCTGGATCACAGATGCCCTGCATGTCTGCAACCAGCCACTTCTGCTCAGAGGGTGCAGGGATGCAGGGGTTAACATGGCTGAATTGAGAGACTGGCTATTCCTGGCCAGCCTCAGGGTATTCATAACAGAGATGAACCTGGCCATGTCTGTGTCTGTCAGTCTCTGCTTCAGAAGCCTATGTAACTAAACACTAACTGGTAATAACAAGAAACACCCACTGGGGACTACTGCTTCCTTGTTAAAGAGTATAGTCCCACCCAGTAGTACAGTACAAGCACCAGTCCTATATAGCTTTGCAGTAATTCAGACAAGATAAAGCCATATAGGCTGCTGCCTGTCATTAAAAAAAAAACACTTTGTATCAATCTAAGCATCCAAAAGGTCTGTATTTTGTAATACATAATAAGTAGACCGACCATTATAATTTCCTTCCATCTGATTGGCTGCTCATATTGGGTTTCGCCAACATGTGATCAGTTTATCTAGTGTTGGCAATGAACGCAAAGTGGGAGCCACGTCTCAGACTGAGGAAGGACAGCGCTGAACTAGCCTTCCCTATAGGGTTAATCTTTTATTATTATTTTAGAGCTTTTTGATCCAAAGAGAAATCGCATTGGCTTTTGGAGTCAAAAGCCAATGGAGGAGGCTTATCATGCATTTCGTGTCTGGACTGCCGTAATGGATGGGACCAGTCTTATATACTAATGGACAGTCTCCTCTGTAATTATATATAGTCCACACCGAGCAGAAAATGGTGATGCCCCTCCTGAGCAGGTACAATATACCCGATCTTGCCGGTGTACCGCTACCAAGGACGCAAGCCATTTGATAATATATATATATAAAAAAAAACATTCTGGGCCCAAGTCCTAAAAGCAGTACAATCAGCAGGAAAATCCGAATCGTTTCCCGATGACTGCTCTGTTTTTAGAATCAACCTTTTATAAATAGCCCCAAAGTACCTATTTACATGGGGGGTATTTATAAAGGAGGTGCACTCAGAGATTGCAGCTAATAATGGCGGTATCCCCCTGTGCGCCAATGTATAATGTAAACTGCCGACATGCGTCTTGAACCCATCACAAACATCCTGCTTGCTCTGGTGCAACGTACAGGGGATGTATTTTAAAGGTAAACACTCCTTTTTAGCAGTCACTGTATTCACTTTGGCCTTCACTGTGTCAAGTGCAAAGTACATAGTCCATTTAATCAACGTATGGCAGGTGGGGAGCTGGACAGTTCTCTTTTCAGGGCTCTAGAATAGTTGTTTGTGCTCTAGAATAGTTGTCAGGGCTCTAGAATAGTTTCTGTGCTCTAGAATGGTGGTCAGGGCTCTAGAATAGTTGTTTGTGCTTTAGAATAGTTGTCATGGCTCTAGAATAGTTTTCTGTGCTCTAGAATAGTTGTCAGGGCTCTGGAATAGTTTTCTGTGCTCTAGAATAGTTGTCAGGGCTCTAGAATAGTTTCTGTGCTCTATAATAGTTGTCAGTGTTCTACAATAGTTGTCTGGGGTCTAAATTAGTTGTCAGGGTTCTAGAATAGTTGTCTGGGCTCTTTGTTATATCAGGGAGACCATATATATGGTCTAAAAATGAATATATTATTTTAGCTGAGACAGCACATGACGCTGCCGGTAACTGCCAATACTTTGCAGCAATTTTAAAATGACTTCATCAAAGTATTATTTATACTATGAATGAAACGAAAATACAATTATCAAAAAAAAAATTGACAAACTATACAAAACAATCACGGCTAAACAATGACAGCATACAACAACAGGATCCAATGAAATAATAAATCCCAATAAAAAAGTTATCACACCAAATCTAAACATATAAGCAAAAACCTAACTATAAATAAATATTACTATAAATTGAAATAAAAATAAATTAAAAACAAAAAAGAAAATAAATACTCTGAGTTCTGTCTGACCGCGTCTATGCTCACCACGCTTGTCTGATTGTGGTCGATTGGATCCGTGGGAGACACATTTCAACACATATGTTTCTCTTCATTTATGTGTTTGCAATTCTGCTAACGCAATGTATAGATCATTTTTGCTCATTTTTTTATTCTTTACATTCCCAGTATAAGCAATGTTTAGGAGATCCAGTCCCCTTTATATCAGACATGTTACTTGCTTTCCATAAAATAATCTATAACAATATTCCCAACAGATTAATATTGTCGTCTACCCAAGTTATAGTACATTTAGCTGTGGTACCCATATGAAGGTATCATAGTTTTATACTTTGGATGTTAGCTAATTCATTTGGAAGGACCAAGGTGTGAACTCATTGGGGTGTTTGTTACTCTCTTTCTGTTTATCCCCTCCAATGTGCCACAATAAATTCAGGATATTTGGAGATCTGTAATGATCATATTTCCCTGTTCTTTGCTTTTAACCATCAAACTTGTGCACAGAGGCGTCGTTAGGGGGGGGGGGGGGGGGGCTACTGGGGCTGGAGCCCTGAGTCTCCTGACCATAGCCCTGAGTCTGTGAAGCTTCCCCTGCTTCCTGCTCTGTCACTATGATAACCCCGCCCCCAACCCATGTGACCGGCAGGAACCCACGTGTCCTCCCTCACAGCACAGACCACGAGGGATGCTGTGCTGCTCTCTGCTCTCTGCTCCAGGGGCTGCAGAAAAGCCTCCTCTATGACCTGCCACTTACCTCCCACCCAGGAACAGGCTGCACAAGGTAGGACCTCCATGTATTTTTATATAAATATCACCAACAGGTGAGTACTGGGGAAGGGGGTGGAGGGAGGGTGACATTAATGGGCAGAATAACCCTGGCAAATGATGGATAAAATAACCCTGGCAAATGATGTATGAATTAACCCTGGCAAATGATGTATGAATTAACCCTGGCAAATGATGTATGAATTAACCCTGGCAAATGATGTATGAATTAACCCTGGCAAATGATGTATGAATTAACCCTGGCAAATGATGGATAAATGAACCCTGGCAAATGATGTATGAATTAACCCTGGCAAATGATGTATGAATTAACCCTGGCAAATGATGTATGAATTAACCCTGGCAAATGATGTATGAATTAACCCTGGCAAATGATGGATAAATGAACCCTGGCAAATGATATATGAATTAACCCTGGCAAATGATGGATAAAATAACCCTGGCAAATGATGTATGAATTAACCCTGGCAAATGATGTATGAATTAACCCTGGCAAATGATGTATGAATTAACCCTGGCAAATGATGTATGAATTAACCCTGGCAAATGATGTATGAATTAACCCTGGCAAATGATGTCTAAATTAACCCTGGCAAATGATGTCTAAATTAACCCTGGCAAATGATGGATAAATTAACCCTGGCAAATGATGTCTGAATTAAGCCTCGCAAATGATGTCTGAATTAAGCCTGGCAAATGATGTATGAATTAACCCTGGCAAATGATATATGAATTAACCCTGGCAAATGATGTCTGAATTAACCCTGGCAAATGATGTATGAATTAACCCTGGCAAATTATGGATAAATGAACCCTGGCAAATGATATATGAATTAACCCTGGCAAATGGTGGGGAAATTAACCCTGGCAAATGATGTATGAATTAACCCTGGCAAATGATATATGAATTAACCCTGGCAAATGATGTATGAATTAACCCTGGCAAATTTTATATGAATTAACCCTGGCAAATGATGGGTAAATTAACCCTGGCAAATGATGGGTAAATTAACCCTGGCAAATGATGTATGAATTAACCCTGGCAAATGATGGATAAATTAACCCTGGCAAATGGTGGGGAAATTAACCCTGGCAAATGGTGGGGAAATTAACCCTGGCAAATGATGGATAAATTAACCCTGGCAAATGGTGGGGAAATTAACCCTGGCAAATGGTGGGGAAATTAACCCTGGCAAATGGTGGGGAAATTAACCCTGGCAAATGGTGGGGAAATTAACCCTGGCAAATGGTGGGGAAATTAACCCTGGCAAATGATGGATAAATTAACCCTGGCAAATGGTGGGGAAATTAACCCTGACAAATGATGGTTAGTGATGGTCTGTGCGGAACGGAAATGCCCCCTTCCCTGCAATGAGATATAGCAGCAGGGAGGGGGGACAAATTGAGCAACATTTTTTTTATTTTTTTTTAAATACACCTTGTATGAGTGTACGTGGCAGACTGTATGTGTGTGTGTATGTATGAGAGTATGTGACAGACTGTATGTATGTGATAGACTATGTATGTGTGAGACTATGTATGAGTGTGTGTGTCTATGTGACAAATTGTATGTATGTATGTATCTGTGTGACAGACTGTATGGGTGTGTGTGTCTATGTGACTGACTCTATGAATGTATGTGTCTATGTTACTGACTGTATGTATGAGTGTGTGTCTATGTGACAGACTGTATGTGTGTGTGTGTCTGTGACAGACTGTATGTGTGTGTGTCTGTGACAGACTGTATGTGTGTGTGTCTGTGACAGACTGCATGTATGTATAAGTGTGTGTCTGTGACAGACTGTATGTATGTATGAGTGTGTCTCTGTGACAGACTGTATGTATGAGTGTATGTGACAGACGGCATGTATGTATAAGTGTGTCTCTGTGACAGACTGTATGTGTGTGTGTCTGTGACAGACGGCATGTATGTATAATTGTGTGTCTGTGACAGACTGTATGTATGTATGAGTGTGTCTCTGTGACAGACTGTATGTATGAGTGTATGTGACAGACTATGTATGCATGTACGAGTGAATGTGACAGACTGTTTGTATGTATGAGTGTGTATGTGTGTCTGTATATGACTGCATGTGATTGTGTGTATGTGCTGTTGTCTGGCTCCTAGATTTTTTACTGGCTCCTAAAACTCAGTTAAGTTCGTCAAGCCCTGGCATAAATGCAACTAGTTATATACATCTATTTGGGGTCTACCTCAAGCTTTTGAATAGGCTGGAAATATTTAATATTTTACAGGTTTTGTTTTGTGATTATAAACACAATAGTGGTAGAGGTTAATACAGCGAAGGAGTTTAAGCATGCGTGGGACAGGTATAAGGTTATCCTAGATATTAGGATATTTAAGACTAACCACACCTGTACCTATGCATCCTATACCTTTATCTTATATCTATACATTTACCTATGCATTACTATACCTGTATCTTATATCTGTACCTGTGCATCCTGCACCTGTGTCTGTCCATATAGCTTATATCCGTACCTATGGATCCTGTACCTGTCCATTTAGCCTAAATCTGTACCTATGCATCCTGTATCTTTTTCTATATATGTATCTGTATCATATATGTACTCATGCATCATCATGTACCTATATCTATCTACATCTATCCTATATCTATACCTATGCATTCTGTACCTCTGTCTGTCTACCTATCGATCATGAGACATCATTGTATTTTAAGTATTATTAAAGCTGTGGGCTATAGCCCCAGATCATTTTTGAGCCTAGCAACGCCCCTGCTTGTGCATAAGGGAAAATGATGTAGAATGCCCATGGTGCCCAGGCAAAAATGAGAAAAGGTACAGATTTGTCTCCCCCCCTCAATTTATAAAGTATGCAAATCTTATCACTGTTGCACTGTGGGAATTTGCAAATGCATTACTATAAAGAGGATTCCAA
Source organism: Pelodytes ibericus (assembly GCA_036172795.1). Lineage (NCBI taxonomy): Eukaryota > Metazoa > Chordata > Amphibia > Anura > Pelodytidae > Pelodytes > Pelodytes ibericus. The sequence goes on along the minus strand of CM069864.1, from coordinate 15,834,624 downwards.
ATGTAAGACTAAAATGTATTATAATTCTATCAGTCCAGCTGCATCCCTCTGGTGATGTGGCCAATTATTATTTATAAAGTAACATCATATTTTAGCAGTACTGGGCAGGGGGGGAAAACGGTACATGACACAAGAAACGCTAGTTCCCAGTGTGTGATGGTACAATCTTTCCATGCAAAGGATCTATAAGCGCTCATTTTTGTTGTGTATACTCTGCAGTTAGACCCAGGGCCTCAGATATAATCAGCAGTATATCCTTCCTGTTCTCATGTTTATTCTCTCGGCTTGTTCATGCATATGGGATTCTGGAATTCCTTGAATATTATAGCTGTAACCCTGCACAACCCAGTGCACTACTGAGGGATAAGCGCTGCTCGCAAGTTATTTGTAGCAAACATCAAACGACACATTTAAAGGTCTACCCTGAAACACAAAAATATTTATATAGAATTATAATGTACTATAATAATAGTATATTTGAATTAATATAAGCATATTTAAATGTTAAATATGAATTCATTGTTTTATTTTATGTTCATTTACATATTTTTTAATGCATTTATATATTTCAATTGTTACTGATTTTTTTATTTTATTACACATAGGGCCACTTCGGGAGAAGTTTTGTCTTGACTTCTATGGGAGGAATTCAGATATATATTCATAAAAGCCAAGGTCCTCCCTGAAAGTGGTCTGAGATAAGCAGAATACTTCTACGGGGAAGAAGCTACCACTTTTTTTTCGGTTGGGGATACCTGAGTAGCTCCAAAGAATTTTTTCTTGCCACTGATGTGACTTTAGACAAAAACAAAAAAATATTTAAGTAGCCCTGTAATCAAAATATTTGTATCAATTAGTAAGATGTAGAAAATGATTATGATTAAGCGCCTGAAGCGCGAAACGCGTCAAGCTTTGTGTATCTGACACTTGCACTACTGCTGTGGAATCTACTACTTTTGTATTCAACATTAAACAACTTTTTTTTTGCACCTTTTAAATTGGCTCCTGGAGTGCCGTTTCTCTGCATCCCTTTATACTGTTCAGCTTAGCGGTGTGAGCCGGGCACCGGCAGAGGGCACCTGAGACTGGCAGCTTCCACAAGGGCAGCCCAGATTACCTCTCTGTAGAAAATGATCCTTCTGCACTAATCCTGCTGTGGGCATGAATCTGTGAGATGATATACATTAAAAGATCACTATAGCTTTACAGTGAACGTACATGTATGCCGTCACCGAGACCTGTAATCTGAACATGCAAAGTGATCGTAAATAAATAATTGTACTATCTGACACAGCAAAGAAAAAGGTGCATCAGTCCAAGGCAATCGTTATCACAAAAAAGTGAACACATGGATAAAGATGTAATGCATAATGTATAGTAAACTTTATACCGTGTCAAATGCACGTTTTTTTTTTCTTATAAATAAAAATGTTTTTTTAAAATAAAAATGATGACCATGAAGTGTAGGATAATTGCAGGCAGAGTATAGATACCGAATAGATAAACACATAAAAAAAAAGATATCTGAGCTGCTATTTGATTATGGTCCTTGTAAATAACTCAGTATATGTTATCTCCTCAAGGTAATGTGGCTGCAATGTACACATACTGGATATCATTATTCAATCTAGATAGGGACGAAGGAAAATTGGACAAAGTTGAACCTCGAAAGGATCTGTCACTGGTGCTGACCTGCAGATTCATGATCCTCTAACAGGGCCAGTAGGACGAACGTGAGGCCTATAGTAATGGGAGTGGTAGTTCAGCTGACACAAAATCTGTGCTATGGGGTTTTTCACTAGACAGGAATTTGTGATGATTTGACAACTGTTTTTAAAAATCTCGACCAAAACAAGTTGAAGCCCCGAGCTCTCCGTTGAGATTAAACACCTCCATAGGGATATTCATTAAATGGTAATGAGGACTTAAAGGTAGGTAGGCAAGGTAATAGAGCAGCAGGAAATGCTAGCAGAATGCTTGGTCGTATAGAGAGAGGTATTAGCAGAATGCTTGGTCGTATAGAGAGAGGTATTAGCAGAATGCTTGGTTATATAGGAGGAGCTATTAGCAGAATGCTTGGTTGCATAGGGAGAGGTATTAGCAGAATGCTTGGTTATATAGGAGGAGGTATTAGCAGAATGCTTTGTTATATAGGAGGAGGTATTAGCAGAATGCTTGGTTGTATAAGGAGAGGTATTAGCAGAATGCTTGGTTATATAGGAGGAGGTATTAGCAGAATGCTTGGTTGTATAGGGAGAGGTATTAGCAGAATGCTTGGTTATATAGGAGGAGGTATTAGCAGAATGCTTGGTTGTATAGGGAGAGGTATTAGCAGAATGCGTGGTTGTATAGGGAGAGGTATTAGCAGAATGCTTAGTTGCATAGGGAGAGGTATTAGCAGTAGAAAGAGGGAAGTGCTCATGCCATTGTACAGAGCACTGGTGAGACCTCACTTGGAGTATTGTACGCAGTACTGGAGACCGTATCTCCAGAAGGATATTGATACTTTGGAGAGAGTTCAGAGAAGGGCAACTAAACTGGTTCATGGGTTGAATGGTAATACTTACCAGGAAAGGTTAAAGCATCTAACATGTATAGCTTGGAGGAAAGACGTAACAGGGGGGATATGATAGAAACATTTAAATGCAAAAAGGGAATCAACACAGTAAAGGAAGAGAGTATATTTAAAAGAAGAAAAACTACCACAACTAGAGGACAGAGTAAAGTATTACTTTACTGAGAGGGTAGTGGATGTATGGAATAGCCTTCCAGCGGAAGTGGTAGAGGTAAACAGAGTGAAGAGTTTAAGCATGCGTGGGATAGGTACAAGGCTATCCTAGATATAAGATAGGGAACTGGGGACAAATGAAAGTATTTAGAAAATTGGGCCGACTAGATGGACCGAATAGTTCTTATCTGTCGACACATTCTATGTTTCTATGTAAGTAAACGAGTTGGAAAAGCAGCCATGTTGGCTCATTTGACGAGGCCTATTTTCATAATTTAAGAGGTTACCTGTATTGTGCAGCTATGAGCAGTGGCATTAAAAGATTTTTATGTTTTCCAATAGATTGGCCAACACTGCACAGTCATAATAATGCAGATATCAAGTCAAGAACTAAAAGACACTCCAATCTTGGGTCGATTTTAAATATCTCATAACCTTTGAAAAACACCTCCCCTTTAAACATTATTACATTATAAAAAATGTAATCGAGCCATGTGTTGAATGCCCTATTATCGTCTGGGTGTAAATATAAGAAGTATGGGCTTTATCCATGTAAAAAGAGAATTGCAGGGAATTGACAAGGGAATTTCAAACTTAAGGCCAAAGTAGCTGAGTTGGAAAACCCTTTTTCCAAGTTGTCTACTTTTGGCCTTAAGCTTGAAATGAATAAGCCCTATAATTAATGTACCTCATGATCTGTCTGACCCTTACATCACATTATCCAGCCTGTATTGTTGACACAAGGCAGGATTGATGGATGGATTCATGGAATTGTTTTGGAAATTCTGGCCTGACCATTAATATTTCACTGCAGATATATATTTTTTAAAGTTACGTTTTGATGATCGCATTCCCAGTATCGTCTCATCATCCTCTTCGTAGCTGACGGCAGTGGAGCCCACCTGGGACTCTTTCTGCAGAAGCCCATCTGCTTCAAGGTTACACATATAGGGGTAAATTCAATGACCCCGCTAATTCAGTGCACTCGGGAATTTTTGATTTTTGCAAAAAAAAAAAAAAAACCCCAAAACATTATTCACTATTTCTCTATTAATTGTATGCTAAGGAACTGGGGGGTGTAATAACCACACCCCCAGTCCCCTTTCACCCCCCCCCCCCAAGAAATTAAAACAAATTAGCCCTCCATGAGACCAGTAGCCGTCCGCTGGCCCCTTTAAATGAAAAAAAGACTGGCGCCCTCCGGTGGTCACTATATAAAATACATATCCCCATGTGAAAAGAATTGGCCCCACGGCCGCAAGATGCCCTCAATGTTACAATTATTGGCCCATTGGGACAATGCCTTTAGCCCTAATATAATAACATGATAGGCCCCCCGCAGCATTAATATTATTAAATCATTATCACCTGGAAGGAAATACCAGCCTGCTTTTTTTAACTGGTCCAGTAATCTTCCATAGAAAGTACGGAGGATTGTAGCAACTTTAAATGTAACTCTAAATCTACCCCCACCCATTAATCTAACCCCAATACTAACCCAACTGTAGCGCTAACCCTAATTGTCACCATAACTCTAGATCTAGGGTTAGTAGATCGATGGTTAGATTTTTTTCTTCAATGTAATGTTGCTGACTGCCTCTAGGGTCAGACGAGCAACAGACAAGATTTTTATCACTTCCGTCGCTCTCTGCTGGACACAGTGCCATATTGGAGGAGCATGCTCCTCTTCAATATGGCACCCGCGATCATTGGGTCGAGGCATCATGGCAACACCTTTAAAGGATAGGCAGAGAAAGTTGATCACTGTCTATGCGGGTTTTACCATATACGATCCTATTCGCGGTGATCGTATGCGCTTGGAGAGGGGGGCCGGAAGCAGACCCAGAGACTGCTTCGGATAGCACGGTAGTGCGCGCTAAAATAAAACTTAGGACGTATATATATATATATATATATATATATATATATATGACCATGCTTTGCAGGACGTATATATATGTCCACATGGATTAATGGGTGAATGGTATTAGTGGGGGGCATTGAACCATTTATGCCTGTTATTAAACAGCTTTCTTTTAGGCTAATGGTAGTCACTGAATCTAGGACATTGTATGTTCAGAGATGTCCAGCTATTGCAAAGCGTAGTTGATTGGGGGGCTAGTGTCTTCTTAACTAGTTGTTTTTACTCACAGAGGCCATTAGGTTAATGGTTTCTGAGACGCTGGGATAAACACATTTGGTGCCAACAATCATGTATTAGTCAAAGTAGCTTAGACCATGCGTCACCCATCAGACGATGCATCACCCACTAGGCCAGGGGTCCTCAAACTACGGCCCGCGGGCCACATGCGGCCCGCCGAGCACATTTGTCCGGCCCTGCCGGCACCCCCCGCTCCCCGCTGATTACCTTTTTTTTTTTTTTTTTCCTTGCAGCCGCAGAAGATGCGGCTGCAGGAAAACGAAAAAAAAAAAAAAAATCACCGCGACCGGATGTGACGTTTCGTCACATCCGGACCCGGTAACTGTTTCCCTCCTCCGTGCAGGGAGGAGGGAACACTGCGCGAGACGTCCGGCCCGGGGACACAGCAGCTGGAGGTAAGTGATGGGGAAGGAGGGGGAGGAGGGAGGTATAACGAGCACTGTACTATTCCTGGGCATCTGACTGGCATAATTTTCTTGGGCTGTGACTGGCATAATAATCCTGGGCATCTGACTGGCATAATATTACTGGGCTCTTACTGGCACTCTATTCCTGGGCATCTGACTGGGATAATATTCCTGGGCTCTGACTGGCATAATATTCCTGGGCATCTGACTGGGATAATATTCCTGGGCATCTGACTGGCATAATAATCCTGGGCATCTGACTGGCATAATATTACTGGGCTCTTACTGGCACTCTATTCCTGGGCATCTGACTGGGATAATATTCCTGGGCTCTGACTGGCATAATATTCCTGGTCATCTGACTGGCATACTATTACTGGGCATCTGAATGGCATAATATTCCTGGACATATGAATGGCATAATATTCCTGGGCATATGACTGGGATAATATTCCTGGGCATCTGAATGGCATAATATTCCTGGACATATGAATGGCATAATATTCCTGGGCATCTGAATGGCATAATATTCCTGGACATATGAATGGCATAATATTCCTGGGCATCTGAATGGCATAATATTCCTGGACATATGAATGGCATAATATTCCTGGGCATCTGACTGGGATAATATTCCTGGGCTCTTACTGGCATAATATTCCTGGTCATCTGACTGGCATACTATTACTGGGCATCTGACTGGCACACTATTCCTGGGCATCTGAATGGCATAATATTCCTGGACATATGAATGGCATAATATTCCTGGGCATCTGACTGGGATAATATTCCTGGGCATCTGACTGGCATAATTTTCTTGGGCTGTGACTGGCATAATAATCCTGGGCATCTGACTGGCATAATATTACTGGGCTCTTACTGGCACTCTATTCCTGGGCATCTGACTGGGATAATATTCCTGGGCTCTTACTGGCATAATATTCCTGGTCATCTGACTGGCATACTATTACTGGGCATCTGACTGGCACACTATTCCTGGGCATCTGAATGGCATAATATTCCTGGGCATCCGAATGGCACACTATTCCTGGGCATCTGAATGGCATAATATTCCTGGGCATCTGAATGGCATAATATTCCTGGGCTCTGACTGGCATAATATTCCTGGGCATCTGACTGGCATAATATTCCTGGGCATCTGACTGGCATAATATTCCTGGGCATCTGACTGGCATAATATTCCTGGGCATCTGACTGGCACAATATTACTGGGCTCTGACTGGCATAATATTACTGGGCTCTGAATGGCATAATATTACTGGACTCTGACTGGCATAATATCCCTGGGCATCTGACTGGCACACTATTCCCATTGAAATACTGGTAAGTTTGTTGATTTAACTTTACTTCATTTTAAATATTGTATTTGTTCCCGTTTTGTTTCTTCACTTCAAAATAAGATATATGCAGTGTGCATAGGAATTTGTTCATAGTTTTTGTTTTTACTATAGTCCGGCCCTCCAACGGTCTGAGGGACAGTGAACTGGCCCCCTGTTTAAAAAGTTTGAGGACCCCTGCACTAGGCCATGCTACACCCCATTCACATGACAATAGAACACTAGACACTAGGGTTTGTTCACAGTGAGAAACCTACAATATAAGAAGAAATAATAATGGGAGAATAGAGGGCAACCTTGTCATGTGTCTGTTTGATTACTCTGCAGGTCGAATTGAAGGTTTCTAAACTTTCTAAAACAACAAGTTTATCTTAGGAAAGATAGTAAGTTTTTTTTATTATATGGACACTTCGTTTATGTAGAAGCAGAGGTTATGACAAGGTTGCGAACATGTACCATGTTATCATTCTTTAAACACTATCTGATTGGGGGGCTAGTGTCTGAGAATAAAGAAATTCCTATTTTGATATTCTGATTGAGGGGAGTCAGAGCAAACCAGGTACAGTGATCGTCACCGTGCATTGAAACAGAACATTTAATGGCTATAATAAGTAAGTCATGTCACTGGATAAAATAAGTCACTTAATACATTGCATACGAGGAGAGCAAGCAAGTACACTAGTTATTAATACTCTAATGTACAAAGCATTTATTTGCAATGGAGGTGCAATGGAGGTCAAAATAGCTATGTTAAGATGAAGTACCCATGACAAAATGTCCTGGGTTTCAGAGAATGTTTGAGAGAAATATACAGAAGAAGAAAAAAAAAACATACTGACTGATACAGTACACCTACGCCCTGGCTGATGTTCTAAGCCAATCAGCATGTGATTGCTTAAGCATTATATAGAACATTGGCCTCCCATCACATAATTCTGGGGTGGAGGAGTGTCATTGGATTAACACTGTATAACTTACAGGTATTATGGTTATCCTACCTGGCTATTAGTACTTGCTATTGTCAAGGTGTAGTGTTATATTACCAGATACTGTTTAGGTAGTTCTGGCATCAGAACTTGTTTTGAGCATTTTCAAATCTCTTTAGCTAATGTTTGTTTTACATTAAAATTCAATTATTATTTCTTGCCATTTTTTCCTTGGGCACATCAGGCATCCTGCATCATTTGTCCTCATCCTCTACATGTCTAAAATAGTTCTGTTCACAGAATGAAATCCCAGGTTCTAATTGGCTACCGCATATGACTATTTTTTTCCCCCTGTGTCAGAGGAGGGGAAATAACAGACATGAACAAAGTGATGTCATTCCAAAATGGCAGCTTCCATGAATGTGAATAAGGCAGGGGTAACACAGTGTCTGTTGCAATAATCCTTGGCAAGCATTTGGACATACATGAAATGGCTTAGGATTATGGGAGTCATAGTTCAGTAACGATGGAGAGCTGCTTGTTAGCTACTGTTCCTATAAAGCACAATGACTGCTAGACCAAAGTTTTCCCCAGACTAGATAATCCCAGTTGGTTCATATTGTTCTATGTTTAAGACTTTGGTGGTAATTTGTTAAACTGAATTCATTGAACATTTTTATCATACAACATACTGCAACAACAACAACAAAAAAGTCTGATACAAATCTAGAGGACATAGTCTTAAATTAGAGGGGCAACGATTTAAAAGTAATATCAGGATGTATTACTTTACTGAGAGGGTAGTGGATGTATGGAATAGCCTGCCAGCAGAAGTGGTAGAGGTAAACACAGTCAAGGATTTTAAGCATGCGTGGGATAGACACAATTCTATCCTAGATATAAGACCGGGAACGGGGGACTAATAAAAGTACTCAAAAAAAAAAAAAAGAATTGGGCAGACTAGATGGACTGAATGGTTCTTATCTGCCGACACATTCTATGTTTCTATGTAAATGATTTTTACATTAGGATATTTGTCTTTTTTTTTTTTTTAACTAGGGTGAGATTTCTCCCATTTTTAGCTTTGTCTTGAGGGTCTGGGTCACTTTACATAGCATTGTACATTCTACAATGTCTTGTTCTTCAAGGGATCAGCAATCATCTTGCTAAATAAAATGTATTTACCCCTTATTTTACTAGATTGGATCATCATGTTCTAACTCATGAACAATCTCTGAAGAGGTTTTCCATGTAGTAGGATTCATTATAACTTCCCGCTATGGAAAAGCTCGACTGAGACTCTGCCATAAAAATAGATCAAGAGTTCGTTTAGCTGGGAGCAACTGACTACAGTGGCAAGAAGATATATATAAAAAAAAACAAAAATAGAGTATCAAATACACAAAAAACTTATAGTACTAAATTACTGTACACAATATTTAAATCCACAAATACAATCCTTGTAACCACATGGTGCTTTTAATTATAAAGAATACGATGCATATGTTCACATATACGTTTGTGAAAAAATATATGTTACAATGTTATATTATTATTAGAAACCTTTACTAAACCGGTACAGGTTTATAACCTACATGTTATGGCGGGGTTTCTATATCAAAATTAAATCGGGAATAGGTCCAGTTTACTGCACAAACACTGCTAGCATCTCCAAAGTTTTTAAATCTCATGTTCCTCTATCTTAAAGAAGTTCCTCTGCAATAGACAATAGACAAGGCATTACTCAGTGCTCCATTTACTCAAAGGATAGAAGGCCAAATGTAAGTACATGTGAGGCATGAGTGTCTGGCTCCATATGAAACAGATCTGATTATATATTTAGGTCATCATACAACCATTTCTTTGCCCTCCCTGATTGGTTGAAATAGTCCCAGGTAATGGCAGATCTGGTAAGTCTACAATGAGCAAGTTCATACATTCTGTTTACATTCTGTTTCTTGTATTTGTCATCCGATGGTACTCGGCGTCTAAACTGCATTATTGTGTGTTCTTTCCACAAAGTGTAGGTTGATTTGCTTGCTTGGGGTCAAGACGATCCGAGCCATGGATTTAATCTCTCCCTCTCTGGGATCTTGTCTCAGCTCAAACGTCCTTATAATCTGGAGGGAAAAAAAACAAGTTTAGGCAAACAAATAACTGTGTCTGTGTTACTTTAAATAAATAATAATAAAATACAAAAACAACACAGGAACTACAAACCTTCATATCAAATCAGTAAAAAGCCTCTACCTGTTCAGCTATCATTAATAAGAGATTTGTAGCCTGTTCCTTAGTCCTATAGCGACATCAGTAAAGGTGATCTTGTATTGTATTGTATACAGTACTGGAGACCGTATCTCCAGAAGGATATTGATACTTTGGAGAGAGTTCAGAGAAGGGCTACTAAACTGGTTCATGGGTTGAAGGATAAAACTTACCAGGAAAGGTTAAAGCATCTTAACATGTATATCTTGGAGGAAAGACGTAACAGGGGCATATGATAGAAACATTTAAATACATAAAGGGAATCAACACAGTAAAGGAAGAGGGTATATTTAGAAGAAGAAAAATTACCACAACTAGAGGACATAGTCTTAAATTAGAGGGGCAACGATTTAAAAGTAATATCAGGAAGTATTACTTTACTGAGAGGGTAGTGGAAGTATGGAATAGCCTTCCAGCAGAAGTGGTAGAGGTAAACACAGTGAAGGAGTTTAAGCATGCGTGGGATAGGCACAATGCTATCCTAGCTATAAGATAGGGAACTGGGGACTAATAAAAGTATTTTGAAAATTGGGCCGACTAGATGGATTTAATGGTTCTTATCTGCCGACACATTCTATTTTTCAATGTCTATTAAAGGGACATTATCACCTAAACATGTATTCTCTATATGCACAATAAAAACAAAGTGATCTATACACTGTGATATGAAAATGACACATTTCCCATTGAAAAGCAGTTCATTTGCATATCAAGCCACAGGTGATGTCATAAACAGGAGACTTCATAGACACATTCTCCTTATTTAGGCATTTGCTTGTCATTTTGCCAACATAATTCAAAGATCATATTTTTTTTTTATTCTCTACAAAAATCTTTAGGTGATACAGTCCCTTTAAAAGTGTTTAATATGAGATTTGTGGAAATGTGCCAATTTTTGTATATTGTGCTAATTTTTTTTATTTTGTTTTAAATTAAAGTTTGTTTTTTTTCAGTTTAATATATACTAATTTCACCAGTGTGATACGTATGGTGGTATAAAACTAGTTGTACATAAACAATATGAACAATTCCTGTATAATACAAGTATCCAACAAGAATAAAATGTCATACGTGAAAGGGACACTACCACTTACATAAGATGTAACTAGATAACCTGGTCATTTAAAACAAACACATATATAAAATCATATGCCACCGTTTTTTTGTTTTTTTTTAATATGAATGAATTAATTGCACATAAAAGGAAAAATAAAATTAGGTGTTTATCTCCTGGCTCCATTTTGTGAATATTTCCCATGATGCAACATCATCCAAAATCTTACAGCCAGACTCACTTTACAACTGTGGCCAAAGCCTGTATGATGATGTCATGAGAAACATCCCTGCTCTCTTACTGGCTCCTGTGTATCATAGTGGGCAGGTTGTGTGCAACCTTTTTTTTAAAACTTATATTCTTGTACAGATGTGCTTCACCAAATAGCTGATGCCGATCTCATGACTTGGTTCTGATCATAGACAATTCACATATTAACCAAATGATAAACAAAATGTTTATAAGCATAGACTTATAATACTCTAGCGCCCTCCTTTGGTCATAATAAAAAATAACAATAGCAGATCAACCCCCAAATGACTAAACTGTTTTTGGAATGTTGTGCCTGTAGGACCGAGGATGTTTTTACCCTTCTGTGGTTTTTGTACTTTGCGGTTTTCTTTTTCTACTTTCTCATTTACTGTACCCACACAAATTATATATTTTTGGGGAATAAGTAGGAATTTATTTAGGTACCATTAGCTTGATCATATCATGTCATTTGATTTGGTGAAAAAAAATTACCTTTTTCTGACTTTTACTTGATAAAGTTTTCTCATCTACAAAAGCTAATGACAAAAATACTGCTAAATAGATTCTAATATTTGTCCTGAGTTTAGAAATAAGTCAATGTGTACATGCTTTTCTGTTTTTTTTGCAAGTTACAGGGCAATAACTGAAAGTAGCGTATTGCTATTTGCTAGCCACTTTCTCCAACAGGGTCCTCGATCCTAATCATCACCCTAACGCTAACCCTAAACTAATATTAACCCTAACTATAACCCTAATGCTAAGCTTAGATCTATTGCTAACACATGTTATTTTTTTTTTTTTTAAGTTTAATGTTGCTGACTTCCTCTAGAGGCAGTCTAACAACAGCAATAGAAGTGAAACCTAGTCACTTCCAAAGCTCTTGCCCACAATAGGACAGCTTCATAGACTTGGTGAGTCTGGAGCTCTGTGTGGTCTTTATATTCAGCCAGTTGTTGTTTCATACAGTCCATGGTGTTCTCTAGGCTTGTTTGCTCAGTCATGTCTGCTCTCGAGGCTGACGGCAAATCTCACAGTCATTTTTGGAGATCCCCTTTGGTTAAACCTTCAGACCACTTAGTTGGCTGCTTTTCTTGGTGGCGTTCCATCATTTCCTCTGAAGACGATTCTGTGTCATCGTGGGGCAGAATGCGGATGACCGATCGCGTGATTCATTGCGACCTAACAGGCCTTGGAAGCAATGTCCCAATATCATGCAGATTTACGAGTTGTTGCTTTTCAGATTTCTTGCCCCTCTTTCCCTGGTTATTAGGTTGTTGGATGGGCTGCAATTTTACTTGGCCTAGACATGTATTTTTTGCCATAAAATACGCGTTTCTTCAAGAAGCTCCTCAGAACATGTCTTCTCAGATCCGAAGTTAACCTTGTCCCCTCAATATTAGACTATTTTTTAAATGTACCATGCTATATTTGTCAAGGTTTCTCTGCTGTTTAAACAGACAACCTTTCCTTTATTGTGAAATGATCAGCTGTTGTTAACTACCAAAAAGTTGTTTTGTATCTTACAGTCTAGTTCCTGGTCCCTAACAATATTTTATGTATCATCGGTTTATATTTGTGTGTTTTATCTTATTTGTGCGACTAAGATTGCCTTAGTGCCATGATATATAAACTAGGGCAAACTTAGAGCATAGCCCCTGTAGAAGTAGGACATCCCCATGAAAAAATGGAGAGTGCCACATCTATCATCTGACTGCACTCCCATACAAAGACACTGACGAATGAGTTTACCCTGGTCCTGTCTATGCCTTCAAAATATCAGGATATAAAAAAGTATTTTCTATTGCCATGTAACTTACCCGTGATAGCGCCAAATGCATCTCCAGCTCAGCAATTCGACGTCCAACACAAGCTCGGAGGCCATATCCAAAGGGGATTGAACTGAATGGATGGTGCGTCATCCCACCGTCACGCAGCCACCGCTGGGGCAAGAACTTTTCCGGATCTGGGAAATTGGTGTCATCTCTGGACATGGCATAGTGAGCTAGTACAAAAAGGGTCTCCAAGAGAAATATTAAACATGAGCCACTGAAAAAATTATATTATGGATTACCATTTGCAGGACATTGATACAGTGAAACAAAGTATTTAAGTGCGCTATGGTTCAATATTTAGGAACAATTGTAGACAACAGATTTAGCAACCGTGCACAATGCCAGTCAGCAGCTGCAAGGGCCAATAAGATATTGGCATGTATAATACAGGATATTGACGCATGGGAGGAAGTCAAAGGAAAAATCTCACTGTCGGTTCTGTTGGGTTTGGCAGGGGAGCGAAGAGCAGAGTGAGAGCAAGGGCCCCTGAGGACCTGGGTCAGCATGTAGCAAGGAAAGTCCAATATGTCAGGGCAGGCAGCTGAGGGTCAGAATAGTTAGGCAAGCAGGGTCAGGATTGGAGAAATCAGGAAAGTCCAAGAACAAGCCGGGGTCAAGATCAGGAGGTCAAATGCAGAGGATAACAATACAGGGAACCAGGGACTAAGCAAGGAAAACCAGACTTAGCAGCTTAATAATCAAGCACTGACTGAACAGTGTGAGGGGTTTTTATAGGGTTGTCATTACCAGCTCCTCCCCTCAGCTCCAGTGGTCTACTTCCCTCTTCACAGGACTCTATGCCACCTTTCAGAGAGGTCCCCACCTCCCCCGCATCCTTCAATGCGGGAGCAGCACAAGACACCAGGACACGCCCCCCACCAAGCAAAACACAAAAGCGCGTGCTGAACGCGGCGCCTGTGCTACTTGAGGCCGGGGGTGAGGCCTACTATGCGTGGAGCTCCAGCGCGGCAGGACCTGGGGGTAACGGGGGACACTGTGGAAGGCGAGTGTCCTCTGGACTGAGGGTGAGGGAGGCTGGCATCCTGACACTCACCTTGAATATGTGGTACAATTTTGGGCAAGGGTCCTTAAAAAGGATATCATTGAACTAAAAAAAGTGCAAAGGAGGGCTACAAAATTAATAAGGGGATTAGAGGATCTTAATTATGAAGAGAGACTAAAAAGTTTGCATTCTATATGCTAGAAAAACAGCGCCTCAAAGGGATATGATCAAATTATATTAATATGTGCAGGGCCAATATAAAAAGAGCTCTCCAGGGAACTGTTCATTAACAGACATGTACAAAGAACAAGAGGTCACCCCATGAGACTGGAAGAGCAAAGATTTCACAGACAGTCCTTTTGGAGTCAAGAAGTGGCAACATTCGAAATAACTTACTTGGATTTTTAAACTTACATTTCTTGGAAACTGATAATCTCCAATTACCACTTCATGTTCAGACACCAGTCTTGCGTTTGTTGGTATGACAGGATAAAGCCTGCAGTAATTAGAGAAGAAAACTATTTTTTTCCCATTAATTTACAGAACTTATCGGTTTTGAATTTTTTAGACAAATTTCAAAATGTGTTGTTACTTAAAGGTCACCGAACAGATACTGTCGTGTAATGTGTAGTAATTAGATTAACAACTTACGGTATATTCTAAAAGGGATGGTCTGTAAGGAGGAGTTTGTATTTTTTTTTTTTGACTCCTAAATCTGTTTCTTAATATTTATTTATTTTCTGAATGTTTACGGTCCTGTTAAGAGTTTTTCAAGTTTATTTGAAAGATGGATTTAAGGATCTCCTGGGGAGTACAAGACGTCTGTACCTTGTCTGTCTATCAACCTCTGTAGCTTATCTGTCAGTATATCTGTCTATCAATCTTTGTACCTTATCTGTCAGTATATCTGTCTATCAATCTGTGTACCTTATCTGTCAGTATATCTGTCTATCAATCTCTGTACCTTATCTGTCAGTATATCTGTCTATCAATCTCTGTATCTTATCTGTCAGTATATCTGTCTATCAATCTCTGTACCTTATCTGTCAGTATATCTGTCTATCAATCTCTGTACCTTATCTGTCAGTATATCTGTCTATCAGTCTCTGTACCTTATCTGTCAGTATATCTCCCTATCAATCTCTGTACCTTATCTGTCAGTATATCTCCCTATCAATCTCTGCACCTTATCTGTCAGTATATCTCCCTATCAATCTCTGCACCTTATCTGTCAGTATATCTCCCTATCAATCTCTGCACCTTATCTGTCAGTATATCTCCCTATCAATCTCTGCACCTTATCTGTCAGTATATCTCCCTATCAATCTCTGCACCTTATCTGTCAGTATATCTCCCTATCAATCTCTGCACCTTATCTGTCAGTATATCTCCCTATCAATCTCTGTACCTTATCTGTCAGTATATCTCCCTATCAATCTCTGTACCTTATCTGTCAGTATATCTCCCTATCAATCTCTGTATCTTATCTGTCAGTATATCTCCCTATCAATCTCTGCACCTTATCTGTCAGTATATCTGTCTATCAATCTCTGCACCTTATCTGTCAGTATATCTCCCTATCAATCTCTGCACCTTATCTGTCAGTATATCTGTCTATCAATCTCTGCACCTTATCTGTCAGTATATCTGTCTATCAATCTCTGTACCTTATCTGTCAGTATATCTGTCTATCAATCTCTGTACCTTATCTGTCAGTATATCTGTCTATCAATCTATGTACCTTATCTGTCAGTATATCTGTCTATCAATCTCTGTACCTTATCTGTCAGTATATCTCCCTATCAATCTCTGTACCTTATCTGTCAGTATATCTGCCTATCAATCTCTGTACCTTATCTGTCAGTATATCTGTCTATCAGTCTCTGTACCTTATCTGTCAGTATATCTGTCTGTCAGTCTCTGTACCTTATCTGTCAGTATATCTGCCTATCAATCTCTGTACCTTATCTGTCAGTATATATGTCTATCAATCTCTGTACCTTATCTGTCAGTATGTCTGTCTATCAATCTCTGTACCTTATCTGTCAGTATATATGTCTATCAATCTCTGTACCTTATCTGTCAGTATGTCTGTCTATCAATCTCTGTACCTTATCTGTCAGTATATCTGTACCTTATCTGTCAGTATATCTGTCTATCAATCTCTGTACCTTATCTGTCAGTATATCTGTCTATCAATCTCTGTACCTTATCTGTCAGTATATCTGTCTGTCAGTCTCTGTACCTTATCTGTCAGTATATCTGCCTATCAATCTCTGTACCTTATCTGTCAGTATATATGTCTATCAATCTCTGTACCTTATCTGTCAGTATGTCTGTCTATCAATCTCTGTACCTTATCTGTCAGTATATATGTCTATCAATCTCTGTACCTTATCTGTCAGTATGTCTGTCTATCAATCTCTGTACCTTATCTGTCAGTATATCTGTACCTTATCTGTCAGTATATCTGTACCTTATCTGTCAGTATATCTGTACCTTATCTGTCAGTATATCTGTACCTTATCTGTCAGTATATCTGTCTATCAATCTCTGTACCTTATCTGTCAGTATATATATGGGCAACTAAATAGTGTATGCCCTCCGGGGCCAACAGTTGCCAGCTCTCCCCTGCTATAGACTCATATCTTCTATGGAAAAAAAACGTACCTTAGAGTCTCTTTGATCACACCCCTTAAGAGTGGCATATGGGTAATATCCTCAGCCGTGGGGATGCGGTCAGGTGGAACGGCATTTATTACCTCCTCATAAACTGCTTGTTGAGTTTTGGGGTCTCGGGCCAAGTGATACAGTGACCAGGACAACGTGTTGGAGGTCTGAGTAAAGAGAGTCTCGATATAGAATCATACAACACACACACAGCTCAATAAAAATTTCTCCTCTTCTCCCCCGCTTCTCCTTAATTACAGTTTTATAGATCACAAAACTGTCTTGCCCATAAAGGGTTTAAATCAATCTACCTGATCATACTTCTTTCTGGATTTCTTGGGGGAAGAGGATTGACTTAGAGCTCTAAACCCCACCATTTTATTTAAAAACAAAAAAACTATAACATTCAAACGGCTATAACTAAATTAGAATAAATGTATACTGCTTAAAGTGGAAGGAAAGGCAAAAAAAAAAAAAACACACTCTTTTAATCTAAATAAAAGTATAACTCTAATATCTTTGGCTCTCTCCAGAAAGAAGGCTCCTAAAATGCTGTAACCCAAGTGGGAACCTACATTCCTTTTTATCTTGTACCAAGTAAGTGATAAGCAAAGTCTTAATAGTTATTAGATACTTACAGTATTTTAATAGTTATTAGATACTTACAGTATCGACTCCCGCTAGGAGCAGCTCGCAGACACTGCCATACACCTCATCATTGCTCAGCTGCCCGCTGGACAGAAGGTATGTTAAATATTCTCCTTGTACCTCTTCCCCTTTCTCTAACCTGGACTGTATCTCATTCATCTTCTTATCAACCAGTTGTCTCCCTGCAAGCAAACCATTAGGGAGGTTACACAAATAGCTGGGAACATTTGGACACACTGACCACACTAGCATAACATGATGGTCAATGGAGAAGGCTCTGGACCTGGCAGGTGGAGTTTGGTTGTCTCACTCTGTAGAGTATGACACCATAGACCAATGCTCTCCGTATAGGAGCGGTGCACTGCGAGAAGGAGGTACAGATCTCCTGCTCCCTTAACAAACAAACAAGGAGAGCATTATAGTCCTCACAAGCGCCCTTCCAGCTCTCTAATAGTATGTACTCACCATAGAAGAAAATATTATCCCAGCCTGCCATGTAGCGTTCCCAGAAAGGCAGTAATCGCCTGGTCCACACGGGCAGGTACGTGACATAAACCGAATTCTTAAACATTTGGCTAATGGAATCGATAAACTTCTGGGTCTCTGGAGGGGTCTCTTTATTGAGGCAGCCAATTCGAGTTTCAAACACTATGTAGGAGACCCCTTAAACAGAAGGAAAAAAAATATTAGATTGCAAAGTAAATCAAGTGACACACCAGACTCAGTTTATAGAGAATGTAGAAATATTTACATTACTTAGAGAGTTTATAAATCTATAACATAGGCAGGGATCAAAGAAGCAGATGTATCAGTTTAGAAGTTTATAACTTTATAGTCCTCACACTATACAGCATCAAGATCAACTTTTAAGAGATGTCCTCCGACTGATTTTTCCCCCCACCAAGTTTTAGCAGGCTTTTAATAGTTGGGTTTAAAGATACTTCCTCTTGACCAAGTTTGAAACAGTAGTGGGCTCTGTGCATCTGGTGCATTCATGAACTGCACACTGCCAAGCCCTCCTGCCCTACTCTCTGTCCCTTCCTCGTCTGAGGATCTAGAAAGTGGAAGCTGATGGACTCCATATCACTGATCAATATCCACAGGAACGGTCAGCTGTACGGTGGTGAACCCATCCATGCAACAAGCAGACAAGACCCGTTTATTCCAGGAACTAATGGTGGACTGTATTAATTATTCATGAATACCTTCAAAAGCAAATCTATACAGCTCGTTTGCCACGTCCTCCACCAAGTCCCCCGTAGGGCTCTCCTTGCGCTTCTCCTGCAGTCTTTCCATAAAGTCGGACACAACCTCATTAATACCCCCTGAGTAGCTCATGGCTTCAGTTGGCTTCAGCATCCTTTTGTTGAGAATGGTCCGCAGAGTGTGCCACTTGTGTCCTAACCTGCGGAGACAGTATCTCAGATTAAATATACAGTCTGGTTCTCTACGACATAACAGGCAGTATAACTCTAAACAGAGCCTGGTCAAACAGGACTGGGACAGAGTGGGGGATAAAGATTCATTTCTGGGGTTCTAAAAGTGATGTAACATTCCATTGGGTTCCATGGTGACTGGACTACTTTTGGAACCTTGCCTCACAACTGACTTTTACTCATAACCCCCAATATATTAAAATTGAATCAAACAAACAAATGATCTTTTTGGCATGTCCTTTTGCAAAAAAAGATCCCTTTATTCTGCTTCTTAAAAATGTACATCTGCATTGCTGGAGCCCTATTTTGCACATCTGTTACTACCGAGACCCCATCCATCACATGGATGGGACGTGTTATATAAACTTCCCGGTGACAAGTCTTACTTACTCTGTGAATGGTCCATAAGGGAGATTTCTTTGCTGCCGGTGAGTCCTCCATAGGTCATATTCATTTCTCAGTGGGTATTTACCCTCCTGCCTTAAGGTCACCTGCAGGATTTCTGGGTCAGCTATGGTAACCATTTTGAATTTTCCCAAAACAGATTTATACAGCGGTCCATACTGCTTACTTTGTATTAACTGTTAAAACAGAAATCCAGAGGAGTAAAAGTATAGTATAAAGCATTTAGCTTCTTAACATTGTAACACGGATGCCCTACTCGTTCCGCATCAGCAAAACATTCCATGCTGGCATAGGATGTTGAAGTACTGAGTTTTTGGTTATGGCACAGAATATGCACGTCTCATACAACTACATATTCAAACTGCTATCAAATGTACAGATTAAAACATATTTCAAAACCAAATATTTTTTAGTCCTCAGTGTTCCCAAGTGCATTACTGGTGAGTGGTCCGTGCCTCATACATTCAATGGACAGTACATTGAGGGTGCAGGCCCGCCCATGAGGAACCCGCTTCCTGGAGTGATAGAAATGTTCAAAAATATTCTTTGCATTTTCTACTGCAACGTCTTTGTCATTTACCGTCTATAAAGCGGTCGCCACTGTGACCCTGCAAGAAGGTCAGTCTATTTTTTAGGTCGGTTTCCCTAAAAGAAATAGGGGGGGGGGGGGGGGGTTGAGTATGAACACCAATACAGTTAAATTAAAGCTTTTTTGCTGCACTCTCCTGCCTGACAGGTATTTCTTCTGCTCTATATAGCCAGTTCGCCTATCCTAAACCGGCTATGGCCTCTATCTCCCTTGCTGCTGCTCCATTGGGCCCATTTGCATTCCCAGCGGGCAAATTCCCCCCTCTTCTTCACTCAACGCCCATATGATATGGGGAGGTGAGCTAAATTATGCTTTGGCCAGTTCATTGAACCAAAATCTCTTTTATATTCTGTTTATAAATTTGTTGCAGACTGTGTTTTTTGTTGTTGTTGTAAATCTTGTATTGCCAATTACACTGTATTTGCTCACACCTGCAGAAAGAGCATGCAAAGTGCAGCCCGGCAGTATGTAGGATGGATATACGCACAGACATAATCCAATTAATTAATCATGGTAGGTCCTATGAGATCTCCACCCTGATTAATTAATCGGATTGTGACTGTGCGTATATCCATCCTACATACTGCCGCGCTGCACTTTGCATGCTCTTTCTGCAGCATGTGGAACAAATATGCGTCCCTGGAAACATGGCCGATGTTGGCAACTATGCATTTACATTATCTGAGCCTGTGATCTTAGCACACAGACATTTTTCTTTTCCCCAAGTGTATTACATTGTTAGAGCTACCAATCATTATCTCACTGGGCTGCGCTGAAGGGCATTGCTACCTCCACCTGCAGTCAGAAGTCCTAATCAACCTGAAAGATTAATGATTTTATATTGAAGATTCATGCTTCATGAAATTGTCTTAACAGGATATTTTTTTTTTTTTAAACGTGACTTTCCATGCAAACTGGACTACATATCCCATGTAGTCAGCCAAACAACTGGAGTGCCAAAGGTTAACCATATCAGGCAAGTTTTCCCCCAGGCAAAATACTGGGGTAGTTACTGATCCAAACTAGTAAATAGATCTCGCTATCTAATCATTTTTATCACAGGAAATTTTCGATGTAAGAATAAAAAGAAGTGACTGTAGTGTAGGTGAGCCCTCGCAGGCTGGCTGGATTTGGTTTTCTGTGTAAGACACTAATATAGCACATTGGTTCATGACCACAGCCCACTATAAAATAGAAACCTGAGCATCATGGGATATGCAGTTCTCAAACATTTGCAGTGTCCAGGTTGCCACCTCGGCCAGCTGTAAAATAAGTTATATATGACCAGAAGGAAACTGATTAGCTTATCCGACAGAACCACGTTGATTAGGTAATTGATTTCCGTCTGGTCACACATGATTTCTACATACTGCAAGGCAGCCTGCAAAAGTTATATGTGGCCGGTAAAAATAACGGCTGAGGTGGCAACCCTAATCTCAACACTGTGACTACTAACAGCTTGGCGAAACAGAACATACCAGGTCTGTCCTGTGTTAAGATACAGGACATGCCTGGCACATCCTGCAGTTCTGGTCATGGTATGCTAGCTGGCACGCCGACATCAAACGGTAAGTGAAATGGCCCAGTGCCTTGGCATCTCAGCCATGTCTTTGGTCTCTGAAGTCAGAGCATTTAGTGGTGCTATTGTATGACCAGTGGGTGCAAGCTGTGTGCTCTGGCAAGAACTGTGGGTGCAATCTAGGTGCTCTGGCAAGACTTGTAAATGCAATATTGGGTTCTGGGACATGTCCTGGGTATGCAGTTTGGGTGCTTCTGTATGACCAATGGGTGCAAGCTGGGTGCTCTGGCAAGATTTTTGGGTGCTTTTGGACCTGTGGGTGGAGTCTTGGTGCTTTTGTATGACAAGTGGGTGCAAGATCTGTGAGCGCAAGCTGGGGGCTCTGGCAAGATCCGTGGGTTCACTCTAGGTGCTTTGTCAAGACCTGTGGGTGTAATCTAAGTGCTCTGACAAGACCTCAGGGTGCAAGATACGTGGATGCAATCAGGTTCTGCGAGTGCAATGACCACAGATGTGGGAGCAATAATGAAAGGAGGGAAGGAAAAATGAAGGGAGGGGGCAGAACATTTGTTAGGGGCCCCCAAATTTCTGACTAGAGGTATACCTGAGAAAAAAAATTGATAGAAAAAAAAGAATGCACCGTAACGTACAAAAATAACTAAAAAAACTAGCAGTTTTTTAAAATTTGCTTTTGTAGACAAGTTAAAAATAAAAGTAAAAAAAAAAGTGGGGGTGTTTCAGTTTTCCAACATATTTTATTATTTTTTTTAATAGTAAATTACACAATATGATCAAAATAATGATCATGTGATGATAATGATGTTTGTGTGGCTACAGTAAATGAGAAAGAGGAAACTTAGAGCTAAACACAAACACCACATAAGTGTTAAAACAGGCTGTGTCCCCAAGAGTAAGACATTACCAAAAAGTACGGTCAACATGGGGTGTATACGCATTCATTTATTTAGAAAGTGGTTTATCAGTAACAATACCTGGAAATGTCTCTAGTTTTTTTTAAGTATTTCCTGGGAACCAAGTCCAGAACGGATCCTGGGACAGTGCAGGGCAGAGTCAAGTTGAGTAGCGTGACTCTGCAAAACGGAGTTCCATCCTGTCCACTACAGAGAGAAGCTTGTTCCAGCCCTCTGGAGCTCAACAAATGTGTTTTTTAGTCAATTGTTAAAACAGCTGTGGATCCAACATTAAAAGCACCCCTCAGCTTTTTATTTATTGATTTTTTTACTTGTGGTTCAAATGTAGAAGCATGAGTTAAAAAAAAAAGAGTGGCCCTAGTATTTGAATAAACTGGCATGTACTTTTAAGGTTTTTAAGCTTTGATGCTCTCTTCCAACTCACTTTTGGAGTGTGCCAGCATTCGATGGAGCTCTGCCTCAGCTGAGAGGCAGAGCTCAGCGTAAACCCATGGTTACCTGCAAAGGTACACGCCGGGTTTATAATTAGATCCGTTTTGTAATTTGCATGGCCCTTGTTCCCCTCACTGTATTTGTTTTTGTATCTGTGGGGAAGGGATGCAAAGTGCAGGAAAGTCCTGACAATAAATGTGTGGGAAGCCAGGCAAACAACAAGTCAGTGTGGAAGTGAAGACAGGGCCTGACCAGAGGCTTCCCACGTGTGGCCCATCTGACCTAACTATCCATGTTTGCATTAGCCCTATAAATGTGTAGTTTTATTTAAATACTGTTTATTTGCACTGCTTTCTTATTAAAGCTAAATTACCAAAGATTTTTCTTTGACTGACAAGCGACTCTTCACCATAACTGTATTTAAGTGTTACAGGAAGGACTCCATGACTAGGCCCAGGTCAAGGGATTCCCCACTAGATGGTAACAATGGAGAATGTTTGTTAAACATTAACCTAATCGACCATTGGTCCTCCCTGAGTGACCAGGCAGGATATCCATTAAGGTATCCCCTATAGGGGTGGAGAGAAAACTGATATACAAGGTTGGGGTCTTTTCATAATCCGCTCATTACAACTATCTTACCCAAACGGATTTCCCTTCCGCCCCTGTTTTTGGGTTAGTAATTCCCCGAGGCATGGCAGGGGGTCCTAAGAGAATTAGCTCCAGAGCTGGAGGTGGGCCTCACAGGGAGGGCCACGCTGGGTGCACTGTCCAATGGGCGGTAGAGCACAGGCCTGGACCCTGAGGAGATATTTGGGCAATTTATCCACCAGCTAGGAGGAGGCGGCTGGTGGTTTTCCTTATCATCGGCATACGCTGGTACTATTGCGCCTGGGGCTAATTCTCACGGGATCTCGCCAAGGAATAGACTAATATTTGCCTTATGTTAAATCATTATTCATGATGTTGGTTTGAAGGGTGATATATGTTTTCATATATGGTACTACATGTGTTATAAAGTGTATTAAAGTAAAATAAGTTGTTACAGTGTGTTTGGAAATTAACGCTGTGACCTTCGAACTCCAACCTGTGAGTCCTTTTTTTGGGGGGGGGGATAAGCTGTGGCACGGTATGCAAATTACACATTTCCCATTAAAAAGCAGTTCATTTGCATTTCAAGCCACAGGTGATGTCATAAGCAGGAGACTCCACAGACACATTTAAAACACATCTGTCTTCCAATTTAGGCATCTGTTTGCAGTTTTGCTAACACAATTTACATAGTTGCCAACATACACCACAGTCTGTGGTTTACTGAATAGACCAGTCAGCTGCCCCATGTTAAAGGGACTACATCACCAAATCAATGTAGAGGATGTAGAGAATACATACACACATTCCAGTCAAAATATAAAGTGTTTTACTGTGGATCCAATAAAAATGAAGGCAACACAAAGTGTGCGGGGAAAAAGCAGGCACGACTTACGCGTTTCACGTATTGCTACACTTAATCATAGGCTGTTTATGACATCACCGATGAAAATGAGCTGCTGCCAATTGGAAGTTTGCATATCACAAGGTAATAAGCAGGATGCTCCACAGACAGATGTAAAACACAATGTATAGGTCATACTTCATTCTCTACAATCAAAATGTGAATGTTCACATGCCCCGGTGCATTTAACCAGCTGCTCGCATGACATCTTTGTGCACCGAGTAGCGATTTCGAGCTCCATATAGGAAGACACCATGCCCCTCCGACATGGCACTGCCCTGGAACAGTAAAGAATGACAGAAGTGATCTATAGCTAGAGTTGAGCGGACACCTGGATGTTCGGGTTCGGCGGAACTTCGGAAAAAAGTCCGGGTTCGGGGTCGAACTTGACCCCGAACCCCATTGAAGTTAATGGGGACCCGAACTTTTGGCCACTAAAATGCCTCTAAAAAAGTCCTAGAAAGGGCTAGGGGGCTGCAAAATGAGGGTGAGTGTCCCCATTCATACGAATAGGTCAATTGGTTTATAGATTTTCATTTTATAGAATACATGTAATGCTATTGCTATTCTATAAAAAGAATGTCTATAAACAGAATGTCTTACGGTTTATAGACTTTCGGCTTATGGAATACATGTAATGCTATTGGCTTTCTATAAACCGAACTAGAGTCACTGTAGGAGAAAAATACTTCTTTGCGTTATTGTCTTACAACTTGCAAAAAAACTGAAATGTGTATACAGTGGGTATTTCTAAACTCAGGACAAATGTGATATGATAAAAAAATAATGGTAACTAAAGAAAGCCTTTTTAATGCATTACACACTGTATATTATTTGTGCAGGTAGAGTAAATGAGAAAGTGGAGAATGACACAAACACTGCACAAGTGTAAAAACAGCCTGTGTCCTAAATTGTACAACATTTCAAAAACAGGTGTGCCATCAAGGGGTTAAACATTTGGGTCAGCACTAGTATTAAATGGGGTATCTGGTGAAGGGTTAAGGTTTTAATAACAGACAAATCAGCAGGTGCATCCCAGCAGTTTCCATGGTGACTGCCACTTGTAAAACCTTGCCCCAGAATGGACTTGCTAACTAGCTTGTTCTTGCACAGCCAAATGGTCTATCACCTCTCAGGTTCTGCAGGGCATAGATACAGAACAGTTCGAACAGTGACGCAATCACCATGGCAACCAATGGAACGTTCCCCTGGCTGCTCCACATTGCAGAACCTTGTTATGTGTAGTAAGTAACGCTGGGCCACGTGACCCAATCAGCAGCACCATTCCAGCTGGTTGCCATGGGGATTGCGCTAGTTTTAGTACATAACTGCTTATTTGAATTCCACTCACCTGCAACTCGTGGGTGTGAAGCAAATATCCTCTCAGGAAATACCAATAAATGTTTTGTAAGGCAGATGGTCCAGGCAGGTCTTCAAACGTCTTAAATCTCTTTTCCCCTTCTGCTACTCCAGCTGCAGCCCCTGATACTGCTCTCCCTGGGATTGCAAAGGGTCTGCATGGCTGCAACAGTAAGAAGCCCCTTCCCTTGCTCAGGGGGAGCAGCCAGTGACTTAACATGGCTGAAGTGAGAAATGTTTACTTGTAGTCTTTATTAGAGAGAGAAATGCACCAAGGACCTCCTCCTGCAATCCTCTGAGCTCTTGTTGGAAGGATGGGCCAGCCTGAGCTCACAATGTATAATGGTATCCTGATAAGCAAAGCTCACAATTATGTAAACTTACATCATACTGCAGCCATCAAATACAACTAGTTACAATGATGGATTAAAAAAACATGTTTAGAGAGTGTCTTCTTGGAAGATTACACAGAAATTAACCCCTTCACATACCCACAGCTTTGTTTTGTTTGGTATCATAATCTGACTTTTTTTAGAAAGACCCCACATATTTGTTCCACATGCTGCAGACAGAGCATGCAAAGTGCAGCCCAGCAGTATGTAGAATGGATATACACACAGACACAATCCAATTAATTAATCATGGTAGGTCCTATGAGATCTCCACCCTGATTAATTGGATTTGTGTCTGTGCGTATATCCAACCTCCATACTGCTGGGTTGCACTTTGCATGCTCTTTCTGCAGCATGTGGAACAAATATGTGTCCCTGGAAACATGGTTAATGTTGGCAACTATGGCATTCTCTGCATGCACAGTAAATACAATGTTTAGGTTATACTGTCCCTTTAAGCAGCTTTCCTCCCCTGTTACCCATA
This sequence comes from Pelodytes ibericus, assembly GCA_036172795.1. NCBI lineage: Eukaryota > Metazoa > Chordata > Amphibia > Anura > Pelodytidae > Pelodytes > Pelodytes ibericus. The sequence continues at coordinate 15,808,277 of CM069864.1, read as the reverse complement.
CATGGTCTATCAATTCTGCTGTCAAATTGTGACAATGTTTTCAAAGCACCACATTGAAATGTAGTTTCCCTCAGTGCAGGGTATGTGCTCATTTTAACCCCATATAGCCCAGTTCACCTCTGTATAGATTGTTTCTGTGAATAGCATTCATGCAACCTCAGAGTAGTACATCTTCTGACCAGGGGGGGGGGGGGGGGGGGTTGTGTTACAGGGACAATTGCCCTGGTCTGCTCTGTAACCTGACTCAATGGTCTGGGATTGAAACACTTTCCTCCTTGCCACACATTTTCTATCCAATTGCCATGTTTGTCTATCAATCTTTTTACTTTATCTGTCAGTATAATTCTGTCTTGCCTGCCCATCTGTGTCTCTGATGATAATGGGTGGGCTGAATTTTCACCGTAGCCCCCTAATTAATTTTTTGCAAGCAAATGCATAGATTGACATAAATGTCCTTGAAATATTTCTTTGGCGTCTCCTATTTATGACATGACATTGTGGGTTGACATGCAAATCAACTACTTTTAGTTGACATTGTGACTATAACATGGCAAACCACAATATGATGTCATAAGCAGGAGAACGCCACAGAAACATCGGAAAATGTTTTTTTTTAATTTCTGCTTGAAATGTTTCTAACACAGTGTGTAGATCATTTTTCTTTCCCTACATTCAATGTATAAACAATGTAAAAAAAAACTGCATGTAGAGGGCTCTTGTTGGCTACCTTGGCTCTGTGCAAAGCAGATATATTTTGGGCAGCTTTGCAAAAAAAAAAAACGACTGTATTTGCTTGAATATAAGAGGACCCTGATTATAAGACGACCTCCAAAACTTTGGATATTCCTTTAGGAAAAAAACAAAAGCCTTAATATAAAACTACCCTATAGGGAAAATAAGTTCAACTTGTATATATTCACATGTAAATTGCTTTTTCATATTTAATGAAATAAACATTATGATATAAAAAATCTATTTCTTGTTTTTATTTCCTTTTATTTTCCCACCAGAGTTAGCCAAAGCTGCCCCTACGCCCCAGACTTTCCCAATGCTCCCTCTACCCCCTCCCTCCCCCAGATATGCCAAATGCTCCCTCTGCCCCCCTCTCCCAGATTTGCCCAATGCTGCCTCTACCCCCCCCACCCCCTGACTTGCCCAATGCTGCCTCTCCCTACCCCAATGCTGGCTCTACTCCCCCCTCCCTCCCCTAATGCTGTCTCTCAGCTCCCTTTCCCAATGCTGGCTCTCCCTCCCTCACCAATCTCCCTGGTGGCTAGTGGAAGACGAGAGGTCATGTGACCTTACGGCTTACGTCATAGAAGTCGCGGCAGAAGTGGCGGGCAGCAGCGGAGGATGTCTGGGGAGTATGGTGGGGAGTGGGGGCAGCTGGTGGATTATCTTATCAATGTTAAAAATACAAGTGAGTGGAACAGGGGCTTGAAATGCGTTGGGCACTTAATTCATTTTTTTAGCCTGCTCTTTTTAAAGATTTTACATCACCAGAAACAGAAACAAAAGGAAACACTAAATATATATATGCACATATATATATATACATTAGAAATATATGACTTATACAGAGCACTACGGATTAAGGTACCTAGATTCACCAGTTATCGAGGTAAGTAGGGGGATGAGACTTGAGGAGGTAACAAACAAAACACTTGCGGGGGGGACTTCCTCCAAATTCTAGTTAAACGTAGCTTTTATTAAACTATTGTTAAGAACAAAATTGTAATTTATAGATATCAGAAGAACGAAAAAGGAAACAGTTGTGCATTACATAATAACAACACAGCACGAACATCTGTGCTAAAGTGAATACGCACAATGTGGGGGAAACAAGTATAAAAGAGCAATGTATACAAAAGTAAAAATAGCTTGGAGTAGTTATAAAGGGCTTTGTAATGCCTCTCATATCTGGAACGTGATCATTAGTAGATACCATTTGTTTACCATTGGTTTGTTTTACAGTTGTAGCACTGCCCAATCTCTTTGGTTCTATTCACTAAAATTCGACTTTGGAGGTCGACTTTAATTTTGAGACTAAGTCAAATTTGACAGCCGAGTTTGACCTAGTCTCGTAAATAGCTTTGATCATTGTGCCTTCCATTACTTTCAGTGGGAAAGATTCAAATGTTGCCCCCCCCCCAGTTGAAAATTTTAGTGAATAAACCCATTAAAGTTACTGTATTTGCTCAAATACTTTGGATATTCCTTTATTAAATAAATTAAAAGCCTGAATATAAGACTACCCTATAGGAAAAGAGTCTCTCCCCCAGACTTACCCAATTTCCCTGGTGCCTAGTAGGAGCTGCCGGTGGATGTCTGAACAATACGTGCAGACATCCTCCTCTGCTGCCCGACAATACCGTCTTCTATGATGGACCACCGTCATAGAAGTCCCGGCGGAATTGCAGGGCAGCAGCGGATTTGAGGTCTGATTATAAGACAAACTTCGAATATAAGATGAGGGGTCTTTTTAAGAACATTTGCTCTGAAAAAAACCTTGTCTTAAATTCAAGCAAATACGGTATTTCTCAAGTATGAAAAAAAATCCCATATAGTGTTTTACACAAAAGAGGTCTAATTCACTAAAAGGTGAGATGAAGATTATGTTATATTTTAACTATATATTGTGCAGTTCCAAACCTGGTGAGTCTCCCCTGCTAAGCAAACTTTGCCCCTGCACAATGTATAGCTAAATTGGAGAGATTAAATCCATCTCCCCTGCAACTCACCTTTTAGTGAATAGCCCCTGTGTTACTGAATGATCACAATGTATCAAACAAAATGTCTGGAAATCTGCCAAGCCGGTACTGCGAGTTTGCTTTCTCACGAAAGTGTAGTTATAGTCACATGCTAGCAGACGCTAGCAAACAAACTGCTGCTATGTCTCCAATGTGACCTTCCATTAAGCTACTCACAGTGTGAGTCAAATGCATCTATTTCATTTTTTAAAACCTTTTAATAAAGGCTCTGTCACAAAATGGATTTGGAGATCCACTGTGATGGGGGTTCTGGGAGGGCACTGAGGGCCAAACACCTCCCTGTGGACTATGGACCCTGTGTTTGGATATGCTATATTTGGGGATATGCTCACTCTTGGTACTCGGTACCATGGGATCCAAGTTTTTGCTCTATTTATTGTGTTTCCCCCAGGTTAAGAAATGTGATTATATGTTAGTGTTGGAATGCGTACTTACCCAATCAATAAGTGTTTACTGTCCTGTGAGCCATCTATTGTCTCTTGTAGTCTGGATCTGAAGATGGCATGTTTATTTTATGTAAGGTTATACAGTATTTAATTCCCTGTTTAAAGAAGGTCTTCTATTTTTTTTGAGGCTTACCAAATGACAATTAGTTTCCCCTGTGCCTCCCCCAGTTGATGTCATATTTGTGTGTATAAAAGACTGTGCTGTTTTACAAATAAAAGTTGTTCATTCTTGCTGTACCTAACTGCTAGTGGTCCTGTCTGCTATTTGGCTACAAAGAGCAAGGTTGCAGAAATACTTGCTGGGTGGATGCTGAGCTATAATCAGGGGCTAAGGAGGTGATTTTCCACAATAGGCAAAGGTGCTACCAGCCTTGGGTAGCCGTCCTGTTACAGTCTCACTGCCCAACTCTCCATATATCCATATCATTTCATAATTTTTGTGTAACCCCACTAGTGCCCACTCTTAATATTGCATTATGTTTTCTATTTTGAAGATTTAAAGTAATTTGTACTCCTTTTCATTTTGTAAAGATCAGAGTGAGTCTGTAGTGGGTAGCATTTAAGGGAAAATTCAATTTGAGGTAAGTAACAAGCAGGGAAAAGCCCGACGCACGTTTCGCCTCAATGCTTCCTCAGGGGCTTTTGACTGTCATGACTCTGCGGGTCAGTATATGTTCACTGGTACAGATCACCAATCACACTGCTGCATTGAACACATTTTCATTGGTCTTGTCTTGGACCATAGCAGTAGGAGGAGTGTCATTAGGTCTTCCCCTAATGGGGGGGGGGGGGGGGGGGGAGTATTGGGAGAGACAGGAGACATATTTGTCTATGACCTCCATTGTTTTGGATCCCCTGTGCCAATAACCTAGTATTTTGGTCGGAATACATACTATAAGGTAAATGTGCATAAGGTATATGTACCTTAAAATCAGGTGAACGCCAGCCTCCTATGCAGGGTTGATAGATATTGAGCCTGTGCACGCAAATGAAAGTAGATATAAGTTTTAAGAACACATAATTAGGCAGGTTTTGTTTGAAAATTTGATATGAAATAAAAAAAAAATAAGGAGATAAAAGAGGGAGATAAAAAAGTTCTATATAAGAGGGAGTTTTCATGAGTGGTAAGCAGTTGAGTAGTTTTACAACTCAATCCAAGGTTTCGTGTCTACTGACTACACGGCACCCAGACAGGCTGGACTTTACAACAGCAAATATTTAGATAGAGCTTTACATGTGTAGTGTAAAATAACCCTGTTGCAATATCGCAAGACCTCATGACATCACTCGTGACATCACAGAGGCATGCCCAAACCCGATAAGTCATGGCATGGCATGATTTTGTTAAATGTAACTCTTTAAATGCACACCTCCACGTGTCCGTCGCTCTTTCCTCCTCACAATGCGTCACAGTTGATTTTTAAAAAATATATATATATTTCTTTATTCAATAACCCAGAATCTACTCTTCCCCACTGTAAGTAATGGGAGGTGAAATGATCAAATGTGTCATTTGCAAATCAGGCCACAGATCATAAACTAGAGACACATTTAAAACTCATCTAGGCATGTGCATACAGTTTTGCTAACACAGTGTATAGATCATTTTCAATAATATTTTATTCTCTACATTGACAGTAAAAATAATATTGAGGTGATAGAGTCCCTTTAATTTCCTACAAGGATCACCTGCTTCTTCTAGAATCTTGCAAGTGACAGTTCCACAACCAACAAGATGTTAATTGAAGGATTTTGCTTGGCTGAGTTTCCAAGTGTCAAATCAAGATATTGGGAATTCTCTGGTGAAAAAATAGCCCCGACCACCAGGGAAATTCTATTTTTAATGGGTTTCAGTTGGTCACAGGTCCACCATCTCTGAAAGTACCTCTGCCCTCCCATAGGACTAGTATAAACTAGAAACTAGGTATCATTTATTTAACCTATGCGGCAGTAGGTACCATCGATAAAGGGTCTTGTAAAATAATTCCTGTAGCTTAATACCATGGGATGATTACTGAGTTGCCATATTTTTATTTAAGTCTGTTGTAAGCACAGACTTAAATTTAACCTTCTCTGAAGCCTTCTCCTCCAAATGAGTAGAGCCTAATAACGAATAATTCTGCGATAAGTATAATGTTTCCGACTGGGCAGTCCGGGTTTTCTCTGCAGTACCTCATACGAAATTATTTGTGCGTCCAAAACAAATGTGTCGCCCACCTTTCTAATTCCAGCATTAAGTTAAGATCTAAGTTCTCAGGATAAACAGTAAAAAATTGAGATTGGGGCCGATCGGGTAATTCCCTAAGAGTTAGAATAAAGCTTTATACACTTGTACACAGCGTTGATTACGTCTGTTACGATCCAGGTTTAGGATCTGGAATCTTTTAAATGTGTCTAAAGCCAGCTGGAAGAACAAGTAAGGGTTAATCTTGTGGCGCTCCATTCTGAGTTGGAAAACTCCCATTCAGTTGAATTGTTCCAACTCGACTGATTTGGCCTGATGTTTGAGATTCCCTTGTCAGTTCCCTGCAATACTCTCTTTCATGAAACGTTTTATTTTTCTATATAAATTGTTCCGTCCATAACATTAGTTTTATTTTATGTTTTGTATTTTTACTTGAAGTTGCATCCAAGTTGTGTAGCATGGTTTAGCAGTCCATCAGCCTTTTGATTTGGAGCTTATACAGAGCTTCGTCTGCATTGTTAGAGTAGCAGATGAAGGTTGGATGACTCTTGCAAACTATAGGTTATGGCTGAATCATAAAACAATTCAAACTGACCTTTGAAATGCATTTTTTTTCCAAGCTAATGCAAAATCAGATATCAGATTACATCTCTATATTCTCCTGGATAGGAATAGGGTTGCCACCTCAGCCATTTTTACTTGCCACAAATAACTTTTGCATGCAGGGAAATCAATTCATTAGCCCCTTCCCAAACCAAGCGTGCGCTACATCTGCGTCGTTAAGGACCAACGCACCATCCGGCGTGAAGGGGTTAATCAAGGTAATTCTCATGAGATCCACTTAAATATTTGGTTCCCGATGGATACACTTGCATTGATTGCACAGTGTGTCAGGCAACATGTAAAAGTTATATGTCTCTGGTGGATGTTTCAAATCCCCCCCCCCCCATAGATATGTCCTTTGTACAGACTTCCAGACAATAGAGGTGTTTTGATGTGGAGTTTATAAGTTGTGGGGTTTAAGCTTTTGTTTAGAAACAAAACTTGAATGCATGGTAAGCTTAAATGACCATGTTACACTAACTGTATGTGTCCCTGGAAGCATGGCCCATGTTGGCAAACATGCAACCTAAAAATTACTGGTTTGTAAAACTGAGCTAGCCATTTAATGACACAACAGCAGATTTGGTGCCAAATACATCTATTTTCATAGGGCTTTAAACCAAGTGAATTTTTGTCACACCTTGTATAACATAGAGCATTATCAAATGTACATATAACAAAAAATAAAAAAAACAATATAAAAAAAAGAAAAAAGTAAACTAATATAAGGAAGAAAATTATATGCAAAGAAAAAGATTAAAGGGACTGTATCACCTGAAATTGTTTTTACATCACCTGTGGCACAGTATGCAAATTACACATTTCCCATTGGAAAGCAATTCATTTGCATACCGTGTCACAGGTGATGTCATAAGCAGGAGTCTCCACAGACACATTTAAAACACACTTTTCTCCTAATTTAGGCGTTTGATTGCACCTTTGCTAGTACAATGTATAGATCATTTTCAATACTTGTTCATGCTTTACATGCACAGTAAAAGCAATGTTCCGGTGATACAGTCCCTTTAAGAAAAGACGATGGGTAACACTTAAACACAGGGGTCAGTTAACACCAATAACATTCAATAAACTCATTGATAGCAGGGCCAACATGTCTGTGCACACTTTTCTCTGCAATATCGAACTGGTATCAGAAATGTGTTCTCTGCACACCTGGGAAATGTTTTCTCAAACCCAGTGTCGGCATTATACTGTACCCCCTCTCAGGCCAAGGACATAGCCTGTTGGTCTCTATGAGACCCAGAGGGATCCATCACACTGGTTCTAAATTCAAGATTGAGATAATATTCTTGGCATCAGATAGAAGATAAAGAGTATTCAGAGCTGACGCAGTTCAAGCTCTCTTTAACGGACTTGCTACATAGATAAACAACCAGCTTTAAAATAAGCTTATCCAGAATAATAAATTCTGGTTAACAACATATATCATTAAAATCCAGTCATACAAGTTTTTGATAAGCTGTATGCACTGGTTATTGCACTTTGTACATTGCTCAATGTTCTATCTTGTTTTTGTTCTATTTTGTACTTTATTTTTCATTTTGTTCGCATATACCTTTTTTCTTCTCTGATTTTCCTGTTTTGTTGGCTTTATTTTTTTTTTTTGCTGGCCTACTTAGCTTTATGTTTTACTTTGATTCGTGAAATTTCATCCCTGCTTGATATTCCACGTTCAACTGTAAGAGGTATTATTGGAAAGTGGAAGTGTTTAGGAACAGCAGCAACTCAGCCACGAAGCGGAAGACCACGTAAAGTCACAGAGGGGGTCACTGAGTGCTGAGGGGCATGGTGTGTAAAAGTCACCAATGCTCGGCTGAGTCCATAGCTGAAGATTCCAAACCTCCACTGACATTAATATCAGCACTAGTGTTGAGCGAACCCGAACCCATTACGGACCCCGGACCCGAACACGGACATTTCAATGTATGTCCGTGTTGGAGTTCGGGGTTCGGCTATAAACCGATAGTCTATAAACCTAAAGACATAATGCTATTGCTATTCTATAAAAAGAAAGTCTATAAACAGAATGTCTTTCGGTTTATAGACTTTCGGCTTATGGAATACATGTTATACTATTGGCTTTCTATAAACCGAACTAGAGTCCCCATTCATAAGAAATTCTTATGAATGGGGACTCTATTTCGGTTTATAGAAAGCCAATAGTATTACATGTATTCCATAAGCCGAAAGTCGGGTCCCCATTGACTTCAATGGGGTTCGGGGTCAAGTTCGGGGTCAAATTCGACCCCGAACCCGGACTTTCTTCCGAAGTTCGACCAAACCCGCCGAACTCGAACATCCAGGTGTCCGCTCCACACTAATCAGCACGTATACTGTGCAGGGGGAGCTTCATGGAATGGGTTTCCATGGCCGAGCAGCTGCATGCAAGCCTCACATCACCAAGTACAATGCCAAGCATTGGATAGAATGGTGTCAAGCACGCCGCCACTGGACTCTGGAGAGGTGTAAATGTGTTCTGTGGAATCTCCACTGTTTGCCAGTCTGATGGCTGGATTAGGTAGATCCCAGGTAGATTCCGGTTACCTGCCTGACCGCATTGTGCCAACTGTAAAGTTTGGTGAAGGAGGGGTAATGGTAAGGGACTGTTTTTCCGAGGTTGGGATAGACCCCTTCCTTCCAGTGAAGGGAAGTCTTAGTAATTTATCACACCAAGACATTGTGGACAATGCAATGCTTCCAACTTTATGGGAACAGTTTGGATTTGGCCCTTTTCCATTCTAGCATGACTGAGCCTCACTGCAAAAAAGCAAGGTCCATAAAGACACGGTTGGATAAGTTTGGTGTGGAAGAACTTGACTGGCCCGCACAGAGCTCTGACCGCAAACACCTGGGATGAACTGGAACGGAGATTGCAAGCCAAGCCTTCTCATCCAACATCAGTGTCTGAACTTACACATGCTCTACTGGATAAATTCCCACAGAAACCCTCAAAAATCTAGTGGAAAGCCTTCCAACAAGAGTGGAAACTTTAATGGCTGGGGGACCAACTACATATTAATGTCTATTATGGCTATTCACTAAAAGGTGAGTTTCAGCTGAGTTGAGGTGCACTGAGGTGAAAGGAACATTTCCTCTCACCAATTTATCTATACATTGTGACATGAATATAAATATATATATATGTTGTGTTTCCCCTGCTAATCAAGCACACCAATGTATAGCTAAAATGGTGAGATGAAATGTTCATATCACCTCAACTCACCTTTTAGTGTATAGACCCTTATATATTTAGATGTCACAAAAGTCCCTGTTGGTGAAATGGTCAGGTATCCCAATACTTTTGCCCATATAGCATGTATGCCTATTTGTTATAACATAAAAAATAGAATAACTTTTTTTTCTTATGAAGGTAAAAAAATAAATGGAAACAACAGGAGAAAAGACGGGGAGGGGGAATAGTGGGGTTGGAACAAGATGGGAAATGGCTATGAGTCGGGAGGGAGCTGTAAACCATACTGTATTCATTAAGATGTATCTTCTAGTGATCATACCACCAAAATGATAGAGAGAAATTCCAGCCAGAGTATCCACACCAAACCATCAGTGCCCTTGCCTCCATTCTCCTGCGGCAGGTACCACTGGAGAATTAGGGCAAATGGGCTCATATTATGTGATAAAACACATTTATAAACATCGAGAGTTATAAAGTTTACCCGTGAGCAGATAGGAAAATTAATTTTAAGAACTGTCATCATGCAATTTCAAACTTCTAGTATGGGAACCTGTTTTAACATTGTAACTATCGCCGATACCTTTCTGAAACCCAGCGATGAAGCCCTCCGTTTGCTCAATAGTGGCCCCGAAAAAGGGAGAATGAACCCACAAATATTAAAGGCACTGTATGACCTGAACATTGTGCAGGTGGAGCATAAAAAAATGACTGAAAATGATCTATACATTGTATTGGCAAAACTGCAAGCAAATGCCTAAATTAGGAGAAAAATGTGTTTTAAATGTGTCTGTCACCTTACACACTCATCCTCACTTGTTTAGGGTTGAAATCTTGTCTGCAAACAAATACCAGCCATGCCAATGCCTCCATAGAATGTATCATCTAAACATTGCTTAAACTGTCCATGTAGAGATTAAAAAATGATTGCACATGATCTATACATTGTGTTAGCGGATAAATACCTAAACTAGGAGTAAAGGTGTTTTAAATGTGTCTGTGGAGTCCCCTGCTTATGACATCACCTGTGGCAGGGTATGCAAATTACACATTTCCCATCGAAAACCAATTTATTTGCATACCGTGCCACAGGTGATGTCATAAGCAGGAGACTCCACATTTTTCATTTGCCACTTCGTAGGACTGGCCTGGAGTGTCCACCTCTTGTGGATTTTCTATGACTAAGGCAGCTGTTTGGGGTTTTAGCCCCAGGGATTGTAGAAAGTTATCCGAAACGTTTGCATATTTTAGAGAATGAGCTAAAACATGTGTGTTGACGTCTCATAAATAGACATTTTCAGACAATCTCATTTTCTATTTAGACAGATATATATTTTGTAATATCCCAGATATAATGGAAGGCCAGGGACTAGAGTTGACACCTGGATGTTCGGCAGGTTCGGCAGGTTCGGCAGAACTTCGAAAAAATGTCCGGGTCCGTGCTCGAACTTGACCCCGAACTTGACCCCGAACCCCATTCAAGTCAATGGGGACACGAACTTTTGGCCACTAAAATGCCTCTAAAAAATGAAGTAAAATGTGGGTAAGAGTGTCCCCATTTATACAAATAGGTCAATTGACCTATTTGTATGAATGGGGACTCTATTTCAGTTTATAGAATAGCAATAGCATTACATGTATTACATAAACCGAAAGTCTATAAACCGAAAGACATTCGGTTTATAGACTTTCGGTTTATGGAATACATGTAATGCTATTGCTATTCTATAAACCGAAATAGAGTCCTTATTCTTATGAATAGGGACTCTATTTCGGTTTATAGAAAGCCCATAGCATTACATACAATGTAATCGCCGAACCCCGAACTCCAACCCGAACATACAGTGAAATGTCCGTGTTCGGGTCCGGGGTCCAAAAAACGTAATGTTTGGTACGAACCCCGAACAGTGCAGTTCGGGTTCGCTCAACAGTACCAGGGACTAATGATTTATTTTAGAATATATTGTTTATAATGTACAAGTTTGCACAAAAGATTTCAAGATTAGTAAGGATGGAGTGCTGTGTTTAGCTGCTTTTCCCATCCCACAGGTTTTTATATATATATATTAATTTTATATTTTATACTGTTTTAATATTTTATTGTTTTTTCTCCCACTTGCTAATTTGTTATTAAAGTTATGTATATGTTTGTAATAAAGCAAATGTTATTCATACCACAAACTAATACAATTATTAATTTTAAATAAAACTGTATTGTCCCAAAAATGTATTATTTTTACTGGGGTTCAAAAATTTTGCAATCTGTTTATTTAAGCCTTTAGGAGAAATAGTTTTAATCCAACGTGCTTCACTTTAAAGCAATTTCCTTGATCTGTCGCCCCCACAAGGGGGAGGTAGAGTGTGATCGATCGCTACTCATGTCTATTATAGTTACTGATGCTGTTTTGGTGTTCTGTTTCTCTCTGCTCCCTTGCTTTCTGTGTCCTCTTATTCTTGCTGTGTGCCCTTAATATTATTCTTTATGCTTGCTTTTGTATTTTGCTCTGATCCATTGCTGGTTTTCCTTTATCTTATTTCTCTGCTCCTATATATTTTTGCCCCACACGTATGTGCTCTGTGTTTCATTTAATCAGTCTATGCAGTCTCAGGTATGTTCTGTGTAGTTCAGTTATTATATAGGTGTAGTGCTAGAAACTTGCCATATTGTGGGGTTCCTTCATGTGGTTGGCAAGCTTATCATCTCATTGCCCTTTGGTATAACCTAACCCTCACTATTTACCATCTTATACTACTAGGTTAGTCCTTTGCTTATGTCTGAGGTTGTGTGTGTGTCTCCTTTAGTTATGTAACAATGCCCCATGACTTTGCCCTATCTGTCAGCCCTGTTTTACAGCTTTGTACCCTTTATTTCTTATCCTTCTATCAGTTTGGTTTCTGCCTTGCCCTGCACGTGTCTGTTTTAGTTCTACTTTCTCCATTGTCCTGTGCTCTCTATTATGTTATACCTGTTTCTGCTCTGTCCTTTATTTGCTTTTGCTCTGCTTGTCCTTGCTTGTCTCAGCCTGCAGCATTCTGCTTATCCTGTTGGCAGGTGTCACCAGGACCCTGACACCTTGGTACCAGAACTAAATCCAGACTTATGGTGATAGTAAACCAAGCTCAAATCAAAGCCTGATGATCATCTGCCAGACATGTTCGAATAAATGTGTGATTATAATGCCAAATGAAAGAAAAATTGAATTAAAAAAGGTGTGTTGAAGATATAGTTATAAACAGGCACATTTCCCCCCTAATTTATGCATTTGCTTGCAATTTTAACACAATGTGTAAATCATTTTTTATTTGTTACAATTACAATATAAACAATTGTTTGGTGACAGCATTTCTTAGATGATGATGTCACCGATAATTATTTTCAATGAAATACTGCAGGTTTTAAAAATGAAGGTGATCAAATATATATGGAAATGTATACAAAATGCAGAAAATAATAAGAACATGTGGCACTGTCCCTTTAAAATGGATACAGATGCTGAAGGTTACCACTGAAGGCCTTTGCATGTCCCCTGTATTGTGTAAGTACTCTGTACTGGGGATATCTCTGGGAAACACCAGTCTGCTGTCTCATCAGAGATGTGTAGATATGGTGGAAAATGTTATTCTGCCATTTGTTGCACAGCGCCCTCTACTGGCTATTCGTGTCAACATTTTGTGGCTAGTAAGAAAAACAAGTTTCTATAAATTCAAGTTTATTGTGTTTAATACATAACCCTCAAAAAATGAATTTAAAAAAAAGTCTCCAAATTCCTAAACCCATTGTTAAAGGGACCTAAACTCAAACATGACTTATGCTCTGAATGTAAAGAATAAAAACGATGAACCATTTTCTATAGCTTGTGATCGCAGAGGTGCATGCACATGCATAAAATAAGAGAAAAATAGGGTACTCTAAGACTAACCCCCTATAGTTAACCCTAACCATCACTCTAACCAGTGGTGTATCTTGGTTTTGTGCTGCCCTAGGCAGACAAAATTTGGGTACCCCCACGTTGCACACCTATGACATGCCCCATCACCCACGTTGCACACCCACAACATGCCCCATCAAGCCATTACATGCCCCATCACCCACATTGCACACACATTGAATGCCCAATCACCCCATTACATGCCCCATCACCCACATTGCACACACTAAATGCCCCATCACCCCCATTACATGCCACCTTCACCCTCATTACATACCCCCACTACGTCCATTACATGCCCCCATCACCCCGATTAACTGGAAGGAGCTAAAGTTTGCTGAATGGTGGGGGAGGGAACGAAAAGGGTTGAAGCACCAGAAGTGTGCTTTAACACCCACTGGCAAAGTGCCGCCCTAGGCGAGTGCCGCCCTAGACGAGTGCCTTGTTTGCCTTGTGGAAGATACACTACTGACCCTGACAGTAACGCTAACTCCGCCTGGCTAAATCACTCACATTTCTTTCCGTTGGAGGCAGGATGCATCATGGGAAGACGGCATTTCCTCCCTGCTGTCAGGTCTGTGATGCGAGGGATCGGACGCATGCCCCATTCACTCGGTGGTAAGGTCTGCATTCCCCCGACATATTGTCACAACACCAGCAATGTTCTACCGCTTTCTAACTGAGCCATGAAGACAGACGGCTTTTATACAGGAGGCCGAGCATCAGTATGTTATTTTAATATGCGCTTTTATAAAATGATTTAGGTTTTGTTGGCCCCGTAATTAACATAGCACGCCTGCTTTCATGATATGTATTTGCCTGTAGTGTGCCGAGGAATTCCGGGAACATCTTTGGTGTGCCCTGGGTCAGAAAAGGTCTGGTGAGCATTGGTTTATAGAACATGTGTACACACACACACAAACACACAAACACACACACACAAACACACACACACACAAACACACACACACACACACAAACACACACAAACACACACACACACACACATACACACACACACACAAACAGACACAAACACACATACACACACACACACACACACACAAAGTAGAATTTGGACAGCACCCCATAACCGGCATATGTAATATAGCGCACCACTGGAGTGACCCAAATTCACATAATGCAATACATCAATTCAGTGTGCAATTATACAACATCTTATCTTAACATTCATTTTTAAATTCTTAAATACTTGCAGTTATTTTAAAAAAGCCCTTAGCTTAGATGAGAAAATATTGGAGATTTATCTGAATATATGGCCTTATTTTGCTTAGCCCACCACTAAGCCAAAGTACTCCAATGTTGCATGTGAGTAACCTATAGATAGATAATATGTTGTATAGTTGCACATTGAATTTATGTATCGTATTATAGGACATGTATTGCTCAAAAATGAAAGAAGAGAACAGCAGACACCCGCTAGAGTCCCGGGGAAGTGTTGGGTCCACCCGTTTACTGTGTTGACCCTAACATGTCCTAGGAAGCAAGGCCAGCATGTCGGCAGATATGGTTCAGGGTCTCTTATAATTCAATGTGCAGCCACTGAAGCTGCTGTGCTTTCAATGCTCCAAAGATGGCGCTGTCTGCTGTGAAATTCAGACAGTGACTATTAATGAATTAGCTGCACATTGCAGGAGAGACTGGGCCAGGGGGTGTGGGTTACATACTACACCACTCACTGCAATGAATACTACACTATCCTGACCAGTCCTTTCACACCTCATCCTGACATATGACAATATAGTGTCAGCAGAACGACTGATTGGAAATCAGCAGGCACCTCATGCTGGCAGAGGGTTACCAGAAGGTAATGACCATGGCTGGAACTCACTGTGCAGTCATCCAAGGCTTGTCAGGACAATGCCCCCAAAATATGGGACTGCCCCACAAACTCCAGGCCTGTTGGCAGGTATGTGTTTATAAGAAGGCATATCCCCACAGCCAGACTTTAGGTGAGCTGCCACAAACCATAAAAAAAACCGTATATATAAATATATTTTGAGGGCAGGATATAGGTGAAAAGCAGGCTTGGTTAGTCCCATAAACAAAGTTTTTGAGCAAAAGCGTTTGGATGACACTGACCAGCCCCACTACCCTCCACCCCTCTCCTGTGATACTCCAGGCGAGTAGCTATCTCGCTTAATCATGGAGCTGCCAGAAAAGTGTTAAACGCGTTGCCAGGTAGTTTGGCCGGATGGCGAATGGTTAAATCCTGTTAACAGTGTAACTTTCTATCTTTAGCTTCCCCAGCTGGGATTTATCATCTCCCAGATTGGATAACAATTTCATTTATCATCTCCTCCCAGCCCAAGCTTAGGCAGCTTAGCAGAGTCTGGGTAACTGGGTATTTTAATAAAAAAAAAAAAAAAAGTTCCTTTCTGTTTCTACTTTAAAGGGCTGCTAACCCAGTTATGGAAGACAAGGTCGCAGTGGCCACAATGGATGGCAATGTACTGAGCCCCAGGCATTAGGGGGTTAACACAGAGGAGACCCTAGGCACTCACAGGACTTAAATGATTAAACTGGGATTAGCACAATCCTCTAATCTCTTTACAAAGGTACAAATTGTAACAGCACATTCAGTAGACCAGACCTGTGTTACCCTACTCCTAACGGAAGGAGGGTCTCCAAATGTGGCACTGTAAATGATCGTCCTTCATCTTTAATTGTTAGAAGAAAAAAATGCTAGAGGACTAGAGCCAAATACAGGAAACCTTGATAGAATATACAGTGGGAATGTACGGAATACAAAAATGTTTTATACACTGCAGCAAACTGGGGGGAACAGACCACTACCGCCTGGCACCAATCAGGCATCAATAGCTGACTTGGAAGAATTGGCAAGTTGGAGAAGGTTCACAGGTCGGAGATTCATTAAAAAGTGAACTGTGGTGAATGGACAAGTGAACTGCAAAACTCAGGCACTACTAGCTGAGCTCATTCACGTATGCACATTCAGAGCATTTCAATTCTCTTGGTCTCATGTCCCCGAATAATGAAACCTGGGGCGGTGAGACAAGGGGTTCCAAAGTCCCCAGTTCAATTTGGGAGCAATATTGTTTCTGTATCTAATATTTCAGCCCCCTATAGACACCCCATCAGGACCAGGTGCCCACAGGTTATCCATTTATTTCACATGTTTGCAAACCCTGGGAAGACAAAATCTTCCTGTACCTTCCCCCCCCCCTCCACCTAAGCCTGCTCCTTCCCTCGCAAGGTCAACCAGATACGCCTACGACTGTGGTGGTGAGAAGGCTGGGGATTGTACAGACCTCTTTGCTACGAGGAAACCTCGAACTGAGAAAACAAGTGTTCAGACTCCCAGCGTGAGACCAGTTGGGAAAACAGAGCAAGTTAGGGAACATGACCCATTAAGCCCCCCCCCCCCCCCCCCCCCCCACTCCCATGGTTTGGAGACATATTTCAAGATCCCTACTGATAGGAATTAATGATATCACAAACTTTCCCAGTCCTGACAGCAAAAAACACCCAGCAATCTGCTGCAACCGTACGTGTGGTCCCAGGGTCAGGCGAAGCGACTGTCCTTGTACCTGCATCTAATGGGCCCCACAATGCACTGCAAGGGTTATTGTCCTGAACACGAAACATTATCTCTTCAACGAAGCATAATACGTTATTCTTGTGGCCTTTGTTTTTTTGGGGGGGGGAATTATATTCATTTTGCAACAGCAGGCACACAACGTAGCAGTTGACTCTATGGAGTCTGTTCACTAAAAGTGAGTTGAGGTGAGATGAACATTTCACGTCATGGACCTAGATGAACCTGGTGAGGTCCTCCTGCTAGAACAAAGTTGGCCCTTGCTGGTGAAACTCACCAGGTTCGTCCCTGCACAATGTATAGTTTAAAGTGGCAGTAAACTTTGTTTAAAACCTTTGCTTCATTAATAGAATGAAAAGTTAAAAACTTAACGCATATCTTTGTGGGTCTCATCTTGCACGTCTGTCGGGGCTGACAGTCTCTGCTATGGCCAGTAACAGAGGGGACCTTGTTGGTGCCCCCTCCGTTGGTGGAATGTGAGCAAGGAGGCTTCTCAATGCGCTAGCAGAAGGAGACTGTCAGCGACGGACAGAGCTCTGATGCTTGTTATCATCATGGCGGCCGGTCAGAGAAAAAAACCTTAAAATATACATCCTCATACTAGGCCGCTCATATTTTTAATTGTGCTTCTAAGTGGCCAAGCATCCCCGGATGTTTATTTTTTTCCATGTTAGTGACTATTACGTTGCAGGAACTGATGCTTTCGATTAACAGGCTGACAAGATATGTCCGGCCTTACTGAGTCCAATGAACGGCTCCCGACACTTTGTTTCCCATAGAAATGATGAAGTGACAGAGATTAGAGGCCGGGGGCACAGATAAGGACCTAGTGCCGCTGGCTGCAAGAGTCAGAGATGACATTGGAGGGTAACAAGTGCTTCTAGAGCCCTTCAGTAAAAACATCCCTCTTGTAGTACAGCAGATCCGGACGGAGAGAAGATCCGAGAAAGCTTGTTCCCACAGTCACACCTCTTACAGGAAAGCACACTACATAACATGGTGAGGTGCTACTCTTTAATTGTATTAATGTGATGAAGGTACACTCTGGGTGTTTTTAAAGGGCCACTTTCAATGTGTTTGGCCTTTTTTATGTTAGAGTTGTTTTTTGTTTGTTTTGCTAAAACTATCAGGGGGCTGACATGTTGTTTAGAATCTTGAATCTAATCTTTCTTCATCTTCCTTCATCAACAAGATGGCCGCCCCCTGTGAAATTTGAAGCATAGAGGATAATTTATCGTATTCTTCCCTTTATGTTGTATTCTTCGATTTAAAATGACTGCACGTAATGCAATCTTTCAATTGAACATAGCTTTTTGTTGTTTTTTTTTTGTCACCAGCAGTTTGTTTTTCGGCTCATTTTTCCTTTGGTATCTGATAGATTTACTAGTGGCTTGTTGGTCAGAAGAAAGGTAATATAATTCACGTCAATGCTGCCTGGCAATCCTACCATAATAGGGTTAAAATCCTGGCAAGCGGAGAGCCCCTGGCACAAAATGCATGGGGTGAAGGGAGGTTATCAAAAGTCTGGGGATCACTCTATGGGAGATGGTGTTGGCAGAGTGTCAGACTGTGAGCAGGAACCCAGCACTTTCCACCATAGACCTCAAACTATCAAACACACAGCTCAATAAGTACTTAGATATCTAATGTCTGGACAGCTGGGCGGATATGGTATATTACCTCTAGGACATTACAGGAAAGAGGTGGCGCAATATGGGCCACGAATCCGCTAATGGTTCACAAGGTTCAGTGCCAGATTTAGTACAATGAAAAGCCTTCCTTTAAGTTCCTGAAACAAGTACAGAGATAGGGATAAGTAAAGCTGCAACTCCTAGCACACTCCTAGCCAGATCTCAAAGGGACAGTCTAGTCCCCAAACTCACTTTGGTGCATGTTGAAGATCACTGCTTGTATAGTGCACAGACTTATTTCCAGGTTGATTTGATGCAGGAAATCTGCATAAATCACATTTTTACTATTTGATTCAAGCCCTCCCCCAGTGATTACAGACACTGAGCATACAAAGTTTTGTTTCATTTAGTCACTTCCTGTGCTGCTTGAATAGAATACATTGTGTGGAATGTGATAGACTTGCTCGTGTACACAGTAAGATATCTACTGGCGATAAAACAACAATCCAATTGCCCCCCAAAACAGGGACAGAAGGTTCCTGTAGTAAGTGTGCTGAAAAATGATAAGCTTAGAGTCATGTCTACAAATGCTCGCAGTTTAGGGAATAAGATCCACTTGTGGCAATATTGGCAACTGAGAATGTAGATTAGTGGCTGTTACAATCAAAACCATGACTGGCACATATCAGTACCAGGATACCCTTTATATAGAAAAGACAGAGAAGGCCAAAAAGGGGGAGGGGTGGCCCTGTATGTGAGGGATAGCTTAAAATCTAACGTAATACAAGTTAGTGAGGCGAACATAGAGTCAGTTTGGGTTAAGTTAGAATTTGGTAATCATATGGTAACTCGGGTAGGTGTGATTTATAGGCCCTCTGGACCAATAGGGGAGTTATATAAATAGATAAAATGACAATGAAGGGGGAAGTGAACATCATGGGTGACTTTAATCTTCCTGATGTGAACTGGGCCCTACCATACCATGGGTTGATATTTAATTCTGCATTTTGTACTTATCCGAAACGCTGTAGACATGGCTTGTGCTGATTACGGATTTGTTTTGTATACTGCATTTTGATACATCTACCTGCTGCGTCAGGTAACTGTGCGAATTTTACACATTTTCATTACAGCCCTCCCTCCTCTCCAGAATATTGGGAATTAGCAAATGTTGTGCCCATTCACAAGAAAGGTAGTAGGGAGGAGGCGGGCAACTATAGACCAGTAAGTCTTACTTCAGTAGTGGGGAAAACGATCAGAGACAACATGGGTTTACTTCAGGGAGATCATGCCAAACTATTCTTATGAATAAACTGCAATCTTTGAGTTTGGATTTCAATATTGCTGAATGGATTAGACAATGGCTGAGTGACAAGCAACAGAGGGTTGTAGTCAATGGAGTATATTGGATGCAAGGTCTTGTTACTAGTGGGGTACCTCAGGGATCTGTACTTGGACCCATTCTCTTTAATATTTTTATTAGCGATATTGCAGAAGGTCTTGTTGGCAAAGTATGTCTTTTTGCTGATGATACAAAGATTTGCAGCAGGGTTGATGTCCATGGAGGGATAAGCCAAATGGCAAATGATTTAGCTAAACTAGAAAAATGGTCAGAGCAGTGGCAACTGACATTTAATGTGGACAAGTGCAAGATTATGCACCTTGGGCGTAAAAACCCAAAAGCAGAATATAGAATATTTGATACAGTCCTAAACTCAACATCTGAGGAAAGGGATTTAGGAGTAATTATTTCAGCGGACTTCAAGGTAGGTAGGCAATGCAATAGAGCAGCAGGAAATGCTAGCAGAATGCTTGGTTGTATAGGGAGAGGTATTAACAGAATACTTGGTTGTATAGGGAGAGGTATTAGCAGAATACTTGGTTGTATAGGGAGAGGTATTGGCAGAATACTTGGTTGTATAGGGAGAGGTATTAGCAGAATGCTTGGTTGTATAGGGAGAGGTATAAGCAGAATGCTTGGTTGTATAGGGAGAGGTATTAGCAGAATGCTTGGTTGTATAGGGAGAGGTATTAGCAGAAGGCTTGGTTGTATAGGGAGAGGTAGTAGCTGAGGGCTTGGTTGCAATTGGAGAGGTAATATCAGAATGCTTGGTTGCATAGGGAGAGGTATTAGTAGTAGAGAGAGGGAAGTGCTCATGCCATTGTACAGAGCACTGGTGAGACCTCACTTGGAGTATTGTACGCAGTACTGGAGACCGTATCTCCAGAAGGATATTGATACTTTGGAGAGAGTTCAGAGAAGGGCTACTAAACTGGTTCATGAGTTGAAGGATAAAACTTACCAGGAAAGGTTAAAGCATCTTAACATGTATAGCTTGGAGGAAAGACGTAACATGGGGGATATGATTTAAACAACATTTAAATACATAAAGGGAATCATCACAGTAAAGAAAGAGAGTATATCTAAAAGAAGAAAAACTACTACAACTAGAGAACATAGTCTTAAATTAGAGGGGCAAAGAAGTAATATCAGGAAGTATTACTTTACTGAGAGGGTAGTGGATGTATGGAATAGCGTTCCAGCAGAAGAGGTAGAGGTAAACACAGTCAAGGATTTTAAGCATGCGTGGGATAGGCACAAGGCTATCCAAGATATAAGATAGGGAACTGGGGACTAATAAGATTATTTAGAAAATTGGGTAGACTAGATGGACCAAATGGTTCTTATCTGCCGACACATGTTTCTATCTTAACAGTGCAACCCATTGTCTGATGACAACACCAGAGAGAAAGAAAATTACATTAATTTGAATGAAATTATTCTCATTGCTTCCTGCAGCAAAAAAAAAAAAAAGCAAATTACTTTTACTCAGCTAGTGTGGGCAGTCCTGGCTTCTTGCAAACTGCTGTAATTTCGCAATCTCATCTAACTGTAAGTAATTTATATTTTAAGAAATGTAGAATGTAAAACATGCATTTTAAAGTACTTGGAAAGCACATTAATATTTGGTATATTCAAATTGGGCACCAGACATGTAAAAAAAAAGAGGCCATTCACCTAACCCTTGTATTGGTAGCAGCAGAGACTCATGCTTTGTATTATCTTCATGAGAACTGTAGCATTTTAGTAGAACAAACCAAGTGTAGTAAATATTTTTTCATAATAAATTAAAGATTAGTTGCCGGGCTAAGGTAATCAATAAACTCAAAATTGGATTCTCCAGCAGCACAGAGAATAACCAGTGGTGTGTGACTGGGGAGGATAGGTCAATTGCAGCTAAACAGACTGGACATCTGCCATTCTGAGCCAATCCTTCTAAATGTGGAGCAGTCACCATGGAAACCAATGGAATGTTCCCCCTGTTTAGACCACTTTTAGAACTTTTCCCCAAAATTCAGTTTTGACATACCGCTTCTTGCCAGTAGGTGTCACTGTGTGTGTGCAGTGCAGTGATGTCGGCAACCTTTTGGGCAATTGGCATTGCAAATGCCAGACTAGTGCAGTCACAACAAGCCCAGTATATCAATCCCTGTTACCCTGGGGGTGCATTTAGACATGCAGACAGGAATCAGTGGGCTCCAATCCATCAGAGTGTCTATGGTCACTCACTCCAGTGGGGGTCCAAGGAGGGCAGTTCTGTTTTTATTTTATTATTGCTGCTTTGCTTGGTCAGCCTCACCCCTCTGTCCCAATAGTTCTATCCCTATAAATAAAATATTAGCTGGACTGATGCACCCTACACCAGACCCTCTCCTTCCGCCCCATTAAAACGTTCATGTGCCACAGCAGGGGCGTAAAGACTGATTACATTACTCACTTCTCTGGCATTTAAAGATTTGAACGCATGTGCCGGATCCACAGAGTTATTTACTAAGGCGTAGTGGAAACTGATATGAGTCTAGGATGCAAGAAACCTGCTTTTAAATAAAAAAATGACCCGTCCCAACTTTAAAAGTTACTTCTGGTTTAGTTGCCCTTGCCCTGGCCTTGAGCGACTCTACTGATGCTTATAACAGATGCATACTGATGATAAGCAATGATTTCATGTTCAAAAATGTATATTCTTTGCAAAATTGGGCATGCCATGAAGACTAGTTTGATAATGAGTTACTTTTGTGAGTTATTGCATACAGTGTTTGTGATGGATCCACCAGGGGTAATCATTTTACAGATTTCATTGTCACCTTATTTAGAAAGCTAGATCCTATCTCCAGTTTGTAATGAGCTGCTAGGTCTGCTCTCTTGACATGCTCTTCAGTAAGTCTGCTGGCTGCGTGGTCTGGGCAGAGGTCACATACAAGCTACGGCCCCCTGATAATGAAACTGGTGGGATTTGGGAATTTTGAGGATGAGTAAGGGGGGGGTGGGGGGTTTGCTTGTCTTCCTTTCCTGGGGGGGAGAGGGAGGGGTGGAGGTTAACATCAAAAGACCTTGCACCTCCTGCTGAAGTTCCAGCTTTTGGCAGCCCCAAGGTGATTGTAATCAATTGTCTGCTCTGGAAAGAGAGGAATCCTGCAGCTGGCCTGTGATTTGACACATAGAGTCACAGCTTTACAGGAATTCTCTGTACCTGAGACAGGTGTTCACTAAATACTTGTTATGAACAGCATTAGAGATCCGATTGCCAAACACTTAACCGTCCCAGTGCCAAAAGGTGCGTGCAATGTATTGTTTGGCAATGCCTCGCAAACACCTTCGTTACTGAAGGGGTTACTCCAGCCGCATATCAGTCTCATGATGTAATCTGGCGCATTTACCTTCAGGCACAGTTACTAAAAGGGTAAATCAGCCAAAAGATGCATTAAAATTCTCCAAATGGAAAGCCCGCCCCATTGGGACGATTTGTTATTTCAAATTCTCACCTTGTGGAAAGTTAAGGTTGCCACCTTGGCCATTTATTACCGGCCGCATAGAACTTTTGCAGGCTGCTTTGCAGGATGTAGAAATCATATGTGGCCAGAAGGTAATCAATGACCCAATCAAGTACTGGATGCCACAGAACCACGTTGATTAGTTAATTGATTTCCGGCAAAAGGTTATCCGTCCGAGGATTGAGGCGAGCCCTCCGCACCTTTATTACACTTCTTGTTTTTCATATTTACTAACGAGAGAGAATACGACCCAAGGGCATATAAATTCATTAAAAGTGGATCTATCCCACGTGAGGCTTTTGGCTCATTAAATGCACCTTGTGAGATTTCCAATGCTTTGTGGTTTTATTTTACAAACAATATAATTGTTTAAAAAAAAAAGTAGCTATAGGCTATTTTTACCTCCGCCGAGCTCTGCCTTGTGCCTTGAGTGGCAATTCCGTCAACATTAGTCACTCACCTGTCCTGGAGTTACCTCTCATCCTCACACTCCTGAAACACAGGAACGGGAATAATAAATTAACAGGGTGAATAAATCCTACTAAGTAGACATTAGTGTATCTTCCACAAGGCAAACAAGGCACTCGCCTAGGGCGGCACTTTGCCAGAGGGTGTTAAAGCTGGTGCTTCAAACATTTTCGTTACCTCCCCCACCGTTCAGCAAGCTTTAGCTCCTTCCAATTAATCGGGGTGATGGGGGCATGTAATGGACGTGGTGGGGTTATGAAATGAGGATAATGGTGGCATGTAATGGAGGTGCTGGTGGCATGTTATGGGGATAATGGGGCATTTAGTGTGTAAGCAATGTGGGTGATGGGGCATGTAATGGGGTGATGGGGCATGTCGTGGGTGTGCAACGTGGGTGATTGGGCATGTTGTAGGTGTGCAACATGGGTGAGGGAGGGTGCTTGAATCTTGTCTGCCTAGAGCAGCACAAAACCAAGATACACCACTGTAAGTAGGTTAAATGAAGGAGAGCAATTGGAAACAAGACAGAAACAGTGTACAGATACATTGTTTAAATGTCTGAATCCAGAGCCATAATTACCTAGCACAATCCACCACAAATGTATATTCAGTTTAGTCCCCTGTGGTAAAGAAATACAGCAACAAAAACATTCTCTGTATTGGGCCTATTTTGTTTTAAATAACATTTTATTAAAAGTTGTCTTTGGCCTAACAAGAATAACAAACAATGGCAATAAAAGGAACAAAGAAGAAATCGAAAGCAGAACAAACAGAAGAGAGGAGGAGAAGAGAAGGAAAAGAAGGTGGTATTTTACCAGCAGGACAGTAAAAAAAAGTGACCTTGAGGCCAGTGTTAAAGGGACTGTATCACATCAACATTGTTTGTACTGTGAATGAAGAGAATAAGAAAATATTGAAAATGATTTATTCATTGTGTGAGTAGAATAAATACCCTTAATTAGGAGAAAAATGTGTTTTAAATTGAGTCCTGCTTATGACATCACCTGTGACTTGATATGAAACTGAGCTGGTTTTCAATGGGAAATGTGTAATTTGCATGCCGTGCCACAGGTGATGTCATAAGCAGGGGACTCCACAGACACATTTAAAACACCTTTACTCCTAGTTTAGGTATTTATCTGCTAACACAATGTATAGATCATGTGCAATCATTTTTTAATCTCTACATTGACAGTTTAAGCAATGTTTAGATGATACATTCTATGGAGGCATTGGCATGGCTGGCATTTGTTTGCAGACAAGATTTCAACCCTAAACAAGTGAGGATGAGTGTGTAAGGTGATGGTGTAAGAGGACACGGTGCCAAACTCATGGGGATGTTGGGTATACAATCTCCTGCACAGTATAGTGTCGGAAAGTAAAACCAATCATGCAATTAGTATGCCGTAGATTTAACAGTGATTGTGCATTATTTAACAAAATCCTGGTACCTTCACTTGCGGGATATGGCTCCTCTGCCAGAATGGATTAGGGAGGTTATACCATCTTTCTTCAGGTGCCCGATTTCTTCCAAATGGGCCATGCCAGCATAAAACGCACTGGAGCAACCCAAAAAGTGCAAAGCTGGCACACAAAGCGTGCCCTGCAGATATATATCAACGTTAGTGCCTGTTATATATGTAACCCCAGGTGATCTAGAGACAAGTAGTCATGTAATGATCATATAATGATTCAATCCAGCTCTTTGATCTCCTCTACTCTCGTAGACCTATCTTTAAAGGTTGGAATCCAGACATGTTTCTAAAATAAGGGAATCAGAGTTTTCCCTGCAAGACTTTACCCCAGTGCCCCCTCTTTCTCTGGACCTCACTTCGACAGAGCATCCTGCTCTCTTCCTCATTCACAGTCTTCAAATAGTCCTTCAAAACTCACCCCTTTAAGAAAGCTTATTATTCATTGGACTAAAACATCCATTACATAACCTCTGGCCAAACCCACCCAGTTCCCACTGTCCCTAAATACTGTTACTACAACCACATTACCCTTTGACCTTTTTTTTTATCCTGTTCCCCCACTCCCTCTAGATTGCAAGCTTCTGAGCAGGTTTCTTTGCCTGTAGTACAGGCTTTTCTCTTTCTCTCTACCTGTAGTAGTCTGTCTCAGTTCATCTAATGTAGCATGTATCTCCAGAAGGATAGAGATACTTTGGAGAGAGTTCAGAGAAGGGCTACTAAACTGGTTCATGGGTTGAAGGATAAAACTTACCAGGAAAGGTTAAAGCTTCTTAACATGTATAGCTTGGAGGAAAGACGTAACAGGGGGGGATATGATAGAAACATTTATACACATAAAGGGAATTAACACAGTAAAGGAAGAGAGTATATTTAAAAGAAGAAAAACTACCACAACTAGAGGACATAGTCTTAAATTAGAGGGGCAACGATTTAAAAGTAATATCAGGAAATATTACTTTACTGAGAGGGTAGTGGATGCATGGAATAGCCTTTCAGTGGAAGTGGTAGAGGTAAACACAGTGAAGGAGTTTAAGCATGCGTGGGATAGACACAAGGCTATCCTAGCTATAACACTGGGAACAGGGGACTAATAAAAGTATTTTGAAAATTGGGAAGACTAGATGGACCGAATGGTTATATGTTTCTATGTAGATCCCTGCTATGTAAGTTGTTGGCGCTATATCAATAAATGTTAATGTAATGTATTGTCTGCAGGGCTTCTGTTCATGAAGGGGGCGCAGTGTCAATTCTCCAATATCCCATCTTCCCAGTTGGTTTCTGTTCTTTCAGTTCCATCAAGCAGTCTCATAGGCAGGTTTATGAGGATTAACTAGTGCATGTGATGTCAGGGGCAAAAAAAACTGCATTTTGTCCTTATTTGTAAAGTGATGAGATTGGTTTTACCCAAATATCACATCTTGGTTTCGGGGCCTGTCTATGGTATTTCACAAACTAGTCTCCCAAAAGTCTTTTTTTTATTTTAAGGGGGGGGGGGGGGGGTGATTCATGTAATGGATTATGCAAGGCATTGTTTGGTTTGTACAGTGACTCAGTTTACAGAAAGCTTTCTAACGAGCCCGGACTTGGTATTAACGAGCATCCTTCCCGAGTCCTGGTCATCGATCGTTCACGTCGGCTTATTGCTAACCCCTGGTATATCAGGGGTTAAGTCTCTGACTCAGCCATAGAGAAACTTCTGTATGTCCATTAGTCTTAAAGGTCCCGAGGTCAGCGTGTTTTAAAGGGTCTCAGGTGGGGTAATCAGTTGCAGAAGGCAGAGAAAATGTCCAACAAAAAAAAAAAAGGGAAGAAAAAACTATTCTTAATTTTTTTATTTTTTTTTAGAACAACTGGCTCTGAAGCCCCCTGATGCTGAATCATTAAATTAAGTTGACAAGAGTTTTGTTATCAGGATTTCCAGCCGTTTGTGCTGTGGGACTTGGCAAAAAAAAGACCCTCCCGCTCACCCAGCAGTCCTAAAAAATAAATACATTAAAATTCTTCTCCTGGGCTGAAGAAATGCGGAGGGGCAGGGAAATAATGGCTTTATAATTTATAATAACATGGAGACAAAGAAAGGAGCAGAAAGTCAGATTATGGAAGCAAAGGAGTAACCGCAGACACTGGCTCTCTCCAGAGGGGCCGGCCGCATGGCTGTCTTTATATCCTTTAAAATGTGGACTTAGATTGATCTGTCAGAAGGTGAAACATCACACTTATGGAACCAATTGTGAAAAAAAGAAATGAAAGATATTCGAAGGGATTAATTCAGTGTTCAATGGTCCGATGCCCCCTAGCTGTGGGGTTGTTAATAGTGCTACTGCCACTTGTGGCAACGATTGAAAAACTGAACTGCTTTTAATACAAACATCGCTACAATGTGGAAATGATGTTATAAGAAACCAAATAATGGGTTTCATTCACCATCATTCACAGGAAGCAGTGATTTCTGTTTTCCTTGGGCAGGGTGGGCAACTGACATCGTTATGTAGTTGAAAAAAAAAAAATCCTCTAACTTCCCTTACATAGTGGAATGTAAATGAAAATAGTGGAGTCACACAGCTTACAAAAACATGAGGGTCCAGCTCATTTATTACACATGGGCAATTTAATGGGGTAAAATATAAAAATACACTATTGTCTTATCCTTCATTATATCCAAACGCCTGACTGGAGCCTTCACTTCAGAACCATCATCACCCAATGACTCTCCTGTCCATACAGCAGATTTTAAATGCATGTCTTACATTTTGCATTGCTTAAATTATAAAATACTTACAGCTGGAAGAATTTGTGAAATTACAGCAGTTTACGAGAAACAAGGACTGCCCACACTAGGTAAAGTGTAAGTAAAAGTAATTTCCTTTTTTTTTGCTGCACGAACCAATGAGAATAATGCCATTCAAATGAATGGAATATCCTGTCTCTCTAGTGATGTCATGAGACAATGTGTTGCACTGTTATGAGATCCTAGTGTGTACAAGAGCAAGGTTACTTAGATTCCACACAATGCATTGTATTCCGGCAGCACATGAAATGACTAAATGAAACAAAACTGTATATGCTCAGTGTATATATAATCAGTGCTGCAGAACCTGTGGTAAAGATGCAGCGTATTCACTGGGGGAGGGCTTGAGTCAAATATTAAAAATGGGATTTATACAGAATGCCTGCATCAAATCACACTGGGATAAAAGCCTGTGCACTATACAAGCAGTGATCTTCATCTTGCACCAAAGTGAGTTTGGAGACTAGACTGTCCCTTTAAGAGAATCTCCAGTATTTAACCCCTTTTGCCCTTAGCAGGTGAACCCCCCCCCCCCCCCCACTGAGAGGGTTAAAGCCAGTTCACCGTGTTTCAATCTGCTCCTTTATCTCTCCTCTAGCAGGGTCATGCACACACAGATACTGAGCTGTAACAGAATATATGAGACCCTTGTTCGTACCCTTAGCAGGACGGGTGGCAAGTATGAGATAATTTAGGCAGGCGCTGCGTGTGTTGGAAGGAATTGGCAGGCCATATTGTTTTTTCTAGTCTGTTTAGTTTGGACGCCGTTGTTTTCTCCAAGTTATTGATATTAAAATATGTAACCTTTTTTTTTGTTAACCCCTCCTCCCTCCCTCTTCATCTTCTTCAATTGTAACCGTCTAAAAAAATACGTAAAAATAAAATCGATTTTGGAGATTCCCACCCCCCCCAAGCAGCTGGACTGAAAGTAGTGATGTCTGGATTACTGGTTTACCAGTGGTACTCAGTTAGAGGAAGTGTTTAAACAGTGCTTCCTCTGATGACCATCAATTGTCCAGGATCGCGGTCCAGTAAGTGATGTTATGTGGAAACTATGGAACAAAGAACGTGTCGGTATATCTAGTCTGCCCAATTTTCTAAATACTTTTAGCATTCTGCTAATACCTCTCCCTATGCAGCAAAGCATTCTGCTAATACCTCTCCCTATGCAACCAATCATTCTGCCAATACCTCTCTGTATGCAAACAATCATTCTGCTAATACCTCTCCCTATACAACCAAGCATTCTGCTAATACCTCTTCCTATACAACCAAGCATTCTGCTTATACCTCTCCCTATGCAGCAAAGCATTCTGCTAATACCTCTCCCTATGCAGCAAAGCATTCTGCTAATACCTCTCCCTATGCAACCAATCATTCTGCTAATACCTCTCCCTATACAACCAAGCATTATGCTAATACCTCTCCCTATGCAACGAAGAATTCTGCTAATACCTCTTCCTATACAACCAAGCATTCTGCTTATACCTCTCCGTATACAACCAAGCATTCTGCTAACACCTCTCCCTATGCAACCAATCATTCTGCCAATACCTCTCCCTATGCAAACAATCATTCTGCTAATACCTCTCCCTATGCAAACAATCATTCTGCTAATACCTCTCCCTATACAACCAAGCATTCTGCTAATACCTCTCCCTATACAACCAAGCATTCTGCTAATAC
This sequence comes from Pelodytes ibericus, assembly GCA_036172795.1. NCBI lineage: Eukaryota > Metazoa > Chordata > Amphibia > Anura > Pelodytidae > Pelodytes > Pelodytes ibericus. The sequence continues at coordinate 15,778,671 of CM069864.1, read as the reverse complement.
CTCTCCCTATGTAACCAAGCATTCTGCTAATACCTCTCGTTATACAACCAAGCATTCGGCTAATACCTCTCCCTATGCAACCAAGCATTCTGCTAATACCTCTCCCTGTGCAACCAAGCATTCTGCTAATACCTCTCCCTATGTAACCAAGCATTCGTCTAATACCTCTCCTTATACAGCCACACATTCTGCTAATACCTCTCCCTATACATCCAAGCATTCTGCTAATACCTCTACCTATACAACCAATCATTCTGCTAATACATTTCCCTATGTAACCAAGCATTCTGCTAATACATCTCCCTATGTAACCAAGCATTCTGCTAATACCTCTCCTTATACAACCACACATTCTGCTAATACCTCTCCCTATACATCCAAGCATTCTGCTAATACCTCTCCCTATACATCCAAGCATTCTGCTAATACCTCTACCTATACAACCAATCATTCTGCTAATACATCTCCCTATGTAACCAAGCATTCTGCTAATACCTCTCCTTATACAACCAAGCATTACTGACCTTTCACAAAACCTCCACTAAGTCTCCTCTTTGACTTTGTGCTTGTACTAATATATATATATAAGCATATTGTAACCATGTAAAAATGTATTACTGCATAATTTGATTAATAATAATTAATATAACTTTTCCTATTCATTAAGCGCAATGAAATTCAAAGCAATAATGATTTCCTTTTTATTTCAGCGTAGCTATGACATTAGAGTTTCCACCTTTTTTTTTTTTAGAAACATACTGGCCTTGGTACTGTCTCCATGGACTTAACATTCACCTGATGCCAATTTTTTTTACCAGCCTGCTGGTAAAATACCGGCCAGGTGGCGACCCTATATGACCTACATGTCACCTGTGTTGGACATTTCTTTTTATCTCTTTTTATATCTACCCCGATGTCTGCAATCGGTCAGCACAATTTATTTATAACGTACAGGGATTAAAAAGCTTGCTCTTTGTCGCCATCCTGTGGTCAGAGCATAAATGTGTCAAAAGAAAAAAAACCAACAACTTGAGGGTCTATGCTACTCAATAAAGAGAGAACTGCAGAGAATTGAGATGGGAACTTCAAACTTTAGGCCAATGTAGCCGAGTTGGAAAAAGTCTCCAATGCAGCTGAATGGGAGTATTTTTCCAACTCGACTACTTTGGCCTTAAGTTTGAAATTCCCGTCTCATTTCCCTGCTATTCTCTCTTTATTGAGTAGACCCTAATGTTAGGACCTCCTGGTAGTTAGTGGATCTTTTAACATGCAGAGACTCTTTACTTTCTACTTTCTGTATCAGTTGTAGACCCTCTACTTTTTAATTTACTGCAGAGTTATTTCTTAGACATAACCTCAATTAATTCCCCAATCCTGAGAGAGAGTCATGTCAGTTAGGGGGTCCAGCTATCAATAAACCAATAGAAATAGCCTGGTTGGTAGATGCAGACCATATGCTGACAAGAGGTTTTGGGAAACTATATGACAAATTGCCGTGTGATTTAGCTTTAATGATGTGATTATGATGTGATAAGGAGATTACGTGTCAATTACAAAGATGCTAAAACTCACCCTTGAGGATCAAAGTTAAAACCCCTGATGCTGTGCATAGGGAATGAAGCTAAAGAGTTATACAGATAGCCTGACCCCCTGACCTCTGAACCTAGAGTTCTCTAGATAACCAGAGATTCAGTGTCAGTGACCATCACATTGCAGGGAGGGAGGGTGCCCTCATAGTCTGTCTGTCCCTACAAACAAAAAGACAAAGCCTTAGTACAAACATATAGATAGCCTGAAACAGTAATCTAACAATAAATTAAATTTGTTGGGAGTTTGTGCGATACAATGGCGCACACGGGTAAAGAGCTGCTTTTAGACAGTATTCCTGCATGCGCTGTTTTTATAATTAAACCCCAATTTTCTCTTTGTCAGTGCGTTTCCTGGTAATACAGCTGACAAAGTATAATATTTTGGGCCTGCCTTACAGAGGACCATGTACATAGAACATACGGTCTCCCCAATATGCACTGATCACACTCTAGACACGCTCTAAATTCAGGGAACATACACAAAATTCCCCTATTTCAATTCTCCTGATTTTAGCTGGAAAATTGAATAGAAAAGTGTAGAAAACATTTTAAACACATAAATATGTATATTAATTATACAATTATAATATACTAAGGTTATATAATAGTGTATTTGCTAAGCATTTTTAAAATTTTGATCAACAATTATCTAATGTTCAATTACTTCATGTTTATACATTTAATGTATCATGTTAATTATTGTTTTTATTTTTACTGATTTCTATTTTATTACATTGGTGAATTTTGGCTGCATTCGGTGCTGCGAGGTATCATCGTGGAATGAGCTATGACGTAAGAATTGTGGACGCATTCGGAGACGCACTGCAGAAAGTTGAGTAGCCTGAAACTTGGGTCCCGATGTGCCCTGAATTCCATCCGTTTCGGTGTCCTGGCTGAGAGTGGTGAGCAGGCCATTTGGTTTACTTCAGATGGAATACTGATGTCCAGAGCTTTAAATTCATGGAAAAAAAACCCCTAACCTTTCTCTTGGACATCTGTTTCCCATCAGCTTTAGATTCATCTCTCTTCACTTGTCTTTAAAGCTAATGCTGTGTGGATATTAAACTGTCACGGGATAAATGAGACTTTCTTTAATTAGGATCAGGTACAACGTGACGCATTAATTACTAATAGTGACTTAACTTACTGATGATGATTTGCTGGCTGTCCAATGACTGGAAAACAAATGATTCATGGGTAAAATATGGGGCCAGTGGCAGCCCTCACGCAGGGCAGGGTACTTCCAATCCAAGCAGCAACAAAAATGGAAGGTTTACCTTAAACAGAGGACAGAGCACCATATGTAAAAAAAAAATGTCCCTTAGGTTTTGTTAAGGCTGAAAGAGTTAAAGGGACTGTATACGTCCAAGTTCTTCTTTCCACACAATAGACCATGTTTTATTTCACAAATCTGGCTGCAAGATAGGTAGATTCCACTCTGTAAGGGTTCTAAAAGAGAATTTTAGTAACTGTCTGATGATGCAACGTGCCCATGGAGGCCAGGGGGAAAAAAATAAATAAATGATGTGTAGGTTGGTTAGTTGACAATCTTATTTTATTAACCCCTTTGTGACGTTAGGACGTACTATGCCGTCCTGACTTTAAGTGCCTTAAAGTCGTTAGGACGGCATAGTACGTCCTGTACTAAACAGCTCTTCGCGGCTCCCCGCGATGAGCTGTTTTCGGATCCCGCTGTAGGCACTTGCAGCGGGATCCCACCTGTCAGATGAGGCCACTTTCAGTCTGACAGGGAAAATGTAGCCGGTACTCAAAGCGAGCACCGGCTACATTTTGCTAAATCGCGCTGTTAAGACCCTGATCGGGTCTCTGCCAGAGTGTTCCTGGCTACTGATCACCTTGTGATCGGTGGCCAGGAACAAATCGTGACGTTTTGGTGCTTTGCGTCGTTTGGGACGCAAGCCCGATGCGTCACGAAGGGGTTAATACATTTTTCAAACAGATGTAAAATGAGTGTAAAGCTGAGGGTTTTAAACGGATATATAACGGTGCAAAGAACATCTGTGACGACCTGTCCAAATTAATAAGTGATAAGTATATAAAATAATAATCATGTAATATCTCAGGGGTAATTCAATATCCCAAATAACTAAACTAAACCAGATTAGCAGATTATTACATTTAGCAAACGGTCTCAAATTGCAACAAAATATTACGATATTACGATTTTAATACTTTTTTTAAAATCTTGATGTAACTGGTGCATTTGTTTCTTTTACTGGCGGTTACCAATCTCTACACTAATTGTGTTTGATACATCTAAAACAGGGGTAGACAACCTGTGGCCCTCCAGCTGCTGATGAACTACATCTCCCATAATGCACTTATAAGAGACTAAGAGGCTGGCAGAGGAGTATGGGAAATGTAGTCCTACAACATCTGGACAACCGCAGTATATCTACCTCGCTCTACAATCTCTTTCCAGCGCCCTGCACTGCCTTAAAGCTGCCCTAGAGTAAGCCCCACCCTCCAATTTCTGAGTAATAATAATAACAATTAGTATTTATATATAGCGCCTTTCTCTCAGTGGGATCCAAATGCATGTTAGTGCACGCTCTCAGAATTAACCGAATCGGAAAGCTGAATAATGATATTATTATTACCCAGTTGATGGAACTCATTTATCGACCTCGCATGGATGAAGAGCTGAGTTGACCTTGCCGCCGGGTTTTTCGCAAACAAGTATGTGTCGAAGGCTGATCTTGGACTTTGTCTTCTCTGAACTTAAACTATCTTTTTACAGTGCCAATATAGGGCATACATAATGTAACCATGAACAATTTATTGTGCGTTTTCTTCTCCAGAGGCAAGAAGCCTTGGGATCCTAAAAAAAAGGCAAACCTGAGGACAAGTAACCACCCAACGTCTCCTGCACCTGTTATAGTCTTCAGCCCTGTATCCTTCGCCCCCTACCCCCCCCTCCTCTCCCAAAGCCCCACACAAAACTCCTCTGGAGAAAAATCAAAGGGGATTACTTCATTTGGTCCCAACTGCTGCTCATCTGTAGATCTGATAAACATTTACACCTGCCTTTCAGTCTCTAGCCATGAACTCACTGTAAGGGAGAAAAGAAAAAAAAACACAAGGCCTTTAACGGGAGAAGATCCTGGGATTTCAACACTGGCTGCCCCCAGACCATGACAGGGTTATCTGGGAGCTGAGGATGGATGGATACTCAGGTGCACAAAGATGATTCAAGAAGAGGAAAAGGGAGGCCCACCCATACCCTTCAATAATTTATTGTTAGGTAGCTCTGCCAGTGTAAACAGCACTGTACTGTGCAGGAGACACACATAGTCCGGATGGGGGGGGGGGGGGGGGGGGGTTTGAGCCTTGAATAAAACACTATAATATATAAAACACTTGAAATCAATTAATTTTATTTACACAGTTTTTTCCCCCTTCAGTTCTCTGCATTTTACATGTACCGAGGTCTTTAGTCTGTTTAGCGATTAGTACAAACGCTTTTGGTGCCAGAGGAGTGGGAAATGCCAGGGGTATTGCACAGCCACCTGGCACTTAAAGGGTCAAAGCAACGGGGGGAGAAAAAGGTTACACATAGTAGTACATATAGGCACTATGATGGTGTGGTGAATGACAGATATTGTGTCCTGTAGATGGCTGGATCAGGGACACCATCACAATGAAGACCTTTGGCCTCAGCTTAGCAGACAGGAAAGCCATGTCCTGTTTTATCTGGGTGCTCTGTTTCCAAAACACACACCAGGTACCCCTGAAGGCATGTCCCCGCCTCCTGCAGGTCATACAAATGTCCCAAAGCCAAGGTATTTTGTTGCAGGCTGGAGCACTGTTCAAACCTTAGATGCCAGAGAGAAGCCGGCATGTCCGCTTCAGGATAGATTCAGGCTACCTGGGCATCTTGCCCCTACGGTCTCAGCCCATCCTGTATTTTACCTGCTGGCTTGCTGCCAGTGTTACGTCGATGGAGTCAGTAGCCATGTTAGTGAGGAATATTCTTTGTACAATGCCTGTGACTGGGTAAATTATAGGACTTGTCATCCACAACAACAGGAACCCTTGAAATCCTTTTATACAAGTAAAATACATTATTGGGACTTTTTCGGTTTTATGCGGCTCTAGGCAGACTAAATACGGACCCCCCCCCCCCACGCTGCACACCCAGGACATACCCCATCACCCACGCTGCACACCCAGGACATACCCCATCACCCACGTTGCACACCCAGGACATGCCCCATCACCCACGCTGCACACCCAGGACATACCCCATCACCCACATTGCACACCCAGGACATACCCCATCACCCACGCTGCACACCCAGGACATACCCCATCACCCACATTGCACACCCAGGACATACCCCATCACCCACATTGCACACCCAGGACATACCCCATCACCCACGCTGCACACCCAGGACATACCCCATCACCCACATTGCACACCCAGGACATACCCCATCACCCACATTGCACACCCAGGACATACCCCATCACCCACGTTGCACACCCAGGACATACCCCATCACCCATGTTGCACACCCAGGACATACCCCATCACCCATGTTGCACACCCAGGACATACCCCATCACCCATGTTGCACACCCAGGATATGTCCCATCACCCACATTGCACAGCCAGGACATGCCCCATCACCCATGTTGCACACCCAGGATATGTCCCATCACCCACATTGCACAGCCAGGACATGCCCCATCTCCCTCGTCGCACACCTAAGACATGCCCCATCACCCACGTTGCACACTCAGGACATGCCCCATCTCCCTCGTCGCACACCTAAGACATGCCCCATCACCCTCGTTGCACACTCAGGACATGCCCCATCTCCCTCGTCGCACACCTAAGACATGCCCCATCACCCTCGTAGCACACTCAGGACATGCCCCATCACCCTCGTTGCACACCCAGGACATACCCCATCACCCACGTTGCACACCCAGGACATACCCCATCACCCTCGTTGCACACTCAGGACATGCCCCATCACCCTCGTTGCACACTCAGGACATGCCCCATCACCCTCGTTGCACACTCAGGACATGCCCCATCACCCTCGTTGCACACTCAGGACATGCCCCATCACCCTCGTTGCACACCTAGGAAATGCACCATTACCCTCGTTGCACACTCAGGACATGCCCCATCTCCCTCGTCGCACACCTAAGACATGCGCCATTACCCTCGTTGCACACTCAGGACATGCTCCATCACCCTCGTTGCACACCTAGGAAATGCCCCATCACCCTCGTTGCACACCCATTACATGCCCCATCACCCACATTGCATGCCCCATCACCCCAGGACTTAGTTGAGCAGTGCTGGTGTCTAGTGGCAGGCAGCATGGTGTGCTACCATGCTGCCTGTTCAGCTACATGCGCGGTGAGTACCGACATGTCACATGCCCCGGCACCCGTGTGACATCAGAGCACTGGGACACGAGACCTGTAGGCACTCCGCCTTCATACCGCACGGGAGGCTGAACGGGCAGCATGGAAGTTTGTCTGTGCTGCCTGTTCAAAAAAAAAAAAAATACTATATTTCACAAAATGGCATAAACTCACATTACAAAAACAAAAGACATATCTGAAATCAAGATAGTGAAGTGATCGCTTCACTTTTCATTTTTGCACCATGTATCTATATCTCAATGATCTAATCATGAAACATGTTCCTAGAAGAGAGAATTAGATTACATCACTGTTTAATTCAGGGACACAAATGAAAAATGCACACTCCCGGGCTGTATTGGGTAGATACCAGTCTATATTTTACTGACTAGAGCCCTGGTGTGTGCATTTGTCATAACTGTCCCTGAATAAAACGGAGATGGGGTCGCCCTAAATTAGACCCCATTCATCATCTCCCACCCCCATCTTGATTGCAAGCTCTTTGGGCAAAGCTCCTTCTAACACAAATAGATCTCCTCCACATTGCCGCAGCAGCCCCCGTAAGGTTAAACCCTGAAATCATAAAATATCTATACTGACTAGAAACGTGAGTAAAAGGAGTAAACAATTTATATTAATATTTCGTAATCTTCAGCTGTGGACTGTAAATCACCAAGGAGAGAAATATTATGGGAAGGATTGTATTCTCTGCCCGGAGAAGCAGTGTTTGTTTAAGAGAGATACATAAAATTCTATTCTCCAACGCGATTCAAACAGAGAGTGGAATCTGCGTCGGGTTTGATTGTGAAAGATCTCATTGTGAAAACTCAGCGCAACAAGGAATTGTTAGGAAATGAAATGCAGTGGCACATCACGGAACCACACAAGGCTTGATTTCATATATATATATATATATATATATATATATATAGCGATATCCAAAATCGAAAAAAACACGCACTCACGGGTCTTCAGTATAAATCCAATGGTCGAAACTTTATATCATACAAAAAATAGTATTTGTAGATCCAGTCTACACTTGACTGGATCTACAAATACTATTTTTTGTATGATATAAAGTTTCGACCATTGGATTTATACTGAAGACCCGTGAGTGCGTGTTTTTTTCGATTTTGGATATCGCTATATGTTCAGAGCTACACGGCACCCGGGCATAGTGTATCATTGTTTGGCTGAGTGCACCCGCCTTTGGATTTTTATATATATATATATATATATATAAAAATATATAAATCAGCATTACAAAAGACAGCGCCTAGCTTTTAAAGGGACAGTATCACCAAACCATCGTTTGAATTATGCATGTAGAAAATAGTAATTGATTGAAAATGATCTAAACATTGTATTAGTAAAATTGCCAGCAAATGCTTAAATTAGGAGAAAAACGTGTCCTGTTTATGACATCACATGCGTGTGCCAATTACATATTTCCCATTGAAAATCAGTTCATTTGCATACCGTGCCACAAGTGATGTCATAAACAGCAGACTCCACAGACAAAAAAAACTAATTTAGGCATTTTCTTGCACTTCTGCTGACACAGTGTATAGATAATTTCCAATCATTTTTGTATTCTCTACAGTCACAGTATAAGCATTGTTTATATGATATGAGCTCTTTTTTGATTCATAGCTATATTTGGGGGACTGACATATTGTTTGTAATCTTGGTACCTAGACCCAAGGTAAGGAAGATCTGAACCAACACGTCTGCAGAGCAAAAATAGCTCCATACGTTGGTTTGGTTATATTCTTTCACTAAAACATTTCTATTTCAAGCTTCTACAATTCATGCAAGCTTATAATTAAACATAAGTTGCCTACAGTATCCTTTAACGGCTCCCAGAATCCTGCTGTAATTAGAGTTTAATAGACCATCCCCAATATGTATTACCATAGATGACATTTATTGTCTTGTAATTGTATGTGGCATTTGGGGGGCTTGAAAAGTTTAAGGTAACAATTAAAAAAATGTCCCTCTTGGATTCTCACTAATGTGAGCTGACTGGAGCTGCTCTGGGCAGGAAAAAAATAAATCTAGACAGTTGGGATGTCTGTATATAAAGATTATATATATATATATATATATATATATATATATATATACACATATATGCACCTTCTCTTTTCCATATGGTTCCTATACTATGTTGCTTACAAAATAGACTATGATTTTCCATTGCAGTCCCCGCCATTCAGAGATTGTAGGGTCTACTCAACAAAGAGAGAACTGCAGGGAATTGAGACAGTAATATCAAACTTAAGGCCAAAGTAGCCGAGATGGAAAAACTCTCCCATTCAGCTGCATCGGAGAATTTTTCCAACTCGGCTACTTTGGCCTAAAGTTTGAAATTCCCATTTAAATTCATTGCAATTCTCTCTTTATTGAGTAGACCATTGAGAAAGAAATAGACCCTAGCAGAGAATAGTCTGATATCTCTCTTTAATCCAAGCTGAAAGAACTTCATTCCGCAGAATTCTTTATAAATCCCCTTTATTGAAACCTATTTTGCACACTTGTGACCACTATTTAGACGACAGAGCCCATCCATAACACCCTTTTTAATAGATGGGGTGATATATTTTCCTAACTATTTTTTCAGCTCCCAAACCCTCTCTTTGTTTTTCTATCCTTCTGTCTACCTCCTCCCCTGTTTGTCTTTCTTTTTGTCCATTTTCGTTCTCCAAACGTTTCTTTATATATATTTTTTATTTTTTATAACCGCTTGTATTTTTATTTTACATTTCCAATCTCTCTCTTCCTCCCCCGAGCAGGACACAGCCAAGTCTGCTTCACATTCTTCTGCCTGCCTTTGTATGACAAGAGATTTTGGCCCAGAGGGAGTGTATGATAGAGACATCTGATTTTACCACTGACACTGGTGTGCAGTTTGTCCACTAAGTCCCTCCCCATATTATTAGGCTTATCTGTTGTCTACGGTGTCAGGTGTGATCACTGTTTTTAACTATTCATATAAAATGATTTCAAAATATTCAGGACATTGCAGAAGAATAAAGAGGTGCTTTATAAAACAAAAAAATAATAACAGGGCTAGTTTTATGTTTTTGGGGTCCCTAAGCAAAAAAAATCAGACCCCCAAAACTATTTGTCCCCTCTCCATAGCTACCTCCCCTTGGCTGTGCATGTGGGGAGACAAACCAGCTGCTTAATTGTGGCCAGACAGCGCCCTCAGTGCCACCTTTGTGGCCAAACAGCATCCCAGTAGCATTTTAGTGTCAAAACAGATATCCAGTGACAAAGATGGCACTGGGAAGCTGTTTACAACAAAGAAGGCACTGATAAGCTGGGGAGAAAGATGGCACTGGGAAGCTGTTTGGAGACAAAGATGGCACTGATAAGCTGGGGAGAAAGATGGCACTGGGAAGCTGTTTGGAGACAAAGATGGCACTGATAAGCTGGGGAGAAAGATGGCACTGGGAAGCTGTTTGGAGACAAAGATGGCGCTGGCAAATTGTTTGGGGGCACTTTGGCAAATGGGTGACATCAGGCGGCCCAAAGAGGTGGATTAATTGCACACAGGCATCAGTAATCCTAGCAACGGCCCTGACCTCCCCATTAATATAATATTATCTAGTGGGATGTATACCTTTCTATCCTTATAGTCAGTTATAATTCTTATCCAGGTTTTTCAGTACGTCTCATGGTAGCGTTGTGTTATACTTTTGTGTAGTTTTTTGCATAGTGCATCACTTTGCTGATAGGAATTTCCCATCCAATTGCCTCCCTTTTGGAACGCTAGCCCAGAGCGGGTTTCAGTTCTAACCCTTTTATGCTACCCATTGGATATCCTCGCTATAGGACTGGAATATATAATGTCTTAATACAGGATTTCCAGATAAATAAAAGATTTTTAGAGAATAAACTTGATATACCACTTTACACCAGTGATATAAGTTATAACACAGGGCTAAATCACACACACTGAGCTGAAACAAGATCTTAAACAAAACATGCTCCTGAGAAATTCCCTTTAACAGTGACTCAGGCACTGAAGGGGGGATGACCATTACACCCCTCCACACACCTGCACTGCTGCTTCCTCCCTCATACCCCCATATCCTATTAAAAGTTCCCATTATGAGTCACTCTGTCTCTTTAATACATAGTCCTAGGTCACCTATCATTCCAGTATTAGGAAATATTATTGTGTAACAGGCAGGACTGCTCAAGATTCTTCAATCCAAGTATTTCCCCTTAGACTAATTAGTCCTTTCATTCTCACTTCTCTCTTGTCTTTATCACTTTGCTCCTCCATTCTGTCTTCTTTCACCTCCCTCTATCTTTTTCTTCCACTCCTTTCCTTCACTCCTCCCCCTTACCCTTCAGAGTCCCTCCCTGCAGGGTTCCCCCTTATTCTTTTGCCCAACTGGCAGGACAGTCCATGCCCACTGATTGCACCCTGGAGATGCCCCCCCAAGTCCCCAGCACACTGGCCCCAGGTCTCCTCCTGTCCTCCCACTAGCAGTCCATCCCCACAGGGAGCAGAGTAAAGAATCCTGACATTCCTTGGAGTTTTCTACCTGTTGATCAGACTCCTTGTGTGTTCCTCACTCCCTCCCTTGACTTGCATTGAAGAAGGCAAGGATCTTAAACTGTCCATTCTCTCACTCACCTCCCCAGAGCAAGCATGATGCCTCTCCCCAGGACTCAGTTGGGGCTATTTTTTATCCTCTTGTGCCCTGCAAACATCATAGGACTGTGGTGGTGAGTAGCCTCTAACTCTTACCCATAAGCAGGGAGATTCTAGGGGGGGGGGGGTAGACAGGTGGGGTAACCACATACACTATTCTCAGGCTCAGAAACTCCCCTGGGTTTCAGTTGCAAAGTGGTGCAAATGTAATTTGTATATTTTTTTTATTGCATTTTAATAATGTCTTATTCTTTTTTATTAAACGTGTGTGTTGGCTTTGGCTTGTTGCTGTTGGTTAGATGCACATTCTGTTTGGTTTGAGGCTATGTTCTGCACTCACTTTCTATGGAAAATGTTCCTCTTGTAGCAGTGGACTACAACTCTCATGACGCCTAGCCAGGCCTCCTGGGAGTCGTAGTCCGCAGCAGCAGATCTTGCATATCCCTTTAACCCTGCCCCTGTGCTTGCAATGATAACCCCTGGCTGACTTGTCCCACAAGCTTCCACTTGCCCCACTACACATGCCCAGGATATTTGGGAATGGCTGTCACCGGTAGCAAGCAGGGATCTGCTTAGATTGAGCTCTGTCCTCAGTGTTTTGTCAGTAGCTGGGTTGAGTTGCTGTACATGCCTGTCAACCCCAAACCAACTCCAGAGCTATTTTCTTAGACAGTCATATAATGGAAGGAAGCAGACAGCGGGGCTGTTGACAGACTCAGGGAGCAATGCTCTGTGGGTCTTTTGACAGCTTTGGGATTACATGTGATTGCTAGAAAAATCCAGCAATCTACTGATAGAGAGAAAGCTCTGCACGGAGGGGATGTGTTTGCAGATCTCTGGTACACGAGGGATGGACAAAGAAGTGCCTGCCCTGGCAAATATAGGGTTACATCTACACAGAAACCTATATCACAGCAGCTCTCCAAGTCATATATACATTATATGTGTGCTATAAAATACATGAATGTAATATTTCTATATGTACACATGTATATATTAATACACAATATGTCTATATTTAAAAATCTATTGTATGTATATATATATATATATATATATATATATATTCATATATATAATTATATTGTGTATGTGTGAATATATAAATGTAAATATATATATATAATTATATTACATATATGTGTGTGTATATAAATGTAATTAAATTGTGTATGTGTGAATATATATATATATATATATATATATATATATATATATATAGTTATATTGTGTATATTATATAATTATATTGTGTGTGTGAATGTAAATGTATATATATAGAGAGAAAATTATATTGTGTATGTGTGTATACATATAGATATATAATTATATTGCATATTTGTATATATATATATATATATATATATATATATATATATATATATATATAAAATTATATTGTGTATGTGTGTGTGTATATATATATATATATATATATATATATATATATATATATATACATATATATATATATATATATATATATTATATTGCGTATATTTGTATATATATATATATATATATATATATATTTATAAAACATTTTGAACTTATTTCATATATAAGGCATGCTATTTTAATAACTGATATAAATATAATATTTAGGATGTTTAGTATAGTTTAAAGCGCAGGGCAGTCAGTTTGTCAGGTTTATTGTACAGAGAATATTATTCTGTGAACATTTAATAGACTGTGTGGAGTGTTTACACGTCTTGCACATTCAGGGGGGGGGGGGGGGGTTTGAATAGGTTAACATCGGCTGTGTTCTACTGAGCAGGCACTGGCCTGCAGGGTGTTGGAAGGGAATGGGTTAAATGATAGGAAAGCCCAGAACCAAGACTATCTCTGGGTGACCTGAGACAACACCTCTCCTTCAATCAGCAAGTCTTCATTTTGGAGAGACAAGGGGGGAATCCAGGTGGCCTTAAATCTAAACTCCCGAATCTGAAGAATAATTCTGATCATTTTTATAAAGCCTGCCAAGCAGAGCTGCTGCTGTTCTAAATGATGTGAACTACAACTCCAAGCATACTCAGCCAGCTAGCAGTCTTAGGTTCACAGCATGGAGGTTGCCTATCACTAATATTCTGATACTTTGCAATGCTGTGTTTAACCCTCTGCAATATGTTTACATCAAAGTCAGGAGAGTTATTTGACCTCAAGAGCTTGCACTCATTAATCAGCAATTGCCTTGCTGGATCATTTATATAACTGGCTTGTCTGTTACCTTGAGAAGGGACACTTTTAATGATAAACTCCTTTCCTTTCATATGCACAGTGTATGCGGCACAAGATACATACATGTTTCAGCATTTTCATATACATGTCTCAGCATTTTCATATACATGTCTGTGGTTGGATTACATCATCCCTGTACTGTAAATTGGCCTGAGATTTGTAGACTTCCAACCCTGAAGGAAAAATAAAAATGCAGATATTAACTATTCACTTTAGTATCTCCTTATTTCACAACCACATTAAGGGGACAAATTGTGTCTGATTTTGTAATGAAATTATAGGTGATCACACTTTTTTATTATTATTTATAAATGATTTCCCACAATACACTGGGATTTCTCTCTTTTTCAAGTATGGCCTGTGCAATGTTACACACATTTACATACAACACATAAAGGTATTTATAGATAAGCAGTGCATATACATGGATACACATACATACATGTATGAAATACATACATGTACCTATTAATATAAGGTTGTACACTATTAAAAGGTCCATTCTGGTTTTAGAAGGAGTCTTGCTAAGGGTGCTAGGGGTAGGATTTGGTAGTGTCTGGAAGTCTATTCCACATATGAGGAACTTTGAAAAAGACTAGAAAATATGCATAATACAGGTATCTATAAATACCTTTATGTGTTGTATGTAAATGTGTGTAACATTGCACAGGCCATACTTGAAAAAGAGAGAAATCCCAGTGTATTGTGATTACGCATCTGTATTACAGTAGTGATTACAGTATCTATTTTCCATACACATCCATTCTTAAAGGGGTATCTAGTGCTCTACAATCCTGTAATGCCCCTTTTTTATTACTACAATTACTATAGTTCCTGCAGGAGCCATTTGCTAGAGAAACATACACGCATATGTTAAATAACAGGTATTTATTAATATTTTTTCAACACCAGAAGAGAAGGGGTGAGAGACACATTGCTAAGAGACACACTGAGCAGCCCCCCCACTCACAGGGGTTAAATAAATGTGTTTCCCCAACATCATCCAGACCATCTCCGTCTCTTTCCATTCAGATCTCATTATTTTGCATTATTGTTCAAGGGAGAGGCTGGATCAATGATGAAAGGATCCTAGGAGCATTTTCACCTCGATTCAATATTTGAGCACCAGGGGGCACTACAGCGCACGCCAATGCCCACCTCTCTCGCTCCTGTGGATCCTAAGGGGTTAATTCTACCATATCTCTTTGTCGCTGATTAAGACGGGTGTTGATATTTTTTTATAAGAATCTATGGGTACTCCTATAGTACTTAAGGGGTAACCAAAATTGAATTACGCTCCCCAAATGGGTAACCCAGGTGTACGGCGACAAATAAAGTCAGGGGCAGTCATTACCCCTGTTATGGTCCTTTTTACTTCGCTGAAATTTCTTTCATAAGGACTAGTGAATATGCCAAAACTAGGGATGTCACCTTTTCTACCCAAAAAATACCAGACATGGGCCTATCATTGGCGTCAAGCCATTTTTTTTGTACCCGCTGCTGGTAAACTACGGTCTGGGCGGCTCTGCTAATCCAACACACAAAGTCTCATTTTAAAGCCTTTTTCGAGACCGATGTTTTTCATCCATTTCTATGTAGAGCAGAATTATACGTAAAAAAAAAAATCGCACCCAATATTTGGAACTTTATCATTTTGTCCCAGTTGTATGAATTTAGATACAGGCAATACTTCACCTTTCCAAGCTCGTGTACGTTAATTCAATGCTGGTTAAAGTAACTTCTTCTTCGAGGCCTAATGACCATCAAAGCTTATACTCAAACACTGCATAGTGTGCTATTTACTAAAAGACAGTTGATGTGAGAAGAACATTTCTTCGGTGTTTAACAATGCACGATGCAGGGCCGATCGGGCTCTTGTGGCAGGATGATCTCCCCTGGTTTGCCCCTGGAAAATAGTTAAAGGACAACCCAAAAATGGCCAAAAAATGAAGTTACATTTAATTGAAAGCTCGCATCAAGTGTATACAGTTTAAATAGAAATGCTTTAATGAAAGAATACAAATACAGCACTTTATTTAGCACTGTTTGCTCTGTACAGCTCTATCAGGGGGCAGACATGTTGTTTAGAATCTTGGGTCAGATGAATGAAGACCTGACCCATCTGACTCAAGATGTCTGCCCATTTACAGTGCTTTATATTTATTGATCTATGATTTCTATTTGAAATGCCTACACTTGATGCTATATTTTAATTAAAAATAACTTATTTTTTCCCCGACAGATGTTCCTTAAGTTCGTATGATGACATTTTCCTCCCAACTGGTATTTTATTGGATAGAAGCCTTGATGTTCTTCCACCCCACACAGACTGTTTACAAGTTGCCATGCAACAGCTACTTCCAAAAAAGTCTTTACATGTTACAAGAAACGGAGTCAGACACGATTACCTTATATCACAGGACGTCTGTGATTTTGGACATGAAATAAAAGAAACGCGTTGTATATTTACATATTAAAAAACAAGAAAACTATACTAGATGTGGTTAATTTCCCTTAGAAAATTCCTATTGCGTTCACAAGGGGGCATTTTATTGCTGGGGGTAATAACATATAAAATGCCCCCTTGTGAACTCACTAGGAATTTTCTAAAAGTAAAGCAGTTGCCATGCAAACCAACAGACTGTTTATGCCGATTGCTCCACTTTGCACCTGATTTGACCTCTATGTGTAGCTTCTGTTATTTGTTATGCTTGTAAGCACCTATCATGCATGAGTGGCTGGAACTAGCAGTGCTGTGTAATAAGGTCAGGAAGGATGTATATGTACCTGTTAATTATAAAAAAAGAAAAGAAAAAAACCTGACTACATTAAAAAAAAAAAAAAAAAAATTGGCTTCAGGCATTAGAAAAAATATGCAGAATTCTATGAAAGAATTGCACAATAAAAGCAAATTACACAAAACCTACCCTCCAGGGATTGTTGGGTGCAATACACAGTAAAAACTATTACTTATCTTTTAATTACATGGTTAAAAACCTCTCGTAAGCACATTTTTTTATTACATGCTTCTGGCACAGAGTTATGCGTTATAACTTATAACAGAACAAAAAGCCTACCAATTATTAAGGTTCATTACAAATCCCCAAAAACCTGGCCCTGTCTCCTCATCACATAATCCAATTCAGGCTGCCCCCCCCCCCCCTCACCCACCCCTCATGAGTCAATGGTGGGACAGAGCCCCCTTATCTGCCAATTCTATGTTTTGCTGGGAGAATGCTAGGACATAATGTAAATATAGAAGGCTGAGGCATAATGCGAGTTATTTTAGAGTACCAGTGGTGGGTGCATGGGATAGCCTTCCAGCAGAAGTGGTAAGAATTCAGTGATGGCAATTCAGAATTGTGATTGACATAAAAGTATTCAGTACATGCCAAAATGCAAGAAATATAGTACATGCTAAAACATAAGGGGTGTGCAACATCAGTGGGCTGTGCAACTACATTTTGGCAACATGGCATCTCAACCATGTATGCACACAGGTGTTGACAAGCCTGCTTTATGGCTACTCTCCCTGACATCTCATTGCTTGCATTGTGCCAGGTATGTTATGCCTAACCATTATCAAGGGTTACATCTCACGACTTCTCCTGCTAGAAGAGCTCAGCTGCCTAGGCATAAAACATAGTTAAAGGAACTGTCTGGTGCCCAAAATGCATCTTCCAAAATATTTACAGCTAGATGAAAATGTGAAATTACAGCAGTTTGCAAGAAACCAGGACTGCCCACACTTAATGATTAAAAGTCAGTTTCCTGCTTCTTTTTTTTTTTTGCTACAGGAACCAATGAGAATAATTTCAGTCAAATGAATGGAATATCCTGTCTCTCTAGTGATGTCATCAGACAATGTGTTGCACTGTTAAGAGATTCTTCTGTGTACAAGAACATAATGTATTCTAGTCCAGGAGCACAGGAAGTGACTCAATGTAACAAAACTATATTTTCTCAGTGTCTATATAATGAGTGCTGCTTGTTTGTGTTGCTAAAGGGTCTCTTCTTGTATTATGATATCGGTATAAGACAAATATTAAACTAGGTAATGTATCAACATTTAGCAGACAAACAAATTAACAGTACAATAACGGTACAGGTGTGGTTAAAGAGAATATTGGTGGCAGTAGTAGGATATTTTCTTTTTCATGAGTTTTTTTTTATATATTGCTAAGTTTTATGTATGTTTATGTATGTGTGTCTAAGTTCCTAAAGAAAGTTTATAGAAAACATCTTTAAATTAGCAGTTACCACTTAATATCTAATGGTACCATTCTATTATTTTTCTATTTTAACATGATCTACTTTTATACTTTACGGAAACAGCCCACACTTAAATGTCAAATTACTTACTCTCTCCCAAATCTAAAGGTCACGTCTCCGTACTGATCTTATTAGAGCTCCCTGCGCCCTTGACCACCACCTTCCTTCTTCTTTTACAGAATAGCCTTGATGGGCATAGGTTGCATCGATCCTTGGCCCTCTGTTGTTTTCCCTGTACACCTCCTCTCTAGGAAAACTCATCAACTCTTTTGGCTTCCAATGCCACCTGTATGCTGATGAGACTCAGATCTACCTCTCCAACCCTGACCTCATTTCCTCTGTCATGTTGCATGTCAGGAACTGCCTGTCTGCCATCTCTAGTTCCTCTCTATGCTCTGTACCAAGCGCTACGTAAAAGAGTTGGTGCTATTGAAACAAATGCTAATATAATGTAATCTATCTCTTTTTGATTGGCTGCCTATTAAATTATTGGATAATTGGTTTATAACTAGTCCAGACAATAAGCAATATGAAGTGTCCTATACACATTGTAATGAGTTACATTATCATTTATATAGTGGCAGCAAGTTACGCAGCCCTAGGTCCTAGGTTTTTATAATAAAAAGTAGGAGCATCTCCACTAGAGTTGAGCGGACACCTGGATGTTCGGGTTCGGCGGGTTCGGCCGAACTTTGGAAAAAAGTCCGGGTTCGGGGTCGAACTTGACCCCGAACCTGAAATTCTTATGAATGGGGACTCTAGTTCGGTTTATAGAAAGCCAATAGTATTACAAAAAGCCGAATGTCTTTCTGTTTATAGACTTTCGGTTTATAGCCGAACCCTGATCTCCAACACGAACATACAGTGGAATGTCCGTGTTCGGGTCCGGTGTCCGAATACGGTAATGTTCGGTACGAACCCAAACAGTGCGGTTCGGGTTCGCTCAACACTAATCTCCACCTAAGTGCTCTATTTAGTGACTAGAGAAGATTATCTCTGGTCACTGGATACCAAAGACTGCAATAAGCAAATGCTGAGGCAAAACCAAATGATGAGTGATAACCCAAGGTCATTGTATAGAAAGTACCCAGTATATCTGAACGATATTATTGTCAGTGTTCTTGGTCAAAATTGTAGATGTTTTTCGATTGGAATTCCTATTGTTCTTTTGGCTCAAACTTTAAATCCTGCTGAAAACTCCAAGGTGTGCAGGTTCGATTCCTGGCAAGGTCAATCCAGCCAATTATTATTATTCCTCTGAAATGTAGTAACTGCATAGTATACAAGGGGAAAGTTCCATAACATGCATACTTGAACTCCTTTTACTGTGCAGTTTTATAGTAAGCTTATTTATATGAACATATTACTGACCCTTTAAGTCATTTAAATCAGGGCATTTACAAGGAAGACAGAGATTGTGGATGTGATGCTAGAGGAAGAAGTATAAAGCTGAGTCAGGGGAGACGTAGGAATGAATTTCCTCTCATCCTGGAAGGTAGCTGATTCACGCGTATGTCTCAGAGCATATAGAATGACTGGATGTATAGGGGCATTAAATGGGAAGTCATCATTTATAGCGGCATTCCCCCCTACGGGAGATGTCTCATCCATCAGAAATGACAGTATGGAATTGCATATCTCCATGCTCTGTATATATACATACACTGGGGGGAGATAGTCACTAAAACTGCACAGACAAGGTAGCTGCAAGTGAAGTGCAAAAATCATGCATTAATAATTAAGTTGGAAATATTCTCCAACTTGCCTGTCTCTCCAACTCGGCTGTTCATACCTTTGCAGTTCATACAATACATTAAGAGAAGACTTGAACATTGCTATGTAAAACGTTAGGAGCCAGCCGGTTGGAATTTTAGAAAACATATTGGTAGCAATAGTTATTTTCACGAATCTGGCAATGTGAATCCAGGTGGTTGTCCATTTGTCTTCTTGTTACATTGATTGTGGTACTCTAATTAGACAGTTCCCCATGATCCCCGGAATTGTGAATAGAGGGTGAGCAAAAATATTTCTATCACAACGGTTTACCACCATTCTAGGAACACATTTCCCTTCAAATACATCGACGCATGCA
Source organism: Pelodytes ibericus (assembly GCA_036172795.1). NCBI lineage: Eukaryota > Metazoa > Chordata > Amphibia > Anura > Pelodytidae > Pelodytes > Pelodytes ibericus. The sequence continues at coordinate 15,758,399 of CM069864.1, read as the reverse complement.
AAGCAGAAAGACAGAAAAAACCCAGAAGTGAAAATCCTGGAGAGGCCCTTTAAGTGTTTGTACACAGGTTTCTGGTGATACTCACATTTCACAATTATTAGTAAAACAGCAAGACGTGAGTTTTTGAAACAGGGATATCTCCGCTGATCAGTTGTGAGTTTCAGAAACGCTGTGCATTTTGAAAAGTCCATGACTTTGTATCAAAATTCCAAATATGACTTTAAAAATAATTATTGCACTCATAAAAGAAGTGAAAAGATGTGTTTTTTTAATAAATGTAATATCTCTTTCATGGTTTCTAGTTACTGTTGCACAACTTTTCTGGGGTTCAAGTGCTCTTTGGTAGGTGAAATCACCTAATGTGCAAACAAACATCATTTTTAAAAGAGCTAGTCATTTGAACTGTAACCTCATCTGTTTACAAAAGCAATTAAGCATGTAAATCAGTAGGCATTCGTACCCATACAAATATTAACTCCAATTGCTGCATAATACCAACACACATACACACTTGCCTATGCAAAGCTCAGGTTAAACAATGTATTTAAGACTTCTCATTCTTTAATAGCAACAAAATCACTATCGCAACATCTAGAAATATTTAAGACAAGTATAAACTGGCAAAACATTTATACAATAGTTACATGATACACCGGTCTGCATGCTACACAGCACACAGGTTAGAGCCGGGGTGTCCAGGTTTATTCTGCGAAGGGCCACTTCGATAGAAATGTATGTGTGCGTGGGCCGCATTCATATTTCATTAATTCAGAGAATAATATATATAATTATATACGTGTGTACATATGTGTGTGTGTGTGTATATATATATATAATATATAATTCACACTAATGTGCAGCGGTCACATTAACTACACACACACACACACACACACTTGCCACACACATACAGACACTTACTACACACACACACTCACATACATATACTTACCATACACACACACACACACACTTGCCACACACATACAGACACTTACTACACACACACACTCACATACATATACTTACCACACACACACACACACACACATACATACACTTACCCCCCCACACACATACAAAAACCTTACCTCCCACACACACCACACATACACTTACCCCCCCCACACATTTATACACACACACACACACTCACATACATACACTTATCACACAAACACATTTATACACACATTCACATACATACACTTACCCCCCCCACACACACACATACATACACTTAACCCACACACATATACACATTCATACACACACTCACATACATACACTTACCCCCACACACACTCACATCCATACACTTACCCCACACACACATTTATACTCACACAATCACATACATACACTTACAGCACATGCACATACACACACACTCACATATATACACATACCCCACATATACATACACATTTATACACACACAATCACATACATACTCTTACCCCCACACATTTATACACACACACTCACATACATACATACACTTACCCCGCACACACTTACCATTTTTTTTTAAACGGGGCTGTGGGCTCCTTGATCCCCGAGGCTGTGGGCTCCCCGTGATCTTCATGCTGCCAGTGTGCTTCTTCCCTCCCTCTGACACTTTCGTATGACCTCGCGCGCAGGGTAGCGAAGGGGATCTGGGCACGAGAGCAGCACCGCTCTGTGTAGGGAACTTCGCTCCCTGATACAGCTTCCCGTGCAGTGCTACTGGAGCAGAGCTCAGGTGGGCCACACCTCGATGCCCAGCAGCAATAGTGTACCTTCCACAAGGCAAACAAGACACTCGCCTAGGGCAGTATTTTGCCCGAGGGCGGCACTTTGTCAGAGGGTATCAAAGCACACTTCTGGTGCTTGAAACATTTTCGCTCCCTCCCCACCGTTCAGCAAGCTTTAGCTCCTTCCAGTTATTCGGGGTGATGTGGGCATGTAATGGACGTGGTGGGGGTATGAAATGAGAGTGATGGTGGCATGTAATGGGGGTGATGGGGCATTTAGTGTGGGTGATGGGGCATGTGATGGGGCATTTAGTGTGGGTGATGGGGCATGTAATGGGGTGATGGGGCATGTCGTGGGTTTGCCACGGGGGTGATGGGGCATGTTGTAGGTGAGCAACGTGGGTGGGGGAGGGTGCTCGAATCTTGTCTGCCTAGGGCAGCACAAAACCAAGATACACCACTGCCCGGCACGTTGTATGCCTCTGGGTTAGATGAAACATTTAAAGTGACAGTCCTCCTGAACACCATATGGACTTTTAGTGTTTTGTCGGTAAACCCAATAAATCTTCCTATAAAGGAGTGTATTTTAATTATTCACAGTTAGCTGCCTCTATGGGTCATTGCCAGTAAAATATATATTGTGCCTTATGGTGATTGGCTTTAGTAGATCTATAAGGAATTATTTTTAAAGAACAATTCTGAGGTCACATTCCAAAAGCAGAGCAATCACCATGGAAACCAGTGCATTATCCCCACTAATTGTTCTACCTTTAGAGCCTTGCCTCAGATTTATACAAAACCCCATTGTCTCAAATGATCACACACATCCTTGAGCCAGCCATATAAAGCATTGGTCACTAGAAGGGATACATATCCCGTATTTGCTTGAATATAAGACAAGGTTTTTTTTTTAGAGCAAATGCTCTGAAAAAGACCCCTCCTCTTATATTGAGGTCGTCTTATAGTCTGACCTCTAATCAAGGTCAGACTATAAGACAGGGATCCAGGTCCCCCGCAGAGCTGCAGGGGACCTGGATCCCTCTCGCTAACAGCCGGTGGATGCCTGCGCGATGCGCGCAGACATCCTCCGCTGCTGCCCGGCACATCCGTTGGGACTTCTATGCGGAAGACATCCTCTGGCTGCCCCCACTAGCCACCAGGGATATTTGGGCAGCCGGGGGATGTCTGCACGATAGTGCAGACATCCTCCATGCTGCCCGACACTTCCGTCTATTATGATGGACCGTCTATTATGACGGATGATCAGACATCCCCCGGCTGTCCCCACTAGCCACCATGGAAACAAGGTGAGGGGGAGGGAGGGTGGAGAGAAAGACAAGGGGAGGGGGGGGGGGGGGGAGACAAGGTGAGGTGGAGGGGGGAGAGAGAAAAGGAGGGAGGGAGGTGAAGAGAGAGAGAAAAGTTTGGGAAGAGGGAGAGACAACGTGGGAGGGAGGTGGAGAGAGATAACACTGGGGGGAGAGAGAGAGACAACGCTGGGTGGAAGGGGGGGGGAGAGAGAGACAACGCTGGGGGGAAGGGGGGGGAGAGAGACAACGCTGGGGGGAACGGGGGAGAGAGAGACAACGCTGGGGGGAAGGGGGGGGGGAGAGAGAGACAAAGCTGGGGGGAAGGGGGGAGAGAGAGACAACGCTGGGGGGAAGGGGGGGGAGAGAGACAACGCTGGGGGGAACGGGGGAGAGAGAGACAACGCTGGGGGGAAGGGGGGGGGGAGAGAGAGACAAAGCTGGGGGGAAGGGGGGAGAGAGAGACAACGCTGGGGGGAAGGGGGGGGAGAGAGAGAGACAACGCTGGGGGGAAGGGGGGAGAGAGAGACAACGCTGGGGGGAAGGGGGGGGGGAGAGAGAGACAAAGCTGGGGGGAAGGGGGGGGAGAGAGAGAGACAACGCTGGGGGGAAGGGGGGGGAGAGAGAGAGACAACGCTGGGGGGAAGGGGGGGGAGAGAGAGACAACGCTGGGGGGAAGGGGGGGGAGAGAGAGAGACAACGCTGGGGGGAAGGGGGGGGAGAGAGAGAGACAAAGCTGGGGGGAAGGGGGGGGAGAGAGAGACAACGCTGGGGGGAAGGGGGGGAGAGAGAGAGACAAAGCTGGGGGGAAGGGGGGGGGAGAGAGAGACAAAGCTGGGGGGAGGGGAGAGAGAGGCAGCATTGGCACATAAAAGGAAATAAAAACAAGAAATGTATTTGTTTAATATCATAAGTTTTATTAAATATAAAAAGCAATTTACATGTGAATATATACAAGTTAAACTTTTTTCCTAAAGGGTAGTCTTATATTCAGGCTTTTAGTTTTTTTCCTAAAGGAATATCCAAAGTTTGGGGGGTCGTCTTATAATCAGGGTCGTCTTATAATCAGGGTCGTCTTATAATCAGGGTCGTCTTATATACGAGCAAATATGGTACTTCTTTAAAGCTAATAGTGTGGTAAATCTTCAAATACCACTGGGTTATAATATATTATTGGTAGATAGAATGATAGATGGATATTGAAATAGAAAAATGTATTTTTGGATTGGCCTCTGACTTATCTTTTTTTAAATCTTTATTTGAAAATTTGTAATACAAACATCAAATACGTATTAGAATATATAGCTTAAACAATATTTACACATGTTTGAAAGATTTAATATTCTATCTTAAAATATACTTTAAAAAACTATCTTCCAAGCAATGTACCTTGAATTATATACCAACGCTAACCCATACATCCCCTTTGATAAACAGTGCCGTTGACAGTGAGGAACTCATCCCACGAATATATAGCCCTAGCCCATCAGTCTCTCAATAAGTTTGCCTGTACAAGTGTACAAGGCAATCTCTTAATCTAGTTTGCCGTACAATCTCCTTTTTCCATCAAACATTGTAACTTGATTTGACCTTTACCCCAAATATTTAGTTTTTTCCCATCTTCTAGCTTTATTCATTTTCATTGCTGCTTTTTACACCTCCAACATAAAGATGAGATTTGGAGATCATTTGAGCAACCCTGTACCACCCGTTTAAGACTTTAAAATGTACCTCCTGGAGGTGTAGACAAGCTTGTTAGCTTACCTATCTCAGCCTGGCTGGTCACCCAATCTTCCCAATCGAAACTAATCTTAAAGCCAACCAGGTGGAAAAACTGGAGGATCTAGAGAATCAATAAGACTGCCATTTGGAAAGAAGCCCCATTTGGAATGTATTAATAAAGATCTTCTCTAGTTGTTTTAATAAGTTAATGGCATTTGGTTTAAATAAATGACACCTGTAATTAGTATATTCTCAGGACTGAATGCACTTACTGCACTGATAAGGTAATCAACAACTGTGTTAGACTTCACTTAGCCCACTTCCTTCCTTCCAACCCATCTAGACAACCTCATGCCCCCTGTATTATACTCAAGCACTTCATTAGGTACATAGATAATTATGCTATCCTTCAATGAACTTTTATTCTTAAATATTAACCAAGCCATTTTGGAAAGATATATGTTCATTCTTCCCATATATGACACAAAAAGCCCCTTCCAGTCTCCTATTTGCCTCTGCAGGTCTCTGAGTAAAAGGAGCATAATTTAAAACTAGTCTTTTTTGATAATACCAAGGCCAAATAGTTTATGCCCTCGGTGACCCATTGGAATGCAAACTTCCAAGACTGTAAGACAGCTTCTGCTCAAGATATCCGCAGCCCCAGCCGTTGGTCTGTCTTACTTGTAATATTACCCAAAATGATTCTTTTAGATTGTTGGCACAGCACAAAGGCTGCAAAAAAAAAGGTTGAGGGTTTTCCTTAATTCTGGGGCAGAAACCAAACAGTATTGTACACTCTTAACATCAGATCTGTGAGATGGCAACCCTCTCCCATTGTGGCTACGGATTGGCTACAAGTGTTATGGTAATGCATTTTTGCTAAACATAATGATATTTATATATATGAAAGTGCAAAAGGCTTTCTATCTGTAGAGTCGTTCCAACTCGCCTGGCTTGACATCTCAGCTATTAATGTCTGAGTTTTGCAGGTCACTTGTCAGTTTGCTTTTAGTTAATAGGCCACTTTTTTAAAAAAACAAAAATCTTCCAAATGATGACATGAAAGTAATTTTTTTCACTGTTTTTCATTCCAGCCCCTTCTCAGACACTTCAGTGCCCTCCTACTAGCGGTGTATACTTTAGCAAGCAGACCAGAAGCTATTTTTCTTAGTATTTTTTAATGCTGTGATCTGTTTATTCTAGTTAAAGTGGACCTGTCACCAGACAGAATCTATACATTAATCACACACATAGAAAGCAGCTGTATGTTCATTCGTTTACACCAGTCAATGTCTCAGGAATCATTGTAGGTTATGTGTGTAGAACGATTCTCAGACAACAATCGAGAAGTCGAACAATCATTAGAAACATTCCAAGGTGATTACTCCATGTGTAGATCTTTTGCCCCAGAGCTGCCCATTTACCCCATGGTGTGATATCTATATCTGGGGCATTTAAATTAAAACCAGTTACACATATCTAGAGAGAAGGATGAGCAGCCAATCGGAAAGCAGGAGTCAGGCGATTGATCTTAATTCTTACTAGATAGGGGGGAAGAGAGTTGATAGTCTGCTACTGAAAGAGTCCAGTGGGCTAATACATCACTTCTAGACTGTGTTCAAGCCTCAAGGTTGCAAGTTCAATTCCCAGCAGCCTCAACTTTCTGTGAAGCTGATAAAATGAGGACCAATCGTTAAGGTAACAGTAATGCCCCCAGATATACTTAGAAATGAGAGAATATTGTAATGCAAATTTCTTTAAAAATATAATTTTGAAACATCCTATTGTATTAAAAAAGGGTCAAATGTATTAAAAATATCTTAAGTGGGAATGTAGAGGATAAAAAATGATTGAAAATGATCTATACATTGTGTTAGTAAAACTGCAAGCAAATGCCTAAATTAGGAACTAAATGTGTTTTAAATGTGTCTGTGGAGCCTCCGGCTTATGACATCACCTGTGGCCCGGTATGCAAATGAACTGCTTTCCAACGGGAAATGTGTAATTTGCATACCACGCTGCAGGTGATGTCATAAGCCGGAGACTCCACAGACACATTTAAAACACATTTTCTCCTAATTTAGACATTTGATTGCAATGTTGCTAATACAGTGTATAGATCATTTTCAATCTTTCAGTTTTTTATTCTCTACATTTATAGTAAAAACAATGTTTACGTGAGAAAGCCCCATTACAAAGTCAGTATTGTAAACATCTGATTATGCTGCTTCATAATATTCTTGATGTACTTGATGCACCAGTGAGTCTCATCTTGCACCATCAATAAGTCTAAAAATTAAAAAAAAAATCTTCTACACAGGGCAAAATACAAGCTATTATGACCCCCATCTCAGGGCTAGCTTCTTCTTTTTATGTTACCTCTAGTTTGGAAGTTATTTTAGTGATGGGATATAGTGATTCCTATATTGCAAGCTCTTCAACACACCATAAGATAAAACAGATTTGGTCTATTCACTATTATTCGACTTTGGAGGTTGAACAAGTTTCAAAAATAGCTTCATTCATTTCGCCTCCTGCCGTTACTTTTATCGGCCTCCCGCGGGGTTTATTCGAAGTCAAACTCGGGTGCCGAATTTGACTTAGTCTCAAAATGAAAGTCGACCGTCAAAGTCGAATTTTAGTGAATAGATCCGAGAGAGGTTTGGTGATGTTTAGATCCAATTGTCTTCTCTGAAACTCTTGCAACCTGTTTTATACTGATGGGGTTAGCACAGACAGCTGTGAGAATTGAAGTAGAAGGTCGGGCAAACGTCTATAGTTTGACCACGACATTAGTTTTTTAGATGGTGCAGCCAAGAGATCCCGAGCATGCTAATGGGCGAGGTTCAAAAGCAAAAACATTATACTCTACAGGATACTGTGTAACACTAACACAGAGCAAATGTCACCCAACACAATACCAGAGACATTAGTTGCCCCTGAGGGGAAAAGGTAGGAGAGGTGCAGTGACCAGAAGGAATATTACGTCTCAATAAGAGCTTTAAATGTCAGTCACACAAATCTCACAGATCATCAAGGTCATGTCAGGAATTTGTGAGAATAAAAGGTCACGCTCTTAAACACGGTGGGCTTTGGAGAATGTGGAGCCTATATACTAGAGGGCAAATCAGCCAACGGACCCATAAATACACCCACAGCGAGGTGGAAGGCTGTAGTTATTAGGGTTGGTGGGTTAAAAAGGTCTGAGTAGAGGTGGTCCGCCAGGTGTGGGGCTGGCACGTGGCCGTTTATCAGATGGTACTCAGACCCACACTTCCAAGGACAAAGAACGATGGGAACCAAGAATCTGAGGGCCAAAGGCGTGCGATTCCACTCCTTAGCTTTACTTACCAATACATACCTAATAGAGAGAGAAGCTGCTTACAATCTGATCAGTAAAACCCCCTTTCAAGGTATAATTATTCTCTGAATTACAAACGTTCCCCAGGACAGGTCACGACATTATATTTCATCTTTAAGAAAATACAGCAAATCATGGACATCAGCTGTTGGGCCAAATAGATATTCCTTAATCCTGAACACAAACATGGGTGCTAAATATATCGCAATTCCTGTTACGCTTTAAGAGCATAAAACATTTTTACAAAGATCTAATGGACCAAAAATCTAATATTAAAAGATATTTAGTGCAAAAGAAATAAAATATAAGTTATAACTTGAATGGCACTTTACTGACAACAACAGAATAGCCAAGAGACTTGGGTGCAATTATACCTATAAGCGTAAATTAGTGAAGCAAGTGGGCTTAAAGCAGCTGAATGTTTGGATAGGAAGGTATACTATTAGAGTGTTAACAAGTAGGGGACTTATTATGCGTAGAAGTTGTGTGCATGCAAGCGACTGGCAGACGCGTTTCGCACCTAAATCTAGCGCTTAGTCATAGGCCTATGATTAAGCGCCAGTTTTAGAAGCGAGACATGTAAGACGTTCTCTAGTACATGGAGGAGGGTTATCTTACTGCTTGCTAATTTGTATTTAATAAACTTATTTCAAGAGGATTACTGTGTGTTCGAGAGATTGCAGCGGCGGTTGGAGGATTGAATACTCGTTTTCTCTGGTGATGTTTATACGGTGGGAGCACCGGGTGGTCACAGCCCACCAGCCTGCGCAGGTACGATGACAGTGCGGATGGTCCAATATTAGTGTGACTTGATAGACCTGACCCAGTATACATCATGTTATTGAGCAGCTCTCTTGCTGCCTCGTCCAAAGTCTTTATCTGGAGTTTACTGAAATGTTGGCCATTGGTAAGTTTGGACTTCCTCTTGTGGTGGGCTAGCGCTACCCCCAGGATATACCTGAAAATGCAAAAAAATCTCAATACATCCTTCCTGGTAAATAAATAAATAATATACCTCACCTGAAATCCCCCATCGCCAGTCCTACCTGAAGATATTTGTTTTTGCTATGAATTACAGTTATTCAGTTTTAGTCTTTCCAGTACGTTTTGGGGTTTACTGAAATTAAGACTTTGACTGGTTGCCTGACTTACAGTAGATAATATTTCTGGATAAATTGTTTTTATTTTTTTATTCCATTAGCCTTACATATCTCAGCTAGGATCGGAATGTGGTTTCACAATCTTTACCTATAACTGGCCCTATAATTTGAAAATAAGTAAACTTTACAGTGTCTTCAAAGAAAACGTACTGCATAACAAATGATTTATCAATTGTGCTTGCAGATTTGCCATCAAATGCATAGATAACGAGAGTTTGTTAATTTAATTTTGTGCCTGTGTTGTCCTTACTGATGACATCAGCTTGTGGCATCATATTTAAATCAGCTATACTATTGTAGTTGTATACAGTGCCACCTTAACAATGCTTAAATCATTCTTTATGCGCTACACTCTCATTGTACATAATCCTACATGCTGATATAAATACCCGTTTGTGGCTGATGCATGGAGGAGTGGTCAACCTGTGAAGGTGGCAAGGTGAAAAAATGAAAGAGAAAGAAAATTGTATGTGATACAATCTACAAGAGATCATCCAGGGTCGAGGGAGAATGAGGATAGACAAGGTGGGGTAATTGGTTCCTATTCCATGGATGTCTTGATATAAACTTACCCACATGCCCCTTAGCCAAAATTCCAGTTTAAACAGGGTCTTAAGACGTCACATCACAAATATAATATATTTAACAGCAAGAGATTGTGTAAGATGTTCATTGGAAGGGAAAGTGGGGAAGAAAAAAGAGGGGTTTCATTACATGGGTCATAAAAGGTATCCTAGCAAAGTAACCAGGTATTTGTCGAAACATGAAGCCTTTAAATCTATTAAGAATTTAAGCCAGCCTTCCCAAAGAGTGCTATTCTAGCTAGAACCTGCAATTGTACACAATTTATTATCTACAGGTGATCAATCTACACATCCTGGCTCCATCGCAGTGCTTCCCCTGCCAGATAAAGCCTTTTAGATGGCTGTTATCCCAAAATGATTTATTTAATGCCACATACACTGGGGTTAATGCCAGAGGCAGTTTGATGGAAAGAAGAAATAAAGAGAAAGCAGATGTAATGATAGGTTAAGTCATCGGAGAGAGAGAGTCGCTGTATTTAATTCTGTGATACGGGGCAAGAAAGGGTGGTGTATTTGCATTCGAGTCGGGTTATGCGGAGTGTCCAAGGTGTTCCAAGGCATCGTCATTTCCCTTTGAATTGAACTGCTTAGCATATAGGAGTTAAAGTGTTAAAGCATATGAGTGAATTACAAGGGAGTGAAGAATTCATCTAATCTTATTCTGCTGATGTAGCACAGAAGCATACATCTCCACCACAGATCAGATAACAACCAGTTGGCTTATCGGCTTAACACATTATTCTACCCGTTGTAAAACAATGCAATACATTGGCGCTAGGCTTTATCTGTTATCCAGGACAGCTTTATGTTATCCTATGTATGCTGAAAGTCCTTTGCTATATTAATGTCTACCACTTCTGGAAGGCTGTCCTATGCATCCACCGCCCTCTCGGTGATGTAGTTTTCTCACGTTACATTTCTGATCCCATTGGCCCGACGGACACATTCAGTTCTTGTCCTAGCTTTTTTTCCTTCTATGAAACATACTTCCCGCGCGTACCTTGTTGAATCTTTTCATGCGAGGTGGCACAGTTGGGGCAATGATTCGGTGTGAATTATTAGGGTTGCAGGTTCAGTTCCTGGCAGGGTCAACTCAGCTCTTTTTTTTCCCTTTAAATTGTAGTGCCATGAAATTGGGTTGTAGCAACAACTGTAGATGTTGGGCAAAAATACTTGAAACTATTAAAATATCTCAACCTACCATTTATTGGTCTTTATTCATAAAAAAGAGAGAATTGGGCTTTGGTTTCAGATTCCCTTGTGTATTTCATGAAACCAATTATAATAATTATTAATTCCCTCCCCTCGTTCCCCTTAGCCTCACTTAGACCTGCTTGGTGGATGGAGAATCTTGAGGCTGCGTATTGAGTGCCATAGGAATTTTCTGCCTCTTTTAAACTTAATGTATAATAAAGTAATGTCTGTGTGCGTTTGACTAATCTCGGATTTACAAACCTTTCCTTGGGTTCACAAAATAAGGAGCATCATCTGTTGTTTCTTAGTAACTTACATTCATATTACCAAACAGAAACGTGAGTGTTGATGATAAGTCCCCTTAACCTTTAAGAAAGATCATAAAAAAGCTGTAAGTTAAAGGACAACTGCAGCAAAAAAATAACTAATGTTTACTTGAAAGATTACATTAAATATAGATTGTTTGCATATAAATTCTTTAATGGAATAATATACATAATGTACCTTATTGGGCCTTCTTTGCTCTGTTTAGTTCTAACAGGAGGCAGACATGTTGTTTAGAATCTTGAGTCAGATCCGTCACCAAGGTGAGTGAGGCACTGCCCTAAGATTCTAAACAACATGTCTGCTCCCTATTAGACCTACATTATTTATAATCCTTCAATAACACATTTCTATTTAAAATTTCTACACTCAATTCAATCTTTCAATTAATCAGGTCTTATGTGTTTGCTACAGTTATCCTTTAAAGAAAGATTAATTATAGCTTGAGTGGTACTTTACTCCCACTAACATACGAGGATAAAGATAGGGGGTTATTATTTCTACAAGTATAATTCTAATTGAGCAGTTAGCAAAGCAAGTAAGGCAGCTGAATTACAGGACAGGATGAGAGTTTATTAAAGTGTTACAAGTAGCAGTAATTGGCATTGGGTGTAGCTTTGGAGGAGCATGTTGTACCTGCAGACAAATGGCAAACTGCTGCACCCGCACAATTGCATTGCCAAGCCTTGGTGCGCATGTTAAACATTTTTGTCATCTGGTGTCCTATGACCAAGAGATGGAGATCCTGAATTTGGAACGGTCCCATTAATTGCGCGAGGGGTGGGGGTGTTTTTGACAAGTAATAAAACTGTGACATCATCCACTGCGCCATCGAAAGAGTCAACTGACCAGCAGGAGCAGTACTTTCGTTCGCTTGAGAAAAGCGTAATGGCCCAAGACGCGCGACTGTGCTGGCGAAACTGGGATGGTCAGGCGGTGCTAATAGGTTCAGTAAACGCTAACCCCGAATATAACGATGATGTGAACATGATCCCGTCCGCTATGAAGGAGGAACCTGGCTGTGCTTGATGCACACTACTCTCCCTGAGGTTTAATACGTCAGTGGAAACCCCACAAATCCTTGCAAATTCCTCCTAACAAACACATTTATGTGCAGTGGGCAGACAGTGCCCTAACTTACAGGGGGAGGCTTGTTTTACTGGGGTTGGGATGTGTGAATAATTTGGGTAATGCTGCGGATACAGGTGACCTTTGCCAATGTCCCAGCAAATCCTTCAAAATACACAAGCAGACACAGCGTGCAAGGCTAAAAGGGGAATAGGATGGACCTAATAACTCACAAATTCCTGGATGTAGACACAAACAAACGCCATCAATGTGTTGTGTAAATTTATGGAGTATCAATACATGTAGGTGTAATTCACTTATTTAAATAAACAAGTCTATATTTAGACAGAGCCAAACTGCTCTGCGGCACAATGCTTTCCCAGACTTTTTAAGGATTTTGGACACACCAGAAAGGTTGGTGGTCCGTCACAGAAGCCAGGGCATTAACCCTTTGGGAGCCTGGGGGGGACGAGGACACAAGGATTCAGGATATAGATTTCACCGTAGATGCTGACAGCGGTTGGATTGAGCATGGCGAAGCCAATGTGTGTCACGACAATCCTCTCTCACTTTCATTTTCTCAGGTATAGTCAGGGTCCCTGCGGAGAGTTGGATGATCCTTGTGACCCTTTTTGGATGTCCTGATTTTTGGGGCATCCCAATAGACAAAAAAACCTGGTGGAACCATAATTTTTCCGCAGCACTCCCGAAATGTTTTTTTTATATAGCTGTCCTCATCTTTGTCACCCAAACTTGTCAACCCATTGCTCCCTAAGGTTTACTTGCTCACATCCATCTCCGAGCTACACCTCTACAATAACACCAAGCAAGCCCCCCCCATTTATTTCTCTTTCCCCTAATAACTAATAATAATAATTCAAAGCCGACGTGTTGAAGTTTTCTTTTCCATTTTATAGCTTCCTTGAGGTTTTGTTTGACTGCTTCGTACATTAGGTCTGGGACAACAGTGGTTAAATGTCAGTCCAGGGCCAAAAATACAGCCCCATTTGGAACAGCCAATCCCATGCAGCAGACTGATCCTCGCACACCTGTCCCGTGCAAGGGGTTAAAGCCTGATTACAGGGGTGGAAAGGCTCGGAGAGAGGGAGGCGTTGGGACAGGCTTGTCATGATAATTATAGATTTTGGATGGTTACTAAAACTGTGGCAGGGAGAACAAGCTTAGACAGACCCTAAACTACTGGTAGGAAGGGAGAAGTTGGCAGCTGTTGTCTATCCCCCCCCCCCTCAAAGCATACATGTACTGAGATGTACTATTACACACGTAGATCACGCAAACGGCTGCACACACAGCTATACAAGCAGCTCACATACCCAGAACACAGCCTGGCACAGAGCATGCACACCTACATACACACATGTATAAAGACACATACATGTTCAAGTATCGGATGTCTGGTTATTAATGTAAACAAGGAATAGGCACTAGTTGAGTTGAGCGGACACCTGGATGTTCGGGTTCGGCGTGTTCGGCCAAACTTTGGAAAAAAGTCCGGGTTCGGGGTCAAACTTGACCCCGAACCCGAACCCCATTGAAGTCAATGGGGACCCGGACTTTTGGCCACTAAAATGCCTCTAAAAAAGTCCTGAAAGGGCTAGAGGGCTGCAAAATGAAGTAAAATGTGGGTGAGTGTCCCCATTCATACGAATAGATCAATTGACCTATTCGTATGAATGGTGGACTCTATTTCGGTTTATAGAATAGCAATAGCATTACATGTATTCTATAAACCGAAAGACATTCGGTTTATAGACTTTCGTTTTATAGAATACATGTAATGCTATTGCTTTTCTATAAAAAGAAAGTCTATAAACAGAATGTCTTTCGGTTTATAGACTTTCGGCTTATGGAATACATGTAATACTATTGGCTTTCTATAAACCGAACTAGAGTCCCCATTCATAAGAATTTCTTATGAATGGGGACTCTAGTTCGGTTTATAGAAAGACAATAGTATTACATGTATTCCATACGCCGAAAGTCTATAAACCGAACGACATTCGGTTTATAGACTTTCGGTTTATAGAATAGCAATAGCATTACATACAATGTAATCGCCGAACCCCCGAACTCCAACACGAACATACAGTGAAATGTCCGTGTTCGGGTCCGGGGTCCAAAAAACGTAAAGTTCGGTACGAACAACTGCTGGCTGAGCATAATGAGAATAGAAGATCACAGCAGCTGGGATGCTATGAGCTGAGCTATCCTTGCCTCAGTCGGCTCCCGTATTTCCTTTGACTGGAAGCATGATAGGTGTGGCAGTCTAAAAGGGCAGGCACTTTCAAATCCCTGATCAGAGTGTATCTGTACAGCAGTGATGGCTAACCTTGGCACTGCTATATTATAGAGAATGCTGCTGCTGCAGAGGCAGAAAGGGAAATTAATATAAACTCAGCTCCCAGACCTGCTGATTGACTAGTTAGCTCTGTAGTGAAAGGGTTAATAGACCATCTGATTGGCTAGGCAGCTTTGCAGTGGAAGGGTTATTTGGCTTTGGAAGGGTTAATAGAGGCACTGCTGGGCAACTCAGCTCTGCAGTCAGTGCCATCGCTCCTGGTCTTACAGGAGATTAACAGATTACAACTCCAACCGCCAAGGGATGGCTGAGAGTAATGCCAGTTGCAATCCATTGCTGTAAAGATGGTCTATTACTGTAGCTTCAAGTGAAACAAACAACAGTTAAACATTGTTATACTATGAGTGTAAAGAAAAATGTAAGCACATAAGTAAATTAAAAGAAAAATATGTTTTAAATGTGTCTGTCCTGTCTGTGCTTTATAACATCACCCCAGGGCTGCCATCAGAAATTACAGAACAAGTGGTCCCCCACTCCAGTGCTCCTGCACGGATTTCATTATTGCCCCCTTGCTGTAGCACCAGCTTGCAGCATCCAAGGCACTTGAAACACCACCCAGCTTGCATCCACAGGTCTTGCCAAAGCGCCAATATTGTATTTACAGGTCTAACCAGAGCAACTATATTCCACCCACAGGTCTTGTAAGAGCACCCATATTGCATCCACAGGACATGAACCAGCACTCAGATTGCACACCTCAGCCAGCACCCAGATTGCATCCACAGGACATGCCCCAGCACCCACATTACACATCCAGGACTTACCTCAGCCAGCACCCATATTGCAGCCACAGGACATGCCCCAGCACCCACATGGCACACCTAGGCCATGCCCCAGCACCCACATTGCACCCAAAGGACATGCCCCAATACCCACATTGCACACCCAGGACATGCCCCAGCACCCACATTGCACACCCAGGACATGCCCCAGCACCCACATTACACATCCAGGACTTACCTCAGCCAGCACCCATATTGCAGCCACAGGACATGCCCCAGCACCCACATGGCACACCTAGGCCATGCCCCAGCACCCACATTGCACCCAAAGGACATGCCCCAATACCCACATTGCACACCCAGGACATGCCCCAGCACCCGCATTGCACACGCAGGACATGTCCCAAAAGGCAACCAGTTTGTACACCCAAGACATGCCCCAGCACACATTGCACACCCAGGACTTACCATAGAACCCACATTGCAACCCCAGGACTTACCCCAGCCAGCACCCGTATTGCATCCACAG
Organism: Pelodytes ibericus; assembly: GCA_036172795.1. Classification (NCBI taxonomy): domain Eukaryota; kingdom Metazoa; phylum Chordata; class Amphibia; order Anura; family Pelodytidae; genus Pelodytes; species Pelodytes ibericus. Next base: position 15,742,312 of record CM069864.1, on the reverse strand, counting down.
GACTTCCCTGGTGTCTAGTGTTGGGCAGCTGATGTCTCACCTGCAGAAAGGGTTGGTGTGCTGAGATCAAAAGACTGCCAGCAAGGTCCCGAGCAACCATAAGGTTTGTACCCCCCTGATGGCAGCCCTGCATCACCCTGTGGATGAAACACAAAACACACTCTCCACTGCGGTGCATAGAGAAAACAAACTCACATTGGCATACCTATATAGAATATATAACGGCCTTCTCAATAAAGAGAGAATTATAGGGAATTTAGAAGGGAATTTCAAACCTAAGGCCAAAGTAGCCAAGTTGAAAAAAAGTCTCCAGTGAAGCTCAATGGGAGAATCTTTCCAACTCAACTACTTTAGCCTGAAGTTTGAAATTCCCATCTGAATTCCCTGCAATTCTTTATTGAGTAGACCCTATAATGTTAAAATAGAGGTTGATTGAGATACATTTTTGGAGCACAGTTCTTCCCTCAAACCCCTTTATTGAGATATTCGGCCTCTGACTTTAAATAACTAGTCCAGAATCGGGTAACGTGGGTTTTCGGCTGGGGTCAGATCAGATAAGCCGAACAAATAACTTTTTTTAATCTTTAAATTTACAATCTCCTTCCTTGTCTCGGAAGCTTCCTTGTAAACTGTAATATTTGCAAAGAGATAAATCAAGGGATAACATCTGTTTTATGAACAGGGATTGTATTATGAACATGTATAGTATATTCACCTGGACCACAAAGGGTTAAAAATCCTACGAAGTCAGAGCAATAACAGGAACTTGGTCACCGAACAGACAAAACATAAATGGCAGCAGCAGCGTTAAAACTAGCGACTATATAACTGTATCAACTAACAGCGCAAAAAAAAAAAAAAACACACGAAAAAAGAACAGAATCAGACATACAAATAACAATCTTCAAATAGAGGTTTTTAAAGGATTACTCAACTTTTTTGAGTCAATAATTAACTTAATGAAATGTATTATTTTATACTTTATTTGATTCATAAAGTCCCCAGCCCCTCCTACTTTCATTCCTGAACCCTTGGCTCAGTTGAATGAAAAAAATGATAAAGTAAGTCCTCACCCCAAATAAATTAGTAAATAATGTCACTTAAGTTAATTATTAACTCAGTGCTGAAAAAAAAAAGTTAAATGATCCTTTAAAAAAAATCTACTCTGCATCGAGAGCAAATGAACACATTGTATTTAAATTCCCAAAGAATACAGATCAAGCTGTCAATGCTAAGGCTGGTTATCGATTGTGGAGATGCCAAATATGCATCAGACCTATCTCTGTAGGTCCATAATTGTCACTTTCTCCTACAAACAACCTATTATGTAGTTCTAAATTCAGGACAAATATTAGAAATTGTATAAAAGATTTTTCAAGTCAAAGTTAGAAAGTCGTTTATTTTTTTTTTTTTTGCATTGTTCATCATATTTCATGATTTTTTTTTATAGTAAATTATAACATATGATGAAAATAATGGCATCTAAAGAAAACACTTTGTATGGGGATAAAAATATATAATATGTGTGGGTATGTTCAATGAGAAAGAGGAAAATTTACAGCTAAACACAAACAACGCAGAAATGTTAAAACAAATTGTCCCAAAATTCCGGATTAATTTGAAGCTTTTCTTCTGAAACATTAATGTCACTTTGCCTCATTTTATCAATTCCTGTCGCAGACGAGGCATTATCTCTCGTTATAACTTGGTGGTAAAGCAGAATGGGGTTTCTCACAGCGCCTTGTTTAAAAACAACAAAAAAAAAAAGATTAGGGATTGAAAATAACATGGTGACATTTTGTTCACACACTTCTGAGCTGAAATTTGTTTTGGACGAGAGAGAGCCAAGACCTTGGCGCTTCTTTTTTTTTTTCTTCTTTCTTCTCGCATCCAGAACTGAAGGGGTTAACTCCGCAGTCTCATATTAGCTCGTATGGAGAACAAAGGACGAGTTCAGAGAAAGGGGAATCAACTCCGGAAAATAAATTGTTTTTAATATACTGGGAGCATTTTATCTCTGGCATGAAATAAACTCTCCCAGATTTGACTCTCTCTCTCTCTGTTGTTACAGGTTTTCATACAGTCTCGTAAACCCATTACACACCAAGAGCGTACTGCAGCTCTCTCCCAAAATCAGATTAACCCATTCAGCACCACAAAGTCCTTGTTTTACATTTTTAAAAAATCTTTGTGTGTTAATGGAGTTTGATTTATTTTCCTGTTACTTAAAGGAGAGGGTGATGGTTTTAAAGATAAATTTGACTTATAAACAGGTTATTTCTCTAGAGGAACATAAGGACTTAGGTACCTGGTCCAATGAACTTAAGCATCTTTCTTAAAGACAGCTGCCTTGTTACATGTAGCAGGTTTCTGTGTAATGAACGCTCTATGCTTACAATGGTCTGGCTATGTCAGCCTTTAGCTAGGCCTGTTATCAGTGTACAGGTAGAGGATCCTTTATCAAAATGCTTGGTACCAGAAATATTTTGGATATCGGATCATTTCAGATACCGGATCATTTTCACCAATAAGATATATTAAAGCCTCTCAGCTCTCATGAAATACAGTAATATCAATGTAAATACTGTACAGAGCAAATAAATCACTGTTACTGTGATGTACCTGTGATGTGAGGCAATGTTGGGAACCTGCCGTTGGCGTGTCAGGACTGCACACGTGTCTTTGTATTACCCTTTTTGGGGGAGTTGGAGAATCTGAGCATGCATGGAAAGGCTATATTACAGCTTAAGTGGGCTGGACACTGAATAAACTGTTGTGCGCTGGCATTCTGACAGGTGTGTGGAATTTGTAACCTGTGGCAAAATCAAAGGTTTTTGGGGGATAACAGAATATTTTGGATAAGAGATTTTTGGATAAGGCATACTCAACCTGTACCACTAATTTGTTGGCAACTGAAATAATGTTTCCATGCAGAGGTACAACATGAGATGGTGCTGGAAGGTTTCTTGCTTTTTTGTTCTGCTCTAAAATTCCAAATATATATTTTTATTCCTTAAAAAGGTGCGATAAGCATTTCATCTCACCAAGCATTCCATCTCACCAAGCATTCTATCTCACCAAGCATTCCATCTCACCAAGCATTCCATCTCACCAAGCTTTCTATCTCACCAAGCATTCTATCTCACCAAGCATTCCATCTCACCAAGCATTCCATCTCACCAAGCATTCTATCTCACCAAGCATTCCATCTCACCAAGCATTCCATCTCACCAAGCTTTCCATCTCACCAAGCATTCTATCTCACCAAGCATTCTATCTCACCAAGCATTCCATCTCACCAAGCATTCCATCTCACCAAGCTTTCTATCTCACCAAGCATTCTATCTCACCAAGCATTCCATCTCACCAAGCATTCCATCTCACCAAGCTTTCCATCTCACCAAGCATTCTATCTCACCAAGCATTCTATCTCACCAAGCATTCCATCTCACCAAGCTTTCCATCCCACCAAGCTTTCCATCTCACCAAGAATTCCATCTCACCAAGCATTCCACCCCACCAAACATTCTATCTCACCAAGCATTCCATCTCACCAAGCATTCCATCTAACCAAGAATTCCATCCCACCAAGCATTCCATCCCACCAAACATTCCATCTCACCCAGCATTCCATCCCACCAAGCATTCCATCTCACCAAGCATTCCAACTCACCAAGCATTCCATCTCACCAAGAATTCCATCTCACCAAGCATTGCATCTCACCAAGCATTCCATCCCACCAAGCATTCCATCTCACCAAGCATTCCATCTCACCAAGCATTCCATCTCACAAGCATTCCATCCCACTAAGCATTCCATCTCACCAAACATTCAATCTCACCAAGCATTCCATCTCACCAAGCATTGCAACTCATCAAGCATTTCATCTCACCAAGCATTCCATCTCACCAAGCTTTCCATCCCACCAAGCATTCCATCTCAGAAGCATTCCATCCCACTAAGCATTCCATCTCACCAAACATTCAATCTCACCAAGCATTCCATCTCACCAAGCATTGCAACTCATCAAGCATTCCATCTCACCAAGCTTTCCATCTCACCAAGCATTCCAACTCACCAAACATTCCAACTCACCAAGCTTTCCAACTCACCAAGCTTTCCATCTCACCAAACATTCCATCTCACCAAACATTCCATCTCACCAAGCATTCCATCTCACCAAGCTTTCCATCTCACCAAGCATTCCATCTCACCAAGCATTCCATCTCACCAAGCATTCCATCTCACCAAGCATTCCAAATCACCAAGCTTTCCATCTCACCAAGCATTCCAACTCACCAAACATTCCATCTCACCAAACATTCCATCTCAACAAACATTCCATCTCACCTCAACTATACATTGTACATAGTTTGCCGGCCCAGTCCATAAACTTGTATGAAATATTATCATGGTGACGTAAGCCTCTTGCCAGTTGGTCAGGCATTTAACATGGACCACGTTATACCCACCCGACATATTATCCACCAGAAGCAAACAGGAGAACAGGCTTAACGTGTTTTCACCTATTTTCTCACTACAGCTACAGCATGTTCTTCTGATTAATGACACTTTACATTTGGAATGTACTCTTTAGATTTTATCCATGGGACTACAGACATTGTTATTTTTCACTTTTATATTGCTATCCAGTCTCAGCCCTTGCACGGATTGCCGGCGTTCCTGTATCTCTTGTCAGCTATACATTGAGCAGGGATAAAATTGTTGAGCTAATCCGGCTATGAATAATGCATAGTTAAATCTTTCCAAACTCTCACAGTTTGTATCTAATTGTGTTTGTATCACAATTGATCTAACGATGCGGAAGCCTTAACCCTTATATACCAGCAGTATCTGGTCCTCCATTAGACATCATGTCCCAGTCTGACCCCTTCAGTCCCCGAGACAAAGATGCCTATGTTACCTGCTAGTAAACAGCCATGGAGTGCAATAGCTGGACTTATCACCAAAGAGAGGATTGTAAGGAGACAATTGTAGGTCAATGGAGCGGAATTGGAAAAATTCTCTCTTTATTGTGTAGACCCTTAAATATAAAGAGTTCTTCAATGGCCGGGCTCACTTGTCTTGCCAGATATAATACTCTCTAGATTAGGTGTCCAATTCTTTCATTCCCCATTAGATTTATAGAATGGCATCATGGTAATTGTAGTCCACAGATGGACGCTTAGGCTCTTGAGTAACAAGATGGCCAGACGTGAAAAGAACGAAACCCCAGAAAGGGTGGATGTGCTCTGACAAGCGTAGGCTGAGCTCCCTGGTTTGGAGACTGTCCTGGTAGTAAGATAAAGGGAAGTACAGCAGATTTACAAACTTAACATAGCTTGCGGCATGTTCCAGTTAAAGATACAATCCACTTGACTGAATTATGCTTTCTGGAAATATTTAAAGCATGCAGTGTCCTGGAGAGAGGCTAAAGGTGTGGTCCTACCCATCCGGTCATCTAGCTGCATGGGGTTTGTAGAATTTAACAATAGTTCTTTTCTTTCTCTGTCATTATTATATTTTTTTCAAAAATCCATAAATCCCTGTATTCTTTTATATATCATTTTTTTTTAAGGTGACCATTTCATTCTTTGGATACATTTGTCACGTTATGTATATTGGAACATAAATACGTTAATCTATACAAAGTCCTGAGATCTCTTGTAAAAAATCCTTGAAGCATCACTATTTGGTCTGCAATCAAAATCAACATGTATGTGCATATTCTGGTACAATTACAACAACCTGCAAAAAAAAACTCAACAACAGTCTGTGTTTAGACTTCCGTCAGATAATCTGTGTACAGACATCTACATGGGAATCAGGCTCTATCTCTGTTAAATGTAACTTAAAGGGACACTGTCCCCTAAACATTTGCAAATCGAGAGGAAAAAAAAAATACACTGTAAAATGATTGATAAATGATATTAGCAAAATGGTATATTAACCCCTTCATGATGCAGGGTGCTTGTGCCCAGTGCGGTATTTACCGGTGGCAAGTTTTGGGGGGGCCCCCAAGACTGAAAAAAAAAAACAAGAAAAAAAACGCACGGGCAGCCTGATCGCTGCCCATGTGTTTTTTTTTTTTATGGGGCAGAGTGATGACAGGGCACATGACCTGTTGCTCTGATGTCGCGTGGGTAGGGGGGTGCCCGAATTTTGTCTGCCTCGGGCAGCACAAAACCAAGATACACCACTGCTTGTGTCCCAGATGACGCAAGCACCAAAATGTCACTTTTAGTGACACAATGGCAGAGTCCTTCTAACTAGACCCTGTGGGTCCCTGCCAAAAAATCACGAGACCTCCCGATGTCATGGAGCTGTGTCTGAACCCGAAAGTTCGGGCACAGCATGATTCGGTAAAATGGAGCATAGGCTACATGTTCCCTGTCAGACAGAGGTCACTCAATGCACAGCTCATCGCGGGGGATCCGCCATGATCGGTTAAACGCTGGACGTTCTATGGCGTGCACCTGTAAAATTAGGACAGCATAGAACGTCCAAGCGTCGGGAAGGGGTTAATGCATAACTTACCAGAATCTGGGTTTTAAATTTAAAGGCATCGCTTGCTTATTACATCACCTTGTGGCTTATTATGTAAAATGGAACATTTTCCATAGAAAGTTGCTCATTTGCAAGCCTTAAGTGATGTAAAAAATAATAGGCAGTGCAGGCAAATATAAAACACATGCTTTTCTTTTAATCTTTGCTTGCAATTATTAGAACACAATGTGTAGATCATTTTTCCTTCCAAATATACCATGCTCCTAGTTCTCCCAGACACAAAGAGCAGGTGATGACCCGATTGGTTAAGAGTCCAGCCAATAGGAAACAGAGTCTCCTGAATGCAGGATTTCTGTGAGCTGAAGATGAGGAGGAGTATACCAGAGCTCCAACAGAACAGATCTCTGTATCACTCCATTTGTGCCATAAAATCACCATGCCTAGCATTATAGCCCAGGTTCATTTTCTGTCAGCTACAGATCCGAAGACATAAGCATTTCATTTGTCTCAGGTTAATTGACATTATAAAAAGTCATCTTGGTCTTTAGCAAAGTAAAGTGACACTGCGTATATATTTAATACACGGAGAGTTAAATGGACTGGATCACCTAAACATTGTTCTTACTGTGACTGTAGAGAATAAAAAATGATTGAAAATGATCTATACATTGTGTTATCAGAATTGCAAGCAAATGCCTAAATTAGGAGAAAAATGTATTTTAAATGTGTCTGTGGACTCTCCTTCTTATGACATCACCTGTGACATGGTATGCAAATAAACTGCCACAGGTGATGTCATAAGCAGGAGACTTGCAATTCTGCTAGCACAAAGTATAGATCATTTTAAGTCATTTTTTATTCTCTACAGTCACAGTAAGAACAGTGTTTAGGTGATACAGTCCATTTAGGAATAGCAAGGACACATAGGCTCCATGGCAACCAAAGAAAGGGAGTTTCAAAAGACATAATGAACTGATATTGTTTTGTTTTTTTTGTAATAATGAATTATGCCACAAGTGCTTTATAGCATTTTGGTGCCAGTTTTATTTCTTCATCTGAAGCAGTTTGTGATGAGCACTGGCCTTTCCCAACTAGGATGAGAAATGAACCGCTATCTATATCATTTGGGAAACGCCAGAGAGGATGGGTCAGCTGTCTCCTATCGATCATCAACAGTGACATTTTTATATTTTCCCAATTTAAGACCACTCCTGTGTTTTTCGGCTGGTAGACACCAAAGAGTTTTTGGTGCTGCCCCTTGCCCAAATTCCTAAAGAAAAATGTCCCTGTAGTTTGCATGACTAGAAATAGCACCCAACACTGCATTGTGCCCTGGTAGCTGCCTAAATCCACCCCGTGGACAGGTGACCATGACACCATGGGGCAACCTTTAACTAAATCATTACACAAAATATACAAAATGTACGTAAGTCGTTGCTGTACTGAGTTTAGTAATAGGCTGTCACTTGGATTCCCACTGCTGTGAACAGTACCATCATGGGCTGAGCATTATGAGAGTAGCAGTCCACAGCAACTCCAATGCGAGAGTCTGCCTCATCCTTTTCCTGTTAGCATGCTTATATTTGTAAAACTCGTCAGCACTTTGCCATGCATTATCTTTCCCACAGGAGCACTCAACTGGTTAAAAATACTAATTCCACTAATAACGCCACTTAAGTTAGACTTTTTAATGCACCTTCCTTTTACCTGTGACTAGTGCACTAACTGAAAACATCCCTGAAGGTGGGATTACTTTCTTACAGGTGGTCTCCAGGGCCTGCAGGACAATTAACCATCACGTCAAAAAGTTTTCCACAGAAATCTGAAATATTTCCATTGTGATGAGTGAACCCGTTTGCAGGATGATGGGTCTGAAGATTTAGTTCCATGAAAGTAACTTTACAATTTAAATCAGACGTCCTCCACCAAAACCAAAATGTGTTTCTTTATGTCCAAACTTTCAGAAATGCATGTTTCACATTCCTTGCAGAATATAATGGTGCTTTATAAATACCTTTTTTGGGGGGTTCTCTACCCTAAATCTGGTTTTGTCCCAACGTGACTGCCACCTGTGGAGTAAGTTCTGTATAAGGTGGCCTTCCCTTTTCACTTTATCATCTGTGGATTGTACCTTAGGACTTATTCCAGTGCCCAGCAGGCACCCAGGACTTCTCCCAGCACTCAAATGGCACCCAGGACTTAGTTGAGTGCCTTGGTGGCACTCAGGACTTAATCCAGTGCCCAGGTGGCACCCAGGATTTATACAAGCGCCCAGATGGCACCCAGAACTTAGTCGAGTGCCTTGGTGGTACCCAGGACTTATTCCAGTGCCCAGATGGCACCCAGAACTTAGCGGAGTGCCCAGATGGCACACAGTCAAGAAAGGAGAGTGGGTAGTCAACTGCAAGAAAACTTTTATCTAAATTACCGCTACGATGGTTAAGTGGAGCAAAATAAACCTTAATGAAACTGATGTAAAAAAAAAAAAAAAAAAAAGAACCCCCACAAAAGTAGGTAGCAAAGTTTAATTAAAAGATTTTCCAGAGTGGCAAGTACCATCTTTTAGACCCCTCTCAACAGACGTTCTGGCGAGATTTCTCGGCTGCCGAGTACTCTACCAAAAGATGAATTCGTCTTAGGAGAAAACTTGCCAGGACCCTGAATAATGTCAACATCACTTTAATACTGAGGGATGCTTAGGCACTGGGGTAGTGCCCCAATGACCATGACTGTGGTCACTTTAATGATTATTTAAAAAAATATCCCATTAGTATTGAATGAAATGAGGTGATGGACACATAGATTCCCCCAAAGAAAGAAGGCCAGCTGCACATAGGATCCAGTCCAGATCATATGTCGTTAACACTTAAGGTTGCTGTCTGGATTATCTGTTAGGTGCACTGAGGATCAGGAGTCGCCTGGGGGAGCAGACATTTGTTTTTATGTTTTTGAAGAAAAGCAAAACCTAGAAAACAAAAACATGAGATGGGAGGAGAAGGGGGCACATTCATAGGGCCCAGGTCGCTTAACCCCTTGTGCAGCAGGTATGTGAGCAATGCGTTGTGGCACTGTAAGGGTTAAATGGCAGTAGAAGATGGGGAACAGGTTGAAATGACTAGATAACGAAACTGCTTCACTTGGACCCTCTGAGTTTCTGAACCTAAGGTATAGACGGGGCTATAACAGGCCATTGTAAACTGGGGGGAAATATATCTTTGCCCAACTACTGCTGTGTCTGTCTGTTGATCTCTGTAGGTGATCTGTCAGCATACCTGTTGTGTACCTCTGATGATAATGAGTGGGCTGGTGAGGTTGCACCATGGCCACTAAATAGTTTTTGCCCCCATACTGTGCTCACAGGACTTGCCCCAGCACCCAGATTCCACATCACAGGACTTTGCCCCAACACACTGGACTTACCCTAGCACCCATTACTTACTCCAGTGCCCAGATGGCACCCAGACTTATCCCAGCACCCAAATGATACCCAGGACTTACCTCATTGCCCAGATGGCACATGGGACTTACTGAGGTGCCCAGATGGCACCCAGAACTTCACCAGCACCCAGAACTCAAGTGGCACCCAGGACTTAGTCCAGTGCCCAGATGGCACCCTGGACTTACCGTAGTGCCCAGATGGCACCCAAGGCTCATCCTATTGCCCAAGACTTAGCGCAGCACACAGATTGCAACCAGGACTCACTCCAGCACCTGGCACTCACTTTGCATTCCCCGTGCCTCTGTGTAGGCTCAGCGTCTGTAGGTCATGTGAACCCCGATACTCTGATGTGTGGGGAGTACATGGTAGCCTCAGACGGTGTCAGCTGCTTGCCCTCCTGTGCCCCACACAAAGAGGGCTGGTAAGGCAGGACTTTTGATTGGGCGGCCCTGCTTATACCACGGGCTCTGAATTCCTCACTTGAAAAAAGGTTTAGATGTCTTAAATCGAATGGTGGTGGATAGTTATGACTGGATAGCATCGCTCCGTGGGATGCTGCTGTCTGTTATTTAGTGTAATTGTTTTTTTACTATGTCTCTTGGCACAATCCAGAGACAATCTGCCTGTAGTAAATGATCCCATTATTAGAAGGAGGTTTGTTTGGAAATGACTCACTTGTCTCCTGACGTTTTCCAAAAACACATACTGGCATATTGTGTTTTAATGGTACAGTGACCCACCAGGGTCCTTAACCACTTGATGCATCAGAACATTCAATGCCGTCCTAACAGACATGGGCCAAACAAACATAGACTGCCGTAGGAACAGCAACTCACCCCCCCCCCCCTCCCCTGAGTTATTAACATTGCAAGGTATAGCGAGACAATGCCAGGAACCCACAGGGTCTGTGCCTCAGAGTGATTGGGTCTCTGCCTCAGTGTCCCTGGCTACCAATCACCCAAGTCAGGAACACAAAAAATGCAATTTGAGGGCTTTGGTCCTCTGGTCCTCCCAGCTTGAAAATCAAAATAATAATGTATATTACAATTTACAATTTAAAAAGAAACATGCATTCGTTGTAACATTATCTTTTTCTTGGCGATTTTATCTGGCAAAATTCAAAGATTTGGGGTTTAATCATTTCTTTTTAAGCCTGTGCAGGTATAATTCATCTGAGAGCCAGAAGTATCATTTTTTTGGGAGCACCTTGCATTACAAAATACCCAAATAATACAGAATATCGGGCGATGATTGTGAAGTTATTCCACAGCTTGATAATATCCCAAAGAATGGGCAGTTTATAAAGAATATTGGACAATAGCAACAGCCATGTCACTTTTAAATTGTTCCCCTAAGTGAGCTTTTAAAATGTGACCCACTTGCTGTTATGTACAAAGATAACTTCTTAGGCAAAATACTGAAAGTGATGCAAGGAATGAATGTGTTTCTATGGTGACTGCTTCACTTTTAGAACTTTTAAATGCAATTGTTCTTCCTCCGTAATCTCTATTATTGCCAGGATAGTGTAACAAGCATTGCGTGGCAGTAGAAGGCCAGTTGTACTGCATGATCGTCATTCTCTCATTCCAAACACTGCATTTTCTTTTTTCTCTCTTTCTTTGTGAATCTGGCAGGGCAGTTGGAAGCCCCTTGGTGATGGACCCCAACAGCATCTGCAGGAAAACCAAACGCTTAGCGGGTAAGCAGGCAGAGCTGTGCCAGACAGAACCCGAGATCGTTAGCGAGGTGGCCAAGGGTGCCAAGCTGGGTGTACGCGAATGTCAACACCAGTTCCGATCAAGACGTTGGAATTGCACCAGCCACAACAAGTACTTCGGAAAGATCCTGCAGCAAGGTAATGGTATGGTAAATGCTTGAGGGGGGGTGGGGGTGGATTGTACAATGCAGGACTATTCTGAGAAGATCTGCCAACATTCCAGATGATCAAAGCTGGATACTATGGTCCTAGGTTTATCCAAATCATATTAGTAGTTTTTATTTTCTTCTCAAATAACAGTGTAGAGCCTCTGTTAGACATACCATTTCCTTGGTATACTGTGATGAGGGTTAATTTAGGTATATGTGTATAATATTATACAACAGGTAATAAGATCAGAGTCGGATGTCGCGGGGGTTCATTGTCAAATCCTAAATTGCTTTATCCCTTGTACACTTCTATCAAACCAGGGTGACAGCAGAGGGATTCAGCTGTGAGTCCTGCTTCTATTATATATAGGTATTATAAAGGATAACTGCTGTACAGGAAAAGCCTTGCACATGAGCCGTTATAGAAAAATAAAACCTTAAAAACAAATATTCCACATTAAAAGGTTTACCTAATACTTACCATTTGTCCCGATCCAGAATGCTGAACCAAATAATTATGAATCTTCAGTATGTTCTGTGTTTCCTCTTCCATTCCAGTGCTGACATTTTGTGCAGCTCCTCTGAGGCTCATATTAAATATGCAGATTTGGGGTTGTGCTGCCCATTATTTTGTTTCCTCTTAAGCTCCGGCTCACCCTCCCCTCATGTTACCTACCTCACTGTAATTCCTTCTAACTGATCTCAATCACATTCTCCTTAGCATTCCCATATACTTTCTGTCATTCACATTCACACAGACAACTCTAGTAGCGACCGACAGTTGCCTAATCCGCTTAGCAAAGCAGCAGCTTCACAAATACATTTCTCCCATTTCTTTGTTTTCTTTTCTGTTTTCTGATCAATGGAATGGGATATCTTTTGAACGGTAGATCATAGAACTCTACCCCATAACTATTTTTCATACATAACCCCAGAAACATTGGCAGGTCACATAAAAAAAGGTTTCAAGCATTTCTGTCACGTCTAGCACTCTTTCCTAATGATTTGCTCATTACATGTTATTTTTTTAAATTTTTTTTAAACTCTGGGAATACTTTCAGTCCTTTTTGTCTATCGCACAATATCTTGAGGTTTGTGTTCTTTATCAGTAACACACGGCTGACAACTTTCACCATTATTACAGCTGCATTTCCTTTTTCAAACCCAGATTCTGGATTAAAACCTGGATCTCTGCAGCTGGATCCGGGGGTCTTCAACAGCTGTAGCGCAGTATATGCCATATTCTTCATGTACTTCAGCTGGTAGTCTATGGTGTTTGTTTGTTTTTTTGTGTGGCTATTTGAGTGGCATCTGTAAAAGAAGATCGATTCTATTTAGCCGCCGGGCTGGCTTGAACTCTATGTATTGCATGGCTCACCCCGGCGGCGCTCCGAGGGTTAAAACACTCCTCTTCTGGAGTTTGTTATTACACTATAAACAGATTCTTCTTCTTTTTTTTCTGCCTGTCAGTAGCCTGGCGTGTTCTCTCTCTCTCTCTCTCTCTCTCTCCCCTGCAGGCAGGAATAAAATTATTACTATATTTTACATAAGTCCTCAGCTTTACTGCTTAAACATGTTCCCCCAGTGTTGTAATGAAGTAATTATGAAGGGTTTGAGACAATGTGTGGGTTCAATAAAGAGAAAGAATGTTTTCTTGTCTGCAATTTGATTTACTGCCCCCCTGAGGATCAGTTACAAGCTACTTGTATCAGCAGCCCCCCCCCCCCCCCCCCCCCCCCATGTATCACTCTTGTGGTCTTTCTTGCCATCTTTCCTTTTGTCTCATGTCCTTGCTTCAAATGAGCATTATTCAATAAATCTTCTCCTTTACAGTCCCCCTAATGGATGGGAATATCACCCAATCACAAGCTATGCATCTAAACGCACACTGGGAATTTATGACAGTCTGTCTTGTAAATTCAATTTCGGTCTCAATGATTGAGTTTTGAACTCAGTGGAGGTAAAGTCATGTAAAAGATAAAACTCCATATTTTGATGACAAAAAAAGACCACCCTGAAATCCATGGGTCAATCCGTGCACTCTAGCACGTTACTTTTTTTGTATAGGTAATGGATACTATGCCGTGATGACCTTAATCTACTAGCAATATAACGTTACTAAATAACCTGACAGTGACACAGACTGGACTGTATACATGTAACAGAAAGGGAAAGAGGCTAAAAGAAAGTTTTAAATGGGTAAACTCCTGGCAGCCAATGGGAAATGGAATCTTGGCCTTGCTTTTTTCTCATTGGCTGCAGAGTGTTCTAATTTAGAACACTGACATTCAGGTACAAGTGTTGCTGAATCAAAATATCGGCAGATTAGCTTCTGCAAAAACATGCACAATAATTTGCACCTTGGTGTTGCTTGATCTGCAGTCCATACTGGTCAGACAGAAAGTAAATTGTGTCTTGCCTACTGACATATAGGGGGGCATATATCAACCCGGCACACACGTAGATTGCGCCAAACACTGACGCAAATGGCGTGTACGCCAATGGATAAAACAGACTCACAAATGCCTGCGTTATCTACGCTGAATGCGTGGATTTAGGTTGTGTCGACGATTCTTGCACCAGCGCAAAATATGTATAAAAAAATCAAGCGCCTGTTTGTGTTGGGGAACCTATACACAGTTTGATGGCGGTCCTTCTCTCCCTCACTGCAAAGTGTCAGGAGTTATAAAAAAGGACAGACGCCATCATACATACCCAACGGCGATCGCGCTTTTTAAAAATAAAACTCCAGCCACTTTGCAGGGCGGACGTTTTTATGTATAACCTCCCATAGTTGCTTAACTAGCAGTGACTGAGGCACTCGCTGTACTTTGGAACATGCAAACATTTCTTTTTTTCGGTGATGGAGTTCCTTTAATTGCATGTGATCAGTGATACCGTGCGGAAGACAGTAACATTTCTGTACACAGAATTTTCTTGCCCGCACACATCAAGTCTAATCTACCGAAAACTCTTAGCCTGTAACTATGTTACCAAAAACCCACAACTAAGCAACAACTTTATAGTGTATATGTGGCAGCGAATATAGCAGCTGGGGTTAGACAATCTGCAGTATGATCTGAGTGTGGGTGACCTGCAGAGTGACTGGAATATGGAGGTCTATCCCTTTAATCATGTTAATTCTCATCCTGACACTGCAGCTAGGTAACTTGCCATTGTAACAGATTACTGTGTTGTACTGTTCTCCATGAAGATACTGAAAGTGCTTTAAATACATGTCTTTCCCTATAATAAAAGGTTGCATCCTCCACAAGTAGAGATAACTACGGCTGGCAAAAAAAAATTAGCTTGAGGCCAGTGTTAATTCTATGGAAAATATAACAAACCCTGTCTCCAGGGCCAGACCTGGGGGGTCGTGAGGTTTTGGGATTTCTGTCCTGTGATTCTGCAATGTTATTAACACGCAGTTTTTATGAGCAGGGCATGCTACCAGCTGACACGTGTCAGATCAGGTATGCATACATGGTAAGGAGACCTTTACATACCTACCAACTGTCCCGTTTGGTTCAGGGAACATCCAATACAAGATTGTTATCCTGTGGTCCTGATTGGCTGCTTCAGTGTTCACATGTGCAAACATGCGTGCGCGTACTGTGTGTCATTACAACCACACATGTTGTGGGTTAGCATCCAACATACCTCACACCTGCACAGCATTAATGACATGCCCTCTCCAAAGATACTCTAATAACCACCTCTGGGACTGACGTTATATCTGGGATAGCCTTGTGCCTATCTCACGCATGCTTAAAATCCTTGACTGTGTTTACCTCTACCACTTCCGCTGGAAGGCTATTCCATACATCCACTACCCTCTCAGTAAAGTAACACTTCCTGATATTACTTTTAAATCGTTGCCCCTCTAATTTAAGACTATATGCTCTAGTTTTGGTAGTTTTTCTTTTAAATATACTCTCCTCCTTTACTGTGTTGATTCCCTTTATGTGTATAAATGTTTCTATCATATCCCCCCTGTTACGTCTTTCCTCCAAGCTATACATGTTAAGATGCTTTAACCTTTCCTGGTAAGTATTACCCTTCAACCCATGAACCAGTTTAGTAGCCCTTCTCTGAACTCTCTCCAAAGTATCTCTATCCTTCTGGAGATACGGTCTCCAGTACTGCGTACAATACTCCAAGTGAGGTCTCACCAGTGCTCTGTACAATGGCATGAGCACTTCCCTTTTTCTACTGATAATACCTCTCCCTATACAACCAAGCATTCTACTTACACCTCCCCCTATGCAACCAAGCATTCTCCTAATACCTCTCCCTATGCAACTAAGCATTCTGCTAATACCTCCTCCTATATAACCAAGCATTCTGCTAATATCTCTCCATATACATCCAAGCATTCTGCTAATACCTCTCCCTATACAACCAAGCATTCTGCTAATACCTCTCCCTATACAACCAAGCATTCTGCTAATACTACCTCCTATATTATCAAGCATTCTGCTAGCATTTCCTGCTGCTCTATTGCATTACCTACCTACCTTTAAGTCCTCTGAAATTATTACTCCTAAATGTTGAGTTTAGGACTGTATCAAATATTCTATATTCTGCTTTTGGGTTAAACCTGCTCTGTTTGACAAATGTAAACCAACATAGTGCTTCTAGGAAGATTTTTTTATTTTTTTACCAGTAAGGCATTTTTAGTGTGGTTTGTGAGTATATATTCACAACTACATCACATTTACAGTATTACACTATTTGTATTACTTTTTCGGATTATCCCTTTTTCCTGGTTACTAGTAAGGCCACAGATAACTTCTTTTAGCCATAGTTGAGTGGGCAGGTGAATTGTTTTGCACAGTCACGTGGGGCATATAAGAGTGGGTTGAGCTAGAGTGCACGCTTTGGAAATGCACTAGGCCAGCATGGTCTAACTATAGCAGAAGTGGTTGAGACTCCATCGTGAGATACTCAGTCATCCCGGTGTAACCTCCTCTAGAACTCAATCACCATGTTTTGCAGCCAGCGTATTTAATAAAGCTCATATCCCTTAATCACTGCATTTCCCCTGCTCTTAAACCAAGTCATAATTTCAGATATTTTTAGAAAGCGCTACTGGAGAATTTGGCAAGAGATCTTATTTGATTTGGAATGTGGCAGAATAGGCAAACTGTATAAAGGAAACAATATGTCGAGATTGTATGAAAGTCCCAGTTAATGTGTAATAGTATTGCAGAGCAGCCCTGGAGAGGTGGATCGTACTGAGGTGCAACGGTTCAGAAAATGTGCCTCCTTAGCTAAGATACAACTCAGGAGAAGTCCTCATCCCTTGGGGTTCCAAGGTGAACACATGCCTAGGGGTTACTCCTACCGGGATAGCAGTGGCACCAAGAGCCAGAGCTCTTACCGAGGTGGATGTCCAAGGTCCAAGGGTTTGTTTAACCCTTTCCTGGGTGAGTTTTGGTTTTTTTTGCCTGCCAGTAAAACCTATTTTTTAATGCGTACATGTAAGGCCTCAGGCGTCAAAGCAAAGACTTAGATTAAAAAAAAACAAAAAAAAAACTGTAACCCGGAAGCTGTAATTGAGAACCGTAAGGGCACCGAGAACTGGAAGTTGCATTCCGAAAACTGGGCAGAGTAGATGGGTCGAATGGTTCTTACCTGCCGACGCACTCTATGCTTCTATGGTGATTTCTGCTGGGGTTAACGAAGTTTTATTACCTGTACCAGCGATTCATGGAAATCACTAAGGTTTTGACTTCTTTGTCGTCAAAGAGTGTCAGTTTTTTTCTCCATGTGTCCAGCGTCTCCAGTCCTGTGTCATTTGTTTTCCCCTAATCCAGGATGGAGTGTCACTGATAGGCTTAGAGCTGCTCTCTCTACTGCCCACTCAACTTACACTGTTTGGGCTTTTTTTCCCTGACTGTAGAGTTTGATGGACAGAAAAAGTGAGGCCTTTAAGAGAAGCACAATGTGAAAAGGAATGTGACAGATGCCTTCCCGTATGTCTGATTCGTGAGTTATAGCTTAGCCTAAGGGCACCTATGGAAGGATCTCTGCAAGAATGCAATCGTTTCAGTGGTTCTTTAAAAAAAACACAATTAAAGCCTCAGCCCCAGATGGAGAATCTGGGCTCCCTGGATTATTTTATTTGGGATGTAAACAGTTCTCAGTCCAGTCGGAATCGGCGCTGATTGCAAACTATTGATCACATTACATTGTATTTTAATGGACAACAAGAACCATACAGACCATACAGTCTGCCTATTTCTCTAGTTGTTGCAAAAATGTAACATTTATTTAGTCCTTGATTTCTTATATTCAGGGTTGCATTATGCCGATCCTAATCCTAATCTGATACATATACTGTGTTACCCATCTCACACTAGTGTATCAATATCCACCACTTCATCAGGATCTCACACTATTGTATTAATGTCCACCACTTCATCAGGATCTCACACTATTGTATCAATATTCACCACTTCATCAGGATCTCACACTATTGTATCAATATTCACCACTTCATCAGGATCTCACACTATTGTATCAATATTCACCACTTCATCAGGATCTCACACTATTCTATCAATATTCACCACTTCATCAGGATCTCACACTATCGTATCAATATCCACCACTTCATCAGGATCTCACACTATTGTATCAATATCCACCACTTCATCAGGATCTCACACTATCGTATCAATATCCACCACTTCATCAGGATCTCACACTATCGTATCAATATCCACCACTTCATCAGGATCTCACACTATCGTATCAATATCCACCACTTCATCAGGATCTCACACTATTGTATCAATATCCACCACTTCATCAGAATCTCACACTATTGTATCAATATTCACCACTTCATCAGGATCTTACACTATTGTATCAATATTCACCACTTCATCAGGATCTCACACTATCGTATCAATATTCACCACTTCATCAGGTTCTCACACTATTGTATCAATATTCACTACTTCATCAGGATCTCACACTATCGTATCAATATTCACCACTTCATCAGGATCTTACACTATTGTATCAATATCCACCACTTCGTCAGAATCTCACACTATTGTATCAATATTTACCACTTCATCAGGATCTTATACTATTGTATCAATATCCACCACTTCGTCAGAATCTCACACTATTGTATCAATATTCACCATTTCATCAGGATCTTACACTATTGTATCAATATTCACCACTTCTTCAGGAGATATTCATAGTAAGAGTATAGTGGAAGAGTGATGAATAATATAAATATTTGGCTATTTTTTTTCATTTGCCATTAAAACTGTAATACAACAAGCCATCGAGAAGGCACAAATGAAACCCAACTTGCTAACCCTAAAGCTCTAAAACCTGACCCATACTTACAAATCCCTTCAAATGCATCGCACTACCTTATATCTCTGATCTTCAAATACCCAGTCTCCATATACATACATATCTGTGCGGCTATCAATGATTCAAATGGCTTAGCTAGTCTTCTCCAGTGATCCTATCCCAAAAGTTACCTCCCATCTCTATGCCCCTTCTTCTAGATGATGAGATCTCAGGAGGAAGGCCCACAATTCATTTTACCTTTATCATGACATACCTGTAGACTGTGATGGTTTAGTTACATATTTGGAGGAATACATTAAGCATTCTCTATCTATATACATACATACATTGTTTTATATATATATATATTAATATATGGGGTCGTGGGCAGAGTCCGCCAAGCTCATTTTAAGGGAGTCTGTCATTGGAATGTATTTCTACAGTGGGAATGAAGCACATAACTTGGGGTTTATTCATTGTGTTAGATTAATAGTTTCATTTGTTTGAATTATGTCTGTGCAGTCATGAATTCTACTGGTGACAAACAGTGATGTCATACACAGGAGACAACGTCAACACTTTTAAAACAGTTAATTTGTAATCTGTGTGTTTTTTGGAAGCTCTGTTAACCCAAAATTACGATTATTTTAGGGCTACAGATTCATATAAACTAGCAGTAAGACAGAGACAGAAAGCACTACGCGTTTCACCGATAAGTCAGCTTCATTGAGGTGCATATGGTTCATGTTTAGAGCTGCACTTATATATAGTGCCTCCTCTAAATAGGATCATTTAACCCTATGACGAACCTGCAGTAATCACATTGAATCCAACATATTAAAAAACATCACAAACAATCAAACCTTGATCTGTATATAAATGACAGTTTTACATGTGTCAGAATCTTTACATATAGTAGCAATATTATATAGTAACATAGTAATTTAGGTTGAAAAAAGACACAAGTCCATCAAGTTCAACCCTTCTACCTATCATTTCAGCGTTTTGATCCAAAAGAAGGCAAAAAAACCCCTAAGGAAGCGATTTCTAATTTTGCCTCCTAGGGGGAAAAATTCCTTCTTGACTCCAAAAGGGCAATCAGATTTCTCCTTGGATCAAAAAGCTCTATTATTAATGCTTATTCTATTATTAATACCTCTGTATGTTCTTCTTTTCTAAAAAAAAACACCCAGACCATTTTCAAATGCATCTATTGTGGTTGATAGCACTACCTCTCTTGGCAGTGAGTTCCATAATTTTGTCCTTACCATAAAGAATCCCTTCCTTTGCTGCCTATGAAATCTTTGCTCTTCCAGTCTCAGGGGGTGACCTCTTGTTCTTTGTACATTTCTGTTAATGAACAGGTCCCTGGAGAGCTCCTTATATTGGCCCTGCACATACAGTATTATGTAAAACATTAACATATCATAATGCTTTTACAGTAATTGGGCAATAGGTCTTACAGCCACTGGGACGTTCAGACTGTTACATAATCAATTACATAACCTATATATATGGATTCATATTAAAGGAAATCCAACTAAATTGAAAGTATGAAAGAATATGAAAATGATAATATGTAGAAAAAATATTTAGAAAAAAATAGAAAAGATTTTCGAAACTTTTATATATATATATATATAATATATTAAAAAACCCCACATATATACATAAAAATTAATATATATAAATAAATAAATATAAAAATACAAAATACAAATAAATAAAAAAAAACATAAGTAACAAAAAATGAGTAAAAATAAAATAGGAATAAAAAACCAAAAAATATATAAATAAATATAACTAAATATAAAAATAAATAAACAAAAATGAAATGTATATAGACCTAAACAAATATTAAAGAAAAAAGGACAATAAGATGGGTTGCCAATGGATAGTACATGCAAGATAAACATGACATATAAACACGCCAGTGTATCGTTTAGTAATGTGAAATCTACACTGGAGAGTTCTATTACCGTATTTGCTCCATTATAAGACGACCCTGATTATAAGACGACCCCCCCAAATTTGTACATTCCTTTAGGAAAAAAACTAAAAGCCTGATTATAAGACTACATATAGGAGGGCGTAGACCTCCCCTGCTGCCGCCCGGCACGATCGCCGGGACTTCTGTGACGAAAGCGGAAGTACCCGGCTTCATCATAGAAGCCACGGCGGTCGTGCCGGGCGGAAGCAGGGGAGTCTGCGCTCATCGCGCAGACATCCCCTGCTGTTAGAGAGGGGGATCCAGGTCCCCATCAATTTAAGGTCAGATTATAAGAAGACCTCGAATGTAAGACGAGGAGGATTTTTCAGAGCATTTGCTCTGAAAAAAAAACTTGTCTTATATTCGAGCAAATACGGTATATTGGCCCTGCACATATTTATATAATGTTATTATATCCCCTCTGAGACGATTTATATAAATGCAATTAGTCCCTAAGAGTCACTTGTAATTATGTAGTAGGACCAATGACAAGCATATCACCTGCAGTCACTGCACATGAATTAACATGTCATTTTCCCCCCTCAGATATCCGCGAGACGGCCTTTGTTTACGCAATTACAGCGGCAGGAGTGATACATGCGGTGACGCAGGCCTGCAGCATGGGGGAGCTGCTTCAGTGCGGATGTGAGGTTACCCGTAACTGGGGACCGCCACCTCCTCTGGCCATTGGACCTGGAGGGGACGGCTCTTCATGGGAGTGGGGAGGCTGCGGAGATGACGTTGAATACGGTTACGAGAAATCGCGGCAATTTATGGACGCCAAAAGGAAGAAGGGAAAGAGTGACATCCGAACCCTGATTGATCTTCATAACAATGAGGCAGGAAGACTGGTAAGGAGCATTAAAAATACAGTCAGCCTTAAAGGGCAACTGCAGCAAAAACTGAACTTATGTTTAATTAAAAGATTGGATCAAGTGTAGTACATTTTTTTAAAGAAAATCTTTAATGAAAGAATACAAATACAGTGTCTTCTAATATAGAAGCCCCAGTGAAATGTCCATTGTCCCTAGTATGAGGATAAACTGGCGTGTACTTTTGATAGTTCTTTTGATAGTACACGCCAGTTTATTCTCTGACCGACAGTTGCCATGTACCCATAGGAAGCAAGGCAGCTGCCTGGTCAGCAACTGGCTCTCTATGCTAGTGCAGAGTCCCCCCTGCTGATCCCATGAAAAAACGAGGGTCTCTCTCTGTGCCAGCAGCGAGAGACCTTCGCATTCGGCTATCAGAGCAGGGCGAGCCCCCGCTCTGATTGGATGTATGCGTCCTGTCAGAACGCGACAACCGGGAACTGCTGTGTCTCGCATGTGAGACACATCAGATAGTAAACCCGCGTGTGTACATTAAGATACACGTCGGATTTACTTTCAAAGACCGGGACATGTATTGTTTAAGGAAGCAAGGGTTAAACAAAGCATCCTTTACTCCATATTGTTCTCTCAGGGGGCAGACATGTTGTTTAGAATCTTGGTTCAGATGAACAAAGATCTCACCCATCTGCCCAAAGATTCTAAACAAAATGTCTGCCTCCTGGTGGAGCTATATGGAATACAGATAACTCAATAAGATACTTTATTTGTATTCTTTCATTAAAGAATTTCTATATAAAATGCCTACAAGGGCAGGGGCAGTGTCGTTAATGCGCTTAATGTGACCAGCAGGCTCCTGGGGTGGTCTTCAGCCCCGTAAACCCTTGTTAAAATGCCTCTGACTTCAGCTTGTCTAATAGATTTCCAATCCATTGGCACATATAGCCATTTGCCTCCATTATATGGTCTCCCATGCCTCTTCCTGGCCTTTGCCTCTTCTCATGGCTTACAGATAACGGCTACATCGATGGTTGACCTTATGGTTGCACAAGCACCAGGATACCTCAACAGTGCTCAGCGTTCAAGCCCAGAATGCCCCACCTTTGCTTTCCAGCATTGAATCATTGTCATTGCGTTGTGTTTGAAAATTAATTTACTCACATTGTTTTTTTTAATGTCCCCTTATCAATGCAACCATGCCCCCATTAAAAAGGTACAAATCCCCTGTATCGGAATGGTGTATTAGTGTTTTCACATAGACTTGTTTTTACAGATATATTATACAATGAATTATTTATTAATGAATATTTGGCCCCTCGTTGGAGTCTGTCCAGTAGAGCTGGTCATCAATATCCTTGGAGTCTGCCTCGCCCGGCTCCATGCATCTGTCTCTTTGTTTTCTATAATTGCAAGCGGTAGAACTAGCTCAATTTCATGCTTTGCAGAGCCTGAAAAAAACACCAGAAATCATTTGCTTGGGCTTTGCTGACAATCAAATATTAAAAAGAAACGGGGAAGGTTTTTCTCAGGAGGGTGGGTAACGAAGCCCCTGCCAAGGGGACACCCGAGGCCGGTGTGAATGTACGCCAAGCCAGGAATTACAAATGGCCCCTCCGATCTGGGCCGGGGCAATACGTGACACTAAGCACAGCAGGTCAGTTCTGGGGCAGAGTTCGAAAAAGTGGAGCAGTCGCCATGGCAACCAGTGGAATGTTCCTGCTGTTTTAAACCACTTTTAGAACATTGCACCAGATTTTCATTTTATACTGAACCCCCATAATAGTGCCATGTTGAACCAGCCCTCAATTTACCCTTTGAGTGCCATGGAGTATGAAGCAAAGTATTCTTCACACAGCCGCCTCTAAAAATGGGTTAAAGGGACAGTCTAGTCCCCAAACTCAATTTGGTGCAAGATGAAGATCACTGCTTGTATAGTGCATAGACTTTTATCCCTGTGTGATTTGATGCAGACATTCTGCATAAATCACATTTTTATTATTTGACTCAAGCCCTCCCCAGTGATTACTCTGCAAGTGCAGCAGCACTGATTATATAGACACTGAGGATATAAAGTTTTGTTTCACTTAGTCACTTCCTGTCCTCCTCAAATTGAGTCTATTGTGTGGCCTCTAAGTGACCTTGCTCTTGTACACAGTAGGATCTCTTAACAGTGCAACACATTGTCCGATGACATCACTAGAGTGACAGGATATTCCATTCATTTGAATGCCAATATTCTCATTGGTTTTCTGCAGCACAAAGAGAGGAAATTGACTTTTACTCATCTAGCGTGGGCAGTCCTTGTTTCTTTCAAACTGCTGTAATTTCACAATTTCATCTAGCTGTAAGTATTTTATATTTTAAGCAATGCAAAGAATGTAAAAAAAATAATAATAGAGAGGTCCTATGCTCCTCATCAAACAATTATGGTCACTGGGTAGGAAAAGAACTGGACTGGGATTGAAGACATTTAAGTGACGCCATAGGTAGGAGAACCCATTACACAACTAGATGGGTATGCCAGGTGCCGATCACTCAGCACGGTTTCAGAGAAGCCACGGATTCCTGGCTCCACGTCCTGGGACCTGTATTTTCTTATCCGAAAAATCTTGGTAATTAAAGAGACAGGGATGGCATGAATTAATTAACAGTGAGGATCGGAGAGGCAGGCAGCAGTGTTGGTTGTGCAGCATTCCTGGGGATTTTGCCTGCAGGGGAATGAATATGCATTCCATGGAAGAAGCATCTAACCTTATCTCACTAATCTATCTCTTCACCTCCTCCCCTGTGTCTATCCTCTCCACCTCTCACTCCCCCTGTCTCTCTTGATTCCTGTCTTGCTGTCGCCGTACACATACTGCTGTGGATCTGTTTGCGTTTATCTCCTTCTGTCATTCACCGGGCAGCTACATAAACGTGACAAACCTGCCAGCTGTCCCGAATTTCCGCAGTCAGTCCCAGCTTTAAACTCCTTGTTTGTTTATCGTGTGTCTTAGTATAACACCCAGGATTTAACACCCCGGATTTAACCCCTTTGACTGCTGAACAACATTTTAAAAGGTGTAAATCACCCAGTCTGGAACCCAATGCAATAATGTTGAATAAAGTGTTGATAACATATAGACTGATAATATTGGATTAAGCAATATTGTTTTAGGTGTTCCCCAAACTTATCATTTTGTTTTCCATACAGAATTTCAAATGGAATATTATTGTTCTATCATTAATGATGTAATTCGTGGTAACACGTTTGATGCCATTATCTAAGCAGCGTACAATTGTAAAATAATACAGTCCTTATCTACTGGCTTTAGAAAATTCGAAAAATAACAAATCACTTAACATTGACTGACTTTATTTAAAAAAATATAAGAAATGCACCCATCCAAAAACATGCCGAATCATGTTATATTGTTGATTTAGGGGGCGATTTAAAAAAAAAAAAAAATGTTTAAAATCCCAATTTTTTGCATATTAAATCCTGTTATCCAATGCTTTTACCCTCAATGACATATTGCATGTTTAGCTACCTTGGTCTCAATAAATAAAGCAAATCCAGAAGTCTAAAAAAAGTCTGGTCGAATCAATAACCAAACCTTTAATGGCATCTAAAACTACAACTCCCATGGCCCTCTGCAGCCAATTAGGCAGTCATCTAAGTGTATTCCCAAAAAAAAGGAGAATCCCTTTGATTTTAAAGTCGTCACAGTGATATTCATTACTTTAGCTGTACCTCCTGGAATGCTGGGTTAGCAGATGCTGTTCTTATATGTGTATGATATGTTTTATTTATTTAAAGTATCCATCTTCTATTCTTTCCTAATCCGCAGGCCGTGAAAAACTATATGCGGACTGAGTGCAAGTGCCACGGTCTTTCTGGCTCCTGCACGTTACGGACATGTTGGAAGAAGATGCCTCACTTCCGGGAAGTCGGGGACCGTTTATTGGAGAGGTTTAACGGAGCTTTCAAAGTCATGGGGGGCAATGATGGGAGAACCATCATACCGGTGGGGCACAACATTAAGCCCCCGGATAAACAAGACCTCATCTACTCTGCTGATTCCCCAGATTTCTGCCAGGCCAACCGAAAAACCGGTTCCCTGGGGACGAGGGGGCGAGTATGTAACAGCACTGCCCTGGACGTTGGGGGCTGCGACCTACTCTGCTGTGGGAGGGGGCACAGGGAAGAGACGGTGGTACTGGAGGATAACTGCCTGTGTCGTTTCCACTGGTGCTGTGAAGTGCAATGCAAGAAATGTACTGTCAGAAAAGAGCTCAGCATGTGCTTATGAGACGGACTCGGACAGACAAGGGCACAAATATTAACCCAATCCCATTCATAGACCTGCGTGGGTCCATCAAGCACCTAGAGATGGACTCTAACATGGGCCCCTCCCCCGTATGAAGCAACCAGACAGCGAGGTTTACCAAACATCTCAACCGAAATCTAGACGATTCAATAGAATGAGCTGAGGCAGCGCTGTTATTAGCCTGGCTCATGGAGAAAGTCTATGGAACATGACTTGTACTTCTAAAGACTTGTACCAGTGGCGGGGTGGATTCATTTAAATGAACTCTCCTTTTGAGAGAGCAGAAGGTTTCTGGTCAGTCAGGGCACAGTACAGCCTTACCAAAAGTGTGCAGAGTTGTATAGTCCCTGTAACCTGGAAACTGTCTTTTGATGTGAGATCATAGCACGATGAGGCTGCCCTGCCCAGCATGGGTTAGATCTCAGCAGGCTTGGGCAGCCTGCAACTGATAGACTACAACTCACCTACAAGTTGGATGGTGGGTATGGGGGAGAGTTGTAGTAAGCCAAAGGCGGATGGCCAATCTCATTATGGTATCGTCGTAGAGATCTAAGTCATAGCTTAATGCCCAGGTTTCCTACTTACGGCTGCTGTTGCCCTACAAATCTCCCTAGGGGTCTAGTACCTGTTGTGAAATGACATTAACTGCTGCTTTGGAAAACACCTGCAACTTGCCTGTCTTTCCAACGGAGCTAATAATGTCTGATTTGTGTAGTTCACTTGCCATTTAGCACCGTTCCTTGTGTAGTGAATATCCAGAAGATAAAAAGGAATAGTAGAACTTGAGTTTAAGAGCCATGTGTGGTTTAAATTCCCCAAAACATCACAAAGTCATCAACATTCTACAACACATAATGCTGGCAAAGCGTCAAGGGAAATGTAGTCCACAACATGTAGAGTGCTGAAGGTCGCCTTCCTCTCTGTTCTACAACCTTCCTGTCGGGAATGGTAGTTAAACTTCGAGTTAAGATAAAATATGAAAATAATTTTAAAATCAGAAGTTTTTTTCGGATTTTACGGGGCAGGTTGAGTATCCCTTATCCAGAAATCCGTTTCCCAAAATGATGCGTTATCCAGATTTTTTCACATACACATCTGCCAGAATGCAAGACCACAACAGTATCCAAAATACTTCTGGTCCCAAGCATTTTGGATAAGGGATACTCAACCTGTACTAGCACATTGTGACAAGGGCAGACAGAGTGATATTTTTTCCCCATTATGTTTTAGAGACCAAATAGAGTTTTATTAACCTGCATGGCCAGATTTCGCTCTATATAATAAGATAAGCACCAGGCAAGGGAGTCCCATTTCACCCATACTTCTAAAATAAGAACCACAAAACAGTTTCTTAGATAATTGGTTGATTTTGGTTAGTCTACCATTGCCATGTCCCTTCTCCTTCAAACAGGTAATCCTGATTACCAAAAACCCTTATTCACCCTTGTTCATATTTTACTGCAAACTCAGTCATGCTAGATCTGTTCCACCATCAATCACTTGAACAGTACATTTAAAAGTGAGAGCTTAATGTTTAGCTTTTTTATGTAAAAACGAAAAAAAAACAGAAAAAAAATC
This sequence comes from Pelodytes ibericus, assembly GCA_036172795.1. Classification (NCBI taxonomy): domain Eukaryota; kingdom Metazoa; phylum Chordata; class Amphibia; order Anura; family Pelodytidae; genus Pelodytes; species Pelodytes ibericus. Next base: position 15,714,468 of record CM069864.1, on the reverse strand, counting down.
AATGGAAACCTTGTAACTCAACTACACCCCTCTCAGCACTTATACTGTAGAACTTGTCGTAAAGTTCATTCTGGGTCCGAGAATTTGACAGATCCTCCAGAAAACTGGCTCGCGGCACCTTTAACTTGCACAGAATTGTATATTATTTGCATTTATTCCCTGTGAAATCTGCCCATTTTCTTCTGTATATTAGCCCCGTTAGCTGGCTTGTCCGTATTGTTTGTCTTTCGCTAAGGAAAATGGTCGCATTGCTCTAGGTATTCAAAGGGAGAGCTTCAAGGTCACGAGTTTGGATTATGCTATATTCGAATGACCTCTACTGATCAGCAACACATTAAGACTCAAAACAGAGAATTGTACAGATTTGCACAGCATTGGGTGGAGGAAACATGTCTGTGTGGAGTATATTATTATATTTTTTACTAATAAAGTTATTTAAGGTGTTACGTTAAAGATTCATTGGGTCAGATTATATGGAATTTGGTCAATAAGCGAAAGATGGCAGCAATGTAACCCTACATCAAGCGGCAGATGTGTCCCCGGGGTTAGTTATAAGAGAGGAGGTATACATTTTGTTTGCATTTCAATGAATATTTACTGAACCTTTATTATATTAATTTATTACAGTGGATTCATTGATCCCTTAGACTTAGGCTGGTATGGACTTACTGCTGATCTGCCCCTACCAGCTCACTAAAAATGAACTCGACTAAACGGAGCCTTAATTGGATTATTTTAGAGGATCGCTCGGTTCAATATAAAATCTATTCTGTGATGTGTGACTAGGGTTCCGACCTTGCTGCTGCCTCCATAGGCTTAACATTGGCATCAAACCAATTTATATTTTTTAATACCGGCTGGGTGGCAAACCTATGTGTGACCAGTCACTATGGAGACTCATTCTGACAATTACACATTCCCTTCGGGTTTCTGTCCACAGGCAAATCAACATTAGTGGGTTTATAGAATAGTGCAGACAAGTGCAGTGTGAGTACAGCGCTGCCTTTCGTTTGTCCCAAGCCGACTGTGTTAGAACTTGCCATAGAATGAATTATTGCTCAATAAGAAATGCCACCATTTACATTTGCACTGATTAGTAAATCATTAAGCTTATATAAAAAGAATTGAGGCCTAACTCGGAGGTGTGCTATGAATAGAGCAGGGCTTGACAAACTTAGCTGAGTTTTAGGAGCCAAACAATTAACAGCCAGACAACGGCACATAAACACAAGTCGACTTTATTTGGATTTATTAGGTTATAAACTGATCTTCTAAATATTACATTGTGTCAATGTGTCATTAATCAAAGACAGACACACACAGTCAGTCACATTTATACACACCCACACACACAGTCAGCCACATGTATACACACACAGTCAGTCACATACACACAAACACATCCAGTCAGTCACATATATACACACCCACACACAGTCAGCCACATATATACACACACAGACACATACAGTCAGTCATATACACACAAACACATCCAGTCAGTCACATATATACACACACAGTCAGCCACATATATACACACACAGACACATACAGTCAGTCACATACACACAAACACATCCAGTCAGTCAGTCACATACATATACACAAACACATCCAGTCAGTTACATACATACACACAAGGCAGCAAGTTTATTTATTTTTTTAAAGAAAAAAAAAGTTAACTTATTAATATGTTCCGCACCCCCCTCTCCTCCCCGCTGCTATACCTCATTGCAGGGAATGGAGGGGGGTTGCATTACAGCCCGGTGGCACAGAGCAGCTTCCCTTCCAGTCCCTCGATATAGGTCTGCACTATATCGCTATGCGCGAGGGGGGCAGGAAGTCTGTGCAGCCGGTGCCCACACACATGGGCTCACACTACCCAGGCGCCAGGTGTGATTTCCTGGTCGCCATGGCGACCTGACACCCGGCGTTTGTCGAGCCCTGGAATAGAGCAGGGGGTGCACCCATGCTCCCCTTAGTTTAGAAAAGGTTTGTATTATCAGAGAAGTGGCGAGGGTAACCTTCCAAAATCTATTATACTTTTTAATCTTTATTTAACAAACACAGTTAGAGTTTCTTGTGTGAAAGTTTTATGAAATGGGTAGAAATTTACCTCTGTGAAACCCTGTGTTATTCCCTTCATGTGCCTTTAATTTGTTCATCCCAAGATACAAGGACATACCAGCATATATCAACGCGATATATACAAAAAGGTACCGGCCCACAGTGAAACATAGAATGTGTCACCGGCAGATAAGAAAGAACCATCCGGTGCATCTAGTCTGATCAATTTCCTAAATACTTTTATTAGTCCCCAGTCTTATCCTATATCTAGGATAGCCTTGTGCCTATCCCACGCATGCCTTCACTGTGTTTACCCCTAACACTTCTGCTGGAAGGCTAGTCCATGCACCCACTACACTCTCAGTAAAGAAATACTTTCTGATATAAATTTAAGACTATGTCCTCTAGTTTTTCTTCTTTTAAATATACTGTGCTCAGTAAAGGTAAGTTGAAATTTTACATTCACAGAGCATTTCTGAAAGGTACCGTGACTCTTAATATCTTACAATCTAAGCAATCTACAGTCTGATCAGGAACGCAAGGTACAGAGACAGTTCACACTGAACTAGGTAAGAACCATTATATTCCCTGGCACCTAGCCACATCCCAGACATAGTAACGGCTGTATAACGTTCAGGGCTCTCGTCCCTTGGGCTGATCAGTGCTCAGATCTGCAGGATTTTTAACAGGATGCAGGTGTAACATCACTTACTAAAATCTTCTTTCCAGTAAAAATGATGTGAAAAATCACATGTCTTGAAAAAGGAAGGAGTGAAAAATGCTGCAGAGACAAGAGATTCACTGTGACCCTTCTCAGGCACATGGTGGGATTTATAATCTACAAACGACATATAGGGTACACGCATAGATGCCGACATCGGCCATGTTTCCAGGGACACATATTTGTTCCACATGTTGCAGAAAGAGCATGCAAAGTGCAGCCCGGCAGTAAGTAGGATAGATATACGCACAGGCACAATCCAATTAATTAATCATGGTAGGTCCTATGAGATCTCCACCCTGATTAATTAATTGGATTGTCTGTGTGTATATCCATCCTACATACAGACGGGCTGCACTTTGCATGCTCTTTCTGCAGCATGTGGAACAAATATGTGTCCCCGGAAACATGGCAGAAGTTGGCAACTACGTACACGGTTTCTATATATGTTTAAAATATAATATGGTGATGTAACTATATGTAAACAGAGTTTGAATTATACAGCTGGTATAAATCTTACTTGACTTCGATATAGCCCTGGCTCACAGTTACCCACTGTCCTAATTTGGTCCAGACAAGTCCATCCGTCATGATCTGGCTGCACTAGCTAATGTGCCAGTTGCACCCAGATGACCTGCATTTTTGCTGCAAAAAAGATAATGAATGTGTAAGCAGAAAGATGTAGCAGGGTCAGATTGTGGGTTATGATGCTGCCTGGTGGAAAACTGATGCTAAACTGGTGGGATGACATTCGAAGAGGGGAACTTCTGTCTATGCTGCTTAAATGGTGGTACTCAGTGCGGCCGTGCAGGTGACGTGGGAGAAATAAGGCAGTAGACACTGTGCGGCCCACCATGTTAAAGACGGGGTAAGCTGCAGACAAGTGGATCTTCTGTATTGTAAGGCATCATGCAGATTTCTAATAATTCCTGGCTCTCAGATTTCCAAAATCCATGAAACTGTTTGAAATATAAAAATCCAAAGTATCAACTTCCTTACTCTGCAATAAAATGACCTCTCTTATGATGTATAGAGGTAATGAAATGCAAATGTATAGAGAGCAGGGGGATGGCTCATTACAAGCCCCATATTTATACTGAGAGTAGTGAATGCATGGAATCATCTTCCAGCGGAAGTGGTAGAGTTTAACACGGTAAAAGAGTTTAAGCATATCTTATATCTAGGATAGCGTTATGTCTATCCCACATAGGTATAAGGCTATCCGAGCTATAAGATATGGGCAGGGACTAATGAAAGTATTTAGAAAATTGGGGAGACTAGTGTGCGATTGGTTCCTATCTACCAGTCCTTAAAGGGACTATGCCAACCAATAGATTGTGGGCGTAGAGCATAAAAAATAATCTGTTACCAGAATTTTAAGCATCATTGTGTGATGTAATATGCTAATTACATATTTTCCATTAGAATTGAGGTAAATGTCATAAACTGGAGACAGCACAGATACATTCAAACCATATTTTTCCTCTTACTTTATGCCTTTGCTAACAGTGTATAGATAGATAATACTGATCAATGTATACTGATTATATACTCCATAGAGTGAGAATAGAGCCTCTTCTGAGTAAATGTGTCTATTCTATGTTTGTCCACTAGAGGGAGTGTTAACCTTGCTTTTAATACTCCACCAGCAGGTATTTGCAACATCTTAACCATTTAAATGGCAGGAGCAGCATCTTGTTGTTATGCTCTGCCAGGGGCGTCACTAGGGTTGGTGTCACCCGGTGCGGAAACTCATGGTGTCACCCCCCTGGATTTCCTCCATACAATGCCAAACAGATTCCTTAGTAATGCCAGTTAGATGGCCTATTAACCATGCCACACACAGGAGCCCCATAACTATGCCACACACAGGAGCCCCATAACTATGCCACACACAGGAGCCCCATAACTATGCCACACACAGGAGCCCCATAACTATGCCACACACCGGAGCCCCATAACTATGCCACACACAGGAGCCCCATAACTATGCCACACACCGGAGCCCCATAACTATGCCACACACCGGAGCCCCATAACTATGCCACACACAGGAGCCCCATAACTATGCCACACACAGGAGCCCCATAACTATGCCACACACCGGAGCCCCATAACTATGTCACACACAGGAGCCCCATAACTATGCCACACACCGGAGCCCCATAACTATGACACACACCGGAGCCCCATAACTATGCCACACACAGGAGCCCCATAACTATGCCACACACCGGAGCCCCATAACTATGCCACACACCGGAGCCCCATAACTATGCCACACACAGGAGCCCCATAACTATGCCACACACCGGAGCCCCATAACTATGCCACACACAGAAGCCCCATAACTATGCCACACACAGGAGCCCCATAACTATGCAACACCAGAGCCCCATAACTATGCCACACACAGGAGCCCCATAACTATGCCACACACAGGAGCCCCATAACTATGCCACACACCGGAGCCCCATAACTATGCCACACACAGGAGCCCCATAACTATGCCACACACAGGAGCCCCATAACTATGCCACACACCGGAGCCCCATAACTATGCCACACACCGGAGCCCCATAACTATGCCACACACAGGAGCCCCATAACTATGCCACACACAGGAGCCCCATAACTGTGCCACACACAGGAGCCCCATAACTATGCCACACACAGGAGCCCCATAACTATGCCACACACAGGAGCCCCATAACTATGCCACACACCGGAGCCCCATAACTATGCCACACACCGGAGCCCCATAACTATGCCACACACAGGAGCCCCATAACTATGCCACACACCGGAGCCCCATAACTATGCCACACACAGGAGCCCCATAACTATGCCACACACAGGAGCCCCATAACTATGCAACACCAGAGCCCCATAACTATGCCACACACAGGAGCCCCATAACTATGCCACACACAGGAGCCCCATAACTATGCCACACACCGGAGCCCCATAACTATGCCACACACCGGAGCCCCATAACTATGCAACACCAGAGCCCCATAACTATGCCACACACAGGAGCCCCATAACTATGCCACACACAGGAGCCCCATAACTATGCCACACACCGGAGCCCCATAACTATGCCACACACCGGAGCCCCATAACTATGCCACACACAGGAGCCCCATAACTGTGCCACACACAGGAGCCCCATAACTATGCCACACACAGGAGCCCCATAACTATGCCACACACCGGAGCCCCATAACTATGCCACACACAGGAGCCCCATAACTATGCCACACACAGGAGCCCCATAACTATGCACACACCGGAGCCCCATAACTATGCCACACACCGGAGCCCCATAACTATGCCACACCGGAGCCCCATAACTATGCCACACACCGGAGCCCCATAACTATGCCACACACAGGAGCCCCATAACTATGCAACACCAGAGCCCCATAACTTATGCAGCACCAGAGCCCCATAAATTATGCCACACCAGAGCCCCACTATTTATGCCTCACCTCTGCCCAATTCATTATGCCACACACACAGGTGCCCCATAATTATGCCACACACACACAGGAGCCCCATAACTATGCCACACACCGGAGCCCCATAACTATGCCACACACCGGAGCCCCATAACTATGCCACACACAGGAGCCCCATAACTATGCCACACACAGGAGCCCCATAACTATGCCACACACCGGAGCCCCATAACTATGCCACACACAGGAGCCCCATAACTATGCCACACACCGGAGCCCCATAACTATGACACACACCGGAGCCCCATAACTATGCCACACACAGGAGCCCCATAACTATGCCACACACCGGAGCCCCATAACTATGCCACACACCGGAGCCCCATAACTATGCCACACACAGGAGCCCCATAACTATGCCACACACCGGAGCCCCATAACTATGCCACACACAGAAGCCCCATAACTATGCCACACACAGGAGCCCCATAACTATGCAACACCAGAGCCCCATAACTATGCCACACACAGGAGCCCCATAACTATGCCACACACAGGAGCCCCATAACTATGCCACACACCGGAGCCCCATAACTATGCCACACACAGGAGCCCCATAACTATGCCACACACAGGAGCCCCATAACTATGCCACACACCGGAGCCCCATAACTATGCCACACACCGGAGCCCCATAACTATGCCACACACAGGAGCCCCATAACTATGCCACACACAGGAGCCCCATAACTGTGCCACACACAGGAGCCCCATAACTATGCCACACACAGGAGCCCCATAACTATGCCACACACAGGAGCCCCATAACTATGCCACACACCGGAGCCCCATAACTATGCCACACACCGGAGCCCCATAACTATGCCACACACAGGAGCCCCATAACTATGCCACACACCGGAGCCCCATAACTATGCCACACACAGGAGCCCCATAACTATGCCACACACAGGAGCCCCATAACTATGCAACACCAGAGCCCCATAACTATGCCACACACAGGAGCCCCATAACTATGCCACACACAGGAGCCCCATAACTATGCCACACACCGGAGCCCCATAACTATGCCACACACCGGAGCCCCATAACTATGCAACACCAGAGCCCCATAACTATGCCACACACAGGAGCCCCATAACTATGCCACACACAGGAGCCCCATAACTATGCCACACACCGGAGCCCCATAACTATGCCACACACCGGAGCCCCATAACTATGCCACACACAGGAGCCCCATAACTGTGCCACACACAGGAGCCCCATAACTATGCCACACACAGGAGCCCCATAACTATGCCACACACCGGAGCCCCATAACTATGCCACACACAGGAGCCCCATAACTATGCCACACACAGGAGCCCCATAACTATGCACACACCGGAGCCCCATAACTATGCCACACACCGGAGCCCCATAACTATGCCACACCGGAGCCCCATAACTATGCCACACACCGGAGCCCCATAACTATGCCACACACAGGAGCCCCATAACTATGCAACACCAGAGCCCCATAACTTATGCAGCACCAGAGCCCCATAAATTATGCCACACCAGAGCCCCACTATTTATGCCTCACCTCTGCCCAATTCATTATGCCACACACACAGGTGCCCCATAATTATGCCACACACACACATGTGCCCCATAATTATGCCACACAAAAGAGTCCCTTAATTACGCCACACAAAAGAGTCCCTTAATTACGCCACACATGGGGCCCAATAAATATGCCACGCACAAGTGCCCCATAATTATGCACACATGGGACCGCAATTAATTATGCAACACACAGGAGCCCCACGAGGTGACAATCTTACAATTATAGATACCAGTAATATTGTGCCATTCAGATCCCAGTAGTATTGTCCCACTCAGAGCCCAGTAATATTTTGCCACTCAGAGCCCAGTAATAGTGTGCCAGTCAGATACCAGGAATATTGTGCCATTCAGAGCCCAGTAGTATTGTCCCACTCAGAGCCCAGTAATATTTTGCCACTCAGAGCCCAGTAATAGTGTGCCAGTCAGATACCAGGAATATTGTGCCATTCAGAGCCCAGTAGTATTGTCCCACTCAGAGCCCAGTAATATTGTGCCAGTCAGATACCAGGAATATTGTGCCACTCAGAGCCCAATAATATTGTGCCAGTCAGATGCCAGTTATATTGTGCCAGTCAGAGCCCAAAAATATTGTGCCAGTCAGAGCCCAGTAATTTTGTGCCAGTCAGATACCAGGAATATAGTGCCAGTCAGAGCCCAGTAATAGTGTGCCAGTCAGAACCCAGTAATATTGTGCCAGTCTGAGCACTGTAATATTGTGCCAGTAAGAGCCCAGGAATATTGTGCCAGTCAGATACCAGTAATATAGTGCCAGTCAGATACCAGGAATATTGTGCCAGTCAGATACCAGTAATATAGTGCCAGTCAGAGCTCAGGAATATTGTGCCAGTCAGAGCCCAGGAATATAGTGCCAGTCAGAGCCCAGTAATAGTGTGCCAGTCAGAACCCAGGAATATTGTGCCAGTCAGAACCCAGGAATATTGTGCCAGTCAGAGCCCAGGAATATTGTGCCAGTCAGAACCCAGGAATATTGTGCAAGTCAGATACCAGGAATATTGTGCCAGTCAGATACCAGTAATATAGTGCCAGTCAGAGCCCAGTAATATAATGCCAGTCAGAGCCCAGGAATATTGTGCCAGTCAGATACCAGTAATATAGTGCCAGTCAGAGCCCAGGAATATAGTGCCAGCCAGAGCCCAGTAATATAGTGCCAGCCAGAGCCCAGTAATATAGTGCCAGCCAGAGCCCAGTAATATAGTGCCAGTCAGAGCCCAGTAATATAGTGCCAGCCAGAGCCCAGTAATATAGTGCCAGCCAGAGCCCAGTAATATAGTGCCAGTCAGAGCCCAGTAATATAGTGCCAGTCAGAGCCCAGTAATATAGTGCCAGCCAGAGCCCAGTAATATAGTGCCAGCCAGAGCCCAGTAATATAGTGCCAGCCAGAGCCCAGTAATATAGTGCCAGCCAGAGCCCAGTAATATAGTGCCAGCCAGAGCCCAGTAATATAGTGCCAGCCAGAGCCCAGTAATATAGTGCCAGCCAGAGCCCAGTAATATAGTGCCAGTCAGAGCCCAGTAATATAGTGCCAGTCAGAGCCCAGTAATATAGTGCCAGCCAGAGCCCAGTAATATAGTGCCAGTCAGAGCCCAGTAATATAGTGCCAGTCAGAGCCCAGTAATATAGTGCCAGTCAGAGCCCAGTAATATAGTGCCAGTCAGAGCCCAGTAATATAGTGCCAGTCAGAGCCCAGTAATATAGTGCCAGTCAGAGCCCAGTAATATAGTGCCAGTCAGAGCCCAGTAATAAACTGCTCGTTTCAAACCACCCTCCTCCCCCGGTCCCCATTACTTACCGAATGGCTGCTCCGTGTCCCCGGACGGATGCCCCCTCCGTGCAGTCTTCCCTCCTGCACGGAGGAGGGAAACACAGTCACATCCGGTTGCTGTGATTTTTTTTTCTTTCTGGCGGCCGCGTCTAACGGATGCGGCTGCCAGAAAAAAGAAAAAAGTTAAGCAGCGCGATGCGGGGGGCTGCCGGCAGCACGGGTGTCACCCCCGCTGGAGGTGTCACCCCGTGCGGTCCGCCCCCCCCTTGGGACGCCACTGTGCTCTGCATTACCCTCCTGAATTTACAGCAATATATATTTATTTCTCATGCAACAATTGCAGCCAAGTACTTATTATGGGCTCTCAGCATTGAGGGGAACGTCATTCAGAGGCATTGGTTTTTAATAAGAAAAATAAGGATTTTGGACACTACGAAAGGAGACTCAAAGGATATTACACAATAGGGTGGTCTGTGTCAGCTCAGCTCACACAGGCTCATGTTAGTATCAAGGGGAGTATTGGGGAAACTCGCTGCCAAGTTGGTGCAAAGGAACTTTGAAACCAGTTCTGCTCATTGGATTTAAAGCACCGTCGGATGATCTGCAGACACAGAGAAGGCCCGGTAACGCAGAGCAGTTCTGCGCCTTGACTCGCTTGGGGTGGAGCATTAGTCATCATCACTGCATGCTAGGGTCAGTCGGACCCCCATAAAACATAATGTAATGGAAATGATTGATGGAGATCGTAGGCCGGTCACAGGTCACTCAGATGTAGGGTTGCCACCTGGCCGGTAAAATATTGGCATCAGGCCAATGTTAAGTCAATGGAGACAGTACCAAGGCCGGTATTTTTTTGAAGAAAAGGTGGCAACCCTACTCGGATGGTGCAGGAGACAAATGTAAAGGTTGTTATTTGTTTTTCATCACTGGATATGCTTTATATGAAATATTCCTGCTCTCTGTATGGAGAGGTAGAAGTCATCTGTTTTAGCAATTTAGGCAAGCCCTTATCAAAGAGCTTTCAACTGCGCAGAACCATCTGCATGTTGGGGTAATTAGAGGGGCTGTTTCAATAATGCTGCACTTGCCTTACTGACTCTGTAGCAGAATACAGTTGCACCTGCTCACCTGAGTGGCATCCAACTGTAATGTATATGAGTGGAACCACCAGATGTAAGATCTTGCAGATTCGATTTGGTAACTCAACAACCAGGACAACAATCCGGAAGAGTAAGGTGGTCTTCTCCCAGGTCGGAAATACCCTATATTTGAGCCTCAGGTAAGGCAGCCTTTACCTGAAGAGTAAATCTGTTGGGTGGAATAGGAGACTGAAGAATACCACAGAAAAGGAACAGATTCAGGCAACGGGGATGGGACTTCCGCGCAGCCGCTTCACCGCCGACTCTACACAGAAAGACAGATCGTCGCTGGAGATTTCATCGCTAAAGGTAAGTATTTTAGCTATTTTACTTTGGTTAGAATTAGGGTTTAGGGGGTTAATTTTAGTATTAGGGCTCGGGGGTTAGTATTAGGGTTTAGGGGGTTAATTTTTGTATTGGGGTTAATTTTAGTGTTAGTATTGGGGTTTGGGAATCATTTATTAGGGGGGGGTATTTTATTTTTACTTGTACATTTGTAAGAGCTGACAGTTCAGCGCTGAACTGTCAGCTCTTACATAGCCACGGCCGCGATGAAACGGCCGCGTTATTCTTCATTGCTGACAGTTCAGCGTTCTAACTGCCGCGCTGAACTGTCAGCGATGAAGATGCGGTGAAGAAGTGTCCTAGACCCATAGGCAACAACTGCAACTGAAGCCAGACATTGCCACTGAACACACTGCAAGCCACAGAGCATTTTAAACCACTACCATTTCTGCAAAAGAAGGAGCAAAGAAATGACACAGCCAATCCATGGGTGTAATGTTTTATTGTTATATATTCACTCTGCATTCTTAGTTACTTGCAGAAGATCCCTAAAGCATGTAGATTGTGTTCTGACCCAGATCAATCTCACAGACAGGGTTTAAATCATTACTTGGAACAATATTGGAATAGGGAAGAACAGATTTATTCTGCTCCAATAAATATACAATGAAAGACATATAAAAGGGTAATAATTAAAATGCAGCTCTCTGCATGCATGTATAAGACTAAACACCATACACAGTATATGGGAAGGCTGGACACTTGCTTTATAGATTAATAGATTTCTATATATAGGTTACAAAAAATAAATACAGAAAGATTTATAGTAAACAGCTATATTGTCCGGCTTCCTGATATGGTTCTGGTTGAGTATCCCTTATACGAGTTTGGGCAGCACCAGTCCTATAAATGTTCTACATTAGCGAAATTCACTGTGGGCAATTTGGTCACAATGGTGAAATGACCTGCTCTACGGCACTGCCGAGATGATCCGTGGGCTTGTGGGAGTCACGTATGGCAGCCGGGAGGGTGAAGCACACCCGGGGCACCAGGAAGATGACTATCCCTTGTCCGAACTGACCCTTATCCCCCCCAAAAAAATTTGGATTTTGGATCTTCCGATAAGGTGTACTCAACCTGTACTCTAGCATCCCACATGATAAAAATCACACAATGTGTCCTGCTAAATCAACTAGACTGAAATCATTCAGCACTTACAGTCCAGGTTTAATACAGGTCTTTATTACAGACTGTGGGCGATATTTTTATTTGAAGAAAAGGTGGAAACCTGAGTTACATTCTTGGCTACCGCAGAAACACAAAAGGGTGTTTGTTCCTTTAAATCACCCACTTAAACGGATACTGTTATATTATTAATTTAAAATGATTTTAACCTTGCTAATCAGTACTAAAACATAAACAGTAATGACAGCAGCAAACATCTAGGCCAGGGGCCTCCAACATGCGGTCCGCCGGGCATCAAGGTGCTGCCAGCATGACCTCTGCAGCGGTAGCCGCACCTCCAACTGCGGACCGCATCAGAAGGACCGTCGGAGACCTTAGAATCTTGTGCGCACAACCCCTCCTCTACCCTGCGCGTGAGGTCAGCACAAAGGTCAGAGGGAGGGGAGCAGCGCACCAACACGCAATAAAAATCGGAGGAGGGGTCTGAAGCTCCCAGATCAGAGATACTGCGAAATTTCCCAATGACATTTTACGTGCAGCTATGTTACCAATTCCAAAACAAGATAAAGATGCCACAAAACTAACAAACAATAATATAAACAATAATAATAACACCGACACAAAAATGTATTCTGGCATTTCGGGAGAGCGCTTAAAACATTTGTGTCCTGAGTTGATACATAAAGACCAGGTAGATTTATAAAAGGCTGGCAATCAAATGACAACTCAAGACAGCTAATTAGTCTTGTAGAATATGTAACAACAAATAAAACTCCATCTCGGTTTTCTGTCCTTAGATGCTGAGAAGGCTTTTGACAGAGTCGGGTGGACCTTCCTGTAGGAGGTTCTTTGGAACTTTGGCTTTGGGGAGGGGTTCACCAGCTCTGTCATGGCCTTGTTTAATTCCCCTATGGCAAGAGTATCAACTCTAATTGGTTTACAATAAATAACGATACTAGACAGGGGTGCCCACTGGCCCCCCTGCTGGATGTACTATCATTGGAACCCTTGGCCAACAGAATCCGGCAGAACCAAGATATAAAAGGCATTAGATACATAGATGTACGCAGATGATGTGTGTGTTTCTCTGTACATTCCAGAGAAATCTCTGATCTCATTTATGTAAGTGATGAGGGAATACGGACAGTACTCTAATTATAAGTTAAATGAAAATAAGACACAGGCTATGAGTATAAACATAATAGATAGGGATTAATGCAAACTAGCACTGCTTTATGATTTTCAGTGGGAAGTGAAGGGGATAAACTACTTAGGGGTTACGATTCCTCAAAAAATAGATACAATAATTGATGCAAACGATTCAGTACTGTAAAATGAAATGTGTGAGCAAATGCAGGAATGGCAGGGCTTGTTCGTATCCTGGATGGGTAGGATGAATTGTCAGGGCTTATATAATTAAGAGATGGCTATACTTGTTAAGGATGATACCAGTGAGACTTCCAGTCGGATGGACACAATCTTTTCAGAATAAGATGGAGGGATTTATATGGGCTGGGAAAAAGTCAACAATTGCTAGGAAATTTCTGACCTTTAGTCGAGGGGTGGGGGGGGGGGATCGGGGTACCAAACCTAGAGAGATATGCACAGGCCAGTATGTTTGCGCATGTTCTCAAGATAAAATATAATCAAAGCAGATCCCAGGACTGGTATGCCATTGAACAAGAGCTAATAGGGATAAATAACCTTGAATGTGTGTTATGGCAATATCAAGATAGAAGAGAAGAGCTACGGAATCTATGATGGCAAATGCCTTTGATAAACTGTTTTAATTTCTGGCATTATTTGAAAAAAAAGATTGGTCTTAACTGAATAGAAGCATTAACCAAGAACTGTGGGTACAATAAAATATGGTAACTGGCCCAATAATAACTAAATATGTATTCATCTATAGTACTCTCGGCTTGATTATTATATCCTTATTATAAGATTATTCTAATATTGTCTTTCAATTTCTATTAACTTGTTTATGTTTTGGCCCTGTATTATTTTATGTTATTTATTTTTATATATTTTGCTATATTTATTATTATTTTGTTTGCAAATAACTACAAATTTGAAAAATAAAGAATTTGCACACAAAAAGAAACTAGCATATTGGAGTACTTTGACGTAGAGGTGGGCTTAGCATAATATGGCCATATATGTGACCAAATCTCCAATTTTGTGATCTTAGAAAGTAGCTTTAATGAAACCTATAGCTTTAGGGTTTTTCTCCTACCTGTTTTGATGTGCGTGCGCTGATCTTTGGATTTTGTATATATTTACCCCCATACTCGACCGACGTTCTGATCTCCAGGTTTATGTTTAAAGACATTGCATTTAAGCTGGAAAGTAGACACTAACTTTTTAACTCTTCTACTGAAATGCTTCTTACGGGGGCTTTGTGTTAACCCCCTGCACTCCCCTATTTTTGATCTGTTGCTGTCCTGGCTGCTATTGTTTCTTCACCCAATTACATGACCCCTCCGGTGCTGGAGGTATAATCTTTCTGTCAAACCATTTGATGACAGGACATGTCCCTAGTGGCAGGTTTAGAGAAAGCCGTCTTGTCATCCCCTAAATCCAGAGGAAGAAGCTTTTCCCCCTGGCCTGGGAATAAGTTGGCCCCGGTAAACTAACACTTTGCCTGCCTTTCCCTGGATCTTTGTAGGATGTAAGCGAGGCATACTGTACATCTAAGCCTACCCTCCGCAAGAAGTAGCAGTACAGAACTGGGCAATCCTCCCACTCTGTAAACAATGAAGGCAGGAGCAGTCTTGGCAGCACTTCCCAAATACTCTAACCCGTGCAGTGCTGGGTGACCCTACACAGTTTGGGAATAGGTAGCAGGCCAGCATTCTGTTGTTTGCGAGGAGAGCAACCATGTAACCTCTGTGCTCAGGCCAGGAAGAGAAGGGTTAGGGTGGAGGTACTTGGTCATCTGGTCACATTAATTCGGGTAGTGGTTAATCAAATTGTTGAGCGGACCATTTTGCTGCAATACTTAGAATTTCCAAGACTGGTACACTGTGTGAGCAGAGGGCTTAGCTCAACTCCTTAATGGGTAGAACTTGGAAAAAAAGGTAGCTTATGTTTAACTGAAAAATTGCATCAAGGGCTGGCATTTTAATTAGAAAGGCTTTAATAAAAGAATACAAAATTAAGCATCTTACTGAGCATCTCATGGGTGGACATGATTAGAGGACATGTTTAGAATTTTGAGTCAGACACTCCTTGATCTTGGGTCAGATAAATTAAATCTTACCCAAGATTCCGAACAATATGTCTGCCCTTGATTGCGTAAATGCAGTGAAAAGGGCTCAATAAGGTACTTTATTTGTAATCTTTCATTAGTGCATTAAACATGTCTATTTGAAGCAATATCTAAATAAACATTTATTTTTCTTGCTGACAGTTGTCATTTAAGCTGGGAAAAAAAAATGGACTACAACTCTCACTACCAAAAACATTCTCTGTCTTGCTGAGGATGATGGTAGTCACAGAACTGGAATGATAAGTTTTATGAATGTGATTATTAAGTTTCGTTGTCATAGAATTATTGTTCTTCAAATGCAAGACTTGTTTGGGTGGGTCGGTCCAGTCGTACTCTGTGGTTCCCAATGGTTCCCCCTAATCCATGAAAGGTATTTTTGGCTGCAGGGTGTTTGATCGCAGATCCGTTGAGGTCTGCAGGCAGGAAAGCCCCTATAATTGTGGTCAGTGCATCTGCGTCAAACATATTTTCCCATCCGTACAGCTGCATGGCCAATTCATCGGAATTAAATAAGACAAATACATATCTCACATGTTTAGCCTACAGGGCAGCAGGGCAGCTCCACAAAATACCCTGAAAAAAAGTCCACCAGGGTCTCATCGAGCGAAATTTACCTTCCAGGTCACAAAACCTAAACATTGTTTGAACAGAACTGTAAGAAAATGCATAGATCAAGCGTAAAATGTGTTTGATGTTCCTATGGGGTCTCCTGTTTATGACATCACTTTGTGGCCTGGTATTAAAGGTCAGATTATAAGACATGGATCCAGGTCCCCTCGCTAACAGCCTGGGGACGTCCGTGCGATGAGCGCAGACATCCCCTGCTGCTGCCCGGCACGATCTCCGGGACTTCGGTGATGAAGCCTTCCGGCTTCATCATAAAAGTTCCGGCGGAAGTGCCGGGCAGCAGCGGAGGATGTCTGCGCGTATCGTGCAGACATCCTCCGCTGCCTCCACTAACCACCAGGAGATCTGGACAGCCGGTCCGTCATAATAGACGGACGTGTCGGGCAGCATGGAGGATGTCTGCACATGAAGGGGGAGGGAGTGGGGGCAGTTCGGCTCCCCGTGCAGCCTGGCAGGCAGAGCGATGGTGAGGGGTTATCTTCCGATCCCCTCTCACCTCCGTCTCTGCCTGCAAGCGCGGCCTTTTTTTTTTTTAAAGGGCCGGGTTTAAAAAAAAAAAAATTTCAGTGCTGGGGGGTGCTGCCGCCCCCCAAAATTTGCCGCCCTAGGCATCCGGCACTGGGGGGGGGGGGGGGGGGGACACAGAGAAGGAGAGACAGGGGGGGGACAGAGAAGGAGAGACAAGGGGAGGGGGGGGACATAGAGAGAGAGACAAGGGGAGAGGGGGAGACATAGAGAGAGACAAGAGGAGAGGGGGAGGCATAGAGAGAGAGACAAGGGGGACAGAGGGAGAGAGAGAGAAAAGGGGAGGGGGGAGACAGAGACAAGTGGGGGAGAGAGAGATAAAAGTTAAACTTTTTTTTCCTATAGGGTAGTCTTATATTCAGGCTTTTAGTTTTTTTCCTTAAGGAATATCCAAAGTTTGGGGGTTCGTCTTATAATCGGGGCCTTCTTATATTCGAGCAAATACGGTAATACTCCACCACAAGCAACCTCCCAAAGAGTAATCCTCGGGTACTCCAAGGTACAAACTGAAAGCAGTGCAGGTACATGGAAGGAAAAAAACAAATATAGTGTAATACAATAAACACAATATGGGAGTGCATTCACAAGAACCTCTCTAAAATGACGCCCAACAAAAAAGTTTCTGTTTTGTCCATCAACAAAGGAAAACTAACATTTAAATATATAATTGGTCCCAACAAACTACAGAAGAAAATTGTATTTTGATGGAGGAGAAATGGTATGTTATCCCCTACGCGACAGTGAACGTGCTGCGGTGGAACGAGTGGTTTTCGCGATCGCAAAAAACGATCTGGCGGTGCTGGTCTATTGCCACGATGTCGAGACAATAGGCAGCACCGATATCTTGGTTCTGGGGCTCCCACGATCGCTCCACAGAGCCATATTACAGGTGCCACAAACTCAGGTGGCGGATTTGACTTAGTCTCAAACTGAAAGTCGAATTTTAGTGAATAGACCTATGTATAACTGCCATTGATATAAATAGCCTCTTTACACTAAATGGAGGTCATACAGGATGGACACCTTTTCTTCCATACACATTTCCAGCCATGCTATTGCCTCCATAGACATTTTACTGGCAACAATATTTTCTAGCAGCTTGCCAGTAAAAATAATGGCCACCCTGTGGTCATTCCAAATAGTGAGATTTTTGGTATTCAGTGCGTGCCAACAAACTTGTTTATGACTTTTATTGGTAGAAGTGATGTCATTGTGTCTGAGAATGACTCTAGTGTCTACTAAAGAGAGAATTGCAGGGAAGTGAGATTGAAATGTCAAACATTAGGCAAAAGTAGCCGAGTTGGAAAAATGATCCTATGCAGCTGAATGGGAGAATTTTTCCAACTCAGCTACTTTGGCCTTCATTTTGAAATTCCCCTCACGTGAACAGTTAGGTTTGTCAGATCTGCCAGTTTTTTCTGCACACATGTAACTAATACCTGCTCCCGTGCAGAATGTACAATGCACGTGTCTCCAGGAGAAACCAATTAATAAATCAGAGAGGGGATCCCTTAGCAACTAACTCAATTAATGAATTGATTTCCATTTGAATACATTCGACAGTTATATGCCTTTCTCAAAAAAAAATGGCCGACCATACAGCTGTATGGTTGACAATGTAGACAGTAGGTGGAGTTAAAAATGTATTCTTTCTTTCTTTCTTTCTTTCTTTCAACAAGTCACTTCCCCATTAAAGTGTAATCCAAACAGTGCATGGATTGCGCCCGATTCAAAACATAATTTCCCCTAGTCTTTCCAAAAGCCAAAATTAGGGTGCTACAGCTATGTGTCTGCAGATAGAGACGGCCATTGTTATCTGTTTTTTGTTTGTAGGAGTGTCAATCATCCTCCCCGGCTGGAGGTCTGCTTTGAGTACAAGTAATAAGACGGTGGGATTTTTTTGTTTGGTGAATGATGTGCCCCCATAGGTCAAGAAACAATGTTATCCATGTCAGGCAAGAATCCCCTTCAGGAGATGTAATATGTACATGTCTGTGTTAAACATAACAGCACAGGAAAGCCAGAAACATCATAGATTAGAGAGCACATAAAGGGGTATATGGGGTTAGTGGCTAAGAAGGATTGGGCAGCTATATCACCCCAGTATAATGAGCACCTGTCAGTTTGTGCTGATACTTTCACCAAATGACCAATCCAAACCCTGCAATTACAAACATCGCAGCGGCTGCTCCCTACTCCCCCCTGGATGCAAAACGTTTGCCAGATTGAAGCATCTGCAGGAGATCGGCTGCCAGGACTGAGTTACAAGGGAGGAGAATCTAGAGAGGTCTCTAATGGCAAAGCAAACATTAGGTCATAACATTCATGTTCAACCCCGTTCACTCAATCAGCGGAGCACTTACTTGATCTTCCATCACCCTCTCTGATGATACAGAAGGCACATCCTGAACACTAATCCCAATTCCTGTTCCTCTCCTTCAGAGCGGGATGAATCCTTTCCCTCCAGGCCATTTAGGGACACTTCTTTCATAAGAGTGTCAGAGCGGGGGAGACTGTGCCCCCGGGAACCAACCAATTTAAGAAATATGCTCAAAAATATGCTGGCTGCCTGAATGTAATCAGACGTGAGTGAAGAATGAGTAGCCATAAGGCATAAGGACAGGCAACTATCAGTCTAACGATTACATACTAAACCCACCAGCAAAAAATGTACTTAATTCAATAAAATAAAAATACATTTTGCACTTTAGATTTTTATGGGAAATATATTTTAATCTACCTGATTTGTTAGCGCAGGGGAACCTGATGTGTAGCTGGGTGGTCACTATGTCCCTTCTATGTGTCCAGAGGAAGCAGTAAAGGCAGTATCTCTGGCTGCTGACTATTGTAATGGAAGAGGCTGCTATGATGTCATACCCTAGCTCCCTACAGGAGCCGTGTAGGGCATAGGGAGATCCCTGACATCATCTGCACAGTGCTTCCTATAGAGCAGTGATGGCAAAGCTTGGCACTCCAGATGGGAATGACATCTCCTATAATGCCCAGTGAGACTTAAACATCTGCAGTGCCAAGGTTAGCCACCATTGTACTAGACCAACAGGGATCTCTAAACCCCACCAGGCCAGGTAATAATGGCATGTGGGCAAGAAAGGAAAGATATAGCAGGCTACCAAAACATTGTCCTACTGGCCTGCCAAGTTTGTCAGCCATGGGCAGGAGAGTGCAGCCCCCACTCAGAATCTGTTCAATTTGTTTAACCCCTCGAGCACCCAGAGTAACTGCGGCTTCTTTTACATGCAAATACACGGTAAGAAACCAGACACGGGATGAGTAAACCTCCACTACAAGCTGCCAAATGCCAATATGCAGCTAAATAAAGATGGGATGTTCAGATACAGGTCGGTCTGCGGTTTATTATACACAGTTGAAGAATCTGAATAATGTTGTAGTATTAGGGTGTTCCTCTCCATCCAAACAGTCCTCTCCAGATTTCCCTGATTCCCACCCTTAGGTGCTGTTCCGCTTACCCTGTTATAACTAAATATAACGCTGGGAAAATTATCATCGTTTTCACTGCCAAGACACAAATAATTCTCCCCCATTTATAATGTATCCAAATCGATTCACCCCCATCATTACCTGACAAGGCCGATCATTCCAAAGTCTTTGTACAATTGGCCTGGTTTTATAGGCGTAGCATGCAAGAGCACTGAACCCCAAAGGAATTGTAATTCGGTAGGAACTAAAATGTAACTGGATCCGATATTCAATTTAACCCTTTTGGCGCTCATGTCCCAGAAGAAGCCATTTTTGTCCATGGCCCTCGCTCACAAGGTGATTGGTAGCCAGGGACACAATGGCAGAGCTGCGATGAGCTGTTAAACGCAGGATGTTCTATCCCGTCCTGGTGCAGTTATTGGACCCAAAAAATAGGACGGCATAGAACGTCCTAGCGCCATGAAGGGGTTAATGGACCACTCCAACTTCAGAACGGCCTACCTGTCTCTAATGCATATTAAAGTTCAGTCATAGAAACATAGAGTGTGTCGGCAGATAAGAACCATTCGGTCCATCTAGTCTGCCCAATTTTTTAGTACTTTTATTAGTCCCCAGTTCCCTATCTTATATCTAGGATAGCCTTGTGCCTATCCCACGCATGCTTAAACTCCTTCACTGTGTTTACCTCTACCACTTCTGCTGGAAGGCTATTCCATACACCCACTACCCTCTCAGTATGTATTTAAATGTTTATAAATATGTATGCATCTATTACAGTGCATGCGTTCTAAGTATTTTTCCTTCACTCACATATACCAGGTTTGCTGCCCCTTGCATCTAAGATTTTTATGCAGTCCCGATTTGGGAGGTATGTCCCGCTGTCCAGCTGCACGCTTTTTCGGGACAGAGGTGGAGCTCAGAGGGACAGCAGCACTCAGGACCACAATCCCGCGGTCATGTTCGTATTCTCTAGGCATGCGCAGTAGTGATCCTCGCTTCAGAAGCCAGGATCAAAAATGGGTGACAGTGTTACCGCACATGAGCGGTAGCACTGACACCCCCCTCCCCAGACTCCGCCCCCAGCGCCCCGATTCGCCGGGGGGCAAAGTTGGGAGGTATGAGGCCATAACATGGCTCTTAAAAACCCTACTGTTGGCTCCTGCCATTTTTGAGAGTTTTACATAGAACTCTATGGGAGTATTATTTCCCTAGCTCCTGTGCTCATTGTTATGGCATATATATAACATTTGGCCACATCAGAAGCACACCTTACCAAATTATTAAATGTTCTTGTAGTGCTCCACTTTCACTGTAGGACATGAATTCAAACTATAACATGTAATCCTGATAGTACAGATTCCTCTGCATTAACACAGGAAGATTGATGTAAATGACTAAATCACAGATTATTCCATTATTATAGAGGCTATGAAGCTGCAGGGATAGCCCTGGGATTAACAATGGAACATAACTACATGTCTTGCTCACATTGTATACAGGAGGTAGTTTTTGTGTCCCACCACTAGGGGGCTACTTGACTTGTAGTACATCATTTGAAACAGTATCATGGACTATGAAACTAGCGTCAGGGGAATTGACCCGAGGCTTAGTGACAGGCCGGTTATGAAATGATTTGTTTAGAATATAAATAAAGAGCAATAAGGTGGTTCCAGCTAGGTATAAATGTCAGTATCTAAACATTAAAATTAACATTGAAATTATTACTCTTACCGAGCCTGCTCTAAGAATCAGCAGGGCTTGGAAAATCCCAAGGGCCAAGGTTTCTAAATCACTATCCTACTAATAACCCCCACTCTTGACTCTGATAGTCTTGGGGGTGTAGGGATCTAGCCCCCAGAACTCTCATTTCAGTTCAGTATAAGACGACCCCCCAAACTTTGGATATTCCTTTAGGAACAAACCTAAAAGCCTGAATATAAGACTACCATATAGGAAAAAAAGTTTAACTTGTATATATTCACATGTAAATTGCTTTTTAATATTTAATAAAAATGATGATATTAAACAAATGCAGTGGGGAAAAAAGTAGGTAAAACTTTAGTAAGGAGCAATTTTGCAAATATTTGTAACATTTTGTGCTTCTTTTTACGATTTGCGCCTCTTCTGTTTTTTTTTTAACGTAGTGTTTTTTTTTCCCCCGGCTGTGCAAATATATTGCGATTATGTTTGCACACGCTAAAGACATTTGCGAATATTTAGTGAAAAATAATTCTTATTTTGCATGTTAAAATTCCACCAGATTTCTAAAAGATGAAGAAAAATTATTCACAAACTTGGCCTGTGTTTATTCGCAAATATGTCTGTTTTTATTCACAATTTGCTCGTATTTACTATTTGAGAGTTAAATGTTTAGTTCACTGCAAAAGGAGCAAAGCGCAAAAATAGTGTTTTTTACACATAAAATATATTTGCATTTTTTTTAGTAGAACTTAGCTTTCCAGTGGAAGTAGTAACGGCTAATACTGTAAAGACATTTATCCCTGACATTCGTTTCTTTGTGTCTTGGTCCACCTCAACACTCGTTTTTGCAATGGACGAAATTACAGAATTGTGTCCGAAAAAACAAATGCCCAAGTCTAGTAAAGATTGAACTCTTTTCCAAGCATGTCCCTGTACAATCCGAGATTTGAGGTCATCCTACTTTAGATGGAACTCAAAAAACAAACCAGGGATCTCCATCTTTCTCCTACACTTTTCACTTGCGATGGTTACATTCTCACGCGCATCATAGAAATGTCACGAATGCTTCTCACACTTTTATGACAGTTAACAGTAAAACTTGCGCGGTTTGCCGTGACGTAATGGTCAGCCGTAGAAACAGCTCGCCCGTGCATCCTGCATAGTTACACAATTTGAAGCTGGTTACGTTGGTGAGGCACATTAAGGCATGGATGACGTTGACATGTAAATTTATGAGCAGGCGTTATCGACTAGGCTGTATTCACCTCGAAAGTCTGGTGGCTCCGTGAAATGTCAGAGTTTTGTATTAGGTGAGGCACAGGTTTCCTGAAGTCAGTACAAATGCTCCAGGCCCCAGACCAGAAGTATGTGACCCGCTGACTGTACAATGCAATCTGGAGAATGTACGCCAATTAAAGTTTCGGTCTTCAGAGCACACAATCCCATAAACTGCTCACGGACTTCCCAGCACAGAAACCCACAAACTCATTTTTCTAGTTCTATAGAAGGAGGAATCAGAAACTACGGGGGGGGGGGGGGGGGGGGGTGTGAAAATACCATGATATGTTTAAAGAGTGACTAGGGGCAAAACTAGGGGGGGGGGCAAAAGTTCTAAAAATGGACCAATCAGCACGACCATTCCATTGGTTTCCCAGGTGATGGTTCAAAATTGTGAATTACTTTTCTACATATATAATACTTTCCAAACATCGGTTATATGATTTATCTATAATTTACGTTATGCTCTGTAATAGCTTTTGTTGTCTATTTTGTACACAGTGGTGGAGAAATATAAGGATCAATATACACCGATTTGCCCTCAATTATAATGACATTTTCGGCTACCCAATATGCCCCCATCCCCCCTGAACACGCTCCTAATTCAGGTGCCTTAGAATTAAATAGAGAAGTGTAGAGGAATTAAAGTAAAACCAATTTTAAACACAACATATTTATATACTATTATAATATATTAATATTCTTTATTGTTATATAATTACTTTTTTTGTACTTAATTAATTTATCTTTTTTTTTTTTTTTTTTACTGATCTCTATTTTATTACACTTTGGGCCATTTCAGGAGGACTTTGGCTGTTTTGGCTAGAGCTGAAGTCCTCCCTCCCACTTTTTTGTCCTCCCCAAATGGCTCCGAAGTATATATGTCTATGTGGAGGCTACTACTTTATTTTTCGGTGCATTTCAGCTGATTTTGGTGTTGAGAAATATGGGTGTGAAATCTGCTATGATTTGTGAATTGCAAAGGTATTGGAGGCACATCGGGGCTCGACATTCGGGTCCTGATGTACCCATTCGGGTCCCAATATCGGCGCATTTGGAGTTGAGCCTATAGTTACACTGTGAAGCCTCTTTTTAATTTCCTGAGCACATTCCCCTATTTTATTTGGTCTCCAAACTGTAGATGGGCTAATTTTGATCAGTGTTAATTTCGTCGACTAAACATTTTCGTCATAGTTTTCGTCAACTGCATGTTTTCAGTGACAAAAACGAAACAATAACTAAATCAAAACTAAGCTGGTAGGACTAAAAAACTATGACTAAAATCCTTGCAATTTTCCTCAGTGGACGAAAATGTGAGTAAAATGTTAGGTAGGGTCTATTACATTTACCTATGTGGACTTCTGGTTCCCTTGGATCTCTGCCGAAGCCCCGTCCCCTGACTCTATCGGGCACTGGATTGGCTGAGACACAGGCAAACTGCAGAGGAAGAGGTTACGCCTCCATCTGATTCACCTGGTACTGTCACGTGATTGCTTCCCTTCCCATCTCTCTAGCAAGTTAACTTAACACTATGTAACAGCCTTCTCAGACTGCCCCCTCCAATCTCACTAGAAAGTTAACTTAACACGGTGTTAACAGCCGTCTTAGACCTGTTTCCTCCCATCTCACTAGCAAGTTAACTTAATACTGTGTAACAGCCTCTCAGACCTGTTCCCTCTCATCTTCCTAGCAAGTTAAATTAATACTGTGTAACAGCCTCTCAGACCTGTTCCCTCCCATCTTCCTAGCAAGTTAACTTAACACTATGTAACAGCCTTCTCAGACCTGTTCCCTCCCATCTCCCTAGCAAGTTAACTTAACACTATGTAACAGCCGTCTCAGACCTGTTCCCTCCCATCTCCCAGCAAGTTAACTTAACACTATGTAACAGCCTTCTCAGACCTGTTCCCTCCCATCTCCCTAACAAGTTAACTTAACACTATGTAACAACCTTCTCAGACCTGTTCCCTCCCATCTCCCTAGCAAGTTAACTTAACACTATGTATCAGCCTTCTCAGATTTGTTCCCTCCCATCTCCCTAGCAAGTTAACTTAACACTATATAACAGCCTCTCAAACCTGTTCCCTCCCATCTTCCTAGAAAGTTAACTTAACACTATGTAACAGCCTCTCAGACCTGTTCCCTCCCATCTCCCTAGCAAGTTAACGTAACACTGTGTAACAGCCTTCTCAGACCTGTTCCCTCCCATCTCCCTATCGAGCTTACTTAACACTATGTAACAGCCTTCTCAGATTTGTTCCCTCCCATCTCCCCAGCAAGTTAACTTAACACTATGTAACAGCCTCTCAGACCTGTTCCCTCCCATCTCCCTAGCAAGTTAACTTAACACTGTGTAACAGCCTCTCAAACCTGTTCCCTCCCATCTTCCTAGAAAGTTAACTTAACACTATGTAACAGCCTCTCAGACCTGTTCCCTCCCATCTCCCTAGCAAGTTAACGTAACACTCTGTAACAGCCTTCTCAGACCTGTTCCCTCCCATCTCCCTATCGAGCTTACTTAACACTATGTAACAGCCTCTCAGACCTGTTCCCTCCCATCTCCCTAGCAAGTTAACTTAATACTGTGTAACAGCCTTCTCAGACCTGTTCCCTCCCATCTCACCAGCAAGTTAACTTAACACTATGTAACAGCCTCTCAGACCTGTTCCCTCCCATCTCTCTAGCAAGATAACGTAACACTATGCAACAGCCTTCTCAGACCTGTTCCCTCCCATCTCCCTAGCAAGTTAACTTAACACTATGTAACAGCCTCTCAGACCTGTTCCCTCCCATCTCTCTAGCAAGATAACGTAACACTATGCAACAGCCTTCTCAGACCTGTTCCCTCCCATCTCCCTAGCAAGTTAACCTAACACTATGTAACAGCCTTCTCAGACCCGTTCCCTCCATCACTGCTGGAGATAAAGTCGACTAAAATTAAAACAATTCACATCACTAAACTAAAATTGCATTTTGGGTGAAAGACTACGACTAAAACTAAATCAAAACTTTCCGTCAAAATGAATACAGCTAGGATACACTCTAGGCAAAGCACTGTCAAGATCATGAAATGGCTAAAGGACTACAAGTCTCAGCATGCTCTGGAATGCAGAAGATAAAACAGGACAGGAGAGGGAAGGAAATATCCAGAAAGCAAGACTGTGCCTGAGTGAAAAGGTGAGATGTAGCAAGGGGAAGACTGACAGGAGTTTAAGCAAAGGGTGGGACAGATCTGAAGAGTTTAAACGTGACAGAAGAGAGATGTATTTAGCTTTAAACAGCTGGCGAGGTTTTATATCTAGATCTATTTGTTACAATGCAGATTCGATGGGATAAATTAACAGGTTGAAGATATCTTTTAGTGCTTCTCCCCAGCGCAGACACATGCAGATTCTGCTAAACTACCTCTCCAATCATGCTAGCTCCCTATGACATAGTTCAGGGGCATCCAAGGTTTTTGTGAAGTGGGCAGTGTTTTTACGGAAAGGCGTGTGTGTATTGGGCCGTACTGAATCAGTCTACTTACATAATAGGGAAGAATGACTTGTTAGCCTTAGAGCAGTAATACAAAAGCAGTCCAAAAATGAGTTGACATCAATTTTATTACAACAAAACGACACATTTATGGGACTAATGAGAATATGTGTAGTTACTAAGTCAGGTGGGCCGCATCTGGATGCCCCTGACGTAGGCGATGATTATTTAAAAGCATATAAGAAGAGTTGTGTTTTTCAGAGAGGGTGCTTCACCCTACTGTCAGGGATAGAAGTGCCAACAGCCTTGCTGAGCATCATGGGAGTTGCAATCTGAAGCTGGTGGCGTGCAAAAGGTTACCTTTCCCTATCCAGCCTCATATTTACAGCTATGAGTCGAGGGGCAGCATAGTTTTCGAGCCCACAAGTGGCACCCACCGGCCTCTGTCACTGCCAGTCTGACATGTATCGCTGTTTGGTTTAAGAAGTCTCTCTGGCAGCCGAAAGGTTAATCCAGATCCCAGCGCACTCGTCCTGCATCCTCCGTGTGCTAGCTATGAATTCTTAGGAAATTGGCCGTGACAAATATACGGGGGCCTATTTGCTGACGTGCTCCCCCCCACCCCGCCATTCCTGGTCTGATCTTGCCGGTCTTTCCCACTCCACTGTACTCATGTTAACCATTTGGTTGCCGAACAAGTATTAAAATCCGCTGTCAAAGACCCTATATCATTTTATTGTATAAGATTTGCTGGCGTTAACCCTTAATTCTTACTGTTTCTAGACTGCTAATCCCATGATTTTCAGACAGAGAAGAGCTGGCAGAGCATCATGGGAGTAGGACTCCAATATAATTTATTCCTTTTGTGTATTAACCTGGATCTGACAAGCAATGGGAACACCCAGACTCAGCTGACCTAGAAATCAAGATCCAGTATGATGTCCCTGCTGACATTCGGGGACACTACAGCAAGAATGCCATGCATGGTGCTCAAGTGGTAAGTACCTCTGCTGCCCCCTGATGGATACCCCATGTACTAAAGGGGCTCTATCACCTGAACTGTGTTTATACTGTGAATGCAAAGAATCAAAATAATCTATACATTGTGTTAGCAGAATTCCACGCAAATTAGGGAAACAGTGTTTAAGTATGTCTGTGGAGTCACCTGTAGCTTGATATGCAAATTGCACAGTTCCCATTGAAAAAAAGTTAATTTGCATATCAAGCTTTTTAGATATCACCAACAAATTTTTTGCCCCCAAATCAGGTATTTGCATTCAAATTTTGCTAACACAATGTATAATTGTTTTTATTTTATTTTTTATTTTATACATTCACTGTAAAAAACAATGTTTATGTTTTTTAGACATAATAGGTGCAATAGGTGATAAGGACAGACATTGGTATTTCCAAATTAACCCCTTCTCTTGCTGTTATTACTGAAGACTTTTCCAAGAGTAAATTCAATATATTTTTGCACCTATGAGGACTGGTAATGTAGTATGTCATTCCTCCTCCACTCCCCAACGCTAAGGGGGATGGATCTGCTCCCAAATATAATTCTTTGTTTATTTAAACAATTGTCAAAGTACATGTCAAGCTACAATGAAGGATCTCTACAAACAAATCATTCAATGAGCTTCACTCGCGACTTATTCACGGTGAAGCTGCCTGACAAGTCCAGATGTGTCGTCAATTACTTTATATGGTTCAGAGATGACTGACCTCTGGCACATCAGACTACAGTTCCCATTTAGCTGCCTGAACATCATGGGAGTTAAGGTTATATTCCTCTGATCTAGAAAGTCATGGCTTGTGTTATATTGATATTACAAATCTTTATCAGAACACTATGGATGGGGGGGGGGGGGGGGGCTAGAGTTGCCACCTGGCCGGTATTTTACCGGCAGGCCGGTAAAATATTGGCATCAGGCCAATGTTAAGTCTAGGGAGACAGTACCAAGGCCGGTATTTTTTTGAAGAAAAGGTGGCAACCCTAGGGGGGGCATGATGTATGTTGGGGAGTCACTAGGTTGTGGCTGCGCACTGGACTGTTATGTAGTGGGGTCTTTTAACTAAAAGTTGTGGGGGATTAAGCCTCATTATGGAGGTCCTCAGGACTTGAGTCCTAAATTAGGACACTTGGGAGATATGATAAATTAGTAATATTGTTATGCTAGTCGTCTATATGGCTGAACCCCTTCCAAGCTCGTCTGTAAAAGGAAGGAACGGGGGGCAAGTATAAGGAAAATGAAACCATGCCTCTGTCATTCCATTTGATCAGCTCTTGGGTCCAACATGCCTTGCAGAAAGCAGCTCACATCCCATGAACACAGGTGCCCCGTTAAATAAGACTGGCTTGTAAACCATTGTATACACACTGTGTACCCCCATCGCTGATAACTCCCTCGCCAAGCAACTTCTTGCTGTGCCACCCTTACTGCCACAAGGAGACAGCTAGGGCAGAAGTTATCCCACGGGAGTGGGCAGTCTAGTCCCAAAGGGATCTCTGGGTGGAACGTGCGCCTGGTTTAACCCTGGACATTTGTAGCTTCTCCAGATGATAGAGGAGGGGGGTGGATGGGTGTGTGTAGTGACAGTGAGAGCAGAGAGGGTAATTTAAAGAGGAGGAGAGTAGTAAGGGAAGTGCAAACAGACAGCCTCACAGCAGGGGAAGAAAGAGAGTTGTGACAGCTGCTCTGGGGGACACCACAACTATCCTGAGACCAGGGGGTCTTCAACAAGTTTTTGATAACTTTTTTGGGGGGAAAGGCTGCTGAATAAAGGGAATAGTAATAGAACAAGAAAAGAACCTGGGATTCTAGATCCAGCACCTGCAGTGCCCAGAAGGGAAAGACTGGTGTTCCAGACATAGAAGACCTGAGTCCAGAGACCGGTCCAGAAGACAAGTCTACCTGATCCATCGACGAAGAATGATAGGAGCCTAGAGGAGTATAAACTGTATAAAGAGAGCGCAGCAGAGGAGAGGGGACCACGAGGGACAGGAGGGTTCAGTGCGGAGAGGGCAGAGTTTGGGAGTGAATTATAGAGACATGGCTTCTCATCTGTGCTTTTCATAAAACCCTTGGGATTGAAGACATCCGACAGGAGAAGGTTGTCCACCTGCTTCCTTCATCTCCACCTGAGAAAGATGAGCCCACCTAACATTGCGCCAAGAATCAATGAAATTAGGCAACAGGGCCGAGAAGGGTAAAAGGCCAAGGGAGAAACCCAGAGCTGTCACATGGGCACCATGGCAATGTGGCACCTTCCTGGCATCTTGATCATGACTGCGGGGCTCCTGCTCTACGTGCAAAGGTAACATTTCCCATCTGTATGCCACCCGCTAATAACACTGCATATAGGTATCTGACAGACTGGTTGGGGCATTTGCTACAATGATAAATCCATATATATATACACACACACACACACACACACACACACACACACACACACACAAGCAGAGTACAAGTGTCTGGTGCTGCCTGAGGGTAATGGGAGCTGCAGCAAGGAAAAGCAAATGAGGTGTTGCCATGGTCCACGCTAAAGCAGATCCCATTCAGAAAGCGAGGGGTTAATGGCCGTCCTGCGTGAGACGGCTAGCACTGTTTACTGTCACGGTTTGTATGGTACAAATCACTGTGTTCTTTACACTGTTACCGCTGATTCTCTGTGGAGTCAACTTATATAATGTAATGATATAGTGATAATACTGAACTGATCAGCTCGGCATCAGTCTCTGTGTCAGCAGGACATCACACCTATGCTGTGAGGGTTAAAATGCAGTGTAACAATGATATGAAAAATAGCGTGGGAAAACCACTATACAAACACACTGGTAACTCTTTAGTAGCCAGTTTTTACCTAAAGCTTCCATTATAATAAAAGCAAACTGTGAAAATACACAGGGAAGAGTCATCTCCCATACAAAAGCACTGGGGCAAAACTTTGCAGTCATTAGAGTGTAAGCTCTTGTGAGTAAGATGTTACCTGTCTCTGTATGTCCCCAGTGTGTATTACTATGAAACAATTGTGGCCTTTTTTAATTTAACTGTAATTAATAATAAGGCACGTTATTTATTTATTTGGGGGGGGAGCTGGGTACTTATCAGTATGATATACCTTTTATATAACAGAGAGTACACACGTATTTTGATGTGCTAGCTTAGGATGGTGTGAACCAGTGCTAACCAAAGTAAAGGTCTGCTAATCAGTTATTTACCTCTGACATGGACTAAACAGTGAGCTGTACTAATATGACAAATGAACTGAAAGAAATCAGACATAAGTAGCCGAGTCGGAAACAATTCTCCAAGTTGTCTAGATTTCCAGATTGACTTTTACTGTCTGATTTTGTGCTAATCATTTCGACGTGGTCCACTGTTTAGGGGATAAATCTCACTCTCAGTACAGTAACTAATTTTTATTTTTTTTATCTCAAAAAGTGTAACTGTGAAGTGGCCAGTTTAACCATTTAAGTGCTGGGCGTCCTCGGCAATTACACAGTAAAGAGCTAGCCCTCCTCAATAGCCCCCGCTCTAAATACATCCAGAAATCGGAATTACAAGGAAGGGGTCAATTTGTTTAATAGCTAGCCTTCCAGAAAAAAACAACCCATAATGGGTAATTTGGAAGCCAACCAGTCCCAGGCAATGCAGACAAGCTGGTCATACAGGGTACCCGGAGAATGAGTGTCGACTATAAATCTGTCAGTCAGTAATGTATGCTCAGGAACCTGTCTAATTATCAGCACCTTTATGGCAGTGGTGTCAATAACACCTCTTCCTTACTATTTAATGGGCATCTCCATTACAAAACCACTGATTTCACAAAACTATATGCTGTTATACAAACCCAAAGACCTGTCTGCATTTTGCAAAAGAATCAACAAAGGCCTGTGATTGTAAAACATTCCTATCCACTACATTATAGAGAAACAGCAGGTAAAACACAGGATTATATCAGGCTAATGATAACGCTTAGACTATGGTATCTGTGTCTTTTACAAGTCATGTAAATCCCAAATTGGTTTACAGAGGGCATAGCAGTCTGTATAGAGCAGGGTATATTATCAGCAGTGTTGTGCAAATCTCTAAAAGTCATGGTATTTAAAGGAAAACTGTTCCGTTTAACTGAAAGGTTTTGTCAAGTGTAATCATTTTAATTAGAAATGTTTTAATGAAACAATACAAATAAAGTACTTTATTGAGACCACTTTGCTCCATATAGAGATATCAGGGGAGGACATCTTGTTTAGAATGTTGGGTCAGATCTTCATTCACCATGGGTCAGAGGACCCAACATTCTAAATGACTACATGGCAAGCTTTGCAACAAAGATGGGAAAAGGCTTTACCTTCCAGTCTAGGGACATCGCATGGTAAGATAAAGTGGAAAAGCTCAGTTTGGACAGAATCCTAGTGAATGAAAAGGGTACACATTTGGTGATGGTTTATATTTCATGGTGGGGTGATGTTATTTGGATGCTTAATAAACATGCTGATTTATTGTCTTAATAACATGTTATTCACCAGCCAGCCATGGAGTTACCAGCACATCCCACTCTTTGTGGATCTTATGCTGGGAAATGTGTCTCATGATCCCCACTCCCTTTAGATTGTAAGCTCTGCGAGCAGGGCTCTCTACCTCCTGTATCAGTCTGTTCCTCTAGATTGTAAGCTTGTGAGAAGGGCACTCTACCTCCTGTATCAGTCTGTTCCTCTAGATTGCAAGGTTGTGAGCAGGGCTCTCTACCTCATGTATCAGTCTGTTCCTCTAGATTGTAAGCTCTTCAAGCAGGGTTCTCTACCTCATGTATAAGTCTGTCCCTCTAGATTGTAAGCTCTGTGAGCAGGGCTCTCTACCTCATGTATAAGTCTGTTCCTCTAGATTGTAAGCTCTTCGAGCAGGGCTCTCTACCTCATGTATCAGTCTGTTTGTAAGCTCTTCGAGCAGGGTTCTCTATCTAATGTATAAGTCTGTTCCTCTAGATTGTAAGCTCTTCGAGCAGGGCTCTCTACCTCCTGTATCAGTCTGTTCCTCTAGACTGTAAGCTCTTCGAGCAGGGCTCTCTACCT
Organism: Pelodytes ibericus; assembly: GCA_036172795.1. Classification (NCBI taxonomy): domain Eukaryota; kingdom Metazoa; phylum Chordata; class Amphibia; order Anura; family Pelodytidae; genus Pelodytes; species Pelodytes ibericus. The sequence goes on along the minus strand of CM069864.1, from coordinate 15,681,772 downwards.
CATGTATCAGTCTGTTCTTCTAACTTAGTATACAGTCCCTCTCTATGCTCTGTACCTAGCGCTACATACATTATTGGTCCAATATTAATAAATGTTAATGTAAATCCGTGAATCTGTAATGTAGGCTAAGATGCTTAATTTCTCACAGAGATCCGAAAAGCTACAGACCAAGGTTATATAATAATTCACCCAGGGGGATACACAATTTTTAAGTCAGTGTTGGTTAACCTACCGCTCACCATCTGTTATTACACTACAACTCCCATGATTCTCAGCCAGCATCCTCCTCACTTAGCCTGTGAAATGACAGAGATGGGGGCAGTAAGTAAGAATTCTCCAAATCACTAAATGAAGCCAGCCGGTGTTTCACAGGTTTAAAGGGAGAAAATTGGGGAGAAGGCAAAGTGAACTGAAACCAAGGCATGCAAGAGAGTAACCTACACACACCTTCTTGTCAACATTTAAATGATTAATAATAACAATCATATCGTTATGCCAAGCCAGCATAGAGTGTAAGCTCTTGGTCAGCACAGTGTCTCTGGAATGGTCTCATTTAAAACAGGCTGGCAGTCACCGTTACATCAGTCAGTGGAGCCAGAATCCCTTGTGAAATGATAAGAAGCAGAATGGTAATTCATTATGAGTTATGCTTCCCAAGAGGTTCTGCAGCAGCCAGGATATTCTAATTCCCAGGGTCACTCTAGCACCCACTGGGCTTCCAAAAAAAAACATAATAATAATCTCAGATTATACTACAAGGAACTTTCCTCTACATTCCCAAATCTTTATTTTTATGATATAAAACAGTGGCTGGTGATAAACGAATAATAATACTATTAAATAATCAATAAGGGCATACAGACATGTCTCACATTAATTACATGGTCTCTTTATTATCCTAGCTCATTTCTAAGCCGTTTGACTGTGGAATTAAATAAATTGCTATATTTTGGGTAATTATGATGTTACACGGCTGCCGAAATCCTTGGCTCGGTCAGAGAGTGGATTTCGGAATCATTAACTCTTTGTGGGTTATAAGGGGTGCGGGAGGGTTATGGGAAGGTTTGGGGATCAGGCATGTGAATTTCCCGGTAACCGGCACTGAACAGGTCTGTTTTTTGTTTTTATCGCTACCCCAATCTGAATTGGGTAATGACCCCGCACATTTTACAAACTGTCTTCTTGATTTTCTGGGTAATTGTGCCCTGATAGGGAAATCTTTTGCGATTACAGCTCTTTTTATCTTCTCAGTTTATCATAAGCCCCTCACCTGTTCAAAACACAAAATTTAGACATCAGGAGAGCTGCAGAGTTCAGTGCTAAGAACATGAATAGCTGCAGGGTTCATTGGTTAAGCTAAAGAGAGCTTCAAGGTTCATGGTAAATCCCAAGAGAGCTGCAGGGTTCAATGTTAACTTAAATAGAGCTGCAGGGTTCAATGTTAATCTAAATAGAGCTACAGGATTCAGTGTTAAGTTAAATAGAGCTGCAGGGTTTAGTGTTAATCTAGAGAGCTGCAGGGTTCAGTGTTAACTTAAAGAGAGCTACAGGGTTCAGTGTTAACTTAAAGAGAGCTACAGGGTTCAGTGTTAACTTAAAGAGAGCTGCAGGATTCAGTGTTAAGTTAAATAGAGCTACAGGATTCAGTGTTAATCTAGAGAGCTGCAGGGTTCAGTGTTAATCTAGAGAGCTGCAGGGTTCAGTGTTAACTTAAATAGAGCTACAGGGTTCAATGTTAAGTTAAATAGAGCTGCAGGGTTTAGTGTTAATCTAGAGAGCTGCAGGGTTCAGTGTTAACTTAAATAGAGCTACAGGATTCAGTGTTAATCTAAATAGAGCTACAGGATTCAGTGTTAATCTAAATAGAGCTACAGGATTCAGTGTTAAGTTAAATAGAGCTGCAGGGTTTAGTGTTAATCTAGAGAGCTGCAGGGTTTAGTGTTAATCTAGAGAGCTGCAGGGTTTAGTGTTAATCTAGAGAGCTGCAGGGTTTAGTGTTAATCTAGAGAGCTGCAGGGTTTCGTGTTAATCTAAAGAGAGCTGCAGGGTTCAGTGTTAACTTAAATAGAGCTACAGGGTTCAGTTGTTAATCTAGATAGAGCTGCAGGGTTCAATGTTAATCTAGATAGAGCTGCAGGGTTCAATGTTAATCTAGATAGAGCTGCAGGCTTCAATGTTAATCTAGATAGAGCTGCAGGGTTCAATGTTAATCTAGATAGAGCTGCAGGGTTCAATGTTAATCTAGATAGAGCTGCAGGCTTCAATGTTAATCTAGATAGAGCTGCAGGGTTCAATGTTAATCTAGATAGAGCTGCAGGGTTCAATGTTAATCTAGATAGAGCTGCAGGCTTCAATGTTAATCTAGATAGAGCTGCAGGGTTCAATGTTAATCTAGATAGAGCTGCAGGCTTCAATGTTAATCTAGATAGAGCTGCAGGGTTCAATGTTAAGCTAGATAGAGCTGCAGGCTTCAATGTTAATCTAGATAGAGCTGCAGGGTTCAATGTTAATCTAGATAGAGCAGCAGGGTTCAATGTTAATCTAGATAGAGCTGCAGGGTTCAATGTTAATCTAGATAGAGCTGCAGGGTTCAATGTTAATCTAGATAGAGCTGCAAGGTTCAGTGTCAATCTAAAGACTTGGTTTATTTTCAGTCTGTCAAGTTTTGTGCCTAATCTACGGTTCCTATGAACTCAGATGTTGCTCCCAATTTATCTGTTTAGTTTTGCAGATTCAACTGGATATTAAAGTTTTGCGGATGGTGATGTTGTTGAGTACTAATATCTGTCTACCTGTGTTATTACCAATTACTTGATGTGTAGACTTCTGTGAGCTGCACAAACCACAAGAACAATTTGAAAAATGAGATAAGAGTATAATTATGAAGCCGAGTTGAGCATGTGTCAGGGGTAATGTACACTACGGGTGTTTCCAGGAACATAGGATATTGGATAAAGAAGGCAGATCGGCTAATTTTTGCGGGGCGCGTATACCTTTGACATGCTCCCCATGCAGAATGTAAAATGCAAGTGTTTTCCAGCGGGAACCATTTAATGAAGCAGGAGATCCCAAAGGAAGTGAAAACGAGTGATTTGATTGGCTGAAACCAGTTAGCGAACAGCTCGGTGTTATACGGTCATCAATTATAAAGGGAATTTTATAAATATGCTGACGTTGAGCTGTTTTTTTCATAGTGTGGAATCAAGTCATCTATAATACACGCTATGCGGGTTTCTACGTGTCATCTTCCAGATACATTGTATTCAATAGTAAATACAGCCTTTGACACTTTAAAAGCGAATTATTAATGTAATTAATGTATTAATGATACAACATTACAGGACAGCAATGCACTTAATGAACCATGTCTGGTGTGGCCTACAGCTCAGTCATATGGCTGTCTGAGCATCCTGGGAGTTATAGTACAAGCCAGAAACAGTCAGTAAAGTCAGCAATCAGGCTACAGTTTGCAGCTGATCCGTATTAGTGACATAACTGGAGAAAGGATAGCAGGAGTTGAGATTTAAAATGTGACAAAAAGGAAAGGGGAATAATTAAATTTAGTCATTTTTAAAATCAGTAGAAAAATTGCTCTTTTATTATTTAACCCCTGAAATGATGCAAGATAAAACTCAATCGACATGGAATATCCAATTCTGACATGTGACAGCATCAATTTAAACTAGGTTACACCTTTAAACAAAAAAAAAGAAACAACACAGAGCTTTCCACAGGTATGAGATACCTTTCTGCAAATGAAAGCTTTTGCTAAACAAAATATTTTGTCTTTCGCGTGAATAGCCAGACAAAACCAGCTGTGAATCCGGTAAAGACTTGTAAGAGGGGGAAGATTTTTATCCTGTTTTTGATCACCCATTATGTATAGACTTTTCTGTACAATAATTTTTTTCCCCTTTATTGGAGTGCCTGTGACTTGTACTCAGCATTTATTTTTTCTTTGCTTGATCACAGTGGGAAAGACCTGGCCTAGATGCTGGTAACATTGTCTGCCATGAATTAAACATTCCATAAATCTATAGGGTAGAGAGAGAACCTATACACACCTCAGTACCTACTCTCCAGCAAATACTACACAAACTGGCAAGGTTTGGCAGATTCTCCATGTCATCTAGCTATATAATCCTCTACGGCACATCAAGCATGCCATAGCTCCTTAATTAGTATTTTTCTCACAGTTATGCCATACCTTGAAATTCCTGCAGGTACACAGGTGAAAACAGGCCACGTGCCAAGTAATATCAACATTTCATCTCACCAACTGAACTGTACATGGTGCAGAGACAAACCTGGCGAGTTTCTACTGCTAGAAGAGCTCAAGCTGGCCATAGATAAAGCATTGTGAAATCTTTACAGAACTATCACTGATTTAACAATGCATTATCTAAAACAACCTCCAGTAAATCTAGAAGGAAGGTTGGCTCTTTTTAATGAATAGTTATGTCACTGAGATGGAATTTCAATAATTCCCTCTGCCAAGTATCTACATCACCACTGAAGAGGACCCATGTGGGGTTGTCTCATCAAACAGTGACCTGTGCATTTATTGGAAAAAAATCAGGCCAAAATAGGCAAATTGGTAAAATTCTCCCAATTATTTATTTTAACAACTGTGCCCAGATTGCAACTGGATTGTCAATATTCCCTAGCTCTCTGTTTAGTAAATAGATGTGCTAAGGAAAAGTGAACAGACAGGGTCTTAAATAGGCTGCCTACAATTCCCATGATGCTTATCCAGCCACAGATGAACCATGACTGGGCTAGAAAGAGGGATTTATTTCCTTAGTAGGACAGGTGTCCAAATCACAGCCCCAGTCTGGATTTCATCGTTCCACCTGTGCAAAAGCACAAGGGTTTACAAGGCGGCGGTGCACAATGGAGAACACAGAAGACGTGTTACACCTGAGTGCTATGCCCACTTCAAAGGCAAGCAAGTGAGAAGCATGCTCATTCATCATCCCACAAGAAGGAAACACTTGACCCCCTACACGTGCACACGTTAAGAACAATAATTGACTTTGGAAATTTGAACTTCACTGGGGCAAGGGGAAAAAGCGAAAACCTAAATAGATGTCAGAAATGAATTGCGGACAGGAAGCGGATCAGAGGCCAGGCTTTGATCACAGAACACAGGACGTGGAGGGGGGATCACTGGCTATTTCTGACTTGGGTTCTTGTTTCATAGCTTGGGGTATGGCTTTGCTTTGATCTCAAATCCATGAATACAATAAAGCAGAGCGATGAGATGGGGGACGACAACATTAAATGGATCAGACTTTTGGAAGGGATCCAGGAGACGTTTATTCCGAGCTGGATCGTGGGTGTGAAAACAGGTGTATCAGAATACATGCTTTATGAAGAAATAAATGTGCACCTGTCCTGTGGCATTTTAAGTATTTCATCCATACATTGTGTTCGACAAATTCCTAGGAAGCCTTTCCATATGACTGGTGCTCTATCGTCTATTCTGCAGCTTACGGCCTCAGTCTGTATATTACTGGCACACAAATAAAAATGATACATTTAGATCCACTAAGAGAGGGTCCGTGACAATGAGATGGATGTATCTGGGGGTGCGGGGGGGATTAGCTGTCCTAACCAGTACCAATGAACAGGGGTGACTGTAACTTTGGCCTCTTAGAGAGAAAAATCAATCCTCCTTAGCAAAGACCTGTCTACAATCATCCTTAAAAAAAATACTGAAAATCATTTACACAAAAATTAATTTATTAACTAATTAGGATAATAGCGTTGTATACTGTGGCATTTATTGATAGCAGTGCTTATCAAATACAAATCAGGATGTAGATTGCGTGCACTGTATATAGCCTGGTTGTCAAACTGAGCCCGCTCCAGCTGCTTCCGAGCTGCAAATCCCATAATTCCTAGAATGGCCGAGAATTATGGTAGCTGTGGTCCAGAAACTCCCGGGGGGCCGCAGCTGTACGTCTATTCTTCATTAACCGACAAGTGCGCCGTAGGTTGCGTGGGTGGGTGGTGTTCTGCCTGCCAAGTAAGGCCAAACCTTGCACAATAAAGAAATAATTAATTTGACCTTTTTTTTTTTTTTAAAGATTGCTTGGGCAGCGGGCTCATTATAGGCTCAACGGAACTTAGGAAATGTCAGGCACGTTCGCTATTCTGCTTTGTAACGCACGCCACAAATAATGGTGGAGGGTGATGAGCGTGAGAGAACTTTTTTTTTTTTAATAGTACAAAAATAAAAATAAAAAACCTTCTGTAAGCCTTAGGGCTTTTGTAGATAAAAGACTAAGATGTCTGTGTAATGTAATTGACGAGCAGGTTAAAAAAGTTGAAAAATGATGCTATTTTTGCCACATTCCAGACAGTTTTGTAGGTTATACACCGGCCTCTGAAGCAGGGTAATCTTAATTTACTATGATCTCATTCCATTCCTGGCTCGTCTCACCTGTGCGAAATTGGCTATGAATACCTACTCATTACTGTCTTTAAAAAAAACAAACTAACTTGGATGGAATACAAATTAAAATATACCTTTTTAATAATGTGATAGTCAATTAAAGGCCTAATATTTCTAAACGGTTATTGATTAAATTACAAATTCTGGGAGACTTTGAGCAAAGTTCCTGCCAGTCAGTAGCCGAAACTGATACCTGTCAGATAGGTATTGAGTTGATGCATTCATCACACTACTGGGGCTATTCGCTAAAAGGTGAGGTGAGGTGAATAGCGAGTGAGTTGAGGTGAACATTTCATCTCACCAACTTTGCTATACACTGTGCAGGGACAAAACAAGTTAGGTCCCCCGCTACGTGAACTCATCAGGTTTGTTCCTGCACAATGTATAGCAGAATTGGTGAGATGAAATGTTCCTCTCAGCTGCTATTCACTTCAACTCACCTGCTATCCACCTCAACTCACCAGCTACTCACCTCAACTCACCAGCTACTCACCTCAACTCACCAGCTACTCACTTCAACTCACCTGCTATCCACCTCAACTCACCTGCTACTCACCTCAACTCACCAGCTACTCACCTCAACTCACCAGCTATCCACCTCAACTCACCAGCTACTCACCTCAACTCACCAGCTACTCACCTCAATTCACCTCAACACACCAGCTACTCACCTCAACTCACCAGCTACTCACCTGTTATTCACCTCAACTCACCAGCCACTCACCTCAACTCACTTTTTAGTGAATAGTCCCATATAACACTCACTAAGATTTCATGGTAGTGTCATTTAATGCATTAATGTGGCAACTGATGCTCTTGACGGGTTCTAAGGTAAATGGCATTTATGCTGCAAATTCTAAAAGTGATGTAATCCGCAGGAAACATTCCGTTGGTTTCCATGGTGACTGGACCACTTTTAGAACTTTGGCTTTTATATATATATATATACCCTACTCCCTCTCAGTGTAGACTGTGTCTAGGCTTACTGGTAATCTACCAGCAGACCGGTAAGAATTTGGCTTGAAGCCAACGTTATGACTATGGAGGCAATAGCATGGCCGATATTTATTTTCAAGGAAAGGGGGCAACCCTAACCGGCTGACATTAACTGTCCAATCTTTACTGAATCTTACGCGGAGGAGACAAGGATGTGCGTAGCCAAGGAGTAGAAGTCCTATACTCGAGGGATCAAGTTTGGCATTGAGGTATGATCCTCTCCCGTGGACTGCTAAAAAAAAAATTCTTATGCCTCAAGCATCTTGTGTCACTCTCACTCTTACTCCAGACACCAAACATTTAAACATTCCCTTGAATTGCACCTCACCCACAGATACCAATCTACTGTATCAACCATTTAGCAAAACTTTGCCCCAAGCAGATCTTTTTACACTTAATCTGCTCATATGCATCTCCCCAAACTTCCTACGAACCGGAGAGAAAACTAAACTTGATGAACTGACGGAAGAAAAAATAAATACAGTTTGCTGAAGGGTCGGATATTAAAACTGACGAAAATAAAGCTGCTCTGGAAATATGGTGATACCTGTTGCGAATACTAATAGAATGGGGATATTCAATATGCTGTTATTTATTTATTAAAATGCCACATTTATCAATATCAGACTGATATGTCATGGGAAGCTTATAATAGTGGTTCCTAATCAGGACCACTCAAAGCAGGATAGTTGGGATGTATGCTTTTATTGGGGTACCATGGTTGAATCATTGTATCAGCTGAACATTGTGTTTACTGTGCATGTAGAGCACATTATTGAAAATGATCTATATTTTGTATTAGCAAAATTCCAGGCAAATGCCTGAATTAGGAGAAAAAATAGTTTTTAATGTGTCTGTGGAGTCTTCTGCTTATGACATCACCTCTGGCACGGTATGCAAATGAACTGCTTTTCAATGGGAAATGTATCATTTGCATATGGTTTCATAGGTGATGTCATAAAAAGGAGACTGAACAGACACATTAAAAACTATTTTTTCTCCTAATTTAGACATTTGCTTGCAGTTTTGCTAATACAATATATAGATCATTTTCAATCATTTTATTATGCTCTACCTGCACAGTAAAAAAAAAATGTTCAGGCGATACCGTCCCTTTAAGAACTAAATGTACACTAACTGAGTGTCTCCCTCCTGTTTCTGCACCCCCCTCTCCCCCCCAGGTCTTTGACCAATGAAATTCTTGGCTTGAAGATCCCCCCTGAGCCGGTGCTGAATGCGAATACTGTGTGCCTGACGCTGCCAGGTCTGACCCGCCGCCAGATGGATGTCTGCATGCGGCACCCCGATGTGGCTGCCTCAGCCATTCAGGGGATTCAGATTGCCATCCACGAATGTCAGCACCAATTCAGAGATCACCGGTGGAACTGCTCCAGCCTGGAGACCAAGAACAAGATACCATACGAAAGTGCTGTGTTCAGCCGAGGTGAGCAATACAATGAGGCTCCTCATCTTTGTAACACAGACGCACCAAGCTTATAAACATGTCTAGTCCCCAAACTCACTTTGGTGCAAGATGAAGATTACTGCTTGTATAGTGCACAGGCTTTTTCCCCAGTGTGATTTGATGCAGGCATTCTACTCAAGCCCTCCCCTGCATCCTATCCTACAGGTACTGCTGCACTGATTGTGTGTGGGACCTGAACATGTATCAGTTTTGTTTCATTTAGTCACTTCCTCTGCTGCTCTGCTTGTGGAATTAAATGCATTGTGTGGAACCTAGGTGAACTTGCCCTTGTGTATGTAGGATCTCTTAACAGTGCAATACATTGTCTGATGACACAACTAGATGAACAGAATATTACTTGAATGGCATTATCTCATTGGTTCCTGCAACAAACAACAACAATGTAGGAAATTTACTTCTACTTAGCTAGTGTGGGCAGTCCTGGCTTCTTGAAAACTGCTGTAATTTCACAAATTCATCTAACTGTAAGATTTGCATATTTTAAGCAATGCAAAATGTAAAATATACTTTTTAAAGTACTAGGAATGTACTTTAAAATGCACGAACATTTGGACGATGCATTTTGGATGTCTTTTTCAGTTAGCTGCAACCAGACAAGGAGGAGTAACTATACATAGTGGAAAAATAAATATATTGGTGTTTGTTCACTAAACTGTGACATCTGGTGAACTGACAAGAGAATAGCAAGCCTTAACAGCAGATAAATGATCCAACTTGTCTGTGGTTCCAAGGCTGATTTTTGCTGATTTATTGTCAGTTCACTAGAGGTCACAGTGTAGGGAATACCTTAATGATTGTGTACAAAGCTTGTCTCAGGTTCAATATCTATATAAAGATATATAATAACACAAATGAGCCAGGAGCCAGGAGCCAGGTGGGTTACAGGAAGATGTTTAAAAAAAAAAAGGACATAGAATGTGTGTCGGGAGATTAGAACCATTTAGCCACGATGTAGTCTGCCAAGCTTCCACCTTAAAACAAATCTGAATACTTTCATTAGTCCCTGGCCTCATCTTATATCTAGGCTAGCCTTATACCTATCTCACACATGCTTAAACTCCTTCACTGCATTAACCTCTACCACTTCTACTGGAAGACTATTCCATACATCCACTACCCTCTCAGTAAAGTAATACTTTCATTAGTCCCTGGCCTTATCTTATTTCTAGGATAGCCTTGTGCCTGTCCCACGCATGCTTAAACTCCCTCACTGTATTAACCTCTACCACTTCCGCTGGAAGGCTATTCCATACATCCACTACCCTTTCAGTAAAGTAATAGTTTCATTAGTCCCTGGCCTTATCTTATATCTAGGATAGCCTTATGCCTATCCCATGCATGCTTAAACTCCTTCACTGTATTAACCTCTACCACTTCTACTGGAAGACTATTCCATGCATCCACTACCCTCTCAGTTAAGTAATACTTTCATTAGTCCCTGGCCTTATCTTATATCTAGGATAGCCTTATACCTATCCCATGTATGCTTAAACTCCTTCACTGTATTAACCTCTACCACTTCTACTGGAAGACTGTTCCACGCATCCACTACCCTCTCACTAAAGTAATACTTTCATTAGTCCCTAGCCTTATCTTATATCTAACATAGCCTTATACCTATCCCATGCATGCTTAAACTCCCTTACTCAGAATACATAGTATAATAATGCACATACATAGTAAATCAAAATTTGCTTAGTTAATGACCTTGTGTCTGAATCAAATAATTGTTTTATGAAGTACTTTTGATGCAGACATTATCATGCAAAAAAAGCTTTTACATTACAAAGTAGAGCGCTTGATTGGCAGATTGACACAAGTGCTTCTAGTATAATGGAATTTCTGCCACGCTTGCCTGTGTTCTACGTTGCAAGACATGGTCTATTCAATAAAGAGAGGACTGCAGGGAATTGAGAAGGGAATTTCAAACTTTAGGCCAAAGTAGCCGACAAATTCTCCAATGCAGCTGAATGAGAGAATTTTTCAAATGCGGTTCCTTGGGCCATAAATTAGATATTCCCATCTCAAAACCCTGCCATTCTCTCTTTAATGAGAAAACCCTTAAAAGATGCTGCAGTATGGTGAGAGATTATGGCAAGAAGTGATGAGCTGAGTGGAAAGTTTAAATAAATGCATTAAATCCTGAATATACCATTTTACAGGGTTTTATAAATCCAACGAGTGCCACCAAACTTTTGGAGAGGCTCTTTAAAAAAAAATGATTTGCAAAGCAAAGGAATTTTCACCCTCTGAAAAGTCAATCATTTTTTTCGTTTTTTTAAATGACATGTATTTTGCTAGCAAATATTTTTTAAACAAACTCCGCATTCTGCTGACAGACAGAAATATCCCTTATTTTGGTAAAATCTTAATCAGTCACTACCGGGGGAATCAGACCCCTTTAGCACCGCAAACATTGAACAGGCGCACTCAGAATTAACCCTCTGACCACCAGGGAGAATGCACAAGTACAAGGTAACCTTCTTCCTCCAGGAAATTCATACCTGGTTCTCATTAGTCCCAGGGAGAACACCTGACATCCCGTTAAAACAACTATTTACCCTAGATTCTCTTGCTCCACGTAATGGCACTCCCACTGGTACAATTAAATGGCCTCAGGCTTTGTGTAGATAGATGGCTGTTTCCTGTGAAATTGTGCATGTTCTGTAGGGTCCTCATCCATTACTCACGCTGCAAAGGCCGAACTGCGGCTGTCCAAGAAAAAGTGATGGTCAGCCCCCAACGGTCCCAATTTCAGCAGGACTGTATGGATTGAATCCCCTCCATCCTGGGTTTGCCTTTTTTCAATGTGCCATTACCTCTAGCCTAAACGTAAATGATGTCACAACACATGGAAGACTTGTTTGGTAATTACGTCTTCCCATACATGTTAAGCGTACATGCGTGTCAGCCACACACCATGAGATCACTACCAAATCATCCCGATTTGGGCTTTCTGAAAGTCGGGGAGGGAGGGGGGTACGGGCTGGGGGTGAACTGCCTTATGTTTAGTCTGCCAGACTGGCTATGTCATCAATTATTTAAGTTATGTATCTTATCACAATAAGATACGTTGTTCTAAAGCTCGGGAATGCAGAGTTAAACGTATTACTAGAAAATCCTTTTAGTAATGATTTGTCCCTGCCCCTTGGATCTATTTATCCTGTAGGGGTTATTGAACTTGTAACTTCCAGCACCCTTAGTCAGCCTCTAGGCTGTGGTAGCACTGCAAGTCACACTGCCAGGCAACAGCTAGGGAGCTGAGATGAGCATGTGTTGTGATAAAGTAGTTTGGGCAGCGCCCCCTTCACCACATGTGCCAACATTTCCTTTATTATGATGTCTGTTATTCATCGGATTATGTTGTCCTAATACTTCCATAGTTGACAACTTTGGCCATATTTCCAGGGACACATATTTGTTCCACATGCTGCAGAAAGACCATGCAAAGTGCAGCCCGGCAGTATGTATGATGGATATACGCACAGAATCCAATTAAATAATCAGGTCGGAGATCTCACAGGACCTACCATGATTAATTAATTGGATTTTGTCTGTGCGTATACGCATCCTACATGCTACCGGGCTGCATTTTGCATGCTCTTTCTGCAGCATGTGGAACTAATATGTGTCCCTGGAAGCATGGCCGATGTTGGCAACTATGTATTTACCATTTGGTGCCAAATTCTTCTGACATGCCGGCAATAGCAGAAAAACAAACCAAAAAAGGCCTATGCGTGAAACCCGTCACACTGTTTGATTGGATATCCCTGCCGTATTGCGAGCTGGGTTGGCTGCCTGCATACGTGTTGGAGGTCAGGAGAGGGGATGCACGGAGGTGTGAAGTGGGACACCATTTAACTTTAACAGCATGCAAACACTTAGGAGGAGACACATATTTATATCTTCTTGTAAATGGGTCTTGACGTCTCGAGGGAAGGCGATTCTCCTCATATTACTCTCACGCCCTACTGGACGCGGTGTACAAAATGTGCTCGCGAAGACATCAGCGCTAATCTGAAGCGACAGGATCTTCTTAATATTTTATCCCCCTATCCCACTTCTTCGCCATCAGCCTAGCCGAGCGTATACAGCGCTGTAAATTATTAGTGGCTCGGATATTTATATACGCAGAGCCAGATTGTTGCTTTTTCCCTCTGTTTCAAGGCTCGGGACCATACCGCTGGTGTTTGCTTTGTCTAAGAAAGTATTTCGCTCAGGTTTAGTACAAGGAATTTTTTGTGGCTTTAGGAAAATTCTCATTTTTCGGGGATTCTTCTCTACCGCCAGCTAAAATGCATCATGAGAATAATTGCTGTGAGTGCTAAACGTTTGATATATACCCATGATGCTGAGACTGCATTTAGATGGCTGAGAATCAGGTGCAGAGAAGTCAACAATAGCAATAATTACAGTTGACACATATAGGGTTTACGTAGCAATCCTAGGTCTTAGGTTTTTGTCCTAGCATCATTGCAAAATCAAGGTCGATCTTCAGCCTTCAGCAGCATGAGGCATTGTCTGACCACAGAGAATTATATTATAGTATTATTTAAGCTATGAATAAGGGTTTTACGTGGTTTATTCAGATGATAGGGATATAGGTGGTACCACAATGCTGCACAGCTCTGGGAGACGCGATTATTCACTACTTTGGAGACCAGTTGTGTGTGCACTCAGCGCACTAGCATGCCACTTAGTGACATCAAACAGTTGTATTACATCATCAATTATCTATTTGCGATATAGTGGGCTATTCGATAGTCTATAGACCAAAAACCACTAAATTGTGGGATACTGGTTAGACTATAGACCAAAAACCAGTATTACACCGGGAAGGTTGGTAGAAAGGGAAGGTTGGTAGAAAGGGAAGGTCAGTAGAAAGGGAAGGTTGGTAGAAAGGGAAGGTCAGTAGAAAGGGAAGGTTGGTAGAAAGGGAAGGTTGGTAGAAAGGGAAGGTTGGTAGAAAGGGAAGGTCGGTAGAAAGGGAAGGTTGGTAGAAAGGGAAGGTTGGTAGAAAGGAAAGGTCGGTAGAAAGGGAAGGTTGGTAGAAAGGGAAGGTTGGTAGAAAGGGAAGGCCGGTAGAAAGGGAAGGTCGGCAGAAAGGGAAGGTTGGTAGAAAGGGAAGGTCGGTAGAAAGGGAAGGCCGGTAGAAAGGGAAGGTCGGTAGAAAGGGAAGGTCGGTAGAAAGGGAAGGTTGGTAGAAAGGGAAGGTCGTAGAAAGGGAAGGTTGGTAGAAAGGGAAGGTCAGTAGAAAGAGAAGGCTAGAAGAAAGGGATTGTTGAACATTATGCTGCATTACACTCGCATGCGGCATTACATTACTATGTGGGAAATAAAACTTGCTGTGCATCATTTGTCCAAATATCAAATTATAAACATTATTTTCTTGTAAGCCACTTTTGGCACAACATATAAACAGATTGCTAAATAATGAAATTAATAGCCTAAAGAAAACTAACTCAGAAGTGCACATTTAAAAAAAAAAAAAAGATATTAAAGACAACAGTTGTCAAAGATTTTTTAGTTTCATTGAAAGATTGTATTAGGTGTAGACCTTTTAAAGAATAATAATAATACAAATAAAGTACCATGTTGAGCCCTCTTCGTTCGGTATAATTCTACCAGTGGGCAGACATGCTGGTAGATCCAGATGTCATGGTAAATCCATTGGAAGTACGCTCCCAATGCATGGAACGCTGTACACACTGTCCTAACTTCCTCCTCTACCAGGTTGAGCATGTGGAGTACGAGGAAACAGCCAAGTAAGAGACCTAGCAGTATTTTCCTATGGATCACTGAATGTATTTCTGAAAGGCTGGGCAGCAAGGTAGTTGGTAGTTATGTTTCCAACAAAAACTTTATGGATATTTGTAAATTATTTGGGAAAATCTAGCCCCAGTTTTTATATATCAGGGGCTGGTTGGCTTCCTGGTGATGCACTGGGATATCTGTCTATATATCTGGGGCTGGTCGGCTTCCTGGTGATGCACTGGGATATCTGTCTATATATCTGGGGCTTGTTGGCTTGCTGATGATGCACGGGGATATCTGTCTATATATCCGGGGCTGGTCGGCTTGCTGGTGATGCACTGGGATATCTGTCTATATATCCGGGGCTGGTCGGCTTGCTGGTGATGCACTGGGATATCTGTCTATATATCTGGGGCTTGTTGGCTTGCTGATGATGCACGGGGATATCTGTCTATATATCCGGGGCTGGTCGGCTTCCTGGTGATGCACGGGGATATCTGTCTATATATCCGGGGCTGGTCGGCTTGCTGGTGATGCACTGGGATATCTGTCTATATATCCGGGGCTGGTCGGCTTGCTGGTGATGCACTGGGATATCTGTCTATATATCCGGGGCTGGTCGGCTTCCTGGTGATGCACAGGGATATCTGTCTATATATCTGGGGCTGGTCGGCTTCCTGGTGATGCACAGGGATATCTGTCTATATATCCGGGGCTGGTTGGCTTCCTGGTGATGCACAGGGATATCTGTCTATATATCTGGGGCTGGTCGGCTTCCTGGTGATGCACTGGGATATCTGTCTATATATCCGGGGCTGGTTGGCTTCCTGGTGATGCACTGGGATATCTGTCTATATATCCGGGGCTGGTTGGCTTCCTGGTGATGCACTGGGATATCTGTCTATATATCCGGGGCTGGTCGGCTTGCTGGTGATGCACTGGGATATCTGTCTATATATCCGGGGCTGGTCGGCTTCCTGGTGATGCACAGGGATATCTGTCTATATATCTTGGGCTGGTTGGCTTCCTGGTGATGCACAGGGATATCTGTCTATATATCCGGGGCTGGTTGGCTTCCTGGTGATGCACAGGGATATCTGTCTATATATCCGGGGCTGGTTGGCTTCCTGGTGATGCACAGGGATATTTGTCTATAAGTGAGAAGGTGCTGCGGTGTTTATATGAAGGCAAGTTGGGATATGTGAATTCCTTTACCTAGTGGCTGGTTGTCAGCCGAGGGCAGGTTCATCTTTAGTTTAATTTTAAGAAAACAGAGGTGGGGTTGTGGGGGGGGGGGGGGGGTGGCAGCGTTGGAGAAGGGAAGCACAGGGATGGATTGGACGGACAAGTTAAGACCGGCAAAATGTGGAGGTAGAGGCTTGAAGAATAAAAAAAGGAGATAGACCTTGGCTCTGTCTCCAATCACTTTACACAGGAAGACTGGTAAACAGAGAGTCAATAAAGAGGATTAATGTAAAGAGCTGCCAGAAAAGGATGGAGGGGGAAAAAATCCTTTTATTTCCACTATAGTATGCTCGAGCAAGAGAGAGACCAATTGAGATCTTGTCTACAAGACAAGTAGAACTCTCGTCGTACAGAAAAACTATTCTATGGGACTTTAAAAAAAAATTTTTTTTAAATTATAACATTTTATTGACTGCAGAGTGCTAGTGACTGGGACATGTCAATGTGCAATGAACTAAACAAAAAATAAACGTAAGCAAATAAAGAGAAAGGCTGTGAAAATACACCTGGCGAGTAATGAGACTTAGCAGCTAGTAACCACAACATAGATTCAATTCTTAGATAAATGATATAATTAGTGTATTCGTGAGAGGGTACAGGGTCCCCATTGTTTTGGACTTGAGCTGCCTTTTTAAAGGGTTAACCAGATGGTGTAAATTTTTTAAGTTTTAATCTTCTCAGGATGTGTGCTCAATACTGATTGGACAGGAGTTATTTTACACTTAAGCACCCGTAGCCTTAAATATCAAACCAAAATGAATTTGTGCCACAAGATCTATATTTAACTAGCTTGGGAAATAACTAGTGTAAAGGCTCTTTATGTCACTAAGAATGCTCTTTATGTCACTGAGGATGCTCTTTATGTCACTAAGAATGCTCTTTATGCCACTGAGGACGCTCTTTATGTCACTAAGGACGCTCTTTATGTCACTAAGGATGCTCTTTATGTCACTAAGGATGCTCTTTATGTCACTGAGGATGCTCTTTGTGTCACTGAGGGTGCTCTTTATGTCACTAAGGATGCTCTTTATGTCACTGAGGATGCTCTTTGTGTCACTAAGGATGCTCTTTATGTCACTAAGGACGCTCTTTATGTCACTAAGGATGCTCTTTATGTCACTAAGAATGCTCTTTATGCCACTGAGGATGCTCTTTATGTCACTAAGGATGCTCTTTATGTCACTAAGAATGCTCTTTATGTCACTGAGGACGCTCTTTATGTCACTAAGGATGCTCTTTATGTCACTGAGGATGCTCTTTATGTCACTGAGGATGCTCTTTATGACACTGAGGATGCTCTTTATGTCACTGAGGATGCTCTTTATGTCACTGAGGATGCTCTTTATGTCACTAAGGATGCTCTTTATGACACTGAGGATGCTCTTTGTGTCACTAAGGATGCTCTTTATGTCACTAAGGACGCTCTTTATGTCACTAAGGATGCTCTTTATGTCACTAAGAATGCTCTTTATGTCACTAAGAATGCTCTTTATGTCACTAAGGATGCTCTTTATGCCACTGAGGATGCTCTTTATGTCACTGAGGATGCTCTTTATGTCACTAAGGATGCTCTTTATGTCACTAAGGATGCTCTTTATGTCACTGAGGATGCTCTTTATGTCACTGAGGGTGCTCTGTATGTCACTGAGGATGCTCTTAATGTCACTGAGGATGCTCTTTATGTCACTGAGGATGCTCTTTATGTCACTAAGGATGCTCTTTATGCCACTGAGGATCCTCTTTATGTCACTAAGGATGCTCTTTATGTCACTGAGGATGCTCTTTATGTCACTAAGGATGCTCTTTATGCCACTGAGGATGCTCTTTATGTCACTGGGGATGCTCTTTATGTCACTAAGGATGCTCTTTATGTCACTAAGGATGCTCTTTATGTCACTGAGGATGCTCTTTATGTCACTGAAGACGCTCTTTATGTCACTAAGGACGCTCTTTATGTCACTAAGGATGCTCTTTATGTCACTAAGGATGCTCTTTATGTCACTGAAGACGCTCTTTATGTCACTAAGGACGCTCTTTATGTCACTAAGGATGCTCTTTATGTCACTAAGGATGCTCTTTATGTCACTAAGGATGCTCTTTATGCCACTGAGGATGCTCTTTATGTCACTAAGGATGCTCTTTATGTCACTGAGGGTGCTCTGTATGTCACTAAGGATGCTCTTAATGTCACTGAGGATGCTCTTTATGCCACTGAGGATGCTCTTTATGTCACTGAGGATGCTCTTTATGTCACTGAGGATGCTCTTTATGTCACTAAGGACGCTCTTTATGTCACTAAGGATGCTCTTTATGTCACTAAGGATGCTCTTTATGTCACTAAGGACGCTCTTTATGTCACTAAGGATGCTCTTTATGTCACTAAGGATGCTCTTTATGCCACTGAGGATGCTCTTTATGTCACTAAGGATGCTCTTGATGTCACTGAAGACGCTCTTTGTCACTGAGGACGCTCTTTATGTCACTAAGGACGCTCTTTATGTCACTAAGGACGCTCTTTATGTCACTAAGGATGCTCTTTATGCCACTGAGGATGCTCTTTATGTCACTAAGGATGCTCTTTATGTAGCTGAGGGTGCTCTTTATGTCACTGAGGATGCTCTTTGTGTCACTGAGGGTGCTCTTTATGTCACTAAGGACGCTCTTTATGTCACTGAGGGTGCTCTTTATGTCACTAAGGATGCTCTTTATGTCACTGAGGATGCTCTTTATGTCACTAAGGATGCTCTTTATGTCACTGAGGATGCTCTTTATGTCACTGAGGATGCTCTTTATGTCACTAAGGACGCTCTTTATGTCACTAAGGATGCTCTTTATGTCACTAAGGATGCTCTTTATGCCACTGAGGATGCTCTTTATGTCACTAAGGATGCTCTTTATGTAGCTGAGGGTGCTCTTTATGTCACTGAGGATGCTCTTTGTGTCACTGAGGGTGCTCTTTATGTCACTAAGGATGCTCTTTATGTCACTGAGGATGCTCTTTATATTCCCAGCAGTTGGTGCATGTGGGGTAAACCCTAGAGCCAGTGTGATGGCATGGTGTGCCCTAGTCTCAGATTTTGACAGCTCCTGGATCTAAGTCAGTAAACACAGCTGATTTCACTAAAAAAACAACTCCTCGTCCTCCTCCCTCCCCACTACTAAGATGAAAGACAAGTCATGTTAATGGTACATGTCCTGAGGATGTACAATTCTCTTTACTCTCTGACAAGCCCTCCCCACTCATTTCCCAAATCCTCATTGTTTACAGAACACTGCTAATACTTAGCACAGGAGAGGATGATCATATAGAATATAATTAACGTTCCTTTTATAAAAGCACACATATATTCTGTACAGAAGATGCACAGTCGACAGACAGAACATACAATTATGTTGCTTATCAAGAAAGTTTTGCGGACCTGTTCTAAGAGGGGAGCATTAGAACTTTGCCCAAAACCCACCCATCTATTCACTATTAAAGGTCTCTCCCCCAGAAGCAGTTTAATGGTTGGAAATGAAAGCTTTATAAACCCAATCCATGTTTTTGTTTGTATTTATTCATGAAGGGTTTCTATTATTATACACCAGTGTTAAAGGGACAGTATCATCTAAACACTGTTTTACTGTGGATGTAAAGAATAAACAATGATTGAAAATGATCTATACATTGTGTTAGCAAAACTGCAAGAAAATGCCTGAATTAGGAGAACATTTGTTTTAAACGTGTCTGTGGAGCCTCCGGCTTATGACATCACCTGTGGCACGGTATGCAAATTACACATTTCCCATTGAAAAGCAGTTCATTTGCATACCGTGCCACAGGTGATGTCATAAGCAGGAGACTCCACAGGTGCATTTAAAACACATTTTCTCCTAATTTAGGCATTTGCTGGCAGTTTTGCTAATACAATGTATAGATCATTTTCAATATTTTTTTATTTTCTCCAGTCACAGTAAAAACACTGTTTAGCTGATCCAGTCCCTTTGAGTACAGAGGATAAGAAAGTGACTTTTGTATATTTTTATGGACCACTAAAAATCCAATCATCTTATTACAGGCTACTAAGTAAAACAGTCGTTTTTGTGTTGAAATCCAGGTCTCCATTCCTGCTAAATCCAAACCCAGCTTCGTCGTCATTCATGCTGTCTCTCACACCCGCTGTCATCACTGCCCACAGTTTGTTTGGTTGTTGATTATTTCCCCCGGTTCTCTCTGTACAATGCCTCCTCTCTGCCGTGTTCACAACATGATGAGACATGAGGAGGAAAGTTTAACATGTTAGTGTCCACAACTATGTTTTCTCCTGCGTTGCTCAGAGCCCCACCGAGCCGCCACCAGAATGATTAACTGCGACGCACTTTCCTGTACATATAATAGATTGCACACACATGCGCAACCATAGTTGCCAACATTGGCCATGTTTCCAGAGATGCATATGTGTTCCACATGCTGCAGAAAGAGCATGCAAAGTGCAGCCCGGCAGTATGTAGGATGGATATACGCAGATACAGATCCAATTAATTAATCATCGTAGGTCCTATGAGATCTCCACCCGGATTAATTAATTGGATTGTGCGTGTGCGTATATCCATCCTACATACTGCCGGGCTGCACTTTGCATGCTCTTTCTGCAGCATGTGGAACAAATATGTGTCCCTGGAAACATGGCCGATGTTGGCAACCGATTGGTATTAGTCTGGCCATGCACGTCATGAGTAATGGCTTCCAAAAGACGGCTAGTTATTAACTTTACAATGCTAGGCTTGGAGAACCGGTGACCCTACATACCACAGAGACCACATAATTGAAGTGTGTGGTCCAGCAGCATGCCCCAGGCATGGACCACGGCCCATTCTGTGGCTTTAAAATATGAAATATGTGGCTGAGGTTCAAAGTTCCCCTTACTAGCCATATTAAAGGCTTTCTAAAAAAATCCTCATGATAAACCTACATCTTGACGGTAAAATGGCCAAGCAGAATCTGGGGTGTCAACCACAATATAGCTGCAGTTTATTGGTGGCTAAGGGCCAATCTGAAAAGTTACTATATAATATCATGCTCTTCATCTTTAGGAATTTAGGAACGAGCCCAGAAACCCTGGCGATACGTTAAATAAAGTGTAAACTTTATTTAAACTTACAAAGATTCTCCCTCCTTAACATGGTCTGTTCCTGTCTGACACTCATTGAATTTATAACTTTAAGTTCCTGCAAGACATTTTTACAGCTATATAATTAAATGTTAAAGAAAATAGAAATAAAATTAAATAAGAAATGTTTTTTTTTTAACCTAAATAAATGGAGACATTAAAATGAAACATTTTTGAATTTTCTTTTCTACCTTTGACTCTTCACGAGATTTTCTGTCCGAGCGCCTGTTTCTAAACAGCGTTTGCTTGCTTAGAGAATTTCCTGTTCCCCTAGCAGTCTTTAACAAAGTTACAATATCTACACGTCCAGCTCAGAGGCACATTTGCCCCTCGAAGACCTAAACAATGACATAATTATCCTTTGAGATGCTAGTTTATATCCAGCTGAAGTTGTTGATACATTTAGAGTTCACTGAGAGGGCAGCATTGGATGGCAAACTATATACAGCTGAGCTGTCCAATCTGGAAAATGGATCCTCCCACATATAAGTAAAAGTTTAATAAATCTGCAGTCATAAGTGATATAATATGCAAAAAATTATTTTACTCAGCATTAATTGACCTTTCTTTTAAGAATTCTTTTTGACTTTCCACCATCCTTGTTGTAATCTAATCCTCTTCTAAACTCCAATAGTACTCAAGTCATGTTCAAATAATGAAAGCGATCATCCAAGAATAAAAACAAGTGAGGGATTCCTACTGACCCTGCCTCTGTGTCATCCCAGGTTTCCGAGAGAGCGCCTATGCATATGCCATCGCGGCTGCTGGTGTGGTACACGCTGTGTCCAACGCATGCTCCATGGGCAAGCTGAAGCCCTGTGGCTGTGACGAGAAGAGAAGAGGAGATGAAGAGGCTTTTAGAGCAAAGCTGCACCGTCTACAACTGGAGGCAATGAACCACAGAAAAGGAGTGGTGCATGGGGTGATGGAGCATTTACCTGCGGATGCCCCAGGCCCACAGGACACCTGGGAATGGGGAGGCTGCAGCCCAGATGTGGAATATGGAGAACGATTCTCCAGAGATTTCTTGGATTCCCGAGAATTGTACCGAG
The DNA here is from genome assembly GCA_036172795.1 of Pelodytes ibericus. Lineage (NCBI taxonomy): Eukaryota > Metazoa > Chordata > Amphibia > Anura > Pelodytidae > Pelodytes > Pelodytes ibericus. The sequence continues at coordinate 15,659,629 of CM069864.1, read as the reverse complement.
ACATCCACGCCCGCATGAGACTACATAATAACCGAGTTGGCAGACAGGTGAGTGGCTACTTCACACGGCGCAAACCCCAGCACTCCCTGGGTGTGTAAGAGATGCCTGTATTTTTCTATTCCAATATAATGATTCTGCCAGACAGGATTCACTTTCCAGAGCTCTGAATCTGTGAAGAATGCAGTGAAATACTTTAAATGAATGTATTGTTACAGTAAAGTAATGCTTCCAAGGAAGAAACTAGAAACTGCAGGTTGTAGCTAGAGGGAAAATGGCAGGTGTCTCTCACAGACCTGACCAATTGTACTTGGCATAATATAAAACACTTTGTCTGGTGCTTTAACAATAGCAGATATTTATACAGTGGGAAAGGTGTCTAGCACTTGTGGTTTGGTTGGGTTAACCAACACAATTAAGTTCTATTAACATGATAATCATTAATACTATAGAATTAAAAAAGAACTGACTGCTTATATTATTAAATGGACTGTATCACCCAAACATTGTTTTTACTGTTCATGTGGAGCATAAACAATGATTACAAATATCCAATAAGTCCATAGTTGCCAACATCGGCCATGTTTCCAGGGACACAATTGTTCCACATGCTGCAGAAAGAGCATGCAAAGTGCAGCAAGGCAGTATGTAGGATACAATTCAATTAATTAATCAGGGTGGAGATCTCATAGGACCTACCATGATTCATTAATTAGATTGTGTCTGTGTGTATATCCATCTTACATACTGCCAGGCTGCACTTTGCATGCTCTTTCTGCAGCATGTGGGACAAAAATGTGTCCCTGGAAACATGGCTGATGTTGGCAACTATGTAAGTCACTTTCTTATCCTCTGTACTCAAATGGACTGTCACCTAAATATTGTTTTAACTGTTACTGGAGGAAATAAAAAATTATTGAAAATTATGAAAAATATGTTTTAAACGTGTCTGTGGCAGTCTCCTGCTAATGACATCACCTGTGGCACGGTATGCAAATCACACATTTTCCATTGAAAAGCTGTTAATTTGCATACCGTGCCACAGGTGATGTTAGTTTTGCTAATACAATGTATTGATAATTTTCAATCATTTTTTATGCTCTACATATAGTAAAAACGATATACAGGTAATACAGACCCTTTCATTTTTTTGGGTGTTTCTTTGAAGAGGGAGTAATGCCAAAATGTTAACCCATTGGCCATGTTCAGATGAGTTAATCCCTTTTTAAAGTGATCTTTCCATCATGGTTAGAAGACATCACTGATTGTATAGAGTAAAAACCACGTATTCGGAGATTGGCTTCCTGGGTTCTTGGTGAATTGGTCTGTCGCCTTCTTGTTTGTCTGTCAGACTGCCCAAAATGTTTGCTTTTCTTTCACATCGAGTTATCGGAGTGTGCTCACACAGCTAGGTTTCTTATCTAATCAGATTTCATTATGGCCAGTTGTATATGGGTCAGTTGCAGCACTGTGTTTAGCACGAGGCAAACAAGGTAAGTGCCTAGAGCAGCACTTGCCTTGTATGCCCTTGGGGGGTGGCACAATATAAAATAAAAATTTAAAAAAGTCACCCTTTAAGAAAGAAAAAAAAACCCTGCTTGCCAGCAGAGACAGCTTGCTGCCTGTTTGGCTCCCCGTGCAATATGATGGGGGAAGTGCTGACAGGTCACATGACGCTGTGATGCCAGACACGTGGCAGGTCACGTGACCTATCTGCACTCACCGCACGGGGAGCCGAACAGACAGCATGGTAGGACACCATGCTGCCTGCCACTAGCGTGTGGCTATGATGGAGCTCTGTGTGCACTCTCTTGTGTGTGTGACTATGATGGAGCTCTGTGTGCACTCTCTTGCGTATGGCGATGATGGAGCTATGTATCCATTCTGTTGCATGTGGCTATGATGGAGCTCTCTGTGGACTCTTGCGTGTGGCTGTGATGGAGCTCTGTGTGCACTCTCTTGCGTGTGGTGATGGTGGAGCTGTGCGTGCACTCTCTTGCGTGTGGCTGTGAGAGAGCTCTGTGTCTCTCTCTTGCGTGTGGCTATGATGGAGCTGTGTGTGCACTTTCTTGCGTGTGGCGATGATGGAGCTGTGTGTGCACTCTCTTGCATGTGGCTATGATGGAGCTGTGTGTGCACTCTCTTGCGTGTGGCTGTGAGAGAGCTCTGTGTGCACTCTCTTGCGTGTGGCTGTGAGAGAGCTCTGTGTGCACGCTCTTGCGTGTGGCTGTGAGAGAGCTCTGTGTGCACTCTCTTGCGTGTGGCTGTGAGAGAGCTCTGTGTGCACTCTCTTGCGTGTGGCTGTGAGAGAGCTCTGTGTGCACTCTTGCGTGTGGCTGTGAGAGAGCTCTGTGTGCACTCTCTTGCGTGTGGCGATGATGGAGCTCTGTGTGCACTCTCTTGCGTGTGGCTGTGAGAGAGCTCTGTGTGCACTCTCTTGCGTGTGGCTGTGAGAGAGGTCTGTGTGCACTCTCTTGCGTGTGGCGATGATGGGACTGTGCGTGCGCGCTCTTGCGTGTGGCGATGATGGGACTGTGCGTGCACTCTCTTGCGTGTGGCTGTGATGGAGCTCTGTGTGCACTCTCTTGCGTGTGGCTGTGAGAGAGCTCTGTGTGCACTCTCTTGCGTGTGGCTGTGAGAGAGCTCTGTGTGCACTCTCTTGCGTGTGGCTGTGATTGAGCTCTGTGTGCACTCTCTTGCGTGTGGCTGTGAGAGAGCTCTGTGTGCACTCTCTTGCGTGTGGCTGTGATGGAGCTCTGTGTGCACTCTCTTGCGTGTGGCTGTGAGAGAGCTCTGTGTGCACTCTCTTGCGTGTGGCTGTGAGAGAGGTCTGTGTGCACTCTCTTGCGTGTGGCGATGATGGGACTGTGCGTGCACGCTCTTGCGTGTGGTGATGATGGGACTGTGCGTGCACGCTCTTGCGTGTGGCGATGATGGGACTGTGCGAGCACGCTCTTGCGTGTGGCGATGATGGGACTGTGCGTGCACGCTCTTGCGTGTGGCTGTGAGAGAGCTCTGTGTGCACTCTCTTGCGTGTGGCTGTGAGAGAGCTTTGTGTGCACTCTCTTGCGTGTGGCTGTGAGAGAGCTTTGTGTGCACTCTCTTGCGTGTGGCTGTGAGAGAGCTCTGTGTGCACTCTCTTGCGTGTGGCTGTGAGAGAGCTCTGTGTGCACTCTCTTGCATGTGGCGATGATGGGGCTGTGCGTGCACTCTCTTGCATGTGGCTATGATGGAGCTCTGTGTGCACTCTCTTGCGTGTGGCTGTGAGAGAGCTCTGTGTGCACTCTCTTGCGTGTGGCTATGATGGAGCTCTGTGTGCACTCTCTTGCGTGTGGCTGTGAGAGAGCTCTGTGTGCACTCTCTTGCGTGTGGCTATGATGGAGCTCTGTGTGCACTCTCTTGCGTGTGGCTGTGAGAGAGCTCTGTGTGCACTCTCTTGCGTGTGGCTGTGAGAGAGCTCTGTGTGCACTCTCTTGCGTGTGGCTGTGAGAGAGCTCTGTGTGCACTCTCTTGCGTGTGGCTATGATGGAGCTCTGTGTGCACTCTCTTGCGTGTGGCTGTGAGAGAGCTGTGCGTGCACGCTCTTGCGTGTGGCTGTAAGAGAGCTCTGTGTGCACTCTCTTGCGTGTGGCGATGATGGGGCTGTGCGTGCACTCTCTTGCGTGTGGCTGTGAGAGAGCTCTGTGTGCACTCTCTTGCGTGTGGCTATGATGGAGCTCTGTGTGCACTCTCTTGCGTGTGGCTGTAAGAGAGCTCTGTGTGCACTCTCTTGCGTGTGGCTGTGAGAGAGCTCTGTGTGCACTCTCTTGCGTGTGGCTATGATGGAGCTCTGTGTGCACTCTCTTGCGTGTGGCGATGATGGGGCTGTGCGTGCACGCTCTTGCGTGTGGCTGTAAGAGAGCTCTGTGTGCACTCTCTTGCGTGTGGCTATGATGGAGCTCTGTGTGCACTCTCTTGCGTGTGGCGATGATGGGGCTGTGCGTGCACGCTCTTGCGTGTGGCTGTAAGAGAGCTCTGTGTGCACTCTCTTGCGTGTGGCTATGATGGAGCTCTGTGTGCACTCTCTTGCGTGTGGCGATGATGGGGCTGTGCGTGCACGCTCTTGCGTGTGGCTGTAAGAGAGCTCTGTGTGCACTCTCTTGCGTGTGGCGATGATGGAGCTGTGCGTGCACGCTCTTGCGTGTGGCGATGATGGGGCTGTGCGTGCACGCTCTTGCGTGTGGCTATGATGGAGCTCTGTGTGCACGCTCTTGCGTGTGGCTATGATGGAGCTCTGTGTGCACTCTCTTGCGTGTGGCTATGATGGAGCTCTGTGTGCACTCTCTTGCATGTGGCGATGATGGGACTGTGCGTGCACGCTCTTGCGTGTGGCGATGATGGGACTGTGCGTGCACTCTCTTGCGTGTGGCGATGATGGAGCTGTGCGTGCACGCTCTTGCGTGTGGCTGTGAGAGAGCTCTGTGTGCACTCTCTTGCGTGTGGCGATGATGGAGCTGTGCGTGCACGCTCTTGCGTGTGGCTGTAAGAGAGCTCTGTGTGCACTCTCTTGCGTGTGGCGATGATGGAGCTGTGCGTGCACGCTCTTGCGTGTGGCTGTGAGAGAGCTCTGTGTGCACTCTCTTGCGTGTGGCGATGATGGAGCTGTGCGTGCACGCTCTTGCGTGTGGCTGTAAGAGAGCTCTGTGTGCACTCTCTTGCGTGTGGCGATGATGGAGCTGTGCGTGCACCCTCTTGCGTGTGGCGATGATGGAGCTGTGCGTGCACTCTCTTGCGTGTGGCTGTGATGTGTCTGTACCTGTGATTCATGCTATCTGTACAGGAATGTGGAATCTTTTACAAGGTCAGAAGCTATTTATACCCAGCACTGTCTATTCCCATTTCCACAGCTTCCAAAGGAAATAATATATTTGTGTCTCTGCAACTAACAGGAGCCTAGTTCAAAGAATGAAATTCACCCAGGTTAAAGGACTGAGTCAGTAACAATGGCTGAATCTAATATGCTTCTGCTCCCACAATCTATTGATCAAAGCAAACAGTTAGAAACAACTGAATCTTTCCTTGAAATCTATTGCTTCAACAGGCACTTGCTGATCTACAGTTCCTGTAGCTCGATGTTTGACTAGGTAAAAAAGCCAGTAACCTATACAAACCACCAAGGCATGCCACCCTGGGAGTTACAAGTCTGATCGTTTAATTGCAGACAATCAGCCATGCGCGGTGGTCATGATTGAAGCTAATCAGCTTTCTGATCAGGAATTTCCTTGAAGCAAATCTAGAGGGAGATCTTCAGATTTTAATACAAGATTACCTGAAAAATCATAGGAACTGGAGTTCAGCAACTATCTGATAATGAATCTATTCTAGTCTTACAACCCAAATATTTGATCACCCTTATAAAGTTGCCACCAAGTGTATAAACAGAACAGAAACGGGAGTTTCTGGTTCTATTTGGCAAAAGCAAAACTTTACCTGACACTTTGGTTGTGTTTGTCTATAATCTTTGCAAGTTTGTAAGAGTGTTGCACATTCTGGCACATGACTGGTTACAATAGACCAACATAGACGTTATGGGGGGGGGGGGGGGCAGGTAGTGGTGTGAATTGCCTGCACCTGTTCATGTACAGCTTTGGGTGCTATGTTTGTTATGTCTGTGAAAAGATGATCTGGGTTTTGTTTTTTTATCTGATCCTGACCCACGTAGAGCTCAGCTGGTGTAACAATGTGGATTATTCGCCCCTTCTCATCTTCAGAGCGAGTGCTGCTCAGGCACTGGGTGAGAAGGAGGGTCGGACTGGAAGTCTCTGATCTTGAGATGTTTTTGTTGTGTGTGTGTGTTTGTGTCAGAAGTTCTGCGAGCTTCCCTGGTGCATTAGATCTCTCCCGCACCTCTTTTGATGTTAATGATCCTCATCTGTAATTATCTGAACCACCTGTTGGAGGTACTGTAATAAATCACTAAATGGCCCCCAGCTGTAAGGGGCCTGGACACGCACGGCTCTGATCACTCTGACCGTAAGGGTTAAAGGAAAATTACAGGTAAAATGTAGATTCCTGGTATACTCTTGTAACATTGTTACATGTGTAAAAGTGTATAGAACTTACAGACCTGACGTGTGTGTGTGTGTGTGTGTGTTCCCGACAACCTTTCAGCTGCCCTAGAGCTGACACATTGTAAGTTGGTTCCTTCAGACTCAACAGTAATAACACTTTAAACAAAATCTCCACAAACAGAGGTTTATTCACTGAAAGGTGAGTTGCAGGTGAATTGAGATGAACATTTCATTTCACCAGTTTGTCTGTACATTGTACAGGGACAAATCTGGTGTGATTCCCCTGCTAAGCAAACTTGCCAAGTTTGTCCTTGTACATATAATTGCCAACATCGGCCATGTTTCCAGGGACACATATTTGTTCCACATGCTGCAGAAAGAGCATGCAAAGTGCAGCCCGGCAATATGTAGGATGGATATACACACAGACACAGTCCAATTAATTAATCATGGTAGGTCCTATAAGATCTCCACCCTGATTAATTAATTGGATTGTGTCTGTGCGTATATCCATCCTACATACTGCCGGGCTGCACTTTGCATGGTCTTTCTGCAGCATGTGGAACAAATATGTGTCCCTGGAAACATGGCTGATGTTCGCAACTATGTGCACAGTGTATAGATAAACTAGTGAGATTAAATGTCCATCTCACCTGCAACTCACTTTTCAGTGAATAAACCTCTTTTTGGGAGTATTCACTAAAATTCCACTTTGGAGGTCGACTTTCATTTTGAAATTCTGCACTCGAGTTCAAACCCAGGTTCAAATCTCCCCATTGAGGTTCATCCGCTATACAGTGAAGTGTCAAAAAAAACAAACAAACCAGGCGTTTGTAGTCATGTTGGAGAATAGTCTTCTACTCATCTATTTACTAAAAGGTGTGTTGAGAGGAACGGTTTAGCTCTGCGTCGTGCATTCACGTATGGCTACGCCCCTGCCCAATATATAGCTAAACTGGTGAGATGAAATTTTAATCTCGACTTTTAGTGAATAGCCCTCCTTAGTGTTTCTCACAAAAAGTGCCACAATGAAAAACTTGTAGATCATGGGAACTGGGGTTGGTGGCTGTTCATTTAAACAGATTTTTGTGTTGAACATTATTGTCCGTCTGCAATAAGTTCACTTTAGTAGCCTGTATTTTACAATTTTTTTTTTTACAATTTTTTGGACCACCCTCACACTAAAGGTTTGTGAACCTTTCCCTGACTTCCCATCCAGAGCGTCTAAACATTAGCTCAATGTAGTCACAACTAACGAATAAATAAACAGGCACAAACAGCAAAATAGTGGGTTGAGCATAAAATCCCCAAACAGTTTAAAAATTGCTAACAATTACAGGCATTTTGGAAGCTCACTACTAATATTATTTACACCCAAACACATACAACGAAACAATACATCTGTTGTTTGTGGGATGCTCTGCTTGACGTATATTGACTTTTTTCCACAAAATTAATTTAATGCGGTTGTTTATTAAAATACTATTTAAAAATGCAACCTCTACAGACACTAGTTTCGTTATTAGAACCAGCTTACGCCACCCTTCAGAGACATTCATATCGTAGGCGTTTTATAAAAAACAGACATCTTGGTGTGTCTGCCAGGGAACCAGAACTCAGCATTGCTTTTAAAGGATCATATTATTTGAAAGTTAATTATAAAATTATATTTATTTATTGAAATTGGAATATCTGTATTTTAAAGATCACTAAATGATCCTCCCTCTCAGCTCTCAGCATTTTGCTAGTTTCCAAAAAGCTGAGTAAAGTGATAACTATACTTGCAATATGTGCATAGGAGCCTGTACAGAGAGCACACATACATTAGCTGCATGCATGACAGGTCATCCGGTTTCTTGCTGTACACATGTAACTTTCAAAATGCAAACACAGTATATGTTATAGGTAATCTAGATATATTTTACAAGATGTTAAAGTGACAGTCTAGTCCCCAAACTCTCTTTGGTTGAAGATGAAGATTACTGCACGAATAGTGCAATTTGATGCAGGCATTCTGCATAAATCAAATTTTGAATATTTGGCTCATGCGCCCCCGCCAGCGATTACTCTGCTAGTATACTACAGATGCTGCAGCATTGTATAGACACTGAACATATAAAAATTGTTTCATTTAGTCACTTCCTGTGCTGCTTGAATGCAATGCATTGTGTGAAATCTAAGTAACATTGCTCGTGTACACATAGGATATCTTAACGTTGTCTGATGACATCACTAGAGAGAGAATAAAATTACTCTCATTGGTTTTTGCAGCAAAAAAAAAAATACTTTTACTCAGCTAGTGTGGGCAGTCCTGGTTTCTTGCAAACTGCTGTAATTTCTCAATTTCATCTAGCTGTAAGTATTTTATATTTTAAGCAATGCAAATTGAAAGTACATTAATATGCAGTACTTTTAAGCTACCTCTCTTAGAATTTACCATTTGTTTACAGTCAAGAAAGCGTCTAACTCTATGCAATCAAACAGATTTTAGTCTGGTCAGGCAGAATTGCATGTATCAAATGGATTACATGGTAGAAGTAGGCAGCAACAGTTGCAATCCGTATCAGAGAGAGATTACACAATCATTACTAAACTCTAGCCAAACCACAACCACAATGAATACCAACAGGAAACCAAGGGAAAGAGAACATAACATGCACTCTTCTAAGACGCAATATACATTTACCCCCTATATTCTGTGCTTAGAATATAGTATTATCTTAGGGTGCACCCAAACTCCTCTTTTAATTTGGGTTAGCTGTCTGCCCTCAACCCAGAGCACAATACCAGGGATTGACAAATATCTGTAGCCTTTAGGAGCCAAATAGACCAATTCAGGTGCCAGTCTACTGATCTTTTTAGAAGCCAGGGAAATGGCACTTAATAGACTTCTATGTAAAACAACCAAAAAAGTTAGGAGCCGGCATAAGCAGTGATGGAAGCCATGACTCCCTGACTTCCAAAATTGGTCAAGCCTTTTGTCAGCACCTTCAATGTTACACAAATAGGTCTGAATTTCCCAGAATTCTCTGCTGGTCCAATATTCCTGTTCTTCATTAATAATGATACATCTTTACATAACAAGTTTGTGTTTATTAACATGTGCCCTGCTCTCATTTAAAGAAAGATTCTTAAACAAAACAGAGCAAATATCAAATAGAAGCCGCCAGTGGGGATTTCCCATAGAGCAAAGCTATGACAATGCCCCATCATCTCCTCTTAAACTGCGGCTGCAGCACATCAAACGCGGCTCTTTGATGTAATAAATACTACCAATCATGTGACAAGCGCTGCCCAGTATTATGTAAACACAGAAAGCAATCTGTGTATGGTGAATTCACAGGAAGCAAGTCAGTGAGTGCATGTCTGAGCGTAAAGGGCTGGTGCTGGACTGCCATTCCTACCATCCATACGTGATAACCTTTATTCAAGTACGGACTGAAGCTATAAGTTGCTAAGTCTCATTTGGTGGTGACCGAACTCTGGTCGTAATGATTGCTGAATTGTAACAATACCAACTTCTATCTTGCTTGAACACCTTCTAGTAATAGAGCAGAAGAAAATGCTAGCAGAATGCTTGGTTGCATAGGGAGAGGTATTAGCAGAATGCTTGGTTGTATAGGGAGAGGTATTAGCAGAATGCTTGGTTGTATAGGGAGAGGTATTAGCAGAATGCTTGGTTGCATAGGGAGAGGCATTAGCAGAATGTTTGGTTGTATAGGGAGAGGTATTAGCAGAATGTTTGGTTGTATAGGGAGAGGTATTAGCAGAATGCTTGGTTGTATAGGGAGAGGTATTAGCAGAATGCTTGGTTGTATAGGGAGAGGTATTAGCAGAATGCTTGGATGTATAGGGAGAGGTATTAGCAGAATGTGTGGTTGCATAGGGAGAGGTATTAGCAGAATGCTTGGTTGCATAGGGAGAGGTATTAGCAGAAGGCTTGGTTGCATAGGGAGAGGTATTGGCAGAATGTGTGGTTGCATAGGGAGAGGTATTAGCAGAAGGCTTGGTTGCATAGGGAGAGGTATTGGCAGCATGCTTGGTTGCGTAGAGCGAGGTATTAGCAGAATGCTTGGTTGTATAGGGAGAGGTATTAGCAGAATGCTTGGTTGCATAGGGAGAGGTATTAGCAGAATGCTTGGTTGCATAGGGAGAGGAATGCTTGGTTGCATAGGTATTGGCCGTAGAAAGAGGAAGTCCTCATGCCATTGTACAGAGCACTAGCGAGACCTCGCTTGGACAGGGGGGATATGATAGAAACATTTAAATACATACAGGGAATCAACACAGTAAAGGAGGAGAGTATAATTAAAATAATAAAAACTACCACAACAAGAAGTCATAGTCTTTAATTAGAGGAGCAAAGGTTTAAAAGTAATATCAGGAACTGAGAAGGTAGTGGATGCAAGGAATAGCCTTCTAGCAGAAGTTGTAGAAGTTAATACAGTGAAGGAGTTTAAGCATGTATGGGATAGGCCAGGGACTATTAAAAGTATTTAGAAAAATGGTTCTTATCTGCCAGTGACACATTCTATGGACTCCCTACAAAGATCATCACCTGACTCCCATTTAGTATCAGGTACACTGTTTTTGTCACATGTGGAAAGTGTCTGTCCTAAATCTCAGTCTATTTTAGGACGAGTGATTGAGAAAAATTCATTTAAAAAAAAAAAATCCAAATTCTGGCGCTTTCTCTGCCGTCCCCATTAATCTGAATGCTGGAGAGAAACCAATGGCACTGCATGGGTTGGACATGAAGGGCTGCTTCTTGCAGTTTACATTTTTTCATCTTCTGGCAATACAATTGTTATAACTGGACCACAAACCATTTCTCAGTATAGCTTCTTATCCATATAGGGTAAAATATACTCAAAGCAAGGCCTTGGAATATATGTTCCCTTGATACTGTTACATATATTCGTTTCTTCGTTTGAGTGGCAATTTTGGAAATGCTTAGTAACCGCACTTATAAAACCAGCCCTAAAGCAACCTTGTTCAAGGCATACTTCTACTCACCTTTGACCTCTTCACTACTTGACCTACCTGTAACCTCCACCTTCACCTGCAAGGCACATACGTCTTGTTAGAGAAAGACCTGTCACCGCAGCTTTGGCTTTCTTAGCAATTTGCTTGGGGCTTCTTTCCATAAATCTTTAAGCCTTCTCCTCATCCACTGGGCCTGTATTGACATTCACAGGGGAAAAAAAACTATTATTAACTCCTTCCCTACCCCCAGCCAAGTCAAACACACGAGAACCCTACAGGTAGCAGCCGAGTGTCAAAGACAAAATAAGAGTTTGTTTGCTTCAAAGTTTTAACAATCTGACAACAGTTTGTTACATAAGAAGGTTACAGTTCCTCCCAATATTCAGCTCTCCTTCCTTGGAAGGGCATAATGACTATGGCTGCTCAGTGCAGATATGTCCATAAGAACTCCATAGGATGGTTGGATACTGAGCTAACCACACAATTAACTCAGCAGGATGGTTAGGTACTGAGCTAAACACACAAGGAACTCAGCAGGATGGTTGGGTACTGAGCTAACCACACAAGGAATTCTGTAGGATGGTTGGGTACTGAGCTAAACACACATTGAATTCAGTAGGATGGTTGGGTAATGAGCTAAATACACAAGGAACTCAGCAGGATGGTTGGGTAATGAGCTAAACACACAAGGAACTCAGCACGATGGTTAGGTACTGAGCTAAACACACAAGGAATTCAGTAGGATGGTTGGGTAATGAGCTAAACACACCAGGAACTCAGCAGGATGGTTGGGTAATGAGCTAAACACACAAGGAACTCAGCAGGATGGTTGGGTAATGAGCTAAACACACAAGGAACTCAGCAGGATGGTTGGGTACTGAGCTAAACACACAAGGAACTCAGCAGGATGGTTGGGTACTGAGCTAAACACACAAGGAACTCAGTAGGGTGGTTGTGTACTGATATAAGCACACAAGGAATTCCGTAGGATGGTTGGGTACTGAGATAAACATAGAAGGAACTCAGAAGGATGGTTGGGTACTGAGCTAAACATACAGGGAACGCAGTAGGATGGTTGAGTTCTGGACTAAACACAGAAGGAACACAGCAGGAAGGATGAGTACTGAGCCAAACACAGAAGAAACTCAGTAGGATGGTTGGGTACTGAGCTAAACACAGAAGAAACTCAGTAGGATGGTTGTGTACTGTACTAAAACACAGAAGAAACTCAGTAGGATGGTTGTGTACTGTACTAAAACACAGAAGAAACTCAGTAGGATGGTTGTGTACTGTACTAAAACACAGAAGAAACTCAGTAGGATGGTTGTGTGTACTGTACTAAAACACAGAAGGAACTCTGTAAAAGCTGTAATATTATCACAGCACCAAAAGACATATATAGCACAAGTATAGCACAAGTATGGTAGAAGGACGCCAACTCCCGCCATGCTTTCCATGTCAGGGTTGGTATATGTACAGGGGAACAGCATCCAATATTTTGGCTTAGCCTGCTTTAAAGTAGCTGAGAATTGCACCATCATCACAAAGGCCCAGTATAGACCCTCAGTGACCAGCTGAGTCCCCCCAGCTGCTATTGAACTATAAATTCCATAGTCCATCATGTCAGTTGTAGTTCAAATAACAGCTGGAGAGCATTGTAACTCCTATCATGCTCACTAGCTAGCCTGTCCCAACCTGTTATCACATTTATTAACAAGCTTTGTCTTGTTTTGCAGGTTGTCATGGACAATATGAAGATGAAATGCAAATGTCACGGGACTTCTGGAAGCTGCCAACTGAAGACTTGTTGGCAAGTGACCCCTGAGTTCCGAGTGGTCGGGGCCCTGCTGAAGGACAGATTCTACGGGGCCACTCTTATAAAGCCTCACAACAGGAACACAGGTCAGGTTGAGCAGACGCAAGCTCCCTACCGGAGGAAACCCAGCATCACGGGCCTGGTCTATTTTGAGAAGTCACCCGACTTCTGCGAACAGGAACTGCATTTGGATTCAGCGGGGACACAAGGGCGGATATGCAACAAAACCAGCCCGGGAATGGACAACTGCGAGAGCCTGTGCTGTGGCCGAGGGCACAACATCCTAAGACAGACACGGAGCGAGCGGTGTAACTGCAAATTCCACTGGTGCTGTTACGTAGTATGCGAGGAGTGTCGCATCACTGAGTGGGTGAGCGTGTGTAAATAAACCCACCTTACATCGCTTGCTTGGGGGATCTTCCATGGAGAGTCCAGAGCAGGACATTTCAAACAAAGATGGAAGAGCATTAAGGAATTCCATGGCCTGGATGTGTTTCTATGTGAACTATCTCGTAGACTTAGCCTGAACTTGGAAATAAAGAACAAAAAACAAAAAAAAGCGGCTACTTATGGACTGTACTGTTGTAAAAAGAACAAAAATTCTATAACTAATTGAAATTTCTACAGTGACGTACATACCTTTTTTCAAAACTTGTTTTTTGTTCCATTATCGGTTTCTCGACGGTAGTCGTGTTTTTGTTTTACGGGACAGAGGTCGAAACCAGGTTTTCAAGTGCATTGTGGGTAGTTTACGGGCTGTAACTTGTAAGGTAGCACAGGTTTTGAAAAAAAGTAATTAGTAGAGTGATTCTCAATCTTTTCCGTTCATGGACCGCACTAATACAAGCTGTCTCCTGCTAATAAAAGTTAACTACTAGAAGGGTTAAGACAGTGTAAGATGACTTTGTCTTAGTTTCAGGGGGGGGGGGGGGGGATTACCATTTAAGGCTTTATTCACTAAACAGGGCACTGGAGTGAACTGACAGCAGAATGGCAAAACTTTGGTACAAATCATCAGCTATCTATTCACTACAGTTCATTGAGCAGTGAACAAACTCCTTACAAAGATCATTGAAAAAGTCAGCAAATGTATTGTCTGTTTTAAAATGTTGGCATTACTCCCTGTTCAGCGGGCTACTAGGAAGATGAATTAAACATTGTAGCGTAGTGTTCATCCATCTAAAAGTCTGGTGGAGATCACAGTGAGATTATAGAATACGCAGACTAAAAGATACACACATTTTAATGAATGGTCCCACCTTCAGCCTGGAAATACAATTGGAGCTAAAAAAAACAATAATTTGAGGAACAATGTTTGAAATGCAAATGTACAACTGAGCTGCAGGTGTGAACACGGACATGTAAGCAGACGCTAGGAGAGCAAAACAGAGTATCTGCATTAAAGGACAACTGTAACAAACAATTAACTTATGTTTGATTGAAAGATTGTATCAAAGTGTGAATGATTTATAAAGAAAACCTTTAATGAAAGAATGCAAATAAAGTTCCTTATTTTGTCAGCCTTCTTAACCTCATTTCATTCTCTCAGGGGGCAGACATGTTGGTTAGAATCTTTACTCCATATCGTTCTCTCAGGGGGCAGACATCTTGTTTAGAATCTTGGGTCAGATCTTCACTCACCTTGGTTCAGATGAACAAAGATCTGACCCAAGATTCTAAACAAAATGTCTGCCTCCTGGTAGAGCTAAATGGAGTAAAGATGGCTCAATAAGGAGCTTTATTTGTATTCTTTTATTAAAACATTTCTATATAAAATGCCTACACTTGATACAATCTTTCAATTAAACATAACTTCTTCAGTTGTCCTTTAATCACATTTTGTCGAACTGAGGAGAAGTGCTTCCATAAAACTTTAAGCTCTCAGGAACAATACATGATTGAAACTCTGTTCAAAAAGCATCGTATGCATTCGTAAGTGGCCATTCTAATATTTCTATTCTTTTTATATTTACTCCTTCTTTGAGGTACAATGTGGTCTGGCTTTCAGAACCAGAGGTATGAGAATGGTTCACTCCTGTAGTGCTAGAAGGATTTTAAACTGGAGGGTCTATCTGTGCACCACACACCTACAGGGACAGTCTTTAAAGCTGTTATATGGACCTGTTGTTGAGAAGAAAAAAAAAGCAAAACAAGATCCCTAACACACTGTGTTTGTTTATTGTATATACAGATATTGTATGTTCTTATAAGTTATTTCCCTGTTGTGAATAGTCATTAAAATGTAAACTTTACCATGGGAACGTGTCAGATTTTCAAATACCCCAAAAATGGTGTCTGATCTGAAGAAAGCAAAACATACAAACAGCAATGTATGTAGCAAGTTAAATATACTGGAATGCAAGGTGAGCAAGGTGAACCAGTTACAAAGAAACAAAGCATCCGCGGAAGGAAGACAGATGCATGGTGGGAAATGTTTTGTTCTGAGCAAAAGAGACAAGAAGGTTGAGTGTGATTATCTCATTCAAATACTTTGGCCATTTTAATAAAATGCTAAAGCAATTTTTTAAATTTTCTCGGGGGAGCATGTCTCTTTTAGGACTGAGCGAAGTTTGCGACATGCAAAGATTTCCAAAGTGAAAGGCTCGCCACACCCACAATTAACACTGTAATGGTCCACTCCCTGGGTTCACGTGCCTTTTTCGCGCCCCCTCCGTTCCCAAAACCTGGAACCCCACCCTAGCCCACACATGCAAAACAGGCAGAGAAGTTTGTTTCCCATGTAGAGAGGTGTGAGAACTAAACACAGGTACCTCTCCTCTATAAACCTGCCAGTGGTTTAGGACAAGGTGTATCTACACGCAGTGCTACACATGATGGCAATGTTGCAAGGAATACAAACAATAGTATCGGAGTGCACCAATAAAAACCGTGTGAGTGTTATGGAGATATTAAAGACTCGACGACAGATAAGGACTAATCAGCCCATCTAGTCTATCCATAAAAGTGCTTTTTTTTATTTAATTTTTTTCCCAGAATGCCTTTGTCTCTTCCCAAAGCATTGGCAGAGAAATGCTTCCATTCCTGCGGGACTCCATTAGCTGTCAATTTCACTCTGATCTTATCGTTGCTTATATATATATCCTTTCGCTCTATTTATCTCCATACTGTAAAAACAAATCCTCTCCGTTTCACTTTGTTAATTAATGTGATAGTCTTTACCCTTTCACTACTCCCCCTTTTCCCTTTCTAAGCGCCTATTGAAAAGTTCAACCTAAACATTCCTTATTCTGTGTCGAGAATAAACAATGATCTCTATACATTGTGTTATCCGAATTAAATGCAAATGCATGAAATAAGAGTAATGTGTGTTTTAAAAGTGTCTGTGGCTTGGTTTGCAAATGACACATTTCCAAATTGAGAATGAGTTCATTTGCATATCAAGCCACAAGATGATGTCATAAGAAGGCGACACCACAGACACTTTTAAAACATATATTTCCCCCGATTTCATGCATTTGCATGTAATTCTGCTAATGCAATTTATAGATCATTTTTCAGAATTTTTATATTCTCTACATTCACAGTATAAGCAGTGTTTAGGTTTAGTCCCTTTAAAGTGAGCATGGCACATTTCAATGTAGAAAATTTTAAAAAATGAGTATGCAACAAGTAAACATGTTTTTTTTTATAAATACTGTTCAATATTTTCAGTAACAGATCAGTTAGGCACCAAGATACAAAGGTATATGATAAACAATAAAACCAGTCAAGCAACATAATACTAGCAAAGCATTTTACAAGTATGTCTTTGGGATGTTACCATTGTGCAGGATGCAGGGGAACTTAATATGACCCAACTTCATGGTACTCATTTTATCAAGCTTGGAATGATGAACTGGGAATTGAACCTGTGGAGCTGGGTGCACTGAGTCATCTCAACAGCTCACTGGGCTAATCAAGCAGAGAATGTCAGGTGCATGCTGGGAAAAAGGTAGCAGTATCGGAGAGTGCCTTCGGCACCCCAGCCCCTCCCACCACACATACGATCACCACGAAAGTGAGCGTATGCGTTGAAACACACATAGGCAATCAGCTTTCACTGCCTATGTGTTAAAAGTGTTGCAATGATGACTTGATCGAGGCATCATGCAACACCCTTCTCTGGCCTCCAGGGCACAGCGATCACCGGGTGATCGCGGATGCCATACTGGAAGAGCATGCTCCTCCAATACAGCGTGCCCAGCAGAGAGCGAAGTGAGAAAAAAAATTGCTATGAAAGTGTTACTTGACTGCCCCTAGAGGCAGTCAGCAACGTTACAGTTAGAGAAAAAAAAAAGTAAAAAGCTAACTAGATCTAATTACCCTAGATCTAGGGTTAGGGTTACAATTAGGGTTACAGGTGGGTTAGGGTTATAATTAGGGTTAGTAAAAGGGTTAGATTAAGGGGTGTGGGTAGATTTAGGGTTGGGTTAAATTTAGGGTTAGGGTTGGAGTCAAAAGGTTACTGTAGAAGAAAATGGTTGGGAAACAAAAAACACTACTAATAATTATTGCCCTATTACTTGAAATAAAACAGAAAAACATGGAAACATTGGTATTTCTAAACTCAGGACAAATATTAGAAATATATAGACGGTGTCTTTATTACCATTTGTAATTGTTTGTTTAAAAAAAATCAGGTAAAAGTTAGAAAAAGTGTTTTTTTTGTCATATTTTAAGCATATTTTATATTTTTTTTGATAGTAAATGATAACATATGCTGAAAATAATAGTATCAAATGAAAGCCCCCTCCATCCATACAAAAAGTTATGTAATTCTGGTCTTCAAGGCACATCACATGCAGCATCTGTCACTAAGGGGTTAAAACTTTGTTTGTTACAAATAGAACAACAAGGTCTGTATTTGTCAAGAACAGTTCACTTACCTGCCAATTAAGGCCTAATTGAGAGGACAGAAACCATCATCTACTTTGTACCAACAATCAACGTATGTATACCAACAAGATGGAGCCCGTCCACCACCAAGCTAAACTTTTCCCTGCAGCGCCCCTACAGGCAGAAATGCATATTGCTCTTATTTGATAATTGCATTCTCAGTTTTAGAATTGTATTCCAAGATTTGCTTGTCTTCTGGTCTTTCATGAAGATCTTCATGTTATATTATTTGATAACCATGTCATAAACATAATATTTATGATTTTAAAAGATCATATTCCATAAGCTTTGGGAAAAAATGGGTTATTTTTCCCCAACTTTTCTAGTTTTTCCCATCTCTATGCTGGCACATTTAGAAAAATGTACCCAGCACAGAGGCAGGGACTAAAGTTTTCTTGTGCGCTTGGCATAACTTTAGTAGGTCTTTGACGTTTTCTTCCAATCTATTTATTTCCTTAGAAAGATACAGTCACCAGATCTGGGCACAAAGCTCTGGGTGGGGTTTTAAGAAATGCTTGAAAAGTCCACTCCCAGTGACCTCACCCATTACTCCTTCCCAAGGGCTCGTCCAGTTCTGTAGAGAGTCAACCTATTGCCAGTGAATTGTTTTTAAACTTCCCTCAGTGTTGGGTCATTTTAAATAGTACAATGTTTTACCTGCTGATAATATACAAAACATTCTCACATTTATAACGCTATTTTTTTATTGAATGATGGGAGGAAAGTGTCTTGTATTCACTAAGTGAACCAATAATGTGTATTACTCCTCACACAATACTCTTCTGCTGGCATCCTCTGTACGAGGGCATCCTCTAACAGTAAAAATCAACAAGGTGAAAAATCTATTGACAGTGTGAAGAAGCACAGAATGCCCATCTTTTCAGTTGAGAATACAAAACATAAAAATACACAGAGGGCACAGAGAATACATTGAGAGTACCACCAGACACTACATTTAATATAGTGAAAAGGGCAGAAGTACTGACAACAAACACAAACATTTCAATGTGCAGTTGCCTCTAAAATCCTCTACCAGAGGCGCCCCTTTGAATCAGGGGTGCTGGACTTCTACAACACTATGCATTCTGGTTCTGGCACTGTGGGCTTTACACCCAGGGTAGCACTAAACCATGGGTCTGAGACCACCCAAAAACCTCTTCAAAATCATCTACTGCTGCGGTAGTCAATAATTTTTCTCCAGGTGTTGAGGAACTATAAGTGGATTAAAGGACAACTGTAGCAAAAAATGAAGTTCTGTTTAACTGCAAGATGGCATCAAATGTAGGTATTTTATATAGAAATTGTTTCATAAAAGAATACAAATAAAGTACCTTATTGAGCCATCTTTACTCCATACAGCTCTACCAGGAGGCAGACATTTTGTTTAGAATCTTTGGTCAGATCTTTGTTCATTTGACCCAAGTTGAGTGAAGATCTGACCCAAGATTCTAAACAACATGTCTGCCCCCTGAGAGAACGATATGGAGTAAAGAAGGCTCAATAATGGGCTTAATTTGTATTCTTTCAATAAATAATTTCTTTATAAATCATCTACACGGGATACAATCTTTCAATAAAACACAAGTTATTTTTTTTGTTACAGTTGACCTTTAATGCCCTCATAGCAACAAAATGTCAAAGCTACATGGGAGTTGTAGTCCTTTTTTGTACCCCTGAACTAGTGGATTAGAAAGTGAACACTAGTTCCCTAGAAGGCCACGGGGTCCTAAGTACAACATACACCTGTCCTGCTTTCTCTGACCACTTGCTGACCCTATAACCTGACCTCGCTCAACAGACTACAGATTCCATCACAGGAGCACGTGCACAGCAACCACCACATGGACTCCAATTGCTCAGTATCCTAATTTTAATGATGCGCCATTAATTGCCTCCTGCCTCCCAGTCGTGGCGAGGCAGTGAAACCTATATGTTAATTACTGCCCAGGTCGCTACACCCAACCACTTTTCTCCCAGGAACGCCTAGGAACGACTTGCAAGCTACTCGAGTAACAAAAGGGGGCTGATTTTATTATGCTGGGGCCCTTTGATAGTTTCTTAATTGTTGTGCATCTTTTTTTCTTGATCGCCTGCATTGCTAGTGATTACTGGGGATGTCACAGCCTGTACATGTTCCCCCGTAGATTTCGCCGGCATGGACCAACTTATTCCTTCTTCCTTTGAAATTGGGTGTGATTCCAGAGGGCTGCTACATCAAACAGTAATTAACTCCTTCAAAGAAGCCAGTGATTAACCCCCCTCCCATCTCCCTCGTACCCCCTGGGTGTTAATCAGCTGGTATTTACAACTCAGCACCTGGCTTTCTGCTCACAAGGTGCAAACTCTAGTCCAGCAGGTCTCAGATCTTCACTAGGCTAGTCCTACACACCTGCCTCTTCATCTGTGCATGCTGCTAATTTATCTGTCCATCATCCTTGCCGAATACAGCATCACCCCTCCCAAAGGGAAGACTTAGACGCTCTAATATTTGGACAGCAGAGGTTTTGTAGTTGCTTTGACTTGGAGAGACCCGGGCCGAGTAAATAAAGTTTGCAGCCTCCATGAACTCATCACTAAAAGTGAGGAGCAGGTGAGTTGCACCTTCCATCTCACAGAGATAGCTCTAGCGTGCACAGACAAACTTGGTGAGTTTCTCCTGCTAGACAAACTCAACATATGTCTCTCTGCACACCGTATAGTTAACTCAGTGAGACGATATGTGCATCCCACTTCAACTCACCGTTAGTGAATAGCTCCCTTCATCTCACCAACTTAATCATGTAAGAGAGAGGGCCAACCATGGTGAGTTCCTCCTGCTAAAACAGCTCAGGGTGCACTGTATAAAGCATAGTTAAATCTTTAAAGGGTCAAGTCTGTTCTTCTAGCAGGAGGAACTCACCAGGTTGGCCCTAGACTGGGTATAGTTCAGTCAGTGAGATGAAATGTCCATCTCACCCACACCTCACTTTTAGTAAATAGCCTGCATTATCTTCTATTCTTCTAAAGTTAAAGTCCTAACACAGAGAAGTGCACAGACCACATGTGGCCTTATTTGTATAAGTAATTTTCTCACTGTGTGCCTGCAAACAAAGCATTCTATTGAATTCAAAAGGAAAAGTTACATTTGTGGACAAAATGACAGGGCTAAACGCTGTAAGTGAAAGGGGATCAGGGATTCCCCTTCACTTGCAGCAGGTATTGTCTGCCTAATTATTGGTTCAATATCACATTTCATAAGAATGATGTGGCCCTGGTGCAAATCCCTGACTTACAAAGGACCAGTGGCTCACAGAGTGTTAGGCACATGAAACCCAAGTGTACTAAGCCTCACCAGAGAAATCTCATGATGCTTGGCATATATGTCTTCCTGGCAGCAAGGCTTCTAAACCTCTATGCTTTCTGGTAAAGGGTTAATACAGCCGGAACTCAGACTGCACGCCCTTGGTTGCAGCAAGAGGAGGTAACTTTTTAAACCTCCTCATACAATGCCTTGAAGTTGGCATCATTAGTAGCTTTTTCGTGTTCTTTCAGATGTCACCATTCTGACTCCTTTACATCCCCTCTGTGTGTGTGTGTGTGTGTGTGTGTGTGTATGTGTGTGTGTGTGTGTGTGTGTGTTTTGCTGTCTTCTATCAGCATTCCCCATGCAGCCATCAATCCTGCTGGTGACACCCATCCTCTCAGTGTGAGAAAGGCAGGGTGTTCCCAGATGAGCTGGCTTGCTATGCCATCTTTATCACAAGACTGAAGGCAAATCTACTTCTCCCCTGCCATGTCAACCCTGCCACTGCCAGAAAGTATCCCATTGCACGTAAAGCCGAGAAAGATATAACAAAGCATCTCGTTAGATGATTTCTACTTCCGAATTCTAATTCTAAAGAGAGAAAGTTTTTGGACACCATTAATTAATCTGATGCATGCGTTAATGGTGGCCAATAAAAGGGTTTAGTTCCTCATTAAAGCAGTGCTCCACAAACCTGTCCCCCCCCCCCAAGGTCCAGGATCTAGATATTACCCAGTTGTGTTTAGGATAAGGAGTTACACCACCCTGGAACTCGGGGGGGGGGGGGGGGGGACAGGTCTGAGGAGCACTGCGTTAAAAGATGGAATAAAGTAGAAGATGGGATTAGAACAAGAGAGCATGTTTCAAATTAAAAAGGGGAAAGACTAAGAGGAAATATGTGGAAATACTATTTTACAGAAAGAGTAGTGGATGCCTGGAATAACATTCCAGTGGAAGTAGTGAAGCACACACACAGCACAGGAACACACATAAGGCTATCCTAAAGAAGAGATCCATAAAATAAGTCTGAGATGTCATTATATGCAGATGCAGACTATATGGGCCCTATATTAGCTATCACTATCGTAGTACACTGCTGGCACCACACAATGGTCAACACCACTTCAAAAGAGCAGACATTGGGAAAATACATAACAGTGTTAAACTATGGGTAGGAAAATGATATGCTTTATTAGAGAGTATTACCTCACAGAGCGGGTGGTGGGTGCATGGAATAGCCTTCCAGCAGACATGGTAAAGGTTAATCCAGTGAAGGTATTTAAGCAGTCAGGATGAAGATACAAGGCCAAGATCGTTTACAAGGCCAAGGCTAGTACATTTTGTTATGCTACTTGTAACGTAACAATAAGTTATACAACAATAATGACACCATTCATTTATAGATCGGGGTGACCAACTACTGGTTTTTAAGCTATTGCTAAATTACAACTCCCAAGATCCCCATCCAGAAGCTGGCTCTCCAAAGGCTGATGGAGTGTTACTGGCATAGTTCAATGAGATGAGTGTTGTTACAGCTCATTACACTAATTACATTACCAGCACTATTTGACAGGGTAAGTCTTTTTTTAAACTGCAGGTTTTAATTTGCCTGAGGGTAGTAGGAATCAAGAGGATTTTATTTCCCCTCTGGAAATGTGTAACGTCCCGAGTCCATTGCACCATTGATTTTTGTGTCAGTTTTACACGCACCCTGCCTTGTGGGAACACGGTATTAGATTCTCTGGTTTATCAGGCAGTATCTTGGCAGCGCTTGGTATGTCGGATTGTACAAATACCAAAGATCTGTAGTGAACAAATACAGTTACACCTGTGTGAATGTCTTGTGGGACAGGTAGGGGTAGCTCCAGATTTGGGATGTGTATGAGTGTGTGCCAATATTTGCACAGCACTCTGAGTCAAGCATCTCTCACACAAAGGGAGACTTTGTGCTCCTTCCATGGGGTGTTACAAAGAACATGTAGGGGCAGCGTTCATCCCCAAATACTGCAATGCACAAGGAGATATCCCAATTACCAATGACATTTTTAACATAACCTGGCTGCCCCAAGACAAAACAGGGAACATTAGTTAATAACTATTATAAGTTAGGTTAAAGGACAACTGTTGGCAAAAAAAAAAATTGTGTTTATCGGAAGGGTTCATCAAGCTTAGGCATTTAAAAAAATATTTTAATGAAACTAAATAAATAAATAAATTATTGAGCCCCCTTTGCTCCATATAACACTATAAGGGGGGCTGACATCTTCCTTCATCTGATAGAGCTACACAGTAACAGAGGGCTCAATAAGGTACTTTACTTGTATTCTTTCCGTAAAGCACTAATATATGTCCCCTCTGCTGTCCCACCGGCCGGACCGGGCTGCCTGCTACCAATGGAAGAATGGCAGCTGCTGGTCAGATGACAAACTGGCAGGTACTATCAAAATTACTTTATCCTGATACTAGGGACAACTTACATTTTCCCTTAAATTACACAGATGGCACAATGCAGAGATTGCAGAAATGTGATGAGATGAAATCGAATACCCGAAAAAGTGAACTGACAAGTGAACTGCAAAAAGCAGGCACCAAGAGCAGAGTTTCAAATCTCAACCAGAGGTTCCAAGTTGGATTGCCGCTCCATGGCCACAGACCAGGGGCCACACAATACGAGCGCGTGGTCTCTGTGGCATGGGAATGGCACTGGCTAGTGAGCCAGGCAAGTAACTGTGAATGTGTGATGCTCGGTATTCAGATCTACAATAGAACCAAAAGTTATTCTTCCTGATGAGCCAGTGGAGCTTTAAATGCACGAGGGTTTGCAAAGAGCATTCTATGTCTAAGGCAGGGGAGATTTAAATTCAGTCTTTTAGTGAAGCCTTCTTAACAAGCAGAGTTAATTGCAGCGTGCAGATACTGTGTAATAATATAATGAGTGGTAATGCACAGCATATGACCTTAAATCATCTCCACATGTCCATAGTTAGGGCTTCATCAGCTCCTACCACTACAGTGCTCCAAACCACAGAAACATTCAGCCCTACGTGGTCTACAAGGTACTGTTAGTGGGACTCTTTAATAAGCCAACATAAAGCAAGACCAAATCCTGCTAAGAGAACGATCCTGTTCAAACCTCAAGGTCACACGTTTAAATCCCAGTAGGGTCAGCTCAGGTTTTCATCCTTCTGAGGTCGATGAATGAGTACCATCAATTGGGTAATGATAACAAATATTATTCAGCTGCTGATTCGGTAAATTCAGAGAGAATGCTCTAAAAAAACACTTTGAGTCCAGCTGGGAATTGAGATGGGATTTTCAAACTTTAGGCCAATGTAACAGAGCTGGAAAAAAATTCTCCAGTGCAGTTGAATAGGAGAATGTTTCATTCTCAGCTACTTTGGCCTTAAAGGGACAGTCTAGTCCCCAAACTCACTTTTGTGCAAGATGAAAATGACTGCTTGTATGGTGCACAGGCTTTTTTTCCCCAGTGTGATTTGATGCAGGCATTCTGCATAAATCACATTTTTAATATTTGACTCAAGTCCACCCCAGTGATTAATCTGCAGGTGTGGCAGGATTGATTATAAAGACTCTGAGTATATAAAGTTTTGTTTCATTTAGTCACTTCCTATGCTTTTCCAATTGAATACATTATGTGGACTCTGAGTGACCTTGCTCTTGTACACAGTAGGATCTCTTAACAGTGCAACACATTGTCTGATGACATCACTAGAGAGACAGGAAATCTCATTTGAATGAAATAATTCTCATTTGTTCCTGCAGCAAAAAAAAAGAGCAAAAAGCAAAAAATTACTTTTACTCAGCTAGTGTGGGCAGTCATGGTTTCTTGAAAACGTCTGCGTCACAATTTCATCTGGCTGTAAGTATTTTATATTTTAAGCAATAGTACTTTGAAATCACATTAATATGCATTAATATTTGGAAGATGAATTTTGGGCACTAGACAATCCCTTTAAGTTTGAAATTCCTGTCTCAATTTGCTCTTTATTGAATAGACCCATATTAATTATTATTATCTTATTGGTGTGTTAAAAAGAGGAGGACCATGCTTTGGGGAGGAGGGTCTGTCACATGGCTTCTCTGGTTTGGAGTTTAATTGGAGGTGACTCTCTGAGACTGCCAAACCTTCTAAAATGAAGAAAAAACCTGAAGGAAACAGTTTTGGGATGGGGAAAAAAATAATCAAAGGGAGATGTAAGTATGAATGGAAAGGAGGTGGAGGTAGCCAGTGGGAAGGAGGAAGCTGAGAAACCTGGAAGACATGAAGAAGAGAGTGCGGCCTGTAATTGTGCCGTGTAGGATACTGACTTGTCATTACTAGCTGGCTGGGTGACAGATTATGCTCTGCCTGATCAGAGACACCGGCATGGGGACTTTCCACAAATGGAAAACAATAATTAAACTTCAGGGGATGCAGAAAAAAGGAGGGGCACCTCTTAACCCTTTGATTCCTTGTCACCATCCAGCCCCTGCTATTAACGATCCATACATTCTGGCACTCTTCTGGGGACTGCAGTTCATCATCCGATTGGAATCAGGGTAGGGATCCCTACTATTATTTATACCCCAGTAGTAAAATCAAAAATGTATTTTTGAGACTGAACATTCAGGCCGAAAAATTTGATCACAAGTCCTCTTAATATTTCTGTTGTATAAGAACAGGTTTGGAGACCCCCAATTTGTTATTAAAAGTACAGTCTAGTCCCCAAACTCACTTTGGTGCAAGATAAAGATTACTGCTATAGTGCACAGGCTTTTTTCCCTGTGTGAATTGATGCATAAATCTTATTTTTAATATTTGACTCAAGCCCTGCCCCAGTAATTACCCTGAATGTTTACTGCAGGTGCAGCAGCAGTGATTATATAGACACTGAGCATATAAAGTTTTGTTTCATTTAGTAATTTCCTGTGCTCCTGGAATGCAATGCAATGTGTGAAATCTAAGTAACCTTGCTCTTGTACACGTAGGATGTCTTAACAGTCCAACCCGTTGTCTGATGACATCATTAGAGAGACAGGAAATTCCATTCATTTGAATGAAATTATTCTAATTGGTTCCTGCAGCAGAAACAAACAAAACGAAAGGAACTTGACTTTTACTCAGCTAATGTGGGCAGTCCTGGTTTCTTGCAAAACTACAATAATTCCAAAATTTCATTTAGCTGTAAGTATTTTATATTTTAAGCAATGCAAAATGTAAAACATGCGTTTTAAAATACATTGAAAGCACAGTAATATGCATTAACATTTGGAAGATGCATTTTGGCCATCCCCTTTAATTGAAACACTGCTATCTCTGATATTCATCACAGACAGGGATGGTTTATTATAAATATTCCACCTGGACCTGCCACATATCATATATACACCAGATACATTCCAAATAAGGTACTTGTGCCACAGGATATTCAACAGTGATGCACCCACTGTGTGCCTCGGCACATGCCAACATAAGATATTTGAACCCTCATCACACGTGTGTGTAGCGCCTCACTTTCCAACATACGTCCCCAGAATGCCCGAGCGCTGGATCTCAGCCAGGCAGCTGATTAAATACTGCTTACTGAATGCCAGGCATACAGCGAGGATAAACCATCTCCACACACCTTTCTCCTCTCGTGGATCCAAGACAAGAGGCCGAAAGCGATTTTGACGTTTTAACTCTTAGGGCTTTATCCATAAAACAGGAAACTGCAGGGAATTGAGAAGGAAATTGCAAACTTCACGGGAATGTGGAGAATAAAAAAAAAACAAAGTGATGGAAAATGATCCCCAGGTTGCGTGAGAATCGCGAGCAAATGAGATAAAATAATAGTACAATATGTTTTAAACATGACTGTGGAGTCTCCTGTTTATGACATCACGTTGGGCTTGATATGCAAATGACAAGATATAGATAGATAGATATAGGCAGTGTCAGAGGAGTTAACCCCTTGGGTGGCTAGACAGATATAGGCAGTGTCAGAGGAGTTAACCCCTTGGGTGGCTAGACAGATATAGGCAGTGTCAGAGGAGTTAACCCCTTTATCCACACACTCACTCACACACATACACAGTAAAACAAGAAATACACTGCGCCAAAATGTGATGGTAATAGCAGCAACTAAATCAACCAGTGTTCCACTCCTGGTTCAGTACAATAAATAACAAAAATGGTGAAAAAGTGCGCTTGAAAAAGCCCATTCTTACTGGGCGAAACGCGTTGTGGAGAGGAGGAGACCTGCTGGGATTATCTGAGGACATTGGGACTGATTGTATTTTATATGTTCCTGTTGGATCCTATTTACTTTTAATGTAAGATCTTTTATATTTTTTCTATAATAAATTTTATACCCGCACTAACGTCTCTCCTATGCTCTCTCATCTTCTGGGATACGTGTGGAACATCTCCCCTACATGGGCTCCCACGAGGCTTGATATACTGAGCAGTATACTGCTCAGGGATATGTGAGTGTATTTTCACTTTTTCACATTCCCTGGTTTTGCACTGAAATACTACACTATATTATTATTATTTTGTTTTTTCCCTCCATGTATTCACCAAGAGGATTACTACCACATTAAGGGTAATCCCCTTTCTTTTGTTGTATTTAAGTGTTGGTTCAAGCGCACTTTTTCACCATTTTTGTTACACATACACAGACAGTCTGTCACTCGCACATACATACACACTCACTCTAATTGACATACTCACTCACACTGACACACACACGATCTAACTGTTTGCATTTTGTGCCACCCCCCTCTCCCAGAGGCATACAAGGCAAGTGCTGCCCTAGGCACTTGCCTTGTAAGCCTCATGCTAAATACAGCGCTGGATAGATACATTATAGACAGATAGAGCTTAGCCTAGCAGTGTAACATAGGTTTCCATATGAATAGGCTACATCCCTATACAATTGGCAATAGTCCATAGGAAAGAAACCAGTGGCTCTGTATCAGTTCTCAGTTAATAAAAAATGATTGAAAATGATCTATACATTGTGTTAAAATTGCAAGTAAATGTCTAAATTAGGAGACAAATGTGTTTTAAATGTGTCTGTGGAGTCTCGAGCTTATGACATCACCTGCGGCACGGGATGATAATGAACTGCTTTTTTAATGGGAAATGTGTTATTTGCTTACCGTGCCACTGGTGATGTCATAAGCAGGAGACTAAAAAGACACATTTGAAACACATTTTTCTCCTAATTTAAGCATTTGCTTGCAATTTTAATCACACAATGTATAGATCATTTTCAATCATTCTTTTTTAATTCTCTACATTTAGAGTAAATACAATGTTTAGGTGATACAGGCCCTTTAAAAAGATGGTACACTAAAACAGAAGAAAGAGGAATGTTAATCCATGCCATAATATAAACTGAATAAACTTGAAAATAGAGATGAACCAATGAGGATTACCAAAAACAACACTGAGGATTAGCATGAATAGACAAATAAAACAATGATTATGTGAATATGTGCAAATGCGGATGTATGAAAGCTGATCCAAACAGATGACCTGTATGTATTCAAGTGAGAAGCGCTCCTAGAGTGCCAAATCAATGTGCGTGAATATTATACATGATGATAAATTGTATAAATAAAAATATAAAAATATACATATAGCAAAATATATGTAAACAAAATAGTAATATTTAAATATGACATAGTGAGCCTATAATAGGTGCAGAGTAATTACTGAATGGATGAAAGGCATAATACCCTTTCTGGGTGGATGAATAAACAAGTAAATAACAAATACAGGCTACAGGGTGCAGACAGGAGCATGAATCTGCAAATATGTCTGACAAAAATTATTAAAACAATATATATTTTTAAATTGTATTCGTAATTGGATATAAAAATATTAAAAATATAAAAATAAGGAACATTTATGTGTAAGATACAAATAGAGTATAATATTAATTGGAATTCTTTGTTTAATCCAGAGGGAAATAAAATTGTTTTTTTTTTTTTTTAAACTTATGGATCCAGAAAGTCTCCCTTTTTATTAGTCTTTTATTCCTATCTTTTCTAAGAGGAAGGAACGAATTAAATCAATACCCATGTAAGGAAAATTAGGGAAGCGCTTAGGACATGAATTTAAATAGAGGCGAATTAAAACGCTGGTCACTTTTCTCAGACAGAATTAAACCCACATGTTCCAAAATTCCCAATTTGAGGGTTCTAGTTGTTTCTCCCACATATAGAGTGCCACATCCACAAACCAAGCCTAGCGAATGCAAATGAATACGTGACTTCAGTGGGAATAACTTCCCCAGTGGTCTTAGATGGGAAGGATTTTTGTGCAGTGGGTACAGTTGCCTTACAACTGGCACATTTGTTGAAACCTTTCTGCTTGGGTCCAAGCCATGTGCCACGAGTGTTATCACCAGTTTTGCAGCAATCATGGTTTTTAAATTGGGCGCTTGTTAAAAAAAATAAAATTATGTGGTTTAGATGGTAGATCTAGGGGTCTGTTCAATGACCTGAGAAAATAGAAAATGGGAGTTATTATCATTAAATAGACCCCCTGGACCCAGAAGGGGGTCACTTTGTTTTTATATTTATTCAGTATAGTTTTTATTTGACATTGTACTGAGTAAGAGAAACAGATTGGAAGTCAGTTTTAACAGACTCACAAGCTCTAGACAGAAACATCGCAGTAGGATCTAAAGCTTTCATTTTCCACCTTGATAAGAGCTTCTTTTTTAGAATGTTTATCAATGATTCTATTCCTTAGAACAATGCTCTGTACTGAGAATGAGTCTAAGTCACTGCAGTTTCTTCTGTGGTAGAGATAAGTCCTGTAGTTAAGCTGACCCCCAATGTGTGTTTTTTTACTGTCTTGTGCCACGAGTTTTGGGATGTGAGGCACGTGCCAGGGTGGGGCATTTACTATGAAAGCAGGGACGAGATTATAGAACCTATCTCCCACTCAGATGGTGTTTTCCATACAGGTGTTTGGCGTTGGAGGGTCCCCGAGGTATAGCATTGAGCAGGAGTGGCTGTTCGTGGTATAGCCACTTGGGATTTGTAGCTTAGATAGCTAAAGGGGCTAGACTCCCGGGGCGGGGGGAGCTTGTGGGACATCCATAACAGCTACCGTGCAATTGGAATGCGTCACCAGACCTCTCTACTTTGCCCCAATGCCTACCTCTCGGGGGGCCCCAGTCCTGTATGGATAGGACATGGTTCCTGGGATCTTCTACAGACCAATGCTTGATTTACACTACGCATTGATGGGGTCTTATCTGTTTTTACCGTTAATTAGCACAGTTTTTTTTACAAGTAAACACTGTGGACTATTTAAATCCACCATGTCTTTGTGTGTCTGTTTTTTGAGTTAATATATTTACTATGGCACTGGCCCCTGCTCGGTGTGGAGGGCTGGCTTGACCCCATTAAGGTTGGGGCTCATGCAAGAACTGCAGCTTCACTCCTCTATCCCTCTCTTCAATGTCTGATTCTGCACTTGCATTGATTGCCATCGGGCTGTGCTAGAAAGAGATGTAACCCCCTCGCTTACACCCCATCGAATTAGCAGTTCTGTTGCCAAGAAGCCTTTCCCAATGTTTGGTAGAAAATGAAACGTTTCAAAGCTATAAAACGGCTAAATAACAGAGACGCAACATGGTTTGTCTTTAACAGTGGTAGTACTGGCTAAACCAGCCACCCACAATACAGGTTAGACATAGACAGTAACAATTTTGCAGGCAGCTAATCACAGGGTGCGGAGCCTATTGGTGCAATTGGGCCCCCATTGTAAACACATAAAAGCGAAGGTTTCCTTTCATGTTAGGTGCGCCACCTGGTGGCTAATAAGATCCAGTACAGGGGTTATTAGATACAGTACTTCGGTTCTTTTGGCTGTAAATCATGATTATTATTAGAATGATCCCAAGTAACGCTGCATGGGTAAATACACTGGCACAGCGGTCACACGGCAAGCCACAGCCAAGACATGGGATTTCCAAGCCAAGGTGCAACAACACTCTCTCTCTCTCTCTCTCTTTTTCTCTCTTATTTTTTTTTTTGTTGCTCCAGTTATCCTTTAAGAACGATGTAGTTGAAATACAATCTTCCATCCAGCTGCATTGGATATTTTTTAACCTTGGCTACATTGGCCTAATGTATGAAATTCCTGACTCAATACCCTGCAAGTATCTTTTTATTGAGTAGACCCTATAATGTTTACTTGCAGTAGAGTGAATGCTGCAAATGCCCAGTTGGTGAGTGGCAGCTCCAATGCAGGGGTACATCGTGGCTCTGAGTGACAGGCATGCTTCCAATCTGGAGCACACCTGTGACTCAGGGGCACGATGTATCTTGTGTATTTAGGATGGTTTGTTTGCTGCAAACAGCCAGCACACAAACTCCCGGAGCTGAATCCGAGGGGACGATGGCAGCTGTGAATTCGGCAACAGAGTCACTCACTCTGTTGCCAATTCAACCAGCACTAAATGGATACGAAGTTGCCGAATTTGCAGCTGCCGTCTGTCTCTGTTCGGAGCACACAAACCCCAGAATTAGACAGCGTGGCTTCTCTGTGCTAGGTGAGCAGCGCACAAAAACTATGGTTTTATTGCTCTGAAACTATGTGATAAACTGCACATTACTGTCAATTGTATTACTGTGAGTTTTATTGCTGTGGAGTCTGTGATACACTTGCATACTGAACATTACTGTGCAATGTATTGCTGTGGAACCTGTGATACACTCACACACTGAACAGTACTGTGGGTTTTATTGCTGTGGAGTCGGTGATACACTCACACATTGCACATTACTATTTGTTTTATTGACGTGGAGCTCTGTAACACAGTGCACACACTATGAGCGGTATTGCTGTGGGGCTTTGTGATACAGTAATGTGCATTGTGTGTGTGTGTATCACAGAGCTCCACAGCAATAATACTCACAGTAATGTGTAATGTGTGTAAGTTTTATTGCTGTGGAGCTCTGTAACACATTGCACACACTTTGAGATGTATGGCTGTGAGCTCTGTGATACACACATTGCACATTACTGTGAGTTGTATTGCTGTGGAGCTCTGTGATACACTCACAAACATTGCACATTATTATGAGTCTTATTGCTGTGGAGTTCTGTAACACTTTGCACACACTTTGAGTTGTATTGCTGTGAGCTCTGTGATACACACATTGCACATTACTGTGAGTTGTATTGCTGTGGAGCTCTGTGATACACTTACAAACATTGCACATTACTATGAGTCTTATTGCTGTGGAGTTCTGTAACACTTTGCACACACTTTGAGTTGTATTGCTGTGGAGCTCTGTGATAGACTCACACACATTGCACATTACTGTGAGTTTTATTGCTGTGGAACACTCACACACTCTAAGTTATTATTTGTTTGCAAAACAATGTGCCCTCTATCCCTTTCCTGAAGGTCTGCTTTCAGAGCAGCCATGTATCTGCCTCCCCAATTCACTCCTGTACCAATGCCCCATTTGCTTCTTCCCCTCTGTTGCTCACATTGTGACTTTCCCTTCTTACTGCTTTTTCATTGACTCCCATGTAGTCTTCTTTTTTCCTAACTATGCCTGCTGTGAAATGCAGTGCTATAGACATCTGAGGCCCTCCGGCTGTTGGTGAACTCCATCCACCACATTTCTCTGCCAGGGTATAATGGGAGATGTAGACCGTCAGCAACTGCAGTGGCACAACTGACCTAGAGCAAGATACTCTATGTGATTGCTTAGGAATTACCTTAAGGATTTGCTTTCCTTTTCCTTTATGGATCCCATGGGGGTACTTGGTTTTATGAACTTGGAAGAAGGCAAAATGCACAAAAGTGGCAACTGGGAAACAACTTTGTCGGTCAGATATCCTGAAAGACTCTGAAGCTGAGAAAATGTTGTAACAGTTTAGTTACTTGTCCATCAATAGTCAGCTTGACCATACATAAGGTATTGTTACACTAGTACTAGACATTCTGAAGCATCAAAGACCAGGAACTTTAAAAAGCGTGTTTGAGTCCCCCAAAAGAACAGGGACATTTCTGCAAGTCGTGGATCCCGTCTGAGCAAAAAGAAAATAAAAAAAAAAGGCTAAACAAAAATGTCTTGTCACTTGAGTCTTGGTATGTACAAAGCATCACCAATATGTGGATCGTTTTAGTAACCAACAGAAGCAGTTTAGAGGTCCAGTGAAGCTTCCAGAATAGGAGCCAAGTTTAACCAGAAAAGGACCATTCAGATATTTTCTGCTTTTCAAGTACATCCTGGGGATGTTACTATTACCCAATTTAATGGTCCTCATTTTAGCCAGCTTGGAAGGATAGGAGGCTGAATTAACCCTGCCAGGAATTGCACCTGTGACCCCAAGGGGTTAAACATATTCAACAGATGTATAAGCTAATTCACAGCTCGGACACAGGAATATTTATCTAATACTATAGTACAATGATGGTTAACCTTGGCACTGCAGACGTTTGGGAACTACATATCACATAATTCTCAGGCAGCCATGAGGTTAGGACAAGGTTAGCTGTAGCAGTACTATGGAGCGTGGAAAAATGAAAGGGAAGGAAACTTCTGATACAGACCTGTATATCTTGATGGATGGACAGCAAACAGAATGGGTCAGGAGACTGGTACTAGACACATCGCCCTGGCACACGTGGGTATCATTTTTTGGCTATGGAGGGCAGCTATGGATGGGGCTGCTGTTTACACTCTGAGTAGAGAGGTGCCGGTTCTAGACTGTAATTACAGGAAATTACAGCCATTAGGAGCACACACAGCAGTCTACTCCTGGCTAGACATGGTACTATCAGAGATAATGACAGATTGCCTGCTACCACACCAAGGGGAATCATGACTGCATTGAAAGCTGACTAAGACCCACAGTGTTTACCTCTTCTTTGCCATCTTGGGTTTTAGAACAATGCGTTGGAATGAGGGTCTGGAACATTAGACTAAAAGATAAACCGCTGACTGTCCTAACCACGGGTGCCACTGCTGCTAACCATGACACGAATCAGTGGCCCTTCAATACGAGGTTGTGGTGCTGATTATTATCAAACGAAAGGCCTGTTTCTTCTGTATTGGTTAATTGTAGTTTCAGGGAATGATACATATTAGAATCTTCAGAAACCATAATGACAGTAACTCTTTGCATGCTGCAAGCCAGGCAGGTTCAGGATGCTATCCTTCCAAATACTCATGCACTTCTTGACTACCACAACAGGTGAAAGAGGCAGTGCCTGACTGATAGAGGGTTAATGTAACCAGGTTTATAACACAAAAGGTGGGCTGGCAACTTTCAGTCCGCAGAGCAAACATTTTCCAGTGGTCCCTGGTTTTACCTCATCAGCCCCCTCGTTATCATCAGAGATAGACACAAATAGACAGACAGGACAGATGTACTGACAGATAAGATACAGAGATTGATAGATAGACAGATATACTGACAGATAAGGTACAGAGATTGATAGGCAGATATACTGACAGATAAGGTACAGAGATTGATAGACAGATATACTGACAGATAAGGTACAGAGATTGATAGACAGATATACTGACAGATAAGGTACAGAGATTGATAGACAGATATACTGACAGATAAGGTACAGAGATTGATAGGCAGATATACTGACAGATAAGGTACAGAGATTGATTGACAGATATACTGACAGATAAGGTACAGAGATTGATAGACAGATATACTGATAGATAAGGTACAGCGATTGATAGACAGATATACTGACAGATAAGGTACAGAGATTGATAGGCAGATATACTGACAGATAAGGTACAGAGATTGATAGACAGATAGACTGATAGATAAGGTACAGAGATTTATAGACAGATATACTGACAGATAAGGTACAGAGATTGACAGACAGATATACTGACAGATAAGGTACAGAGACTGATAGACAGAAAAGGTACAGAGATTGAGAGACAGATATACTGACAAATAAGGTACAGAGATTAATAGACAGATATACTGACAGATAAGGTACAGAGACTGATAGACAGATATACTGACAGATAAGGTACAGAGATTGATAGACAGATATACTGACAGATAAGGTACAGAGATTGATAGACAGATATACTGACAGATAAGGTACAGAGATTGATAGACAGATATACTGACAGATAAGGTACAGAGATTGATAGACAGATATAGTGACAGATAAGGTTCAGAGATTGATAGACAGATATACTGACAGAAAAGGTACAGAGATTGATAGACAGATATACTGACAGATAAGGTACAGAGATTGATAGACAGATGTACTGACAGATAAGGTACAGAGATTGATAGACAGATAAACTGACAGATAAGGTACAGAAATTGATAGACAGATATACTGACAGATAAGATACAGAGATTGATAGACAGATATACTGACAGATAAGGTACAGAGATTGATAGACAGATAAACTGACAGATAAGGTACAGAAATTGATAGACAGATATACTGACAGATAAGATACAGAGATTGATAGACAGATATACTGACAGATAAGGTACAGAGATTGATAGACAGCTATACTGACAGATAAGATACAGAGATTGATAGACAGAGACTACAACTGGTTAGAAAGATAGAAAGTGCCATGTACTGGGGCATTTGGAAGTAAAAAGTAGTGCAGCCTCAGCCCAGTGAGTCAGAGAGCAGCCAAGGGGGCAATTGCTCCCTTGCCAACCCTGGGTGACACAAATGCTGCTCTTGTCAAAGACAGGGAAAAGAAAGAGCATGGGGGTTAACTCTTTAATGAAAAGTCCCTGAACTCCCTGCCATGACAGGGCTTCACTAAGATCACTTCCTGCCCTGACAGGGCTCCACCAAGATCACTCCCTGCCCTGACAGGGCTTCACTAAGTGGAGCCCTGTCAGGGCAGGGAGTGATCTTAGTGGAGCCCTGTCAGGGCAGGGAGTGATCTTAGTGGAGCCCTGTCAGGGCAGGGAGTGATCTTAGTAGAGCCCTGTCAGGGCGTGATCTTAGTGGAGCCCTGTCAGGGCAGGGAGTGATCTTAGTGGAGCCCTGTCAGGGCAGGGAGTGATCTTACTGAAGCCCTGTCAGGGCAGGGAGTGATCTTAGTGGAGCCCTGTCAGGGCAGGGAGTGATCTTAGTGGAGCCCTGTCAGGGCAGGGGATGATCTAAGATCACTCCCTGCCCTGACAGGGCTTCACTAAGATCACTTCCTGCCCTGACAGGGCTCCACTAAGATCACTCCCTCTCCTGACAGGGCTTCACTAAGATAACCTAATGCCCTGACATGGCTCCACTAAGATCACTCCCTGCCCTGACAGGGCTTCACTAAGATCACTCCCTGCCCTGACAGGGCTCCACTAAGATCACTCCCTGCCCTGACAGGGCTCCACTAAGATCACGCCCTGCCCTGACAGGGCTCCACTAAGATCACGCCCTGCCCTGACAGGGCTCCACTAAGATCACTCCCTGCCCTGGCCCTTGATGGATTAAAGATTCTAACCCTTTAGTCCCAGGATATTGGCCATTCTGGTACTTAAAGTGCAGGCTGTTAAATCCTGGCAACATGAGGCCAACCGGATCTGCAACTATTCTGACAACTAGATAAATGCACCAGTGCTCTCTAAGGAGATCCTAACTAGTAACTACCGCTGTTTGCCTGGCTGGGAATGGAGAGACTGTGGTGCCCCCTGTACAATGCTAGCATTTAGATTTGTATTGTTGTAAAAGCCTTGCACACAGCTGACGGATTAATGTAGAACGTGCCCGAGCCATTCCTGAAAGCTTTGCGCAGACTGGGTTACAAAATGATCAGGGTGAAATGGAATAATAGGAGCAATAAAACTGCGTGTACTTGGGTTCCTCGAATGGCTCTGGGGCAGATGTTTCTTGTTTTTGCCTGAAACCCGCCGTGTATTGCTGACCTCACTCGCCTGCCACCTTGCACATGCACACACACACAGACACACAAAAACCCCATGGAGGAGAGCGTTTCCAGCCGCCTCCAGCAGTACTGCCGGCCTTGCTCGTACATGCTTGGCTCGTGACACGGAGAGCAGCTCTGTGTATTTGTGCCCCTGGGCCTGTGTGCGATGGGCGTCTCCTCTGAGAACATCAGGGAGCTTTAAACACTATTCCCATGAGTCACATCTTACTCAGTGGTGACAGATTCCCTGCCACAGGCACCATGGGGCACTCCACTTAACCTCCTGGCTGCTGGAAGAGGCGAATTACACTGAGGCTGAAACCTCAGGGGCACCCCACCACAGCCAAGAGATTAAAGTGGGTTTAGTCCCTCTTGGCACGCATCTTTCAGGGGAAGTGCACTTTTGATGCAATACTTGAACACTTCAGAGCATAACCAGGATAGTTGTCTGCTGATGAGTCCATCGTTCTTCTCTTTGATTTTTGGGATCCCCTTTCTTGATTTCGGCAGTCACCTCCATCAACGAGGACATTAACTTTTCCTTCCACAGCAACGTTTACGAATGACGGGAACATACTGTGGCCCCAGCCCTGGTACCGCTGTGCAAGAAAGAGGACTCAGGGGCCCATTCGCTCACTAACATTGTACACGACGACGGATGACTTGGAAAATTCAGAGTGAATTCTGGGATTCCATATGCACACACTAAATACTGAATAGTACATGAATAAAACTATTACACAACTACCAAAAAAAAAATCAGTAACAATTACTGTATATGCCGTGCTATTATGCAAAGCTTTTTACACATTTAAATAAAAAAAAATGCATCTCATCAAGAGTTGTTGCCAAATAAGAATGCAGGTTGGGTTACCTTTAAAGGGACTGTATTACCTAAACTTTGTTTATACTGTGCATTTAGAGAATAACAAAAAAATATTGAAGATGAGCTATATATTGTGTTAGCAGAATTGCAAGAAAATGCCTAAATTAGGAGAAAAGAAATGTGCTTTAAGTTTGCTGTGGAGTCCCCTGCTTCTGACATCACCTGTGGCACGGTATGCAAATTAATTTCATTGGGAAATGTGTAATTTGCATATTAGGCCACAGGTGATGTCATAAGCAGGAGACACATTTATCTCCTTATTTAAGCATTCGCTTGAAGTTTTGCTAACACAATGTATAGATCATGTTCAGTCATTTTTATGCTTATATACGTGCACAGTAAAAACAATATTCAGGTGATACCGTCCCTTTAAGTGTCATTCAATTTATTTTAAGTATTTAACATGTATCATTAAAGTCCTGACTGTCTATTAGCTCCTAAGAAAAATGTCTAACAGAGTCTGCACACGTTTGGCAGCCACTTCGACCCCTTTTGGCAAATGTTAGGATTTTTGTCTTTACAAATGGCCCCACAAGTTGGAAAATAGTTTTTATACTAATATAGGAAATAAGAATGAAACTGTATTTTTTGCACATCACGTATACTTTTTCTCCACGACACACAATACACAATATTTAAAATGTAGAAGTTAAAATTGTGATTGCACTGGATATTTCTTTCATACTAGCATCTCTTTAAATCAGTCCTTGCACATTTATATAGAACCCCCCATTGTTTTTCTATCACCCCCAAACTTCTGTTATTATCCAGATTAATTAATGAGTAGGAGGGAAGACTGATGAAACATGTTGATTAAATAGGGGGTTAGTAATTCATAGCTCTGCCAGGCTTTGGCACTAGCAGAAGCACTTGTAATTGCTGCTGAGACCGACATAGATCTCCCATTCATCCAAGCTTTACAGTTTGCACAATATTACACTCACATGCATGCACTCTGCTCCAAACGGCTGACAGCTGGGAATGAATGGGGGAAGCATGCTCTGATACACAGCACCCCACGCAGTGCTGTGCAGACAATGTGTCTGAGGAAAGAAACTTTTAATAAACAAAATCCCTACCCCATCCAGAGCCTCAGCTAGCTGCCCCATCCCCAAGTCTCACACAGTCAGTACACAATACAATCATTAGTCAAATGTGACACAGTAACATTCACCCACTCTCACGCACAGTTACAGTCCCCGAGAAATAACTTGGACACAATCTGTTAGCTGTACCATTTAATGGATTACATCTTTCTGGCATTGCAACAGGCAAACAAGACTTTGCAATAAAGTCCTTTCTGTCCAGATCACAGATATGATTGGAAAAACCTTGGGCTGAGCTCTTATAGTGGTGGGGGGGAGGAGCCAGGGGCAAAAAATATTGCCCATAATATATTAGTTGCCCATTGTGCCACTACCCACCTGGTACCATCAGACATAGACAGATATACTGATAGACCAGCCCACTGAGAGAGATTTGATAGAAGCCCAGGGGAGCAAATACATATTTCCCATTGATTTGCAGCTCATTTGTATATCAGGCCACAGGTGATGTCATAAGCAGGAGACTCATTTAAAACACATTTTTCTCCTAGTTTAGGCGTTTGCTTGGAATTTTGCTAATACAATGTATAGATCATTTTCAATCATTTTTTTACGCTCTACATTCACAGTAAATACAGTGATTGGGTGAAACAGCCTAAAAGTTGTTTTACTGTATCAGTGGACTTGTAATATCCCATTGTAGATTACATAACATATACATATCCCTCTTCTTTCTTCTAGGGCTATTCACTAAAAGGTGAGTTGAGGTGAATAGCAGGAACATTTCATCTCACCAGTTTAGTTATACATTGTGCAGGGACAATCCTGGTCAGTTACCCCCACTAAGTAAACTCATCTGGTTTGTTCCTGCACAATGTATATTGGTGAGATGACTACAAAGCAGTAACATAAAGCCATGCTAGGTTTAGTTACCACTCAGGAGAAATTAAAGCATAAATAGAATCAGCTATACAGATGGGAAGGCTCTCTACACCTAGAAACAATTATACAGCCTGAGTGCGGAAAAATGTCAGATATAATTACACTCTGCTTTTGTAGTACTGTCGATACAGCGTAAAAATGAAATGGCAGAGCTTTGACACTGGATGCTGCACAGTAACAGAACTAGTAGCAGATCTGAGTAATGTTACTATAGGGGGTTATTACAGAAGCCTAATACTGAGAGAGCCAGGTGACTGTGGAGCTAGCACTACCTAGTGGACATGGGGGGTATTACAGCACCCCTAACAGGTGGATCATTATCATACTATATTAAGATATTATCTTTAAAGGTGTAGTAATAACTAGGGAAGCTGTACTCCTTACTTTAAACTTAAATACCAATTGGGGCCACCATATCACTCTTTTATTCAGACCCCCCCCCCCTCCCCAGTATATTCTAGAGCTGTAAAGTGTAAAATTGTAGTGTTCATTTAACTCATTACAAACCTGAGCTATGCATCTGTTATATGGGGAACTGAATACAGTGGTAGAGTGGTCACTGTACATCACGGACTGCTGCTGTGAATCCCACTAATGGGTTAAAAAACAGCAGCAATTGCAGGACCTTATTAAAATTCTTTGCATGTGGTTTGGAGAAGTGTCATTTGTTTTTTTTTTTATTTGTCTTAAATCAATTAAACTAGCAATTTCATTTCGGCCAGAACCAGACCAGCCAAGCGAAGCCAAGGGATATAATAAAGCAGAATGACTGAGTTATTTTTAATACAACAATGGCCTCACTGTGCAAAGGAGCCAGAGATTCAGACTTATAATTCACCTGTGCAGATTGCTTGAGCAGTGACAGGTCAGGGGGCCGGGGGGGGGGGGGGGGGTGATATTCAGGTGTGAGAGTCAGTGCATAAAAAATGAAAACCCTCTAATTCTAACTCATAATAAAACCAATAGGGTTAAAGCAAAGCTTAAATGGTATCTGTACTCGCCTAATAAACACACAGGCTTGTAAATTACATGATCATCTCAGCAGAGCAGCCATCCAAAGAGTTAAAGGCACTCTGTCATCTAGACATTGGTTTTTAACCGTGAGTGTAGAGAATGGAGAACGATCTATGCATCATATTATAGTTGCAAGCAAATGCTTTGAATGTATCTGCGAAGTCTCCTGCTTATGACCTCACCTGGGGCGTGATAGCTAAATGACAGGTGAGGTCATAAACAGGTGACCCCACAAGCACATTTAACACACATTTTTCTCCAAAATTAGGCGTTGGCTTGCAATTTTTCCAACATAATATATAGATCAATTTCAATCATTTTTTAAAATTTTTTACACTCACAACAATGTTTAGGTGATCGAGTCCCTTTAACATCAGTATTCAAACTACAAGAGGGATAAAATAAAAACACATTATGGGGGCTCTCAACTAAATATTGGGTTTTTTTTGTTTGTTTTTTTGTTTTATAAATGCAGGCAATTAACAATCCTAGAATATGATTTACGCATTGTGCTCGTGGTATAGCAAGGAAATTTATAAATTCAGGGAATAAGTGTTTTAAATGTATCTGGGGCGTCTCTTCTTTATCACGTCACTTGTGACCTGGGGCTTTTATTTATCAAGACAATACTGGTGCTATTTCAGGAAAAAGTGCTAAAATAGTAATAATAACCATGGAAACCAATGGAATTCTTTAGCAGTTTGCTCCAAATTTAGCACGTTTTGGAAATAGAACCTTTTTTTTTTTGCATTGATAAATCTGGCCCTGAATGTGCAGAAGAACTACTTTTAACCCCTTCTATTCCGTCCTGATTTTAGTGGTCCTAAAAGACACTACGACGGTATGGAACGTCCAGCATTTAACAGGTCATCGCGGCTCCCTGTGATGAGCTGTGTTCGGATCCTGGGATCCCTACCTGTCAGATGAGACCACTTTGAGTGACCTCAGACTGACAGTGAAAATATAGCAGATGCTCAAAGCGTCCCCCCGGATACATTTTACATAATCACTCTGTGCCCAAAATTCTGGGTTCGGGCACGCCTCCGCGACGTCACACGATCTTCTGGCGGGGACAGCACAGGGTCTATTAAGACCCTGATCGGGTCTCTGCCATTGTGTTCTTGGCTACTGATCACCTTGTGATCGGTGGCCCAGAACAGAACAGGGCAATTTGGCGCTTGCGTCGTCCGGGACGCAAGCACCATGCGTCACGAAGGGGTTAATGGGAATATGTAATTTGCATATTACGCCACAGACTCATTTAAAACACATTTTTCTCCTATTTCATGCATTTGCATGCCAACACAAAGAATAGATCATTCATGATATGTTTTCATTCTACACATTCAGAATACAAACAATATTTAAGTGACAGATTTCCTTTAACAATCATTCAATAAAGGGTTAAACAAATTTGGATTGGAAACATCCGCACACATAAACAGGGGTTTTATTTACTAAACTAGGGTTTATATAAAATTGTATTTGCACTTGTTTAAATTAGTTAATTTGACTGAAAAGCCTGTGCTTTTTAACTTACAGAAAAAGCCCAATGCCTGATCGCATGGGTCAGTTACAGGACTGATTCCAAACGCTCTGCGTGGGGTAAACAGTGAGCTGAGTGACACATCCATTAATTCATTTAGTAGAAAAGAAATATAAAATAAATAAATACAAAATTGGTTTCCAATAATAGTGATAATTAATCCACTTGCTACACGATTAGCAAATACGCATATTGCTCGGTAAAAGAAGATAGTCAGGGAGAGATCCAATGTGAGGTGAGTTTAAATGCCACCCCCCCTCCCCCCAACCCACATCTCTTGATAGTTAGATACATAGTTGTGTAATATAAGTTTATTTCCAGTTTGTATTTATGGTTTATCTCTCTATTTCAGACTAATTTGTATCAGGTTTTTAATGACAGGTCATTCTGGCTGCAATTGGAAATCTACTGAGAGCATGTCAAGGAGCTTGTGTTTCAAAGTCCACAGGGAGCCTCATTCAAACTATAGGGTCTACTCAATAAAGAGAGAATTGCAGGGAAGTGAGAAGGGAATTTCAAACTTTAGGCCAAAGTAGCAGAGTTGGAAAAAATCTCCAATGCAGCTAAATGGGAGAATGGCCTGCCATCATTGTATATGACCATGAATTGTCTCTCAAAAATGCAGCTCCCCATATCAGTCTTCTATTTCCTTATTGGATTTACTTCGGAATCATTTGAAAGTAAAGTAATTAATCTAGAAATAAGGTTTGATCTGGAACGACTGCACATGAAATTATTCAGAGACCTAGTGATTTTTTTGAAAGGACAAAAAAAAGTAGTTGCTCCTTGTATGAGTATAACTTGGCATGTACTTCAGACAGTACATGAAGCCAGTTTATCTTCTGACCATGGGTAGCAGGCAGTCCCGCCAGGTCGACAAAGCAGACAGTACCATCAGGTCGACGAAGGAGGCAGCTCGGTCAGGTCAATGAAGGAGGCAGCCCGGTCAGGTCAATGAAGGAGGCAGCCCGGTCAGGTCAATGAAGGAGGCAGCCCGGTAAGGTCAATGAAGGAGGCAGCCCAGTTAGTTTAACGAAGGAGGCAGCCCGGTCAGGTCAATGAAGGAGGCAACCCGGTTAGGTTAACGAAGGAGGCAGCCCGGTCAGGTCAACGAAGCTTCAGCCCGGTCAGGTCAACGAAGGAGACAGCCCAGCAGCTCCCCTCTGCTGATCCCTCATAAAAACGAAGGTCACTTGTGTCTGAAAACCCTTGTTTTTACATGGGGTCAGCAGAAAGGACCTCAATTCAGACCCCGATTAGACTTGAGGGGCGAGCCCCCCGCTCTGATTGGCTGAGCATGCACCAGCTTCAGATGAGCTCTGCCTCAGCTGAGAGGCAGAGCTCAGAGTACACCTGCGTAGATCTCTAAAGATGCACATTGGGTTTACTGTGGAGAAGGAGGGGACACGTTTTCTAACCCTTGCTTCCTCCAGGGAAGCAAAGGTTAAAAGAAAGTTGTATTGCCCTTTCAAAGATCTTGTCTAAAAACATTCTTGATTCTCAACTAGAGGTATTCCCAAATGAATTCCAACACCTGGGAATCAAAATAAAGATCTGATCATATATTTATAGCACATCATATCTAATTTTAAGATCAATGTCCCTTATATATACTCAAGTGGAGTAAATGAAGTCATATACTGTAGAGATGGCGTATGCTT
Organism: Pelodytes ibericus; assembly: GCA_036172795.1. Classification (NCBI taxonomy): domain Eukaryota; kingdom Metazoa; phylum Chordata; class Amphibia; order Anura; family Pelodytidae; genus Pelodytes; species Pelodytes ibericus. Next base: position 15,615,597 of record CM069864.1, on the reverse strand, counting down.
TGTTTTGTTTTTTTTAGATAATGGAAGTTTTTAGGGTATCAGAAATTACTGGATTTGAAAATTACATTTCCATCTTTTGGTCAGGATACCGACTGGATGTGTATCTTTCACATATAATATTAAGGACTCTATTCATGAAAGAAATACTTGCAGGGAATTGAGAAAAGAATTTCAAACTTAAGGCCAAAGTAGCCGAGTTGTAAAAATTCTCTTACTCTCCCGGTCAGCTAAATGGGTTGGTTTTTTTTTTCCAACTCGACTACTTTGGCCTTAAGTTTGAAAATGTGTTTCTCATTTCCCTACAATTCCCACGTTAATGAATAGCTGTGAGTATTTTATGTGTATTATCCTCACCCACCATAAACCCTGCCTGCTCCACATCTATTAAATGATATCTATGGTCAGCAAAGGACGGGAAATGACAGGTTCAAGTATCGTAACCAGATGATCTGCTAAATTATATCATGAACTGTAAGTAATTTATAAAAAGCCTCGATAATTTGAAAGGGGTCACTATTTTCTTTATCCTTTTTTTTTTTTTACTGCAGGTTGAGTATCCCTTATCCAAAATGCTTGGGACCTGAAGTATTTTTGGATATTGAATCATTTCGGATAACAGATCATTTGCACTAATAAGATATATTAACCCCTTTGCGACAATGGAAGTGCCTGACACGTTCTGCGGTGAAACAAGCATTTTTCGCAATCAACGATCGTGAAAAACGCTCTGACAGTGCTCGGTGTCAAGGCAATAGCCAGCACTGAAATTCCGGCTCTGGTACACCTATGATTGCTCCATGGGTGTACTGCTCCTTCAGAATGGCTATGCCCTCTTGAGGTCAGAGCTTTGGAAGGGGAAAAAAAATTCACATCCGAAGCTCTGAATATGTTCCCCTAGAGGCAGTCAGCAACATTGCAATGAGTTGGGGTTACATTTAGGGTTAGGGTTAAATTTAGGGTTCGGGTTGGGGTCAAAAGGTCAACATAGGAAAAAACAAACAAACATTATTTTTGGTTTTTGCCCCATAAAAAAAAATGGAAACATGCAGATTTCTGAACTTGGGACAACCTTTAGAAACTATTTATATGGGATCTTTTTCAATGACTGTATTTGTGTAAATTATATTTTAGGTCAAAGTTAGAAAAAGGTTTTTTTCATCATATTTTATGATTTGTTTTGTGGTAAATTATAAGATATGATGAACATAATGGTATCTAGTGACAGCCCTTCTTATGACGATAAAACAACATATAATTTGTGTGGGTACAGTATGTGAGAAAGAAGAAAATTACAGCTAAACACAAACACCCCAGAAATGTCAACACAGCCATTGTCATCAAGGGAAAGTCAAGGTCAAAATGTCTTGTCACTAAGGGGTTAAAGCCTCTCAGCTCATGAAATACAGCAGTATCAATGTAAATACTGTATAGAGCAAAAAACTCACTTTTATTGAGATGTAGCTGTGATGTGAGGTATCGTTGGGAACCTGCCGTTGGCGTGTCAGGTCTGCACACGTGTCATTGTATTACCCTTTGTGGGCGTGGGGGAATCTGATCATGCATGGAAAGGCTATATCACAGCTTAAGGGGGCTGGACACTGAATTATTTATGGAAAAATCCGAAATTTTGGGGGGATAACAGATCATTTTGGATAACGGATACTCAACCTGTGTTTCAAATACTGGTCAATAACGGACCAACTCCGGTGTCATTATAATTCCACTTGTGTTTTACTAATAATATCACATTATTTGCCCTATCATTTACTTTGTCTTTTATTTTAATCTGATGCACCCTTTATAATTAGAAATGCTTTAATGAAAGGCTACACAAATTATTGAGCCTTTTTTGCTCCATAAAGCTCTATCAGAGGGCAGACATGTAATTTACAGATTTTATTATTTGACCCAATGTTCTAAACAAGATGTCAGAAAAGATACGTTATCTGTATTCTTTCCTGAAACCGCTTCTATTTAAAATGTCTATGCTTGCTGCAATTTCTTTTAAATTAAATATACGTTCATTTTCTTGTCTTTTAAAAGCTGTAAGTCTGGTCCTTTTAAAAAGCCGTAGAATCAGTGGAAGGGTTAACAGGGCCTACAGCTCTTCCATTAGGGATGGATTTTCCCACAGTCCAGGGCCTTGCATCTCTTATCTCCTGTCCTCCCCTTAGTTGCCCAGCTGCACTGGCAAACTGCCCCTCCCATCGTCTCAGACCCTCTCCCACCTGCAGCTGCTCCACTCTGGAGGTAAAGTCTCTGCTGACTGAGAAGGTGGCAGGTTTCTGATAACCATACAGAGGAAAAAGGAGCCATTGTTCATCCAGGGTTATAGCAGAGATATAAATAACATAGAACAAAAAAACATATTCAAAGAAACAATGTTTCTGAGCCATGGACATAAAAAAGGTTTATTTTTATACATAGTTGGTGGGGGGTTTGGTGAAATGTCTGGCTCTACCAAGGTGGGAAAAATGCACTGGACAGAAGGGGGTCTGAATACTTCTGCTTACTGTGGTGTCTTTAGCACAGGTGAAATGGTCAAAGCCAGAACCTGTATGTTAGTTTTCCCCAGAAGCGAACCCACCTGTGCTCAAGCAGACATACCTTTACAATTTGATCAATGTCCACTCATCATCCACAGGGGACACGGAACTTGAACTTTTTGGTAGCAAAATAGCTAGCACAGCCACAGACCAATCCCAGATTTGGGTTCCTAACTTTAATGATTATTTTTACATGTTTGGAATTACCATCACTCTGGCTCCAAAATAATATATATGGCTGGCTCCTAAAGTCTACAAATATTTGTCAAGCGCTGAGCTATCTAGGTAAACGTTTGTTTTTGCCAAAGAGATGGGATGTTTGCATCATTAGAGCATTCTGCATTGTGCAGACATTCCTATTCTAACTGGAAACAAGCTGGACACTTATATTTCTATATAATATATGTTCTGATCAGCACAGTTCTCTCTGAATGTGTCCAGGCCATGAAAAAGACCTAGACTGGGCAGGTAAAGAGGACCTCTGGTCACCTTTTCAAAGGATAACATGTTAGGCCTAGCAGATTATTCCAACACAGCCCTGTTTAGTACAGGGTATCACAGCCCTGTGCAAGGTGGGGGTAGTGAGAGATGGTTTGATACACTGCTCTAATCACAGTGGCTCTTTGCTACAATGAATCGTTAAACCAAAGTCGTCAGACAAGTGTATAGTGGGACTGCAATAGAGAGACAATATGCAGATTCCAACTTGTTACAATATATATTAGCCATGCCGCTTATTTTTTAATGAATTGGAGACTCTGTCTCCGTGTAGTGAAATGCCGACAGCCTATAAACCGAACGTTCGGTTTATAGGCTGTCGGCTTATGTAATACATGTAATCCTATTGCTATTCTATAAACCGAACGTTCGGTTTATAGACGTTCGGCTTATAGAAAACATGTAGTACTATTGCCTTTCTATGAACCGAACGAGAGCCCCATTCATAAGAATTTCTTCTGAATGGGGCTCTCGTTCGGTTTATAGAAAGCCAATAGTATTAAACGTATTCTATAAAACAAATGAATAAAACGAAACGAAAATAATGAACGAATTTCGTCTGAAACGAATGCAGTAATGAACGAAATTCGTTTTAGACTAAATAAATAACATTTTCGTCCAAATGGACGAAAACGAAACGAAAATTTTAGTTTTGCACATGTCTAATGAATAACCAATATTTCATTGGCTAATCTCTGCAAAGTGTACAACAACAGTACATATAATGCATTTAAAGAAAAATTTTAAAAAAGGGTTTTTTTACATAATTTTTAAGACCCCAGCAGAACTAGGAGGGTTTAAAGAGAGATTCAACCCCAAAAGTCATGATTTGCCAACTAATAGGCTTTCCCCAGTGCTTACTTTTTTTTATCCTGTTCTGATGTGTGGCAAAAAAAAGATTACTTATACTTCTTCTGCAGGTTTTGTGCTCTTTCTAGTACTACAGTGTCAACATCTTGTGTCTGTCTCACTGTCTACATGCTCCTTTCCATTACAGTGTCTTACTTCCTAGTTGATTATATGAACATTTGTATACTCAAATAATATAAACAAGGGAGAAATGGCCTTTCATATATATATATATATATATATATTAAAAAAAAATATTTTTAATAATTAACATGACATACTGTATCTGATAAAAGAGGATAAGTTCTCACTGGTAAAATTTCACTTGCGAGATCAAAACATTTTTATTTAGAAATTATAAAATTAATTAACATATTGCTTCCCTTATTAATATTAAAAACACTTCATTATAACCACATTGAAGCCATAATGAAGTCATATTCACACACTGAATAAATAGTTATTCTACTTTAAAAGAAAATATCCAACTAGAAAGACTAAGCACAGTGTTATAGCACCCCCTGGTGTATAAATAGAGGATTGCATTTTTAAAATAAAATAACAGCAATTTTAACAGACATGTTATTCATGAAACTGCTCCTTTAAAGGTAACACAACATAAAAAAATTACTTTATTTGAAAAATCAATTGTGCAAACTAAATCGGTGCTCTGGTGAAAAGGACGATCAGACCCCCAGTGCTGCAAACGAGGTACAATTAAAAAAACTTCTATCGGACGGTGAAAATTTCCACCTGGAACCGGCAGCTACCAATAAGAACAGACAGCCTCAAACTGTACAATAGTGAAATAGATGGGAGAGTATTTGCAGCGCACAGTTCGTAGACACTAAAACCTTAAAAAGGTTATTTGACAAGCCCTTAAAGTGACACACACAAGCAAAAAGACTTGAGCAAATATCTCAAAACAGTGCAAAAATAAATGATGATGATGTTATTGGAAATACAGGTGTCCACACAGTGAGTATAAGATATATAGATAAACACAGGAAAATGTGAAATATAATAATAAATATAAATACACACCTAGTGCAATTTGTACTGATAAACAGCAAAAAAGGTGTAGCTTTTGACAAATAGTTGAGCAAAGAACTTACAAACACAGTTCGTAAGTCCTAGGAGCATTGAAAAAAGCTTGCTCTGTGACACACAAAAAAAATATAAAACAAAATAAAAAAATATGAACACAAAATCCAGTCATATTGAACACTCAGTGTTGCCAAAAAACAAATAACACATGTTAGTAAATATTAAATAATACTTAACAAAGGTAAATTGTTCTTGTGCTCTGTGGCTTTAAAAAATAATAATAACACACAACTAGTGCAATATGTACTGATAAACAGCAAATGCACTGTTTTCCCAGTTAATTGTGCTTTATAAATAATCCTTTATTTATATCATCAGTTATTTCTAACAAGAATAAACAGAACATTAACAATAAAAAAAAATGACATTAAACCAAACGTATCTAATTTTGCCAGATTTTTTTTGGCAACTTACAATCTTAGGTTGGAACCGGGGGAGGGCTGGCAAGGATGCAATTGCCCCCAAGGCTGCTCTACCTGACTCACTGGACTGTGAATGCACCCCTTTTCACTTCTAAGTGCCCCAGTGTACCAATCCATCTATCCAATTGTCTCGATTCTCAAACTCTTTACCTATCAGTATATCTGTCTTGCCTGTCTATCTCTGATAATACTGGGTGGGCTTATGAAACAGCACTGTGGACCCCCAACCTCCCTAGGTCAAAAGTTGCCGGCCCTCCCCTGGTTGGAACCAACCTGAGAGTAGTTATAAAGCTAGCCCCAGGATGTCCCCATACCATAACACATTCTTGTCCCAGGATGTTCCCATACCATAACACATTCTTGTCCCAGGATGTCTCCATACCATAACACATTCTTGTCCCAGGATGTCCCCATACCATAACACATTCTTGTCCCAGGATGTCCCCATACCATAACACATTCTTGTCCCAGGATGTCCCCATACCATAACACATTCTTGTCCCAGGATACCCCATACCATCACACATTCTTGTCCCAGGATGTCCCCATACCAAAACACATTCTTGTCCCAGGATGTCCCCATACCATAACACATTCTTGTCCCAGGATGTCCCCATACCATCACCCATTCTTGTCCCAGCATGTCCCCATACCATAACACATTCTTGTCCCAGGATGTCCCCATACCATAACACATTCTTGTCCCAGGATGTCCCCATACCATAACACATTCTTGTCCCAGGATGTCCCCATACCATAACACATTCTTGTCCCAGGATGTCCCCATACCATAACACATTCTTGTCCCAGGATGTCCCCATACCATAACACATTCGTGTCCCAGGATGTCCCCATACCATAACACATTCTTGTCCCAGGATGTCCCCATACCATAACACATTCTTGTCCCAGGATGTCCCCATAGCAAAACATATTCTTGTCCCAGGATGTCCCCATACCATCACACATTCTTGTCCCAGGATGTCCCCATACCATCACACATTCTTGTCCCAGCATGTCCCCATACCATAACACATTTGTGTCCCAGGATGTCCCCATACCATAACACATTCTTGTCCCAGGATGTCCCCATAGCAAAACATATTCTTGTCCCAGGATGTCCCCATACCATCACACATTCTTGTCCCAGGATGTCCCCATACCATCACACATTCTTGTCCCAGCATGTCCCCATACCATAACACATTCTTGTCCCAGGATGTTCCCATACCATAACACATTCTTGTCCCAGGATGTCTCCATACCATAACACATTCTTGTCCCAGGATGTCCCCATACCATAACACATTCTTGTCCCAGGATGTCCCCATACCATAACACATTCTTGTCCCAGGATGTCCCCATACCATAACACATTCTTGTCCCAGGATGTCCCCATAGCAAAACATATTCTTGTCCCAGGATGTCCCCATACCATAACACATTCTTGTCCCAGGATGTCCCCATACCATCACACATTCTTGTCCCAGCATGTCCCCATACCATAACACATTCTTGTCCCAGGATGTCCCCATACCATAACACATTCTTGTCCCAGGATGTCCCCATACCATAACACATTCTTGTCCCAGGATGTCCCCATACCATAACACATTCTTGTCCCAGGATGTCCCCATACCATAACACATTCTTGTCCCAGGATGTCCCCATACCATAACACATTCTTGTCCCAGGATGTCCCCATACCATAACACATTCTTGTCCCAGGATGTCCCCATAGCAAAACATATTCTTGTCCCAGGATGTCCCCATACCATCACACATTCTTGTCCCAGGATGTCCCCATACCATCACACATTCTTGTCCCAGCATGTCCCCATACCATAACACATTTGTGTCCCAGGATGTCCCCATACCATAACACCTTCTTGTCCCAGGATGTCCCCATACCATAACACATTCTTGTCCCAGGATGTCCCCATCCCATAACACATTCTTGTCCCAGGATGTCCCCATACCATAACACATTCTTGTCCCAGGATGTCCCCATACCATAACACATTCTTGTCCCAGGATGTCCCCATAGCAAAACACATTCTTGTCCCAGGATGTCCCCATACCATCACACATTCTTGTCCCAGGATGTCCCCATACCATCACACATTCTTGTCCCAGCATGTCCCCATACCATAACACATTTGTGTCCCAGGATGTCCCCATACCATAACACATTCTTGTCCCAGGATGTCCCCATACCATAACACATTCTTGTCCCAGGATGTCCCCATACCATAACACATTCTTGTCCCAGGATGTCCCCATACCATCACACATTCTTGTCCCAGGATGTCCCCATACCATCACACATTCTTGTCCCAGCATGTCCCCATACCATAACACATTTTTGTCCCAGGATGTCCCCATACCATAACACATTATTGTCCCAGCATGTCCCCATACCATAACACATTCTTGTCCCAGGATGTCCCCATACCATAACACATTTTGCCCCAGACCATGCTCACCTCTACATAGGGGTGCCATCTTTGTGGGGATAAGAATATTGGCTATGCTCCCATAAATTTATAATTGGCTGCAAGCCAGTTTTGTTTTTATTTTACCAGCCTACCGGCAAAATACTGACTTGGTGGCAACACTAGCTCTACATATTAACCACAACATCATATTCATACATTACAGTTCCATCAACAGATATATAACAATGACACAAAGTGACATTATAAAACCTTGTACTCTGTTAAAGTGAAGGTGAGATGCCTGGTGAAGTTAAAATTATAAACACATTATAAATATATACAATATAATACAATATAATAATCAAGCATTTTGTTTTAACTTTACTGTCCCTTTAATGAGGAAAAAAAAACTAGAGAGGAAATACATGGACATATAAAACAGTCCTTTGGACAGGAAAGTCTGCTTAGCAACCAGCAGAACAATGGATACAACATCACAGTTCAATGTGATAGTGTTGTTTCCTAAAAGATTCTGTTGCCGTGGCAACACAACAGGTGCCATGACAACATGGGCTTTCACTTAGCAACACTGTATCACCTTGAGCTCCCAGTACTTGCAGGCACAGTGAAAGTCTAAAACTCATTTATTTTCTGTATGTAAAAAAAAAAAAAAGGGGGGGGGGGGGATAATGTTTGGGTTATTTATTGAAGGGAATGGAGGTCAATTCTTGACATTTCATTCCTGGAATATGGAAGGCTTGTCAGATCATAGAGGGCCTGTCATCTTAAATGGACTTTGCACCTTCACACAACATCCCAAAACTGATTGACCCAGCAAATTGCATGAATCTATTCATCATTGAAAAAAAATAAAAAGGAAAAATTGAACAAAACATTTTTAAGAAACCTGAATTTCTGTCCAGTTTCCATTGGGCACCATGGGATATTGCATCATTTACTCCTTTTACACAGTGGAAAGTTTCCACCACCGGGTCTTGCTCAGTCAGAAGGGCCAGAGCTAAAAAGGGGCATGTGACATTATGTTCCCCCACAAGATTGCGATTCAGCCTTCCGGTTACAAAAGACAAATGTCTAGAGCTAAATGTCTGGCTGTGCAGAATATGTACTTAGACATACATAGTGTAAACCCAATGCAGCTTGTGCACACATACAAATATCACACCTATACACACACACACATATATAGAGAGAGAGAGAGAGATTGATACATATGTAATAGATAAATAGATGCATTCAGGGACCGTGCAAGGATTTTTGCCGCCCTAGGTAAAATAAAAATTCAGCCCAGTGGGAGGGGGACACCCAATATGCAGGGCCGATCCTAGGGTGACGGGCGCCTGGGTGCAGGTTTTCCTTTGGCGCCCAAGGGTGGGCGTGGCTATATTATGAACTCCTCCCGTTTAGACATTTCTGTTCCAGACATGCCCATTTCAATATTGGGGAGAGGGAGAAAACTGTATTTTAATGTAAAGGACCAACGTTTATTTTAAATAAAGATATATATTTTGCCATAATACTGTGTAGTGGTTTTATTTATTTCTATGATGCTCAGCCAGCAACATGGGAGACTTTTTGCTGGCTAGCAAAATGAATTTTAACTACCGTTCCCATGATTCCCAACCAGCCAAAATCTCTCATTAGTCTGGCTGAGCATCATTGGAAAATAAGTACATAAGGAGTGATAAATAATATTCCACCAAGTCAGTCACTCACGTGTCTCTCTCTCTCCCCATACCCTCATGTCTGTCTGTCTCTCCCCCCCATACCCTCATGTCTGTCTGTCTCTCCCCGTACCCTCATGTCTATCTCTCCCCATACCCTTGTGTCTGTCTGTCTCTTCCCCATACCCTCATGTCTGTCTCTTTCTCCCCATTCCCTCATGTCTGTCTCTCTCTCCCCGTACCCTCATGTCTGTCTCTTTCTCCCTATTCCCTCATGTCTGTCTCTCTCTCCACTCATGCTCCATGTCTCTGTCTCTCTCCATTCATGCTCCATGTCGGTCTGTCTCTCTCCACTCATACCCCATGTCTGTCTCTCTCGCCACTCATACCCCATGTCTGTCTCTCTCTCGCCACTCATACCCCATGTCTGTCTCTCTCTCTCTCTCCACTCATACCCCATGTCTGTCTCTCCCCTCATCCCTTATATCTTTTTCCATCTCTATCTTTCTGTTCTCCATGCTGGCCTCTTGTACACACAGTCATACATAAACACACACAGTCACACAAACACAGTTACACACTTAGTCACCCTCACAGACATACATTTACACAAACACCCTTATACACACTGTCACACACATACATAAATACACACAGTCATACATAAATACACACAGTCACACAAACACAATTACACACTTAGTCACCCTCACAGACATACATTTACACAGACACCCTTATACACACATACATAAATACACACAGTCATACATAAATACACACAGTCACACAAACACAGTTACACATTTAGTCACCCTCACAGACATACATTTACACAGACACCCTTATACACACTGTCACACATACATAAATACAAACACAGCCACCTTTACACACTTAGACATAGGATACACTTGCACAGACACTCATGTACACACACTTACACAGACAGTAACACACACATAGTTATACACATTGACACACACATACACACTTATACACATACACACACACTTACACAGACAGTAACACACACATAGTTATACACATTGACACACACATACACACTTATACACATACACAAACACTTACACAGACAGTAACACACACACATAGTTATACACATTGACACACACATACACACTTATACACATACACAAACACTTACACAGACAGTAACACACACAGTTATACACATTGACACACACATACACATACACACACACTTACACAGACAGTAACACACACATAGTTATACACATTGACACACACATACACACTTATACACATACACAAACACTTACACAGACAGTAACACACACACATAGTTATACACATTGACACACACATACACATTTATACACATACACAAACACTTACACAGACAGTAACACACACATAGTTATACACATTGACACACACATACACACTTATACACATACACAAACACTTACACAGACAGTAACACACACACATAGTTATACACATTGACACACACATACACACTTATACACATACACAAACACTTACACAGACAGTAACACACACATAGTTATACACATTGACACACACATACAGACTTATACACATACACACACACTTACACAGACAGTAACACACACATAGTTATACACATTGACACACACATACACACTTATACACATACACAAACACTTACACAGACAGTAACACACACACATAGTTATACACATTGACACACACATACACACTTATACACATACACAAACACTTACACAGACAGTAACACACACACATAGTTATACACATTGACACACACATACACACTTATACACATACACAAACACTTACACAGACAGTAACACACACACATAGTTATACACATTGACACACACATACACACTTATACACATACACAAACACTTACACAGACAGTAACACACACACATAGTTATACACATTGACACACACATACACACTTATACACATACACAAACACTTACACAGACAGTAACACACACACATAGTTATACACATTGACACACTTATACACATTCACAGACACTTCCACACTTTCTTTCTTTTTTTCTTTTATATTTTAACACCCCCCCCCCCCCCTCCAACTGTTATTACCTCCTCCTTCTTGTTAGTCCAAGCACAGAGCAACGGGGGAAAGCTCCGCCCCCGTCGCGTTCTGTGATTGGCTGCAGGGAGGAGGATGTTCTCTATGGTGTCTTGGCAGATACTCTAGAAAACGTCCTCCTCCCGGCAGCAGCCAATCACAGAACGCGACGGGGGCGGAGCTTGCACCCGTCGCGTGGCTTGCTTTAACAAGGAGGAGGACGGCAGGGAGAGAGCTCCCTGCTTCAGCGCCTCTCCTCCCGTGCGCCTGGGCGCGGTGCACCCCGTGCACCCGCCCAGGATCGGCCCTGCCAATATGCCAGGATTTTCCCCCACAATATGCCAGCCAGGATTTATCCACCCAATATGCCAGGATTTTCCCCCACAATTTGACAGCCAGGATTTAGCCACCCAATATGCCAGGATTTTCCCCCACAGTATGCCAGGATCCTCCCCCCTACTTACCTCCTTGCTGCTGCTCTCCCGGTGCTTTCATCTGACCGTCTGTGGCTGTGAGGGAAGCGTTGTGCGCTCCCCTCCAGCCAATGCGCATTCAATAAAGTTTGTTTAAACAAACTTTATAGAATGCGCATTGGCTGGAGGGGAGTGCACAACGCTTCCCTCACAGCCACGGACCTCCACCGGAGACAGAGCAGCAGCGACGAGGTAAGTAAGGTGGAGGATTTTTTTTTTTGACACAGGGTTTCGGCGCCCCCAGCTAAGATGCGCCCTAGGCAGCTGCCTAAGTCGCCTTACTGGTGGCGCCGGCCCTGGATGCATTTATACTTATATGGACTTTTCAATATTATATTATTTTTTTTTACATGTAATAAAAATGTTATTTCAAAAATGACTTTTGTTTTTATTTCCTTCCTCTACACCCACATTGCACTCACAGGTCTCCCCCCACCACCCATTTTGTACTCAGAGTATTTTCCCCAGCATCCAGAATTTCCACCAGATTGCACTCATAGAACCTACCCAAGCACCCAGATTCCACTCTCAGGACTTGCCCCAGCACCCAGACGGGTCCCAGGACTTGATCCAGCACCCAGATTGCTTCCAAGACTTGCCTCTGCTCGCAGATTGCACTCACAAGACTTAACACAGCACCTAGATTGCACTCACAGAATTTACCCCAGCACCCAGATGGCACCTAGGTTGCTGGATATTATGTAAGGGTCCATGGCACCCTTTGGCTTCCCCCTAGCAATGCCACTGCATTGGGGGTGCCTTTGATATGATACGAAAGTGCAAATGAAGTTTCTGCTGCCAAAGACACTTTAAAAAAATGTGTATGAAATGCAAATAGCAAGAATAAAATAAAAAAGATGAGCAAAACCATAGAACAGCCGCATGGTGAAATAGGTAAATATACTGCAATACAAATCGAATATCTTAGCTGAATTTCTGTTTATGCAGAGAGCACTCACATCTGTCAAGACTTGTCCACATTAAATGAGAGATTGCAGAGCAGAGCATCCCTGTGGCTTCTTGGCAGCAGAAGCCCTCACAACAGGGAAATCTTCACAGGATCTATTGCCCTTTAATATTGAGAGAACCCATTAGGAGATTGATTTTTTTCTGAGACTTTGCTTTCAGCAAAACCTCCATATTCACAAAATAACAATACTGAGCATCAGTGGCATCCCGGGGGGCTGCGGACCACACCGGGTGACACCTGTGCTGCCGGCATCCCCTTGCAGCGCATCGCGCTGCTGAACTTTTTTTTTTTTTTGGGCAGCCGCATCCACTAGGTTTGACTGCTGAAAAAAAAAAGTAAAAATAAAATTATTTATCATATATTATATACATCGTATATGACCTTACATCATATCCGGTGGCTGTGTTTCCCTCCTCATTGCAGGAGGGAAGACTGCATGGAGGAGGCTTATTGGCTTATTGAGTGGCAAAATACTGGCATATTAAATGGCAAACTACTGGCATACTGAATGGCTAAATACTGGGATATTGAGTGGCTAAATACTGTCATATTAAATGGCAAAATACTGGCATCTTAAATGGCATAATACTGGCATTTTGAATGGCTAAATACTGGCATATTGAGTGGCAAAATACTGGCATATTAAATGGCAAAATACTGGCATATTGAATGGCAAAATAATACTGGCATATATTAAATTGCAAAATACTGGCATATTGAATGGCAAAATATTAGCATACTGAATGGCTAAATAATGCTGGCATATATTAAATGGAAAAATAATACTGCATATATTAAGTGGCAAAATACTGGCATATTTAGTAGCAAAATACTGGCATATTGAATGGAAAATAATACTGGCATATATTAAATGGAAAAATAATACTGGCATATATTAAATGGCAAAATACTGGCATACTGAATGTAAAAAAATACTGGCATATATTAAATGGCAAAATACTGGCATATTGAATGGAAAATAATACTGCCATATATTAAATGGAAAAATAATACTGGCATATATTAAATGGCAAAATACTGGCATATTGAATGTAAAAAAATACTGGCATACTGAATGTAAAAAAAATACTGGCATATATTAAATGGCACAATATTGGCATATTGAATGGCAAAATAATACTGGCATATATTAAATGCAAAATAATACTGCCATATATTAAATAGCAAAATAATACTGGCATATATTAAATGCAAAATAATACTGCCATATATTAAATGGCAAAATAATACTGGCATATATTAAATTTCAAAATACTGGCATATTGAATGGCAAAATAATACTGGCATATATTAAATTTCAAAATACTGGCATATTGAATGGCAAAATAATACTGGCATATATTAAATGGTAAAATTATACTGGCATATATTAAATGGCAAAATACTGGCATATTGAATGTCAAACTAATGCTGGCATATATTAAATGGCAAAATTATACTGGCATATATTAAATGCAAAATAATACTGCCATATATTAAATGGCAAAATAATACTGGCATATATTAAATGGCAAAATTATACTGATATATACCCCATGCACAGGGAAACACATATCCACATGTATGTACACAAGGTTATATGAATTGCCCTGTGCAGGGGTATATATAATCAGGGCATTGTGTGAGCTATAACCTTGTGTACATACTGGGTGGATATATTGACTTACCCCAGCACCCAGACTGCACTCACAGGACTTATCCCAGCACCCATGACTTGTCCAAGGATTTACCCCAGCACCCAGACTTCACAGCCAATTTTCCCATTTATATGCCACAGCCAATGTGTCCATTAATATGCCAGTATTATTTTGCTATTAATATACCAGTATCATTTTGCCAATTAATATGCCACAGCCAATGTGCCTATTAATATGCCAGTATTATTTTGCCATTAATATACCACAGCTAATTTGCCCATTAATATCCCAGTATAATGTTGCCATTAATATTCCTGTGTTTGTTTGTCCATTAATATGCTAGTATAATTTTGCCAATTAATATGCCACAGTCAATTTGCCCATTAATTTGCCAGTATAATTTTGCTGTTTATATGCCGCTATCATTTTGCCAATTAATATGTCACAGCCAATTTGCCCATTAATTTGCCAGTATCATTTTGCCATTAATATGCCAGTATCATTTTCCAATTAATATGCCACAGCCAATTTGCCCATTAATTTCCCAGTATTATTTTTCCATTAATATGTCAGTATTATTTTACCATTAATATGCCACAGTCAATTTGCCTATTAATAAGCCACAGTCAATTTGCCAATTAATTTGCCACTGCACTCTGCCACTCACACATCTAGACTCTGCCACTCACTCACACACTTACACTCTGCCACTCACTCACACACTTACACTCTGCCACTCACTCACACACATACACTCTGCCACTCACTCACACACTTACACTCTGCTACTCACACTCTGCCACTCACACACTTACACTCTGCTACTCATGCTCTGCCACTCACTCACACACTTACACTCTGCCACTCACTCACACACTTACACTCTGCCACTCACTCACACACTTACACCCTGCCACTCACTCACACACATACACTCTGCCACTCACTCACACACTTACACTCTGCCACTCACTCACACACATACACTCTGCCACTAACTCACACACATACACTCTGCCACTCACACACACACTTACACTCTGCTACTCACTCACACACATACACTCTGCCACTCACTCACACACTTACACTCTGCTACTCATTCTCTGCCACTCACTCACACACTTACACTCTGCCACTCACTCACACACATACACTCTGCCACTCACTCACACACATACACCCTGCCACTCACTCACACACATACACTCAATTTCTAGCACTAGCTCTGGCTACGGCTGAATTTCTTAAAGGGGCGCGGGCGGCCGAATTAAAAGTAGTGCGGTCGGACGAATTAAAAGTAGTGCGGTCGGACGAATTAAAAGTAGTGGGTCGGACGAATTAAAAGTAGTGGGTCGGACGAATTAAAAGTAGTGCGGCCGGCCGAATTTCTTAAAGGGGCGCCAGGGTAGGCGGGCTGCCGGGAATATTCCCGGTATCCCGGTAGGCCAGTCCAGCCCTGGGCATCGGGTACCCCATTGTAAGGCAGATATACATAGCCAATATGATGGTGCATACATATAAGTTGCAGGAAGATCCATCAAAAAGAGAGCCAAGGTATAGCATTGAGGCAGAAGCTGCAGCCACAAAAGGATCTGGGGTACTTCTTATGGCTAAATGGTGACAAGGCAGGTGTGGAAATCTTGGCCAGTAAGTCCACAGTACTAGCACAGGTATTAAAGGAATGGCTAGAGATCAAAAAGTATCTGGGGTTATAGTTAAATCTTGCCATATGGAATCCCTGGAGCAAAATATGAAAGATCTGTTATTAAAAGTATGGAAGGGAATAAAAGGTATAACTAGTACTAGAAGAAATGGCAATATTACATCTAGGTTTAAGGAAAATGGGGAAACATATAAGAATAGCATTAGCAACAATCCATGGTCTAATGACAGCCAAAATCTTAATTGTTAGAAATTGGAAATCCAGTCTACCATTTCAATATGTTCACTTTTTTAAAGAACTGAGTTATCAATTGACAATGGAACGCGATCTGAGCTGGAACTTTGATCTGTCCGGAAAAAAATGTAAGCAATACCAGTCATTGTTATATTCCCTACAATATTATCAAGTTGCAATTTATATAAAGTTGCTAGGTTTATTCAAATAGGTTCTGTACATAGAGAATTCGGAAGATGTATGTTTTCAAGATGTGTTTTATGGATAATGTATGTCTAGTCATGATGTGTTTTTTTTGTAATATTCAAACAAAAATCTATAAATAAAGAATTATAAAAAAAAAACAAATAAAAAATCAATCTGACTAATGATCCAGAAACGATTTTGACATGAAGAACTTCAAAGGTGACGTGGATGGTAGTTTTTAATAAAACAAACTTTCTTTATTGTATCAAACTGCTACCAGTCAAAGGACGGGGGACAACCAAAAAACGCCTTTGTATCTCTGCAAATTGACCCCATTATGAGCCACATCACCACGAGCCACATCACCATGAGCCACATCACCATGAGCCACATCACCATGAGCCACATCGGAGTGCTTTCTGAATGTTTCTTCCTTGCATTAGGTGTTTGGAAACTCCGAAAATGGTAAATGCACAAATTTTTGCATTTGCTTGCAATTCTGCTAACACAATGTATATCTAATTTTCAATATTTTTTTAATTCTATACATTCATTGTCTAAGCCATGTTTAGGTGATACCATACGTTTAAGATTCATCGAATGGTTGTCCAAACTCATTATACTAATCATTTAATAAAATAAATAAAATTTGGTGTGATATAATGAAACTACATCCATCATATTGCCTGAAAAGGAATGAAAAGGAATTCACATTTTTGATTACATTTCTCTTTTTCCGCTATTTAATCACTTCCCGAACCTCTGCTTACCATTTAACAGTTAATTTATTTAGGACATTCTGGGCCAAAGTTCTAAATATAGTTTATACTGTAAGGACATTCCATTAGTTTTGATGGGGAACTGAACCCCTTCATATGCGCAGAAATGTAAAGGGTTAAAAGCAGAATGCTGTGGCAGGAATCCACAGGTATGTTGCCAGTGAGAGAGAAATGGCAGCATGGAATTATACCGGGACTGCTGGCTGAGCATCATTGGAGTGTGAGTCCTACAAGAGCTTGAGGTCTGGTCGTATGACTGATCAAGTTATATGCATGCACAGAGTCTGTAGCGTACACGTGTCCAGGTATATCTGCTCTGCTATCTGCTCAGACAGGAGAGAGGGCTGCTGGCTGAGCATCATTGGAGTGTGGGTCCTACAAGAGCTTGAGGTCTGGTCGTATGATTGATCAAGTTATATGCATGCACAGAGTCTGTAGCGTACACGTGCCCAGGTATATCTGCTCTGATATCTGCTCAGACAGGTGAGAGGGCTGCTGGCTGAGCATCATTGGAGTGTGGGTCCTACAAGAGCTTGAGGTCTAGTCGTATGACTGATCAAGTTATATGCATGCACAGAGTCTGTAGCGTACACGTGTCCAGGTATATCTGCTCAGACAGGTGAGAGGGCTGCTGGCTTCCAGGTGACTTAAGTGATGTGCAGGGATTAGATGGCTCAAGGGACAGGATAAAGCCATGTAGAGAGGGTGGAAGGTGACTGTGTCTTTGTAGCTGAGAGAATTACCTTCTGATTTACTTATTTCTGCAGCAACATGTGACCGAGTGATTCAACCACTGCTGATCCACATCTTATAGAGAGAAGAGGCTCTCAGGCAAAACACAGAGAGGATTTAATGCTCACCTAGCTTGCGTCCTATCACTAAAAAGAGAGATTTTAAGGATAACTACCAGCAAAAAAAAAAAAAAAAGTTCTGTTTAATTGAAAGATTGAGACATTTTAAATGATTTCGTGAAAGAATATAAATAAAGCACCTTATTGAGCCCTCTCTGTTTGTATAGCTCTATCAGGGGTGTAGTTGTCAACAGTGCCGGATTTTCTGGGACAGTCCCATTTTTGGGGGTCCTGTCCCGACAAATTCAGGTCTTAAATCTGGGCATTAAATTGTGTATGTAGCTATATACTATACTATAGTGTCGGCTCACTATGCCCTGATTCGCCCAGATCATGGGAATAAAGCTGATCTGTGGCACAATCAGCAATTTCTGCCAATTCCGTGATGGCTTTTGGCCACATCCGGTTCAGGGGGGTTGGACAGTGAAATCCTACAGATTTAGCTTATTCCTATTGACCCAGTCACCCCCCTTACCCCCCATATTAGTCATAAACCAGCAGAAACGGTTACATTTCAGGCAGTTCAATTCTCCAGATTTTATATGAACATAAAAGTGTAGAATAATTAAACATATTAGAAACACAAAAAGATTCATATACAATTGTAATATATTACTGCTATATATTATTATAGCATATTAATTTTTACATTTTAATAAAACATTATTTTCAGAATAGCCGAAGTCCTCCCCTTGACTTCGATGTCAGTGTGTAAGTGAGTGTGTGTTTGTGTGAGCAGGAGAGTGTATGAGTGTGTGTGTGAGTGGGAGAGTGTCACAGTGTCAGTGTATGTGTGTTTGAGTGAGTGGAAGATTGTAAGTGTGTGTATGAGCGGGATAGTGTATGAGTGTGTGTGTGTGTGAGTGATAGAGTGTAAGTGTCTGTGTGTGACAGAGAGTAATAGAGTGTAAATGTGTGTGTGTATGTGTGACAGAGAGTGATAGAGTGTAAATGTGTGTGTGTGTATGTGTGACTGTGCAAGTGATCCACTGTGTGATGAAGCGGCCTTGAGATCGTGAGAGAGCACTGTCACATGTAGTGCCGGCTTGCCGCCAACAGATATGACTTAATGTAATATCCGACACATTTTTCCTCCTGCACGCACCAATGGCTGGATGTCCATCTCCGTGCTGGGGTAAGTCCTATGAGCACAATGTAAGTGCTGGGGCAAGTATCAAAAATAAATTAAAATATAAGTGCCTGTGTAGAGAGGTCTGTATTCAAACTTCCGGTGGGATAGTATAGCTGCAAAATACATTCCTCTAGGTATCAGGCACAGCAATGATATGCTGCCTCTCAGGATAATAAAAGGATGCTACCTCCACACTGCCCGTCGTCAGATAAGCCAAAATGTGCCTCTGATGCCTATAACAGCTGCTCGCATAGTTGCCAACATCGGCCATGTTTCCAGGGACACATATCTGTTTCACATGCTGCAGAAAGAGCATGGAAAGTGCAGCCTGGCAGTATGTAGGAGGGATAAATGCACAGACAGAATCCAATTAATTAATCATGGTAGATCCTATAAGATCTCCACCCTGATTAATTAATTGGATTGTGTCTGTGCGCATATCCATCCTACATACTGCCGGGCTGCACTTCGCATGCTCTTTCTGCAGCATGTGGAACAAATATGTGTCCCTGGAAACATGGCCGATGTTGGCAACTACGCTGCTCGTGATTTCAGAGAATACTCTGGTGAGCGTATAATGCCCAAAATAAGTCTGCATAATAAGACCAGCAACAGTGGTTCCCATTAGATGTATAAACTGCTTCATAGCGCAAAGCAAGTCTGACCAACGATCATTGTGCCTTTTCAGCTGCTTGCGGCTCTTGATTTTTATAGACCTTTTTAGACTGGTCGAATGTTGCCCTCCATTTTTTCCATGTATAAACAAGAGAGAGACAAATCCTTTTTGGCATAGATATTGGCCTGGAAACATGGCCGATGTTGGCAACAATGCTTCTAAAAGGGCAGTTGAAGAGATGCAAACGTCTTAATAATCGGACTCTAAAGACTATCTGTACTGTGGATGTAGAGAATGAAAAATGAATGGAAATGATCTGTCCCCTGTGTTGGCAGAATTGCAAGTAAACAGATACATTGCAGTAAGAGAAAAATGCGTTTTGGTGTCTCACATTGATGACATCACCATGTGACTTGAAATGCAAAGCACACTTTTCCCATTGACAGTAGTTCATTTGCATATCAAGCTATAGGTGTTGTCATAACCAGGAGACTCCACAGAAACATTGAAAATACATTTTTCTCTAGACCTTTTTTATATAAGGTTGCCACCTCGGCCATTTTTTTTACCGGACACGTATATTGTTTGCCTTGCTGTATGTAGAAGTCATACGTGACCAGAAGGAAATCAATTAACTAATCAACATGGTTCTGTGGGATCCACTGCTTGATTATTTGAGTTGAGGTGAGTGATAAACATTTCATGTCACTGACTTCATTATACGCTGTGCAGGGCCAAAACTTGGGGAGTATCAAACTTGGGATAGCCCAGGTAGTAAAGGGTTACAGAGAGCAAGGCAAGCCTGGGTGGATCAATATGAGTGTAAGATTTAACCCATTAAGGGCAGTGATAAAGTGATTCTCTCCATACAAATCAGTTTCTAACATGTCTTATTTATAAGGTCACGTGTTTCCCACCTGCTATTAAACCCTCTCTCTGCATTACATTTACATTACTGTTTATTTTAGAGCATGGATTTTTTTGTGTCATGATCTCTGTTGACTCACATTTAGGTTTAAAAATGGAATCTCAAATTCTATAGTAATAATGGCCACATTAAAGGTAGACAATATTAAGTAGCCCCTTGTTATCAATCATCTGAAGGGGCCAGGGAGAGGTGCAACGCCCTCCTTGCATTTAATAGGTTAACCCTTGCTGGGTCTAGGTGGGTAGTTAGCTGTCTCTGACTAGCTCTCTTTGGGGTATTGAAATCAAAACCAGGTGGGGGATAGAAGGATTTACCCTTCATTGTGCACCTGCCCTGCTCTTGAGGGGATTTTCACTGAGGTGCCATGGGCATCTATCTCAGCAGCATCCTTTGGCAGTGTCATTGATGCAGTCCCACACCCACCTCTGTAACCATCCACACCACATCCGCGCCCGTGATTGGCTGAGCGTGCTGTCAGTCAATGCAGTGTTAGGTTTTGATTGGTTGACGCTTGCCTTTGTTTCGTCACAATCGAGTGGTATGGTATAATCTGGGCTGCGGGCGTTGCATGCTGCAGAACGCACTGGGGAGCGGCACGGTAGTGTTTATTCCCCGGTCTCTGCACCAGGCGCAAACCTGCATCCTGCTGCACAAAGGTGACCGACTGGAAACCCCCCCCATACCCCCTGCTGCACCTGTCCATTGATTTAAACCGGGGCAGTGCGGAGAACGCTGGATATTGCACGGGGTCCACTGTGCATCTGCTGCTAGCCACTGGATCCACCCCAAATCCACTTAGGATCTGGGGACAGCCCTGGATCTAACCTGCACCCGGAATCCACTTAGGATCTGCGGACAGCCCTGGATCTAACCTGCACCCGGGATCCACTTAGGATCTGCGGACAGCCCTGGATCTAACCTGCACCCGGGATCCACTTAGGATCTGCGGAGAGCCCTGGATCTAACCTGCACCCGGAATCCACTTAGGATCTGCGGACAGCCCTGGATCTAACCTGCACCCGGAATCCACTTAGGATCTGCGGACAGCCCTGGATCTAACCTGCACCCGGAATCCACTTAGGATCTGCGGATTGGCTCCTTCTATAAACTGATTCACAAGAAGGTTGCATCATGGGCACAGTGTTGTCACTGCCCCCAGCTCCTGGCAAGGCAGGCCCATTGGATGACAAGAAGCCAGAGTCCCCAGGAGTTGGGAGTGGGTACTCGGCCATCCCTAATAGCAAGAATGGAGGGAGCAAACCAGAGAAGAGCCTGAAACGACATTCGGTGCTGATCTCTGCCCTCACCTGGAAGAGGCTGGTGGCGGCTTCTGCCAAAAAGAAAAATGCCAAGAAGATCAACCCAAACCTAGGACCTCTGCTCCCCAATAACAACTGCGTGGAGCAATTAAACCACGAGAACCTGCGCAAATCCCAAGGCAGCCCTGGGCGAAGGGAACCCAAGCCAGTGCCAGTACCCACTGTGCCACCCGGGTCCTCAGAGTGCCAGAAGCAGTTGGTTGCTGGGCAGAAGCAGACAAATGGCCGATCCCAGTGCTCCCCACGTCGTATAATCGTACAAGCTTCAACAGGCGAGCTGCTACGATGCTTGGGCGAGTTTATTTGCCGCCGATGCTATCGGCTGAAAGAGTTAAGCCCCGGGGAACCCACCATGTGGTTCCGCAACGTTGACCGCTCTTTGCTTCTCCAAGGGTGGCAGGACCAAGGGTTCATCACGCCTGCCAACCTAGTGTTCGTCTACCTGCTCTGCAGAGAGGCCATAGAAGATGATGTGGCTAGTGAATATGAGCTCCAGGCCACCTTTCTCACTTGCCTCTACTTGGCTTATTCTTACATGGGCAACGAGATCTCCTACCCACTCAAGCCCTTCCTGGTGGAGACCGATAAAGAGGTCTTCTGGCAGCGCTGTCTGAGCATCATTGACCGCATGAGTGGCAAAATGCTCCAGATCAACTCCGATCCTCATTTCTTCACTCAAGTCTTCCAAGATCTGAAGAACGAAGGGGAGACCAGTGAATCGAACGGCCATTGGAATATAAGCTTGGACCGCTAGTGAAAGTGGCAAAGCTTGGAAGCTGGCTAGGGAATGGGTGAAGACCAATCTAGGCATAACCAACAAATGTTCATGATCAATTCAATAAAAAATAATATTAATAATGGTGCCTACATACAGACTGAGAGGCTGCTGACTACAATATAGACACTTCAAAGTTGGGTTTACTGCTATTAAGCATTGAATGTTTTGGGTGGATTTAGGGTGCCTAAGGGCAACTCTAACTTTTTGGGGAGCTTTAAACCATTAATGTCTTCACTGCCGGAGGGGATTGGAACACCTAATGAGCCCCACGTCTGGCAGTGAAAGGATTAAAAGAAAATCCTTATACTTATGGGGTGATCACTAATCACTTTTTTTTTTTTTTTTTTCATTTTATTATATACATATGTTTTACATTTCAGACAGGTGTGCCACATCACAGCCTAGACCCATACCTCACATCTCCCAAGTACACATGAATCATGGTTGAGCTTGGAAAGCTCTGGTTCATTCCTCTTTTTTTTCTCCCTAGGTATTAGTTGGCTTCTATTTGCACTCTGATCCAGGCAATAATACCAGGTGGTACCAATATTTGAGTTGATTTATTCCCTTGGATAATATGGCACTTTATGAAACCACCGTGCAAGGTGTCCTTTTGAGGCCCTACATTCAGTAACCTTTAAACCTTACACAGCCCCCCTTTTTTTCCCATTGCATTCAGATGGGATTTACTAAAGTACCTTCAAGATTGATGGCTATTAAAGGCATCCATATAGAGATATGTATATCTGTGGAAACGACCGACAACCAGAGACACTATTTCTCTGTGCTACTGTGAATCACAGTACACAGTGGGCTTTCTGTATTTTTTAAAAACCCATGCATGTGGCTGTAAGTCATTTTGTGTTAAGCATTTTGCATATTTTGTTGAAGGGCACATTCTGGGTCATTTACAAACCATTTACCCCCCCCCCCCCCTCCCAGTAGCTGAAATTCAGCTTCATTTAACCCTGAGACGGCCAACAAAGGGGGTTATGACTTCATTTTGTTCTGATCCTTAAAGACCTTATTGTAATATGGAGTTCCTGAGACCCTATAGAACTCATGACTATAAGAGTCTTTAATAATCAGGCTGTGACCTTGACACAGAATGCCATTGGTCCATAATGGGCTAATAATTGTGAAAGCACCCTCCCTGGTGTACATGGTGGTGTTTTTCTAATAATGGAGTTTGAAGCTGAGGTTTGGGTGCTGTCCTTGGTGCTGGATCTGAACCAGACGTTGCCCATTTCAGACACCTCATAGTGTGTACGAATGTAACATTTAATAGGAACACACACAATGCCGCAATATGTTTGATGATAAAGCTGTACAATGTGCCAACAGTGTTCAAATGTACAAAAAAAAAAGCGTATTGTTTTATATTGTATATTTAAAAAAAAAACACATAAAAGTGATTCTGGATACATTTTTTGGGGAGTATTTGTATTGCTATTTATTTGACCAATCTGTTGATATTGGGGGCTGGTAACGAAGGGAATGCGAAACATACAAAGGAGGGGCAGCAGAGGTGGATGCGATTTTTATATTTTTATCATTGCTGGTTCCTTATGGCACAGTATGGAGTCAAGGAATCATTGGATTGCAGTATAGCCAGAGATTGGCTTACAAATTAAGACACTATTTTTATACTAAAACATATTTTATTATGTTTAAAACACTACAGGTTTTCATATTGTAAGACATGTCAAATGTCTTGTTTATTACAACACGGGTGTTTCATGAAAATTATTATTTTTAACATTATTTTTCTGCAAATCCGAATGAGACCAGCATAACTTGCATTGCACTGATTATATATATATATATATATATATATATATATATATATATATATATATATATAGTTTGCAGTATGCCCTCATGGCTTTTACAAATGTGTGTGTGTGTGTGTGTATATATATATATATATATATATATATATATATATATATATATATATATAATCTTTGTTAACTTGAGCATACATTTTTAACCCTTTCAGTGCCATGGGGCCTGATACGAATACATCTGTAGCCAGGTGGGTGCAAGCAGCTGGCTATTGAACTGCAATAGTCCTCATCCTCTGCAATAAGCAATTTAACTGTTAGCTGGGCATTATTATTATTATTGTTGTTGTTGGGGTTTTATGTTATCCAAGGCTATATATCTTTCCATGGGTGATTTCTATACCTTGCTTGTGTCAATTTATTTTGTATACTGGGATTCCATTGCTCAGTGGCTCTGTGGTCTGTTCAGTGGCGGGGATTAGTGGTTGCTGGCCTTGGTCCTGAACTGTGCAGCTGTTTGTACTATGACCTTCCATTGGAGAACTATATGAATTTTAATACCAGAGCGCCTGCAGAATAACCGAGAGTAACATGGTGTCTTGGGTTGAATCAGATACTACGGTACACGTATATACACATCACACACTCACTCACTCCCACACTCACTCACACACTCACTCTCTCACACACACACAGCATTATGCCCAGATCACCCCTTT
Organism: Pelodytes ibericus; assembly: GCA_036172795.1. Classification (NCBI taxonomy): domain Eukaryota; kingdom Metazoa; phylum Chordata; class Amphibia; order Anura; family Pelodytidae; genus Pelodytes; species Pelodytes ibericus. Next base: position 15,589,858 of record CM069864.1, on the reverse strand, counting down.
CCAGATACAGTTCTTTAACCCAACAGGTTAGAGCCGGGGTGTCCAAGTTTATTCTGCCACTTCGATAGAAATGTATGTGTGCATGGGCAGCATTCATATTTCATTCATTCAGAAAATATATATAATTATATAAATTTATTTATGTATGTATGTGTGTATATATATACATATATATATATATATATATATATATATATAGATAGATAATTCACAGCGGTCACATTAACTACACACACACACATGCATACACAGTCACACTTGCCACACACCCACATTTATACACACACCACACCGTACACTTACTCCCCCACACCATCACACACACATTTATACACACACACTCACATACACTTACCCCCCCCCACACACATTTATACACTCACATACATACACTTAGCCCCCCACACACATACGCATTTACATACATACACTTACCCCACCCATACATATATACACATTCACATACATACACTTAGCCCACACATGAACATTTATACACAAACACTCACAAGCATACATACACTTAGCCCACACATACATACACTTAGCCCACACATGAACATTTATACACAAACACTCACAAGCATACATACACTTAGCCCACACATACATACACTTAGCCCACACATGCACATTTATACACACACACACACACTCACAAGCCTACATACACTTAGCCCACACATACACATTTATACACACACTCAAATGCATACATACATTTACCACACACACATTTATATACACACACACTCACATACAAACACTGCACACACACACATTTATACACACACACTCACATACATACACTTACCCCACACACGCACACATTTAGTGTGCCAACACAGTGCCAACAGACTGGCGAAAAGGCGGATGTCATTCCAATATTTAAAAAGGGATCAAAATCTCTGCCAGGTAATTATAGGCCAGTGAGCTTGACATCTGTAGTGGGGAAACTATTTGAAGGATTGCTAAAGGTATACACTCAAGAATACATCTTGAACCAGAATATAATTAGTAAAAGTCAACATGGTTTTGTGAAAGACAGGTCTTGTCAAACAAACTTAATAACATTCTATGAAGAAGTCAGTAAAAATATAGATCTAGGCGTGGCAGTTGATGTGATCTATTTGGATTTTGCGAAAGCATTTGATACAGTTCCACACAAAAGGTTACTCTACAAATTGAGAGAAATAGGTTTGGGGGCAAATGTGTGTATGTGGATTGAAAATTGGCTAAAAGATAGAACACAAAGGGTTGTTGTAAATGGAAAATTCTCAAATTGGACAAGGGTATTAAGCGGAGTACCTCAGGGGTCTGTTTTGGGCCCTCTTCTTTTTAATTTGTTTATTAATGATCTGCCACATTGTGCTGAGAGCCATGTCTCCGTGTTTGCGGACGACACTAAATTAGGTAAGGCAATAAAGACTAATCTTGATGTTTTTTCTTTACAGGAAGATTTGGACAGAGTGGGGGACTGGGCAGTAAAGTGGCAAATGAGGTTCAATATAGACAAATGTAAAGTTATGCATTATGGGAAAAATAATAACAAAGCAACATATACGTTAAATGGTTTTTCCCTGGGAAAAACTACTAATGAAAAGGATTTAGGAATAATTATAGACAACAAACTTGGCAACAGTGCCCAATGCCAGTCAGCAGCTGCAAGGGCCAATAAGATATTGGCATGTATAAAACGAGGTATAGATTCACGGGAGGAGGATATCATCTTGCCTCTTTACAAATCAATGGTAAGACCTCACCTTGAATATGCAGTACAGTTCTGGGCACCAGTCCTTAAAAAGGATATTAAGGAACTAGAATAAGTGCAAAGGAGAGCTACAAAATTAATAAGGTGTTTGGAGGATCTTAGTTATGAAGAGAGACTTAAAAAATTGAATTTATATACGTTAGAAAAAAGGCGTCTCAGAGGGGATATGATAACATTATATAAATATTTGCAGGGCCAATATAAAGAGCTCTCCAGTGACCTGTTCATTAACAGAAAGGTACAAAGAACAAGAGGTCACCCCCTCAGACTGGAAGAGCAAAGATTTCATAGACAGCAAAGGAAGGGATTCTTTACGGTTAGGACAATAAAGTTATGGAACTCACTGCCAAGAGAGGTAGTGCTAGCAACCACAATAGATGCATTTAAAAATGGTTTGGATGTTTTTTTAGGAAAGCAGAACATACAGGGCTATTAATAATAGAATAAGCATTAATAAAAGAGCTTATTGATCCAAGGAGAAATCTGATTGCCTCTTGGAGTCAAGAAGGAATTTTTTCCCCCAGGAGGCAAAATTAGAAATAGCTTCCTTAGGGGTTTTTTGCCTTCTTTTGGATCAAAAGCTGTAATGATAGGTAGAAGGGTTGAACTTGATGGACTTGTGTCTTTTTTCAACCTAAATTACTATGTTACTATGTTACTATGTTACATACTCACATACATACACTTACCCCACACACACACATTTATACATACTCACATACATACACTTACCCCACACACACACATTTATACACACTCACATACATACACTTACCCCCCCACACACATTTATACACACACACATTTATACACAAACACACACACACACTTGCATACATACACTTACCACACACACACACTCACATTTATACACACTCACAGAAAATAGTCATTTGAATAACCATAACCAGACCACAGAGATGGCATGAAGGTGACATTGTCACAAAGTGACCATAATCCATAGTAGTATAATTTTATTAGTATAATCTTTTGGTGAAGTTTGAGATTAGGCCCTCTCTTATGGTCAAATTAACAATTTCTGTATTGTGTTTCTAAGTTTATACCCTTTTTTGGGGAGAGGGGGAGGTTTCCATTCACCTTCATTCAATATACACTCATTTAGTGTTTCTATTCAACTCCCTGATGGTTTCCTTAAAATAGTATACAATAGCAGTAATGTATGCTACCTAATGTATATAATTACCGATAGCTTGTACTGGGATCCAAACCGCTTTTTGGCCTTGTGTTTGTCTTTCTTATCTCTGCAGAGAATTCGGATTTGGAATGGCTTGTGTTACAGGATCCAGCTTTACTGGGAATACATGTAAATATATACATACGCATGCATGTCTGTCTCTCTACACCTAGTTTTGGTTTCTAATTTTTAGGTGTTTGAAGTAAGAAAGATTATTCATTTTCTTTTTGAAACGTAATTTAAACCCTTGCTTCTTTTTTTTTTTTTATCTTTTTTTATTTATTTATATATATATAGATTATAGTATGTGACACTAGTAGGATAAGCCATTTAAAGCACAGCAGCTTCTGTTGCACTACACCAGCAGCATTAATAATGGTCTCTCAATACAATAATAAAAGCTTGTGCGGTTGCTGTCCCTGGTGCTGAACTGGCTCAGATGCCATTGAGCACTGAAGCTTGAAACTCTACTGAATGATTGTTACAAACTCTGTTTGACAGACCAATAGAAAAAGTGGCTGTTGTGTGAGACACGTGTTCTGCATCTCTGTATTGAGAATATTGCTTAGTGCAACTTAAGTTTTTTTTTTTTTTTTTTTACCTCCCTTTTGTGCTGGGTTGTGTGTTTTTTTTGCCTGAATTGTATAGCTGTGTGTGTGTGTGTCATCTGTATTTTTCCTGGGTAAATGTTTGCCATAGAATCCAGTTTAGACCGGATATACGGTTCTACGAGGTTAATATTTAATTTGGATATATATATATATATATAATGTAGAAAGGCCATTAGGCCTGAATTTGTGGGAGGAGTAAGTCCCCTACTTAAACTCCCAGCCCCTACTCACCTCTGCCGGTTCAGTTGATTTTCCCCACCCACCTACACCCTGTTATCATTACATTCTCCTTGGTGGGCCCTCTTTTATTTACAGGCCCACTCGTACGTTGGTTTCGGCACACCACAACCAACTTTGCCCTTTCAGATACTATCCATTACGTATTAAATTCCGAGCACAAATTATATATATATATATATATATATATATATAATTTGTTATTTTAATAAAACCAGATGATAAATGTCCCATAATAATGGTAATAAAAGAAAGGAAGAAAATATCAGAAAAATGTACAGAAGAATACCAGACATAGAGGTAGGAAACATTATTAAGAGAAAAAAAAAGGAGCAGGAAGTTTATTCTAGTGGATTGTACAGAGCCCCATGGGTTTGGAAACTGTGAGATTGGCAGTGAGGATTTATGACAGACCTTCAATAAAATACATTTGAAAGTGAATTTGACTCTCTTAATCTACCCAAATCTTCTCCCCTGCTCATTAGCCTCCCCCTGCCGCAGGGATGTCGTTGGATCCTTTGTCAGTAAAATGATTGCTGGGCTGTTGAAGGGATGGGATCCAATGCGGCTTCTGTAAAAAGTGAATTAACAAGACTTTGCCTGAGGCAGGGAATGTAGCTTCCTTCAAATAATGATTCATTTCCCCCCAAAACTGACCCGTAACCAGCTTGTTGTTCTTTTACAAGAAGAACATTTATCAATGGGCTTGAATTCTGGCAACAACATAATAATGTTCACAGCTTTAGAGATGTTTTTTTTTCTTTCTGTGCATTGAATATGTAGAACTATTAGCATTGAAATGCTGTGTCTAATTTGAAACAGAATAATGGGCAAAGGCTTTATTTTCTTTTACTTCATTACACACACTGGAAAAAATTTATGTTATTTATATAATGTGTGGGTTTGTGTATAATTTTATAAATCGGTGAAAAAAATTCACGTATTGCAATACATATTCTTTAAATATATGTCTGGCAATAGGCTCTCCAAACCTGAACTGTACTCTATGTACCATGTGCTCTATGGCCATAGCTGTGCATTATAGATTCCCTTGCTTTCAACATTTTAATTCCCTCCCTTTGAATTTACTATAGTAGTGTTGAAGGGGACTTTCTTGGGACTTGCGGTCCAAGCACTTCCATATTATTTGGGGCCTGGCCTTATCTCGAGTTCAGCGGCCTGGGACAAAGAGGTGATCTCCTGTTAACACCAATTTGCTAGTTGTAAGTACTTCCAGTCCTACTGATCCTTAAGATCTTTTCACATTTGGGTAGAAAGAATGTGCTCGTAGGCAAATCTGTTACTTACTCAAGGCAGTTCTAGGAGATCCACTCATTGAATAATTAATGGGTTTCCTCTGAGCACACATGAATTCTACATATTCCAGGGCAGCATGTTTAAAAATGCTACCTATCCAGAAAACTGAACCTATCTGTGGGCCTTCTGTGGTGGTAGGTCCTGGGCAAAGGTCTGTATTGTCTACTTGGTAAGATGGCCCTGTTCAAAGCTCCACCCAAAAATTTTTCAGGATATTCGTGAAAATGCCTATGCGCCTTATTTTTACGAATTACTAATTGAATTGCTTGTGCTGGCAAAACCAAACCCTAAATAACCTGAATTACTGGGGTCACTGAGGACTATATTTGGGCAATATGCCTACAGGCCTAGTATACCATACTGAAAATCTGGTCCTATTTAATGTTCCAACCACAGTGGTAAAAGTAACATTCCAGCTCTGCAATTTGACTCAAGTTAATTTTTTTTCATCCTTCGTTTGTTTAGGAATCAGCCAGGTAGAGGTGATCACTCCATCCTATGTTGCTGTGACAGCAGCAGCCCCCCTGGGGATTCAGGCAGTAGAGGTGTAATGCAAATCACCTGCATCTCTCAGCCTGGGCTACACATTCTGCAATACTCTGATAAAGTGTGTGTGTGTGTGTGCGCTAAATTTCACAGTCATTAATACTTTACTTAATCCGACAGATACTGGAGGAAGAATTCATTTGTTACATGGAATGTTTCTTTATCTCAGACGAGAATGCTAGAACATGAAGATCTACCTGCCACTTAGACCACGGAATGTCATTTTGTAGCACTTGTCCGTGACCATGGATTGGTAAACTGTGGAATCTTCGGGGAGCTGTGAGCGTAGGATTTGTGTGGAAGGGATAATGGAAGGAAGGTTATAATTTTCTTTTTCCTGGCTTAAAATAACTAAAAATCACATACAGGTCTTGTAAGTGCAAGGATTAGCAAGAAGGCAGTTTAGCAACCGAAAGGAATTAAAAAAGCCCCGTCCCTGAGCTGGGTCATGGTGTTCTAGTCTGTCACTCTCTTTTAGAGAGCGGTAATTAGCATGCATGATTTTCACCTGGGATAACATTACAAATAGGCTTACAGCAGCTTCCAAAACCTGGACTGTACCAGGCTGAATGCAAATGTACGTGGTTAAACATGATTCAGTAATATTCCTTTACAACCCGTGGACTCTGGATACTTTGAAAAGGAAATGTAAGAAAAATAAATGTTCCTCTAACAGGAAAAGTGTTGTTACAAATATGTATTTAAAAGTTCTTTGGTTTAATATTTAAGATTCTATAAATTAAATTGCTGATCTTGTATAGACATTACTCGGCCATTGGGCATATTTACTTGCTAAAGAGAAAAAGGAGAAGAAGCTGTATGCGGGTCTCACTGCAGTCTTGGCAGACTAATTAATCGTTGTACGGCTGTTTGCTGTTATCACTCAGACGCTGGTCAACCTCAGCCATTAAACAGATAAATCAAAAAAATGGATTGCGGAGTGACCAGACCAAATAGTTTCCAACGAGTGTAATTTATTGTAAGGTAAATGATGGCTAGCACAATCCTGGAAACATAGCACAAAGGAAGAATCCGCCTTACGCGTTTCGTGCCGACTCGCACATAATCATAGGTTTATTTACTTGCTGACAGGTCAGGTCTCGGTCAAACATTACTTGCCAACGGGTCAGGTCTTGGTTGGACGTTACTTACCAATGGGTCAGGTCTTGGTCAGACGTTACTTGCCAACTGGTCAGGTATCAGTCAGACATTACTTACAGACAGGTCTCAATTGGACGTGACTTGCCGACGGGTCAGGTTTCGGTCAGACATTACTTGCCGAAGGGTCAGGTCTCGGTTGGACGTTACTTGCCGACGGTTCAGGCCTCGGTCAGATGTTACTTGCCAAGAGGTCAGGTTTTGGTCGGACTTCACTTGCCGATGGGTCAGCTCTTGGTTGGGCATTACTTGCCAAAGGGTCAGGTCTCAGTCAGACGTTGCTTGCCGATGGGTCAGGTGCCGACAGGGCAGGTATCAGTCAGACATTACTTGCCGAGAGGTCAGGTCTCGGTTGGACGTTACTTGCCGACGGTTCAGGCCTCGGTCAGATGTTACTTGCCAAGAGGTCAGGTTTTGGTCGGACTTCACTTGCCGATGGGTCAGCTCTTGGTTGGGCATTACTTGCCAAAGGGTCAGGTCTCGGTTGGAAGTTACTTGCTGACGGGTCACAGGATTGGTCAGACATTACTTGCTGACGGGTCACAGGGATGGTCGTACGTTACTTGCCGACGGGCCATGTCTGTCGGATGTTACTAGCTGACGGGTCAGGTGTCGGTCGGACGTTACTTGCCAACGGGTCAGGTCTCAGTTGGATGTTACGTGCCGATGGGTCAGGTCTCGGTCAGAGGTTACTTGCCGAAGGGTCAGAGGTTACCTGGCAACAGGTCAGTTCTCGGACGTTACTTGCCAATGGGTTAGGTCTCAGTCGGACGTTACTAGCCAACTGGTCAGGTGTCGGACGGACGTGACTTGCCGACGGGTCAGGTGTCGGACGGACGTTACTTGCCGACGGGTCAGGTGGCGGACGGACGTTACTTGCCGAAGGGTCAGGTGTCGGACGGACGTTACTTGCCGAAGGGTCAGGTGTCGGACAGACGTTACTTGCCGAAGGGTCAGGTGTCGGACGGACGTTACTTGCCGACGGGTCAGGTGCTGGACGGACGTTACTTTCCGAAGGGTCAGGTGTCAGTCGGACGTTACTTGCCGAAGGGTCAGGTGTCGGTTGGACGTTACTTGCGGAAGGGTCAGGTGTCGGTCGGACGTTACTTGCGGAAGGGTCAGGTGTCGGTTGGACGTTACTTGCCAAAGGGTCAGGTGTCAGTTGAACATTACTTGCCAATTGGTCAGGTGTCAGTCGGACGTTACTTGCCAATGGGTCAGGTGTCGGTCGGACGTTACTTGCCAATGGGTCAGGTGTCGGTCGGACGTTACTTGCCAATGGGTCAGGTGTCGGTCGGACATTACTTGCTGATGGGTCAGGTCTTGGTCAAACGTTTTGCACCTAATGGGTATTTCTGGTTGAAATATAAATAAATACATCATGACACTTTTTTTTTTTAAACATTAAAATTGCATTAATGCTTGAAGCTCCTTTCTGCAGGTGTCGGTCGGACATTACTTGCGGAAGGGTCAGGTGTCGGTCGGACGTTACTTGCCAATGGGTCAGGTGTTGGTTGGACATTACTTGCTGATGGGTCAGGTCTTGGTCAAACGTTACTACAAAACACAATCTTAAGCAATCGGCTGGCCAAAATACTATACCAGAAAGTCACCTGTGCTATCTCTACATATCGTTAAACCTCTTTTTAAGATCTCAGCAGCTGTGAAGACATTGCTTCCCTACTGGACTGGTTGGCAAGCCTAGGTATAAGGTTTCTAGAGCCATCTGAAGAACAGACTCTTTTCCAATAGAGTTACTCAGCCCCGGCAGCTTGTACACCCACTTGATGATACAGAACAGCGAGTTCTGTCTCACTGGCAGCTGAAGCGAGCACTGACTCACTAGAGACTGTGGTGTCCAAGGTTCTGAATGAGGTTACACATAAACCATGTAGGAGAGCTGGCTGCAAGCACTTACATGGCACATTAAGTGCTTTGTTCCCTCCATCGAGTGCTGAACAGATGTTTCTCAAGAAAAAAAAAATCTTTGAAATAGTGCATCCATTAAAGCAGTTGATTTTGCACCTAATGGATATTTCTGGTTGAAATATAAATAAATACATCATGACACTAAAAAAAAATTCAAATTGCATTAATGCTTGAAGCTCATTTCTGCAGGTGACAGATGCAGCAGTAATCACAGGTCAGTGCACGGGTGGGGGCAGCGCAATGCTTTGCACCATAAGCAAGTAATAGTGCTACCTTGGATAGATACCATGCATGACACACTCTGGTTTGGCATATTCCCTGAGTCATCCCTAGGTTGCAAAAAAAATCCTAGATGAAGGTGACCTCTCCAAGCTTCCATGTGACCTGTGGTCGGATAGGTGCTGAGGATAATACATTTAACGATCAGAGCATGCGGTAAAGGGATGTTTGATCCATTCGTGTAGTCACGTGCACCGCAAATGGGGGGCCTATAGCTTGCCTGGAGAGGTGCTAAGTGATGCTAAGTGCCAGTCTGTTATCTCTCTCACTCTATTAGATTAGAATCCTGAAACGATGGATGACTTACTAAATGCTCTCAATGGGTTAGGGTACCACTGTTGCTTTGAGCGCCAGGTTAGGTGATTTCATGAAGAGGAAGATGAATGAAAAGGAAATGGGAATGGCACTCTGAATGAATGTGAAAAACGAATTTAATGGCAGAAAAAATAATAAAAAGTAAATACAGCAAGGTAGTGGGAAAAAGACTTGACGCGTTTCGAGTGACTAGCACACTTAATCATAAGTCTTATGACGCGAAACGCGACGTCTGTTTCCCACTACCTTGCTTTATTTACTTTATATTATTTTTTTCTGCCATTAAATTAGTTTTTCACATTCATTCAGAGTGCCATTCCCATTTCCTTTTCATTCATCTTCCTATTTGTGCTGTGCTGGGTCGGCATATTTGGGAGGCACCTGTTTGGAAGCACTACCTGGACAACACCCCTTCAGAGCTGGATTATTTTGCTCTGGTCTCAGTTGAAGCCCGGTGGATTCTCCTGTGAATACAGTTTTTTCCTCTTTCCATTTGATTTCATGAAAAGGTTAAAGGGACACATCACCTAAACATTATTTGTACTGTGAAACTTGAAAATGAAAAATGATCTATACAACAAAATTGCAAGAAAATGCATAGGTTTAAGAGATACATGTTTATCATCATGGGGCTTCATACTCAAATGAACTACTTCAGTGGAGAATGCGCCGTTTACAGATCATGCCGTAAGATGACATCAGAAACGGGAGACTGTATAGTCCAGAGGCGTCCAACGTGCGGCATGCAGGCCAAATGCGGCCCGCCAGGCATCGAGGTGCGGCCCACCTCAGCTCTGCTCGGGTAGCCGCACCTCCAACTGCTCACCGCATGGGAAGCTGTGTTGGGGAACAAAGTTTCCTCCTTTACCCTGTGCGTGAGGTCATGCACAAGGGTCAGAGGGAGGGAAGAAGAAACACACCGGCAGCATGAAGATAACAGGGAGCCCACTGCCCTGTTTAAAAAAAAAAATGTTTGGTAAGTGTATGTATGTGAGTATGTGTGTATAAATGTGTATGTGTGTGTGTGAGGGGTAAATGTATGTATGCATGTGAGTGTGTGTGTACAAATGTGTATGTGTGTGGGGTAAGTGTATATATGCTAGTGTGTATGTATAAATGTGTGTGGGGGCCTGAGGGGGGGTGAGTGTATGTGTGGTGTGGCGTGTTTGTGTGTGTGTGGGGGGGGGGGGGGGGGGTAAGTGTATGTGTGGTGTGTGTGGGGGGGGGCAAGTGTATGTGGGTGGGGAGGTAAGTGTATGTATGTGTGTGATAAGTGTGGGTGTGTGGTAAGTGTGACTGCGTGTGTGTAGTTAATGTGACCGCTGCACATAAGTGTGAATTATATATAATATATATATATATATATATATATATATATATATATATATATATACACACACACACACAAATATGTATATAATTATATATGTTATTCTCTGAATGAATGAAACATGAATGTGGCCCACATACACATACATTTCTATGGAAGTGTCCCTTGCAGAATAAACTTGGACACCCCTGGTATAGGTCATTTTTCTTCTCTCCATTCACAGTATAAGCAGTATTTAGGTGATAGAGCACTGTGCCATGGAGAGATGTAGGGCTCCTTTGGGTCTCAAGTCATGATCTATTTGTTACAATGTCAACACTGGCTCAGTCAGGATTGCCTTGCGATGTCACAGCCCTGGATTATGAATCCACGTGGGGATTAGCAATTACAGCCGATTTATTCTGAGAAGCAACTGTTAATTATAAAGCAGACGAGGACAGAGACCAACAACCTTTATCTATTATTAACACAGGCCAACGGCTGGCTGGCTTTATCAAAATACCATTTAAATGGGACAAACAGTGATTTTACCTGTTTTAGCCAATCCATGTAAACAATGAGGAGGGGCATCAGAGATTACTGCCAGATAGTAATGGCAAAGAGGTTAGCGGTGGAAATTATTATTTATTTATTACAAAGTTAGCTTTGTGTAACTGTACTGAAATATATATTATAGCACCCAAAATATACCTGTATATACTAAATACTGAATAAATGTCCATCTGAATGTCTGGAGAAAATTGAAATATTTATTTAACCTCTTAAGGACTGATGGAGTATATCACCAGTCACTGGTGGAGGCCTATATACTGGTCACTGGTGGAGGCCTATATACTAGTCACTGGTGGAGGCCTATATACCGGTCAGTGGTGGAGACCTATATACTAGTCACTGGTGGAGGCCGATATACTGGTCACTGGTGGAGGCCTATATACTGGTCACTGGTGGAGGCCTATATACTGGTCACTGGTGGAGGCCTATATACTGGTCACTGGTTTAGGCCTATATACTGGTCACTGGTGGAGGCCTATATACTGGTCACTGGTGGAGGCCTATATACTGGTCACTGGTTTAGGCCTATATACTGGTCACTGGTGGAGGCCTATGTACTGGTCACTGGTGGAGGCCTATATACTGGTCACTGGTGGAGGCCTATATACTGGTCACTGGTTTAGGCCTATATACTGGTCACTGGTGGAGGCCTATGTACTGGTCACTGGTGGAGGCCTATATACTGGTCACTGGTGGAGGCCTATATACTGGTCACTGGTGGAGGCCTATATACCGGTCACTGGTGGAGGCCTATATACTGGTCACTGGTGGAGGCTTGGACCACACCTGGTAGCTTGGGAACAGAGTGATTTTTACTAAGGACTTTAATCATAAAAGAGAAATGCAGGGAATTGGAACCTCATTGTCATGCTTCCTTGCTGGAAGGACAGGCTATGCTGGCTGCATTGTTGGCCTGTTATTTTACCAGCAGGCCGGTTACAGATTGGCTTGATGCACCTGTTAAGTCAGTGGAGCCAATAGTAAGGCTGGTATCTGTTTGAAGAAAAGGTGGCAACCCTAATAGTCCATATGGTCATTTGGGCTATACAGTTGTGGATGGCATAGCATACTGAGATGCGCTAAGATGTTAAAAAGACTCCGTCACCTAAACATTGTTTAAATTATAAAAATAGTGAATCAAAAGTGATCTATACATTGTATTATCAGAATTTCCAGCAACTGCATGCATTAAGAGAAAAATGTGTTTTAAACGGGTCCATGGGGTCTCCTGACATCACCTTGTGGCTTGATATTCAAATTACAGCATCGTCTATATTTGCAGGGACACCTATGTTTTCCACATGCTGCAGAAAGAGCATGCAAAGTGCAGCACGGCAGTCTATAGAATGAATATACAGACCGAATCCACTGAATGAATCATGGTTGGTCCAGTGATATCTCCACCATGATTAGGCTTTCCATCCTGCTGGTATTATACTGGTTCAGCCGGTAATCAAGCCTTTGGATGTGAGGAGCTCAGTCTGATATCAACCAGTCTATGTTAGGAAGGTAAGACAGCATGGACCCTGCAGAGCTCCTACAATGCAGCAGAGGAGAGGATCTCCAATACACAGTTATACATGTGGGTGCATTCACTTGTGCGCACATCTATTTGTTTTCTGCACTGCTTAAGGCTAAGGCTAGTACAGATTGCTGTGGATTATATTTCAGCCCTGAAGCATAGATTTTCCATAGGACATGGCCCAAACGGATCTCCATTGATCCTACAAAATGTACAGCAACAAATCTATCCATAGTGTTGGCAATCCTTTGGCATGCACCATTAACCACTGCACAATGATCATACTCTAATACCCCAGAGCTGCTTCCTATTCACCAACAAGATGAGCATCTTCAGAACAGACTGAGGCGCATGAATAGCCCAACTGCGTTAAACCTGGTTACCTTATTCAATTAATTCATAGGAGTGAACTTCACATTGCAAAGTAATGGTTTATAGCAAGGCTTAACAAATCCCAGGGGTCTACATCTCCTACCTTTTTGGATTGTTTTACCCAGAACTCTATGGAAGTACCACTTCCCTGGCTCCTAAAAAAGGACTAGCCATAGCCTGGTTCCTGAATTGGTTTGTTTTTTTTTGGCCCCTAAAAAGTCTACATATGTATGTCAAGTCCTGGGTTACAGCACTTACACTTTTTTTCATTTCTGAAATCCCTACATCACTTATTGGGGATATCTAAGCAATCTGGACCTCAGAAGGTGTGCCTTTAATTTTGAAAAAGTAAAATGATTTCTCATAAAACTATGGTGGCTCTACATTAAAGCTTGATGCCAATGTTAAATCTATAGAGGCACTAGCATGGCAGGCATTTAAAAACAAATAAATAAAAGCTACACCCTTAACCCTGATTAAAGAATTGCATTGTGTCTGTGTGTCCCTGCATCCTACATACTGCCAGGCTGCTCTTTGCATGCTCTTTCTGCAGCATGTGGAACACATTCGGCCACAGTGTTCTAAGTAAATTATATCCACATGAGGTTGTGTTGGTGACATCACTAAATGAACTGCAAGTGAACTGCAAAACTCAGGCATCCATAGCAGAGCTGGAAAATATCCTGCATTTGTTTTTTCGCTCCCGCTCAGCTATTAATGCTTAATGCTTGCCGTTCACTTGTCAGTTCACTTGTTAGTAGCGAGCCCCCTAAGAGGCACATAAGGCTGATGTGGAATTTTCTCTCTGATCATGAATACGTGGATTGCTTTGTAGTGCATTGTGTAAAAGGCATGATCGTTCTGAACTCATGTTTTACTCTGTAAAATCTGTGTCGGTAAAAATAATTGGCTCTATTGAATTCCCTCTAATGGAAAAGATCTGTTTTGCACAAATTGGATTAAAGGGAATTTGGTTAGTTCATGATTGCTCCTCAAACATCACTTTAATACATGCTATGCAACATGTCACCACAGCTTCTTCTTTGCCATTATATTCATGTGTGTCAGAAATCCCACACAGATGCTCTGGTCCTTGTGACCAATATAACCATGGCAACCAGTATTGTCAGGATCAAGGACTGGTATCTCCATAGTAACGTCCAATATCAGGTATGATGAGATGATCAAGCAGAACAAACAGTGCTCGTGAAACCATGTATTTTAGGAGCCCCCAGAGAGTACCTCAAGATAGTTCTGTGGGCTAATGCTCCATTTGTAGTATTTGTTTCACACTTGCTTTTGCAGGTTCAGTTCCTGGAGTAGTCAAAACAGTCCTTCAATGTTTGAAGCACCAGAAGTGTGCTTTAACACCCTCTGGCAAAGTGCCGCCCTAGGCGAGTGCCTTGTTTGCCTTGTGGAAGATACACTACTGGTGTTCAGTGACATAACTTGATGGTGTTTAGTTTATAGAAAGGACATTTTCTCCCTGAGTCCAACACCAGTGATCCCCCAAAACATCCCACTTTCCACTCAGTGATGAAAACGGCATTGAACAGGCAGAAGCAGGGGAATCTGTACTGCATTTAGGACTGAGACTATTTATCCCGTACCATCAATAGAAAACGAGCAACTAATCAAGGACAAAAGGCCGCATGTATTAGAGGACTCTCCTAAATGAAAGAGACAGGAAAATATGTACTAGATTAATAAATGCATCCAATTAGAAGTGCTGGTAGATCTTATGAACCTTATTTATGGGCATTTAAACTCATCATGTTTCCGCAATAATTCACTTAATCCCTCCCCAAGTCTTCCCACGGTGATGTAGATAATAATGTTACATATTAAGTGTGTATTTCCTTGTGTGTATCATGCTGTATTATTCCACTGTCCCTTGCTGAGACGATTATCTAAGAATAACATCTTACAGACGAGCCCAATAATAAAAAACCAAACCACAGCTCCCTGCAATCCATGCATCAAGCTGATCGCTCCTTATTTTTGGCACAAACGAATGCCTTTGTGATCTGCCTCGCTGCCCACACTGACAAATAAACCTATCCGAGCATGCAGCAAGCTGTGCGCCGTGTGGAATAAATAGTCTTGGCTTTAATTACGCGCAGCAGCAAAATGATTCAATTGTGCCACAAAAAAAAAAACATGGGTACCAGGGAGTACAGCTGTGACGAGGTCTAGAGATCAGGTCCTGAGCAAGGGTGCCACCTTTATCTCAACAACAAAAAAGTAGCTATGCTATGGCCTAAACAAAGCTGCCAAAATCGGCCATGTTTCCAGGGACACCTATTTGTTCCACATGCTGCAGAAAGAGCATGCAAAGTGCAGCCCGGCAGTATGTAGGAGGGATATACGCACAGACACAATCCAATTAATTAATCAGGGTGGAGATCTCATAGAACCTACCATGATTAATGAATTTGATTATGTCTGTGTGTATATCCATCCTACATACTGCCGGGCTGCACTTTGCATGCTCTTTCTGCAGCATGTGGAACAAATATTTGTCCCTGGAAACATGGCCAATGTTGGCAACTATGCCTAAATAGACTTAACATTGAACACAAGCCAAGTTCTTACTGGCTTCCCACAGAACCCCATTGATTAGGTAATTGATTTAATTCTAGTTAAATATGACTTCTATATACTGCAAGGCAGCCTACAAAAGTTATAGGTGGCCGGTAAAAATTGGCCGAGGTGGCCAACCCCAGTCGTGAGTCCTAACAGACTGCTGTGCAGACACTACATCCCTATTCCTTCTCTAGACCACTGCAATGTTACCAGCTGCCTTGATCTAGACCAGGGCTGTCAAAATCTTACTCCATAAACTGTGACTTGATAAGCAAATAGACTACTTTCAATGCATATTGAGCCACAATATGATGTCATACACAGGAGATGACACAGACACATTTAAAACATGTTTGTTTTCTCTCTACTTGATGCATTTCAAGAAATTCTGCTAACACTATGTATAGACCTTGTAGCCCCTTGTAGCAAGCCACCCAATTGGAAAAAGTACAAAAATCTTGTGGTTTTTGAACAAAAATTTATAAATGAAAATCGTTTCCGGTTTACAGGAGGTGAAATGAATCAAATATCCACATCGGGAAGGACAGCATCTGTGCGCACAGATGTGTGATGTAGACAGCCACTGATTAGTCCAAATAAATACCCCAGCTGCGGCTCGGTGGAGGAGATCCAAGCAGTGACATTCTCTTGGTGAACAAATCATTAATCAGGGGTACTTTATATGTAAATTCCATGGATGCAAGGTGGGTGTGTCACTTCCACTTAATCACACAGTAATTAATGTATCAGCGATGCCGTTGATCTAATTAACCAAAAACCTCCAAATTCCAAAACGACGGAATGAAAGGGTAAAAATAAAAGGACTGGCTTCAGTGGCAGGCCCGGCCCTCCAGCATGGTGCTCTATGCTTCCTAAGCACATTTTAATCATTTTTTTTCCCTTTTCCCTCTCTGTAGTGTAATTCCTTCTTTATATCTAATTGTCACCTTTTCTTAAAAAAATGTACTTGGCCACTGCAGATCCCCCCTCAGCTGATATTCAGCTCTGAGCAGACACAGAGTTGCAGCTCAGATATAGGAAGCCTGTGTAGATCTAGCTTCTCTGACATACAACTTCCATTCCTTTTAGCTGGCCAGGGTACTGACATCTCTACAGGTGTATTTTTATGTGCACGTTACACGTTAGCTGCTGCTTTAACATGAAGATATCATTTTATATATGATTACTGTCAGAGGGCCAAAGATATTTTTATTATAATACTAAAATATAATTCTTTACAGTGGTATGTGTATATTTTGTTTTTACATGTTGTGTAAACCAGGAATGATTGCACACTTGCAGATGAATATTCTGGCAACTAGATATATATTTTTAAAGTTATTACCGTAGTTATGTTCTGTTTACTCCTGTCTCAATATTAATTTTGTGCTAATATGTCTGTAAGGGGCAGATTTAATGTGTCATTTTGAAATGATTCATCCAGAGAGGATTTTGTGAGAATTCATGTGTTCGAATCCTCCTCTGCCTCCCCCATACTCAAATCCTCCCACAACCAACTCGGCCTTCTTTTATTGGGACCAACATCACCTGTTAGGGCTGGGATTTCAAAGGCAGAATGGTACTTATGATTGGATAACTTGTGGCAGCCAATCAGAGATTTCCCTGTCCCCAACTCTCCCATGGGTTGAGACTTATTTGGGCAGCCCCAGGAATAGGGAATGGGTTGTGCCAGGGGCATTTAGGTAGCCCTGGGAGTTCTTGGGGTTGACCAAGTATATTATTGGGAGTCCCTTGGTGCAGCCCCAGTCCATGGATATTTTGTTGGGGGGCCCTTTGGACAGCCCTGGCCCTGGTTCATTAATTGAGGGGGTTGCCCATGATTACTAAAGGGCAGGAAGAGTGGGCAGAGGGGGAGTGTAATGTACTGTAATTTGCAATTTTTACATTAACGGCATCACTGAATCTATGCCAATAATTTCATACTATTTGTATGATTATGATTATAACATGGGCTTTCAATGTCTAGTGTAACAGACTGTCTACCGGACATAGTAGACCCTCTGCCCATTGTAGAGAATCACCTCCTTAGCCCCGTGTGAAAACAGCCGAGACTTATAAAACACACAAACATGACATCAATCCCTGGGGGAGGCACAAGAGAAACTAATTATAATATGGTAAGCCTCAAAAAATAGAAGACCTCATTTAAACAGGGAATTAAACACAGTATAACTTTACATAAAATAGACATGCCATCTTTAGATCCAGACATCCAGGCTACAAGGGACAATAGATGGCTCACAGGACAGTAAACACGTATTGATTATATAATTACACAATTCAACACTAACATATAATCACATTTCTCAACCCGGGAGAAACACAGTGAATGGGACAAAGGTGTACACATCTTGGGTCACATCCGGAATGAGCCTGTGTTTGAAGACCAGTTGAAAACAGGGTTCTACTGGTGCCCTCAAAGTGTGTACCCCCAAACTAATATATCAACAGACAGGGTCATAGTACACAGGGAGTCTTCTGGCTGCAAGGGCCCTCCAAGAACCCCCGTCACAGAGGACCTTCAAATAGATTTCGTGACACCTAGTATTTCCATCAAGATATACATTATGAAATAGGTAGTGTCTAAACACTGTTTGCACATCCCAGGCATTGAAAGTGTTAACACACTGCTATCGCTCTGGTTATATAGATATAGACATATCTATGTATCATTAAGGGAAGCAGTGTGATACATTATGTGCCCTCAGTCAGCGGGAGCGTAATACATGGCTTGTTGTATGACATCAGCCGCGTGGGCAGATTGTCTATGTTTAGTAGCAATGCGTTTGATCTACCAGCATGTTTTAGTGCATACACACAGATATACGTATTCCCTGCTGGATCTTACAGAATGGGAAACAAATCCCAGCAAATCCCAGCACGGCTAAAAAGAAACAGTGTTTCTTTAAAAAGTTGCTGGATTAAAGAGTTTTTGGTCATTGGTGCAGTTTGCAGGGTGGAAGTAGTTTGCAGGGTGGAAGTAGTTTGGAGGGTGGAAGTAGTTTGGAGGGTGGAAGTAGTTTGCAGGGTGGAAGTAGTTTGGAGGGTGGAAGTAGTTTGGAGGGTGGAAGTAGTTTGGAGGGTGGAAGTAGTTTGCAGGGTGGAAGTAGTTTGGAGGGTGGAAGTAGTTTGGAGGGTGGAAGTAGTTTGGATGGTGGAAGTAGTTTGGAGGGTGGAAGTAGTTTGGAGGGTGGAAGTAGTTTGGAGGGTGGAAGTAGTTTGCAGGGTGGAAGTAGTTTGGAGGGTGGAAGTAGTTTTTTTTCTATTGGCTCCATAGACTTAACATTGGTTGGAAGGCAGTTTTTTACCGGCTGCTTGGCAACCCCAGGTGTGGACAAACTTCAGAATCACAATGCAAATAAATAGTAAATGGAAACAAACCAGCTAGGAAACCCAATCAAGTTTACAGAAACCAACACTTAAATACAAATTATTTCAGTGGTATTCTCAGATGCCGGGTTATATGCTCTGACCAGCAGATGTAGCTGAGTTTCCAAAAACTCCAAAATTTGGCTACTCAGTAGCGTGGATTTCAGGACTGAATCGCCAGAATGAGCCATTCGGACACGGTAACTTCGGGAGCATTTAGATCAGTGCCAATTTCGCTATGAAAAGCATTTTTACATTTAACACTTTTTAATAAACATTTATTTTATATTAGTTTCTGTTCATTTACTTTATTGTTATGGATTTAATTAATGTAGCATGTTAATTCCCCCCCCCAAAAAATGTATGTTTTTATTTTTTATTTTATTGCACTTTGACCCATTTCTTGTGTACGACCGTGGCTATTTCATCCAGTAAGTTCTCCAGTTGACTTCTATGGCAGGACTTGGACTATATTCTTAATAACCGAGTTCTTCCCGAAATGGCCCCTGAAAAAAAGCCAAATTCCCCCCTATAGAAGTATACGGGAAGGACCGAGACTAGCACTTCACTCTGGTGCCTCTTGACTTGTATTCTTTCGGTTTCGAGAGATATATCACTGTGGCGTCGCCTATGATTTCCGAGTTGTGGACTTATTGGGGGTAGCACGGAATTCGGGTGTTCTCTCCAATTCGCTCCACTTACGTCTGGACGTTTGTGGTCACGATTTCAGAAACCAGAAAAATCTGAGCTACCCGCGCAGACCCTTTAATGTCTGATTGGAGCAGTTGTCTTGTCAGTTCAGTTTAGTGAATAGCCTTCTCTGTGTTTCGGTAGTTGGGCTCAGCTGCCTTGTTTGAGCAGTTTAATCATTCATTTCTCTAAAACAGGAAGCCAATGATTGTGGGCATGTTTATTTTACCCCTCCGTGCATCGCGAGCAAGGCCGAATTTATTTGCAATTTAATATTCAACAAAGAGGTCAACCGGTTATTATATTGAAGATGTGATTTTTTTTCTGTTGTGTAGTTTAGACTCAGTTATTTCCCCCCCCCCCCCCCCCCCCCGGAAAACAAAGAGTTTTAATCAGACATATTATTATTATTATTTTAATGATGATGATAATTATTTATTTTTATTTGATGGCCTTCAGATGGCGATGGTGAAGATGATGTCAGTATACCAGAGGATCTTTCTGTTCCAGTCACTTTATCAATATTCCATGCAGCACAGGGCTCCTGGAAATAAAGACCTTAAAAGGAATTTCTATAAGAAATTATGAATCAACAGCACATGCCATTTGGCATTGGGGGCTGTGAAGGGAAGGGGGGGGGGGGGAGAGCAGGGTTTCTGATTGGTTGCAGTTTGCTGCAGTCTGCTCTGAAGCTGTCATAGCACTGAGTGAGAGGTGCAAAGCTTCCTGCCTGATGCATAATACAGGACTGCGGGAGCATCTATGTTACCATGGCAATGCTATTCCGGGAGGTGCATAGGTTTGTGGGTGGAAATCCATAGGGGGAGATGGGAGTGAGGGATGCATCAGAAAAAGAACATTATACCTGCGTTTAACCAACTCATCAAGGAAGGGGCGTTTAATGCCCTGTTTGGTATGGATACGCAACCGCCAGGGCCCAAGCTGGCAAGGACTATGACTATGACTCTCATGATGCTCAGCCAGGAGTTGTAATCCACAGCAGCCAGCGTGCCAAAGTTTGCCTGGTGCTGTGGGTTTCCTGAGCATTTTTGCAGTGGTAGTTCCAGTTTCTGCATTTGTTATACTATAGGAGGGGTGCGATGGTGTCAGATAGATCATTGTTATTACCTCTTATATAGATCCTTAAAACTCATCACCCCAGTGATAATAACAACTATGGTGTGCCAGAGGGGTGAGTAATGCATTGCCCCTTCTCACTTTCCAGGGTTAAAAGTCAACCCTTTCAGCATGCTTGAGCCATAGAGCGGTTTGCATGGCCTTGGATTGTATATTCGTTTCTCCTGGCACTGCAAGGGTTAATGTTAAAAAAGGGCAGTCAGGTACCAGTGCTGCGGCCATGTCCTTATCGCATGCTATTGTGTAAAGCTGAATTATTGGCACAGATTAGAATTTAATCACATGTCAGCCATGTAGGATTTTTGTCCTGGAAAAAGCACAGCACGGGGGGGGGGTAGCTGGCTGGGGGGCGACAGAACGAGAGGTGATAATTATGGGATCAGGGTAGGATTAAGGGGAAAGCATGATGGATAACATGACAGGAGAGAGAAAGCTGCAGGAAGGTGCAGAAGAAGAGGAATAGAGGAAAGAGCATGTATTACCATCGCTCTCAGGACTGAAAGGAGAGGCAGAGATGATTAAAGTCTATTTATTAACCTGTAAGTAGGCTGAGAAAACAAGGATCATAGACTTAACATTGATCTCAAGCCAATTTGCTATTAGCCTTTGGGGACAATGCTGGCTGTGGTGGCCACTCTAGACAGGTCCCAAAGGAGCCCGTCTCCTCTGCTGGAGAAGAAACGGAGGAAACCATGGTATTCATTTCCTGTGGCGGTATAAGTCTGTTGGGAAGGAGCAGAGGGATCTCTCATCTAGCGGACACTGGATGTGATATGATGCAGCACATAGACAGAGATTACCCAATTCTATCCCTAGAGCACAAAGAAATGTCTTCATTTAAGGCATGGCCAACACTGTTTTCTTGTTCCATGTCAGGAAACTAATAAGCGCTTTTTGTAACAAATATCAGGCAGTTTTTGCCTGTTTAACATCCATGGTGTTGGTATTGGCAGCTGCCCACAGGATCTGAGGGCTGGTCCCTACTGCTAGAAGGATTTCACTGGAAGTCACATGTGTAATGGCCTAATCCTTGTTAAAACTCACAGTATGGTGAGGTGTGTGTTACAGAGCTCCACATCAATAAATCACAGTATGGTGAGGTGTGTGTTACAGAGCTCCACATCAATAAATCACAGTATGGTGAGGTGTGTGTTACAGAGCTCCACATCAATAAATCACAGTATGGTGAGGTGTGTTACAGAGCTCCACATCAATAAATCACAGTATGGTGAGGTGTGTGTTACAGAGCTCCACATCAATAAATCACAGTATGGTGAGGTGTGTGTTACAGAGCTCCACATCAATAAATCACAGTATGGTGAGGTGTGTGTTACAGAGCTCCACATCAATAAATCACAGTATAGTGAGGTGTGTATTACAGAGCTCCACATCAATAAATCACAGTATGTGAGGTGTGTGTTACAGAGCTCCACATCAATAAATCACAGTATGGTGAGGTGTGTGTTACAGAGCTCCACATCAATAAATCACAGTATGGCGAGGTGTGTATTACAGAGCTCCACATCAATAAATCACAGTATGTGAGGTGTGTGTGTTACAGAGCTCCACATCAATAAATCACAGTATGGTGAGGTGTGTGTTACAGAGCTCCACATCAATAAATCACAGTATGGTGAGGTGTGTATTACAGAGCTCCACATCAATAAATCACAGTATGGTGAGGTGTGTATTACAGAGCTCCACAACAATAAATCACAGTATGGTGATCTGTCTGTTACAGAGCTAAGCATCAATAAATCACAGTATGGTGAGGTGTGTATTACAGAGCTCCACATCAGTAAATCACAGTATGGTGAGGTGTGTGTTACAGAGCTCCACATCAATAAATCACAGTATGGTGAGGTGTGTCTTACAGAGCTCCACATCAATAAATCACAGTATGGTGAGGTGTGTCTTACAGAGCTCCACATCAATAAATCACAGTATGGCAAGGTGTGTATTACAGAGCTCCACATCAGTAAATCACAGTATGGTGAGGTGTGTGTTACAGAGCTCCACATCAATAAATCACAGTATGGTGAGGTGTGTTACAGAGCTCCACATCAATAAATCACAGTATGGTGAGGTGTGTGTTACAGAGCTCCACATCAATAAATCACAGTATGGTGAGGTGTGTGTTACAGAGCTCCACATCAATAAATCACAGTATGGTGAGGTGTGTGTTACAGAGCTCCACATCAATAAATCACAGTATAGTGAGGTGTGTATTACAGAGCTCCACATCAATAAATCACAGTATGTGAGGTGTGTGTTACAGAGCTCCACATCAATAAATCACAGTATGGTGAGGTGTGTGTTACAGAGCTCCACATCAATAAATCACAGTATGGCGAGGTGTGTATTACAGAGCTCCACATCAATAAATCACAGTATGTGAGGTGTGTGTTACAGAGCTCCACATCAATAAATCACAGTATGGTGAGGTGTGTGTTACAGAGCTCCACATCAATAAATCACAGTATGGTGAGGTGTGTATTACAGAGCTCCACAACAATAAATCACAGTATGGTGATCTGTCTGTTACAGAGCTAAGCATCAATAAATCACAGTATGGTGAGGTGTGTATTACAGAGCTCCACATCAGTAAATCACAGTATGGTGAGGTGTGTGTTACAGAGCTCCACATCAATAAATCACAGTATGGTGAGGTGTGTCTTACAGAGCTCCACATCAATAAATCACAGTATGGTGAGGTGTGTCTTACAGAGCTCCACATCAATAAATCACAGTATGGCAAGGTGTGTATTACAGAGCTCCACATCAGTAAATCACAGTATGGTGAGGTGTGTGTTACAGAGCTCCACATCAATAAATCACAGGATGGTGAGGTGTGTGTTACAGAGCTCCACATCAATAAATCACAGTATGGCAAGGTGTGTATTACAGAGCTCCACATCAATAAATCACAGTATGGTGAGGTGTGTGTTACAGAGCTCCACATCAATAAATCACAGTATGGTGAGGTGTGTGTTACAGAGCTCCACATCAATAAATCACAGTATGGTGAGGTGTGTGTTACAGAGCTCCACATCAATAAATCACAGTATGGCGAGGTGTGTATTACAGAGCTCCACATCAGTAAATCACAGTATGGCGAGGTGTGTATTACAGAGCTCCACATCAATAAATCACAGTATGGTGAGGTGTGTATTACAGAGCTCCACATCAATAAATCACAGTATGGTGAGGTGTGTATTACAGAGCTCCACAACAATAAATCACAGTATGGTGATCTGTCTGTTACAGAGCTAAGCATCAATAAATCACAGTATGGTGAGGTGTGTATTACAGAGCTCCACATCAGTAAATCACAGTATGGTGAGGTGTGTGTTACAGAGCTCCACATCAATAAATCACAGTATGGTGAGGTGTGTCTTACAGAGCTCCACATCAATAAATCACAGTATGGTGAGGTGTGTCTTACAGAGCTCCACATCAATAAATCACAGTATGGCAAGGTGTGTATTACAGAGCTCCACATCAGTAAATCACAGTATGGTGAGGTGTGTGTTACAGAGCTCCACATCAATAAATCACAGGATGGTGAGGTGTGTGTTACAGAGCTCCACATCAATAAATCACAGTATGGCAAGGTGTGTATTACAGAGCTCCACATCAATAAATCACAGTATGGTGAGGTGTGTGTTACAGAGCTCCACATCAATAAATCACAGGATGGTGAGGTGTGTGTTACAGAGCTCCACATCAATAAATTACAGTATGGTGAGGTGTATGTTACAGAGCTCCACATCAATAAATTACAGTATGGCTAGGTGTGTATTACAGAGCTCCACATCAGTAAATCACAGTATGGCGAGGTGTGTATTACAGAGCTCCACATCAATAAATCACAGTATGGTGAGGTGTGTATTACAGAGCTCCACATCAATAAATCACAGTATGGTGAGGTGTGGAGTGTGTATATCACAGATTTCACAGCAATAAAACTTACTGTAATGTATAGTGTGAGAATGCATCACAGGGTCCACAGCAAAAAGAAATCACAGTAATGTGCAATGTGTCACAGAGCGCCACAACAAGAAAATTCACAATTGGGCAGACTAGATGGGCTGAATGGTTCTTATCTGCTGACACATTATATGTTTCTATCACAAAGTCCACCACAATAAAAATGACAGTAATAAACAGTGTAGATCAATGTATCACAGAGCTCCTCAGCAATAAAACTCACAGTAATGTGCAGTGTATGAGTGTATCACAGAGCTCCTCAGCAATAAAACTCCCAGTACTGTCCAGTGTGTGTGTATCACAGAGCTCCTCAGCAATAAAACTCCCAGTACTGTCCAGTGTGTGTGTATCACAGAGCTCCTCAACAATAAAACTCACAGTACTGTCCAGTATGTGAGTGTATCACAGAGCTCCTCAGCAATAAAACTCACAGTACTGTCCAGTATGTGAGTGTATCGCAGAGCTCAACAGCAATACGACGCACAGTAATGTGCAATGTGTATCACAGAGCTCTACAGCAATACAACTCACAGTAATGCACATTGTGCTCCACAGAGCCCCACAGCAATAAACACACAGTAATATAGAGTGTGCAATAAATGGATATGACAGTGCTCCACAGAAATACAACTCACAGTAATATGGATGCAATATAAATAATGTAAGCATTTTTCAAACTTTTTTTTTTTACCGTATTAATATTTGAAATTTCTGGTGAGAATCAATTTCCAAGTAAGTTATTGTTCTAGAATAATTTTCATATCTGCCAGATTTAAATAGGGCTGCAGAGAAGGATTGGTTGATAGAGGAGCTAGGAAAGGGGAGTGAG
The DNA here is from genome assembly GCA_036172795.1 of Pelodytes ibericus. NCBI lineage: Eukaryota > Metazoa > Chordata > Amphibia > Anura > Pelodytidae > Pelodytes > Pelodytes ibericus. Next base: position 15,564,102 of record CM069864.1, on the reverse strand, counting down.
AGGTCAGGGAGGGGCCCCAGTCAGTCATTGGGCCAGTGCCATATTGGGAGAGATTTTGAAGACAAAAAAATGGCTGACGCATAAAAGGTTGGATTTTTTTATTGATGAAGTTGCCATATCCAATATTTCTGAATTTTTACATCTTCCAATCCCCCCTGGGCCTATTGATTTTACCATACTTCGGGGTCCTCTTTTATGACATAAGAGAAACACAACCATAATTACCTATTTTGTGGAAGGATTTCAGTATAAGACACATTCCTTTTTCTCTTTACAGACTCAGTATTATCCACCTATAGAGCCCAGAGCCCATGTTAATGAAGGGTAACTCTGCTTTTGCTGCACCATTGCATATATTAATGATAAATGAACCCCAGAGGATGTCTGTATGATATATAGTAACTCCTTGTTGTCTGATGTCAAGCCAGTGCCGCATACAAATTGACTCAATGAATAAATGATCTTATATTCAATGCAGGAAATGGGCTGGTGAGAGCAGCAGAGAGGGGTGTGCAATGCACTGCATGGTCTATACCCAGGGGCACTGAAAGGGTTAAGACTTGAAGGAAATGTAATCTTCCTGGACGGAGCATGGAGCAATAGATTGGCTGACTGTAATCCACAAAGATAGACTAACCAAGCAGACATAACACAAATTCACATTGCAAAGGTCTTTTCCTGAGAGGCCTTAATATATTTAAATTGGTTAAACCATTAAACAGCCCTCCTGTCCCATCCTTCACTGTCACTGGTAACTTGCTGGCCCAGCTTAAAGGCCTTTAACACCTTGCACTGCAGGCCTCCTCTGGTTGCACAGGGGTTAACTGTGCCTGTCTTTGTTCTCCATAGGAATCAATCAATTATAGGAACATGCTGGATGCTGTGCAAGGCAGCCCTCTGGGATGTGCATACCTCTACTCTCCCTTGTACATTGCTATACCAACAGTAAGTCAGTGACCACTTCAGGACCACGGAGAGCGGCAGGAGCTGTAATAGGCTAAGGATGATTTGCTGCAACGAAGCTGATGGCAGCGGCTATAATTTATTAGCAATCAGACATACAACAGCCTAATGGGGATCAGACCTCATCTTGTAATCAGGCCTTCTGCAGAATGGTGCAATGTATTCATTCAATAAACGGAAAGCCTGATTATTCTGCAGCAATAAACCTTACAGAAATAGCAGGGCTAATAACACATTCAAATCCAGAATTTATCTTTAACATGCTCCCTAGATTGTAAGCTCTGTGAGCAAGGCTCTCTACCTCATGTATCAGTCTGTTCCTCTAGACTGTAAGCTCTGTGAGCAGGGCTCTATACCTGATGTATCAGTCTGTTCCTCTAGATTGTAAGCTCTGTGAGCAGGGCTCTCTACCTCATGTATCAGTCTGTTCCTCTAGATTGTAAGCTCTGCGAGAAGGGGTCTCTACCTCATGTATCAGTCTGTTCCTCTAGATTGTAATCTCTGTGAGCAGGGCTCTCTACCTCATGTATCAGTCTGTTCCTCTAGATTGTAAGCTCTGTGAGCAGGGCTCTCTACCTCATGTATCAGTCTGTTCCTCTAGATTGTAAGCTCTGTGAGCAGGGCTCTCTACCTCATGTATCAGTCTGTTCCTAGAGATTGTAAGCTCTGTGAGCAGGGCTCTCTACCTCATGTAGCAGTCTGTTCTGCTAGATTGTAAGTTCTGTGAGCAGGGCTCTCTACCTCATGTATCAGTCTGTTCCTCTAGATTGTAAGCTTGTGAGCAGGGCTCTCTATCTCATGTATCAGTCTGTTCCTCTAGATTGTAAGCTCTGCGAGCAGGGCTCTCTGCCTCATGTATCAGTCTGTTCCTCTAGATTGTAAGCTCTGTGAGCAGGGCTCTCTGCCTCATGTATCAGTCTGTTCATCTAGATTGTAAGCTCTGCGAGCAGTGCTCTCTCTACCTCATGTATCAGTCTGTTCCTCTACATTGTAAGCTCTGTGAGCAGGGCTCTCTACCTCATGTATCAGTCTGTTCCTCTAGATTGTAAGCTTGTGAGCAGGGCTCTCTACCTTATGTATCAGTCTGTTCCTCTAGATTGTAAGCTCTGTGAGCAGGGCTCTCTACCTTATGTATCAGTCTGTTCCTCTAGATTGTAAGCTCTGTGAGCAGGGTTCTCTACCTCATGTATCACTCCGTTCCTCTAGATTGCAAGCTTGTGAGCAGGGCTCTCTACCTCATGTATCAGTCTATTCCTCTAGATTGTAAGCTCTGTGAACAGGGCTCTCTACCTCATGTATGAGTCTGTTCCTCTAGATTGTAAGCTCTGTGAACAGGGCTCTCTACCTCATGTATCAGTCTGTTCCTCTAGATTGTAAGCTCTGTGAGCAGAGCTCTACCTCATGTATCAGTCTGTTCCTCTAGATTGTAAGCTCTGCGAGCAGGGCTCTCTGCCTCATGTATCAGTCTGTTCCTCTAGATTGTAAGCTCTGTGAGCAGGGCTCTCTGCCTCATGTATCAGTCTGTTCATCTAGATTGTAAGCTCTGCGAGCAGTGCTCTCTCTACCTCATGTATCAGTCTGTTCCTCTACATTGTAAGCTCTGTGAGCAGGGCTCTCTACCTCATGTATCAGTCTGTTCCTCTAGATTGTAAGCTTGTGAGCAGGGCTCTCTACCTTATGTATCAGTCTGTTCCTCTAGATTGCAAGCTTGTGAGCAGGGCTCTCTACCTCATGTATCAGTCTATTCCTCTAGATTGTAAGCTCTGTGAACAGGGCTCTCTACCTCATGTATGAGTCTGTTCCTCTAGATTGTAAGCTCTGTGAACAGGGCTCTCTACCTCATGTATCAGTCTGTTCCTCTAGATTGTAAGCTCTGTGAGCAGAGCTCTACCTCATGTATCAGTCTGTTCCTCTAGATTGTAAGCTCTGCGAGCAGGGCTCTCTACCTCATGTATCAGTCTGTTCCTCTAGATTGTAAGCTCTGTGAGCAGGGCTCCCTACCTCATGTATCAGTCTGTCCCTGTTCATCTTACTTAGTATGTAGTTCTCCCCCATATGCTCCATACCTAGCACCATATAAATAAATGTTAATGTAATCTAATACCACCCAAAATATCATTAAATTCAACTTGAGGCTGTTCAGTTCTGCTAATAGCAAAGAGTTATCTTGCTTCTCTAAAACCATGTTTTTTTTCCATATGGTTTAAGTAAAAACTAAAGAATAGATATGTATACAGTTGCAGGGAGGTTTATAAATTGGAGCTATTTACATACAGAAGTTATTGGACTGCACTTCTGCACTTCTACTTACAACCAAACGTTTCCGGGAGAACATGTTAAATACAGTGGACTAAAATGCAAAGGTTTCGTGTGGGTTTTGTAAAATATAAATACATATTTTGTTGTGTCTACATTCTTCCAAAAACTAAGACACTGTGCAATATACAGATTTGTAAAGCAAAGTCAGATGGCTTTGCAAGCAATCCTGGGCTTTATGGTGACTCTAGGCATCAAACAAGCTCAATCCTTATTCCTACACTGACACTTCCAGGTCACGTGACCCCTCATCCAGGGATTGCATAATTAATACTCTCTGACTGTATGCCAGTGCTTTGCTCCTAATATCTTTTAGCTTCCGTCTCTGCTTCAGGTAGAATGCTGACACAGGAGGTTAAGGAGCTTTGCAAAGATTATGAAACACTGGTCTCCCTGGATGTAAAGACTTCACACACACACATGGCACGTCATGCCTAACACAAACACAACGAAGGTCACTGCTCTGACCCAAGCATTGACAGAAATCCCCATCAGCCAGTCTTCTATCATAGAGATGTGAAAAAGCTTAGATTTAAAATTAGTTATTATTATTATTTATAAAGCCCCATATTCCAAAGGAAAAAAATAACGTATGTTTTCTTTCTAGACATATATGTAGGAAACGTGTCATCTAGGTATTGCCATGATCTACTAACAAGGGAACTGCAAACCTCAGGCATTACTAGCCGAGCTGGAAAAACAGGAAAATTGGAGCAGTTTCCTACTTATCTATAAACACCTGGTTTGTGGTATTCCCTTGCTAGTTTACTAGCTAGTGAATAGACTTTAAGGGGCTGTATCACTTAAACATTACTTAAATGTGCGGGTAGAGAATAAAAAAAATATTGAAAATGATCTGTACATTGTATTAGAAACATTAGCGAGCAAACGCCTAAACTGGGAGAAAAATGTGTTTTAAATGTGTCTGTGGGTCTCCTGAATATGACATCACCTGTGGTTTGATATGCACACAGGTGATGTCATTAACAGAAGACCCCACAGCCATATTTCAAACACATGGTTCATCCTAATCTATCCATTTGTTTGCAATTCTGCTGACACAACATATTGATATTTTTTTTCATTCTCTACATTCACTGTATAAGCAATGTTTTGGGGATACAATATATTAGTTTGGGGCATCATTTAAAAGAATATGAAATGTGTTACTGCGTTGTTTTGTTATCTGTAACTTTTCTCAGATCTCCATAAGATGTGCAGCATGCCACAGTGCCCCTATGTATCTGCCTGTCTGCGGGTCTAGGACACTTCTTCGCCGCATCTTCATCGCTGACAGTTCAGCGCGGCAGTTAGAACGCTGAACTGTCAGCAATGAAGTATAACGCGGCCGTTTCACCGCGGCTGCAGCTATGTAAGAGCTGACTGTCAGCTCTTACAAATATAAAATAACCCCCCTCTAATAAATGATTCCCCCCCAATAGTAACACTAAACACTAAACCCCAATACTAACACTAAAATTAACCCCAATACTAAAATTAACCCCCTAAACCCTAATACTAACCCCCGACCCCTAATACTAAAGTTAACCCCCTAAACCCTAATACTAACCCTAATACTAACCCCAGACCCCTAATACTAAAATGAACCCCCTAAACCCTACTACTAACCCTAATACTAACCCCCGACCCCTAATAGTAAAATGAACCCCGAACACTAAACCTAATTCTAACCCCCTAAACCCTAATTCTAAACCAACTAAAATCGGTAAAATACTTACCTTTAGCGATGAAATGTCCCGCGATGAAATCTCCAGCGACGATCTGTCTTGGGCTGTAGAGTCGGCGGTGAAGCGGCTGCGCGGAAGCAGCCGCGATGAAGAGTCCCATCCCCCTACCCATGTACCTGTCCACCTACCTACCTATTGATGTGCCCATCTCCCTACCCTAAAAATGTGTCTTTAAATAGAACCGATCCTGCAAAAATAATACAGCGTCACTTTAAAGAGAATCCATTTTTGTCTGTACATTGCGACGGCCAAATTTATTGCACGGATCACATGTTGTCCTAAATTCCGCTAGCAGCTCCTGCCAGCACACTGGCGGGTTACAGATAATAATTAGACGTACGGCTGTGCATTGTGCTCCACAGAGCTCAGTGTTCAATCCCAGAATGCTGCTGCACAATATGGAATGCAACACAAAGGATTCTGGGAGTGTTTGTGCACAAAAAGGAAACCCTAGGGCAGGGATTTTACTCAATTGGATTTTTAGCCAGGAAGTTTGCAGACTGTAGAATAAATTGCATTCTCTATCAGTAGTGAGTCCTGGTATCAATAATTCTGTAGATGATAGGTCTTCTTTAACGAGAATATATTTGTGCACATGCATTCTTCCACTTGCCACCAGAGGGCACTTTATAGCAGGTGTAAAATGGCATGTAGAAGAGAAAGGGGGGCAAGGGGGGGGGGGGTAGAAGAGAAAGGGGGGCAAGGGGGGGGGGGCAGAAAAGATGAGGGAGAGAGAGAGAAGGAAGCAGTTGCTGTTGAATAGAGGGGAAGGGCAGATGATACAAGAGGGAAAAGAAGAGCGTTGGTGTGAATTTAGGCAAAATGGGGGCAAATTATGGATATTATGGAAGATCCTGGTTCCCTTTCCAGTGTTAATGTGTGTCTGTCTGTGTGACATTGTGTGTCTCTGCATTATCATGACCATGCTTCTATGCTGAGTGTGTACCAGGGTTAATCTGCCCTTTGCAGTGTGTCTTTATGGTGGTCTTGCAGGCCTGTGGCCTCTGCTTTGTGAGTCGCAGGCCACCTCCTGGCAGTCTGTCACATCGCTTTTTTCTTTGCGAATGCGCCATACGAATGTTTCCTCTGCATATTGAAAAGTCGGCCATTATTGATTAGACCATAATGGTTGCCGAGCAACAGAGCAGGCCCAATGTCACCACGTACGTACGCAGGCCAAGGCATTGACAAACAAAGCAGAGGCAGAGCTCCTGCTCCCCAAGCTCCTGAATCTTGCCTCAGCAAAATGCAAGACATTATTTTGTAATGCTTTGAAATCTGTCTGACAAGGAGATTTTTTTAGTACATTTCCAGGGAAGTTGAGCCAAAGGGGATGACATGTAACCGAGCTTGGTGGTGTAACCATAATGATTTGGAGCCCTCAGGAGTTTAGTATTTGGCACCTCAGCAAGACTTGCCACCCAGGTGATATTTTACCTGCAGGTCGGTAACAAATATGGTTTCTGGCCAATGTTCATTCTATAGAGACATTGGCATGGTCACTCAGCTCTACCTAATAATGATGTGATAATCCAGAGACCACAGCCATTGCTACAGCAAATTCATCTGCCACCTCAGTGCTGCCCCCTGATGGATCATCAGGTATTGCAGATCCAATACCCCTTATTGTAAAAAACAAAACAAAAAAAAACACGGAGTGTGCAAACGTAACCAAACACTACATTAATTTCCTAAGTGAATAATAAATTGGGAGTACAGGAAGCCACAATGTTCTATATTTGATATGTAATTCTCCACTGTCCATGCTTGCATGTATAGCCCAGATTATCAGCGCCCTCTCTAGGTCAACCCATATTACTGCAGCTTGGGGTAAATAACCCAGTGGCTAATATAGCACAATGCCCCACAGTATGCCACAGTGCCTCTTTTTATCTGCCTGTCAATGTGTCTGTCTATCTACCTACCTATTTATGTCCTTACACCAAAAATGGGTCTTTAAATAGAACTTATCATGCAAAAATAATGCTGCATCACTTTAAAAAGAATAACTTTTTGTCTATACATTGAGACAAATTTATCGCATGTATATAATTCACACTTTATTCTAGATTCTGCCAACTGCTCCTGCCAGCACACTGGGGGGCTACAGATAATAATTAGACATATGGCTGTGCATTGTGCTCCACAGTGTTCAGTCCCAAAATGCTGCTGCACACAATATGCAACACAAAGGATTCTGGGAGTGTTTGGCCACAATCACTGCAACAAACAAGCCTTAGGGCAGGGATTTGACTCTGTTAACTTACCTGGATTTTTAGCCAGTCAATTTGTAGATTCAATTGCATTCCCTGCCAGAAGTGGATCCTTGTCATCAATAGTTTTGTGGATGCTAAATCCATCTTAAATCAGATATATTGGATCACCTGCATTCGTCTACTTGCCACTAGAGGGCACCTTATATTGGGAAGAAAACAGTGTATCTATTGCCTAAATCAGGGGTCCTCAAACTTTTTAAACAGGGGGCCAGTTCACTGTCCCTCAGACCGTTGGAGGGCCGGACTATAGTAAAAACAAAAACTATGAACAAATTCCTATGCACACTGAATATATCTTATTTTGAAACAAATCGGGAACTAATACAATATTTAAAATGAAGTAAAGTTAAATCAACAAACTTACTTATTTCAATGGGAATAGTGTGCCAGTCAGATGCCCAGGAATATTATGCCAGTCAGAGCCCAAGAATATTATGCCAGTCAGATGCCCAGGGATATTATGCCAGTCAGAGCCCAAGAATATTATGCCAGTCAGATGCCCAGGGATATTATGCCAGTCAGATGCCCAGGGATATTATGCCAGTCAGATGCCCAGGAATATTATGCCATTCAGATGCCCAGGAATATTATGCCATTCAGATGCCCAGTAATATTGTACCAGTCAGATGCCCAGTGATATTATGCCAGTCAGATGCCCAGTAATATTTTGCCATTCAGATGCCCAGTAATATTATGCCATTCAGATGCCCAGTAATATTATGCCAGTCAGTGCCCAGTAATATTATGCCAGTCAGATGTCCAGTAATATTATGCCAGTCATAGCCCAAGAATATTGTGCCAGTCAGATGCCCAGTAATATTTTGCCAGTCAGATGCCCAGTAATATTTTGCCATTCAGATGCCCAGTAATATTATGCCAGTCAGATGTCCAGTAATATTATGCCAGTCAGATGTCCAGTAATATTATGCCAGTCAGAGCCCAGTAATATTATGCCAGTCAGAGCCCAGGAATATTGTGCCAGTCAGATGCCCAGTAATATTATGCCAGTCAGGTGCCCAGTAATATTATACCAGTCAGAAGCCCAGTAATATTATACCAGTCAGAAGCCCAGTAATATTTTGCCAGTCAGTGCCCAGTAATATTTTGTCAGTCAGATGCCCAGTAATATTTTGCCATTCAGATGCCCAGTAATATTATGCCAGTCAGATGCCCAGTAATATTATGCCAGTCAGTGCCCAGTAATATTATGCCAGTCAGATGTCCAGTAATATTATGCCAGTCAGAGCCCAGTAATATTATGCCAGTCATAGCCCAGGAATATTGTGCCAGTCAGATACCCAGTAATATTTTGTCAGTCAGATGCCCAGTAATATTTTGCCATTCAGATGCCCAGTAATATTATGCCAGTCAGAGCCCAGTAATATTATGCCAGTCATAGCCCAGGAATATTGTGCCAGTCAGATGCCCAGTAATATTTTGTCAGTCAGATGCCCAGTAATATTTTGCTATTCAGATGCCCAGTAATATTATGCCAGTCAGATGCCCAGTAATATTATGCCAGTCAGTGCCCAGTAATATTATGCCAGTCAGTGCCCAGTAATATTATGCCAGTCAGATGTCCAGTAATATTATGCCAGTCAGAGCCCAGTAATATTATGCCAGTCATAGCCCAGGAATATTGTGCCAGTCAGATACCCAGTAATATTTTGCCAGTCAGATACCCAGTAATATTTTGTCAGTCAGATGCCCAGTAATATTTTGCTATTCAGATGCCCAGTAATATTATGCCAGTCAGATGCCCAGTAATATTATGCCAGTCAGTGCCCAGTAATATTATGCCAGTCAGTGCCCAGTAATATTATGCCAGTCAGATGTCCAGTAATATTATGCCAGTCAGAGCCCAGTAATATTATGCCAGTCATAGCCCAGGAATATTGTGCCAGTCAGATGCCCAGTAATATTTTGCCAGTCAGATGCCCAGTAATATTTTGCCATTCAGATGCCCAGTAATATTATGCCAGTCAGATGCCCAGGAATAAAGTGCCATTGCAATGCTCGTTATACCTCCCTCCTCCCCCGCATCCCCATCACTTACCTCCAGCTGCTGTGTCGCCGGCCGGACGTCTTTCGCAGAGTTTCCCTCCTGCACAGGGGAGGGAAACGGTCACTGGATCCGGATGTGACGTAACGTCACATCCGGTCGCGGTGGGTTATTTTTTTTTCTTCTTCTTTCTGCAGCCGCATCCGCTGCGGCTGCCCAAAAAAAAAGAAAAAAAAAAGGTAAACAGTGGGGAGCGGGGGGTGCCGGCACCCCCCGCGGGCCGTATTAATGTCGGCGGCGGGCCGCATGTGGCCCGCGGGCCGTACTTTGAGGACCCCTGGCCTAAATGATAATATACTGTTACGTACATGTGTACAAACATAAAAAAAAAATCACTTCCCTTTCTTCTCCATTTTTAATTCATCTTTGATTAACTGGCGTATATATATCGGTATATTTGTGTCTACCCGCTTGTTTGTGAGTGTATATACAGACCGTTCCTGTACTAGGTTCATGGAATGGGCAGACATACCGCCACATCCTCTTCCCCTATCAGTAGACGGCTCTGCGGCCTGAGGACAGACAAGAGATGGGCAGATCATGTTGCTAATACGAGATAAAAACAAGAGTGTGGTTTGGGAGCAAGTTGAAAGCATTTGACGTAAGTGCTGACCTTGTGCAGACCAGCCTGGGTGCAGTGACTGTATACATCCCACCGCGCGCTATGTTATCATGCCAGTGCGGTGCTTGCGTATTCATTCACAGCTGCATGCCGTACAAACGTCGCCTTCTGGACCTCAGGCCTTTGGAATTTATTGACCTTGACCTTTCGTAAACACTATATAAGTACCACATTAAATTTAGGCCCAGTGGTATGCATCAGGATTATCATAAAACCACCATGAATAGAGGACAACTGCAGATAAATATTAACTTATGTTTATTTAAATTGTAACAAGTATTTATAAAGAAGTTCTCGAATGAAAGAATACAAATGGAGTTCCTTATTGAGCCTTCTTTACTCCATTTAGTCCTCTCAGGGGGCAGACATGTTGGTTAGAATCTTTACTCCATATAGCTCTCTCAGGGGGCAGACATGTTGGTTAGAATCTTTACTCCATATAGTTCTCTCAGGGGGCAGACATGTTGGTTAGAATCTTTACTCCATATAGTTCTCTCAGGGGGCAGACATGTTGTTTAGAATCTTTACTTCATATAGTTCTCTCAGGGGGCAGACATGTTGGTTAGAATCTTTACTCCATATAGTTCTCTCAGGGGGCAGACATGTTGGTTAGAATCTTTACTCCATATAGTTCTCTCAGGGGGCAGACATGTTGGTTAGAATCTTTACTCCATATAGCTCTCTCAGGGGGCAGACGTGTTGGTTAGAATCTTTACTCCATATAGTTCTCTCAGGGGGCAGATATGTTGGTTAGAATCTTTACTCCATATAGTTCTCTCAGGAGGCAGACATGTTGGTTAGAATCTTTACTCCATATAGTTCTCTCAGGGGGCAGACATGTTGGTTAGAATCTTTACTCCATATAGTTCTCTCAGGAGGCAGACATGTTGGTTAGAATCTTTACTCCATATAGTTCTCTCAGGGGGCAGACATGTTGGTTAGAATCTTTACTCCATATAGTTCTCTCAGGGGGCAGACATGTTGGTTAGAATCTTTACTCCATATTGCTCTCTCAGGGGGCCGACATGTTGGTTAGAATCTTTACTCCATATCGTTCTCTCAGGGTGCAGACATGTTGGTTAGAATCTTTACTCCATATAGTTCTCTCAGGGGGCAGACATGTTGTTTAGAATCTTGGGTCAGATCTTCACTCACCTTGGTTCACTGAACAAAGATCTGACCAAAGATTCTAAACGAAATGTCTGCCTCCTGGAAGAGCTATATGGAGTAAAGAGGGCTCAATAATGTACTTTATTTGTATTCTTTCATTAAAGCATTTCTATATAAAAAGCCTACACTTGATGCAATTTTTTTCAATTAAAGATAACTAATTTTTTTTTACCACTGTTGTTCTTTAATTAACTGATTTCTCTCTGAATTCATATTACTTTCTACATATTTACATGTAAATGTTTTTGGAGATGGAGTCCAGCAAATAAATGGCCAATGTGACAACCCTAGTGCCTAACAGGTACGGCCACGAAGATTACACAATATAGGCTACGTGTAACAAAATTGCAAACAAATGCCTAAATTAGGAGAGAAAAAAGGGTTTGTGGAGGGGGTTTCATATTTATGACATCACCAGTGGCTTAATATGCAAATTACACATTTCCCATTGAAAACCAGTTAATTTGCATATCAAGTCACAAGTGATGTCATAAGCAGGAGACTCCACAGACACATTTAAAATATTTTTTTTTTCTCCTAATTTAGGCATTGCTTGAATTTCTGGTAACGCTAAGTTAGATGATAGAGAGCCTATCACCAGTGGTGTATCTTGATTTTGTGCTGCCCTAGGCAGACAAAATCCGGGCACCCCCCTACCCAAGCTGCACACCCACGTTACACACCTAAGACATGCCCCATCATCTCCATTTCATGACCCCACATCACACATAACATTCAGACTCACATCAAGCTCATACTCCCATCACACACACACTCCTACTCCCATCACACTCAGTCACACACTCCTACTCCCATCACACTCAGTCACACACGCCTACTCCCATCACACACACACTCCTACTCCCATCACACTCAGTCACACACTCCTACTCCCATCACACTCAGTCACACACACTGTCTCCCATCACACACACTCTGACTCCCATCACACTCAGTCACACACACTGTCTCCCATCACACACACTCTGACTCCCATCACACTCAGTCACACACACTGTCTCCCATCACACACTCTGACTCCCATCACACTCAGTCACACACACTGTCTCCTATCACACACACTCTGACTCCCATCACACTCAGTCACACACACACTGTCTCCCATCACACACACACTGTCTCCCATCACACACACTGTGACTCCCATCACACTCACTCTGACTCCCATCACACTCAGTCCCACACACTGTCTCCCATCACACACACTCTGACTCCCATCACACTCAGTCCCACACACTGTCTCCCATCACACACACTCTGACTCCCATCACACTCAGTCACACACACTGTCTCCCATCACACACACTCTGACTCCCATCACACTCAGTCCCACACACTGTCTCCCATCACACACACTCTGACTCCCATCACACTCAGTCACACACACTGTCTCCCATCACACACACTCTGACTCCCATCAGCACTTACCTTTCCCTGGTCGCTAGTGGCAGGCAGCATGGTCCCTCCATGATGCCTGTTCGGCTCCCCGGCGATTGTGTCGACAGGTCACATGACCGGGCGCGCTTATGACGTCAGCACTTCCGTGTCACACTGCACGGGGAGCCGAACAGGCAGCACGGAGGTTTCTCTGTGCTGCCTGTTCGGCTCCCCGTGCAGCCTGGCAGGCAGAGCGATGGTGAGGGGGGATCTTCCGATCCCCTCTCACCTCCGTCTCTGCCTGGAAGCGCGGTCTTTTTTTTTATTTTGTTATTTTTTTAAAGGGCCAGGTTTTTTTTTTTCTTTTCTTTCCAGTGCTGGTGGCGCTGCCGCCCCCCCAAAATTTGCCGCGGATGCCTAGGATGCCTCGCGGTAAATACAGCACTGCCTATCACAGTGTAGGTTCTCCTACATGACCTGCTGCCTCTCACATTCTTACACAGTACTGGTGCAAGGTTCACGATTCTCAGAAGGGTCTACTCAATATTTGCCAACATTCAGACCCGAAATGGTGCCTCCGGAGTCCAAAATGATTTGGGGCACATCGAGACATACCTACCCTACATACCATGATGAGACCCCGAATAGGTCCGCAATTCAGACATCATAGCTGATTCCACACCGAGTACCCGAAAAAGTGTCCAAAATGCGCCAAACTGAAATGGCCGCCTCCCTCTCTCCTCCTCATAGACTTCTAAAGCTGATATTGTATAGTTTTGATAATGAATATGTCCCGATCCGAAAGGCCTCCGATGCTACAGTTTCTGAAAGGCCAGTTTCTGAGTCGATTTCATACTGAGTGGCCACATATCAGGGATTCTTTGATTTGGTTATTATGCCCGATCTGAGTCCAATTCAGGAACGGGTCTGTGCATTTTGAGCAGACCTTATAATCTTAAAGGCACAGTATCACCCAAACTTTGTCTTTACTGTGCATGTAGAGCACAACAAATGATTGAAAATGATCTATACATTGTATTAGCAAAACTGCCAGCAAATGTCTAAATTAGGAGAAAAATGTGTTTTATATGTGTCTGTGGAGTCTCCTGCTAATGACATCACCTGTGACCTGATATGCAAATTCCACATATCCCATTTAAAAGCATTTCATTGGCAGGTGACATGGTCCCTTTAATTCTGGCACATGCACAGTGTATAGATCTTTGTCAATCTTTTGTTATTCTCTACTTTCACAGTAAAAACAATGTTTAGATAATACTGTCCCTTTAAAGGATCAGCCCATGCTAAATCCAGGCATCTCGGCATCTCTGGAGCTGATGACCTGTGATCGCTGCTCACAAACAGCTCATTGTGTCTGTTAAAACAAATACATTTGGATTCATGATCCCATCGTTCCTTTGTTTGGCAATATTCCGACGTGAGACATTTTTGTAGCGTGGGCTCCCTCTAGTGACACTAAATGGTATAAAAATACACTATAAACAGCACTGGCCTCGCAGACGTCTGTCTACATCAGGGGTCCTCAAACTTTTTAAACAGGGGGCCAGTTCACTGTCCCTCAGACCGTTGGAGGGCCGGACTATAGTAAAAACAAAAACTATGAACAAATTCCTATGCACACTGCATATATCTTATTTTGAAGTGAAGAAACAAAACGGGAACAAATACAATATTTAAAATGAAGTAAAGTTAAATCAACAAACTTACCAGTATTTCAATGGGAATAGTGTGCCAGTCAGATGCCCAGGGATATTATGCCAGTCAGAGCCCAGGAATATTGTGCCAGTCAGATGCCCAGGAATATTATGCCATTCAGATGCCCAGGAATATTATGCCATTCAGATGCCCAGGAATATTATGCCAGTCAGAGTCCAGTAATATTATGCCAGTCAGATGCCCAGGGATATTATGCCAGTCAGAGTCCAGTAATATTATGCCAGTCAGATGCCCAGGGATATTATGCCAGTCAGAGCCCAGTAATATTGTGCCAGTCAGATGCCCAGGAATATTATGCCATTCAGATGCCCAGGAATATTATGCCAGTCAGATGCCCAGGAATAGTACAGTGCTCGTTATACCTCCCTCCTCTTTGCCCTCCCCGACGTCCTGGTTCAATGGTAGGTATGCATTAGTGCAGTCTGTTCAATCTGAATGATTGGAATTAGGCATTAATAGCTGAGCTTGAACGATAGACACGTTGGAGAATGATTGTCTTCTCACCAGGATATCTTCTAGTTTTGCCTCCAGCCCTAGACCTATTTTTGCTGCCTAACTATGGCTACTGCCGACCAAGACCTGTGCACAGGCTGCATTAATTCCAGCCTACGGCTCAGTATTGTGATTGTGCAGTTTAATTAGATTGTATCTCGGCAGCTGGGCTCCATCTTTAATTTGGCCTGTCAGGCCTCACATGTAGTAACTGTTACAGTCACCAAGCTGCGTGCTCTTATAGCAGGAACCTCTCATTGTGCTGCTTTTTTATCCATCTCCATAATAGTGTGATGCCGCAGTGATTCCCATAAGGTCTGACAATTGCATTTGGAGACCATCACTGTCTTGCTCTGTGTATTCTGCCGGACCACTGCCCGATACGGCTCTATCCGACGCGTTCCACACTCTTTTTGACGATGCATTCTACATAGTTGCCATCATTTGAAAAAAATTTCCAGGCACACTTTGCAGCTCAGCTTACAATTACTTACTTTAATACTGACCACACCCACTGACAAAAGCTCCACCCATTCCACATAATTAGCATAATGTAACTCCACCTACTTGTCACAGTGTAGATTATATCACCAAATTCCCACCAACATTACCAGCATCCTTGGTATACAGCAGATACATTCACAGCACAACATCTACATCAGGCATATGGATATTATCACTTTTATATGAAATATAGTAAGACCTGGTGCAGACATGCTTCAGTCAGCGAGCTGTGTGTACACCATAAAACATACATTAGTATGAACCTACCACATCTGCTGGAAGGCCATTCCATGTATCCACTACCCTATCAGTAAAGTAATACTTTCATTAGCCCCTGGTCTTATCTTATATCTAGGATAGCCTTATGCTTATCCCATGCATGCTTAAACTCCTTCACTGTATTAACCTCTACCACTTTTACTGGAAAACTATTCCATGCATCCACTACCCTCTCAGTAAAGTAATACTACGTTTCTGACCTCCACCGTATTAACCTCTACCATTTATGCTGGAAACCTATCCCATACATCCACTACCCTCTCAGTAAAGTAATACTTTCATTAGTCCCTGGCCTTATCTTATATCTAGGATAGCCTTATGCCTATCCCATGCATGCTTAAACTCCTTCACTGTATTAACCTCTACCACTTATGCTGGAAGACTATTCCATGCATCCACTACCCTCTCAGCAAAGTAATATTATGTTTCTGACCACAAAAAACATTAACATATTACATTTTTCCAGCCTTATTACACAGCCTTGCGTACGGTCATGTGATTTCGCGCGATGACGTCACGTGACCCGGTAACCCGACGCAATCGCTAGACAGCCCATGTTCCCGGGACTGTACCGCGATAGCAATGTGGGCGGGACCTGTGCCATGTTGCCGGGACTGTCCCGGAAAATCCGGCACAGTTGGCAACTATGCATTCTATCGTAATTTCATGTTTTAATTGGTAACATTACAAACACTTTTTTTTTTTTGCTATATGGTCTACTCAACAAATTGAGATGGGAATTTCAAACTTTAGCCAAGTTGGAAAAATTCTCCAATGCAGCTGAATTTGATTTTCTTTTCCAACTCGGCTACTTTAGCCTTAAGTTTGAAATTCCGGTCTCAACTCCCTGCAATTCTCTCTTTATTGAGTAGACCCTTTCGTTTTTCACATAGTATTTTGTTTCAAAGTCGTTCACAGCGCCCTCTACTGACTCCTCAGTTACTTAGCTAATTGTAACCAGCTGTTAATTTTACTAACATTACACATGTAACAATTCATTGCCTCTCCTCTGCACAGTGCAATGATGGGAGTAAATCTGTTATTTCATTTTGTTTATAGTTATAATATCTCATTGGAGCCCTAAAATGTCTAGTGATATCTCTCTTTTTGATCTTTTTACATAGAACCCTATGGAAGTATCAATCTTATTAAACATAGCTCGGCTGCCTCCTGGGTTGGTCTGTTTGGCTTCTGAAGTCTACAAATATTTCTTAACAGAGGAGGGCTGGCAACTGTTGGCCCGGGAGGCTTAAATATTCTAGTCGCCCTTGGTTCCACTTCACCAGCCCACCTGATATGATCAGAGATAGACACACATAGACATCCAGGACCGATTTACTGACAGAGAAGGTACAGAGATTGACAAGACAATTGAAAAAAAGAAAGATTAAAAAGTGTTACCGACTGGGGCATTTAAAAGTGAATAGTGGTGCACCCCAGCTCTGAGAGATATTAGAGAGCAGCCAAGAGGCAATTGCCCTCCTGTCCCCCCTCCTGTTTCTCAAACTCTTGCTTCACCTTCACCAGCACAGTATTTAGCGTGAGGCAATCTAAGCAAGTGCCTTGGGCGGAGGGTCGCAGCAAAAAACGTGGGCAGCTAAAATACATCACCTGACTACCACTGGACACCAGGGAGCTGTGGGTACTTGCTGTGGTGAGTCCAGAGTCTGCTGGGTGTGAAATCTAGGTACTGGCACATATCCTGGGTATGCAATGTGGGTAATGGGACATGTCCTTGGTGTGCAGTGTGGACACTGTGGCATGTCCTTTGTCTGAAATGTAGGTGATGGGGCATATCCTGGGGTGCTGGGGGTAAGACATAGGTGTACAATGTGGGTGACAGGACATGTCCTGGGTGTGTAATATGGGTGGAGGTTAGTTATGCCTAGGGTAGCACAAAACCAAAATACACCACTGACCTGCAGCTCACCTTGCACAATGCTGAAGCCCATATAATTCAGTAAATAGTTGCACACCGTGCAGTGCATGGCATTGACATAGTGGGGGCATGATTCTAAATGTGGTCAGCGAATTACAGGTAAAAGAAACAGTTGGAAAAGTAAAGGTACCAGCAGAAGAAAATTTTATGGGCAGAAAAAAAAAAACAGATATACATCCAGAATGAGGTGTTTTCATGAAATCTTTCCACACATTTAAAAAAAAAAGAGATTTGATATACAGCCCATGCAGAGACAATGGTATAGAATTATATACATCTAGGAATTCTAAAGGTTAATGGTAATGAGTATTAATATTGCCAACACTGTTCATGGTGTTGATGGAGCCAAGATGAGGGGCAGAAACTGTACCAAATCCTCCTGGGGGGGACTGCAGACCGTGACCTGGGTA
The DNA here is from genome assembly GCA_036172795.1 of Pelodytes ibericus. Lineage (NCBI taxonomy): Eukaryota > Metazoa > Chordata > Amphibia > Anura > Pelodytidae > Pelodytes > Pelodytes ibericus. The sequence goes on along the minus strand of CM069864.1, from coordinate 15,546,186 downwards.
GATGGCCGATGGGGTGCTTGGCCAGTAGGAAAAGCCAGCTGGGGAGACTCCGGAGGTCATGAGGTTGAGTTTGGACAGACCAGGGAAGGGTAGATGGGGTAGGTTGCCTTGGAACTTGTAGAGGGCCTGCTCCGTGGTGGGTGTAGACTGACATACCTGTGCCAAGCCATGAAAGTCAAACTTATAGGCGTATCTCTTGCCGTGAACCTTGGCCATGATGTTCTTATCATAGTAATAGCGTAAGGCTCGGCTCAGCTTGTCGTAGTTCATGTTGGGTTTGCTCTTGCGCTCTCCCCAGCGCCGGGCGACCTCATCGGGATCCGTCAGCTTGAACTCGCCATTGGTACCTTCCCAGGCAATGCAGTTTGCGTTGGCATGGTCGGACAGAAGCTCCAAGAGGAATTGCCACAGCTGGATCTGGCCACTGCCTAATGAGAAGACAAAAGAACCCATGAGTACCAAACCTCTGGCAAGCAAGCTTGCAAGCAATGCTATTTCTACCTCTAGTACCAGTCTAAGATTTCTGAGCAGGTAACAAACAGTGTACAAGAAATACAATTATTTGTATATCTAGTGTAGAATACCAGTTTTATGAGGCGTTAGAAGGCAAAGATAAGTTGGGGAACGCTACATGTTTCCTGTTCAACATTTTATGTACACTGTAAAAAAAATTCAGTTATCTGGTAGCTGTGATTACCATAATAATGATGTAAAAAATACATACAAAATGTAAACAACTTCACTGATGTAAACAGTACACTTTACACATGTAAACTGCATATTTTACAGTTTTAAAGGGTACATTTTACAGTTCTAAGTGGTACATGTTACAGATTTAAACAGTGCATTTTACAGATTAAAACTATTGTAATTTACAAAAATGTACATTTTAAACTTGTAAATCCAACATCTTTTTTTCTGTTGGTTTTACAGAATAAAAACAGCAGCTGTGCTTGCCAGAAAATGTCTATAAAACATACATTAAAAATGTAAACAACTTAACAGTTTCAAACTATCGTGATTTACACACACAGTTATCCAATATCCTTCTCTGATGAATTATCAATAGCACCGATATTAGCCCATTCGCCGCAGGATGCTTTGGCCCATGGCAGTGGCATTGTCCACGTTACACTTATACAATGAGGCTGACATTACTCATCTTCTCATTTTCCATGTCAGAAGCAAGTACAATGTGTTAGAATTTACAATATTATTCATGAAACACAATGTGTCAAAATAAATGGGGGGGGTGCCCAGGACCTCCATACAACCAAGGAGGGATGGTGGTCCCCCCCTCATGCTGTGGTTTGAAGAAATAGTAACCATTGGGGGATACAGTCACCAAATCCACTGCAGTAGGGGTGACATACAGAACTTATATGTGAATTATATCACTTTTTAGAATCCCTTGACTGTACTGGGACAAATAGTAAAAACCATTAGCACTTTTGCCAAAAAAATGGATTACATTACAATAACATGCATTTATAATGCACCAATAATTTATGCAGACCTTGGTACAGACCATAGAAGGGACTACAGGCTATGTTAGATGAAAAGAGACAGACTGATACATAGAGAGCCCTGCTCGCAAGTATACAATCTAGAGGAACGGATTGATACATGAGATAGAGAGCCCTGCTCACAGAGCTTACAATCTAGAGGAACAGACTGATCCATGAGGCAGAGAGCCCTGCTCACAGAGCTTACAATCTAGAGGAACAGACTGATACATGAGGCAGAGAGCCCTGCTCACAGAGCTTACAATCTAGAGGAACAGACTGATACATGAGGTAGAGAGCCCTGCTCACAGAGCTTAAAATCCAAAGGAACAGACTGATACATGGGGTAGAGAGCCCTGCTTGCAAGCTTATAGTGTTATTTTTTTTTTTAATATTGTGCCATTCTATTCTATTATGATGGATTTATTAAACTCATTATATTCTATATATATATAATCTGTATTTCACATTAATATATGTATATCTTTAATCAAACATGTACAGCTTTTATGAAGAAATCAGGAAAAATCGGTATCATTTTCTCAGTTTTGCACATTAACAAATGATATCTATATTTTGCACATACTAACATAACAACCCATTTTCATATAATATTTTAGTATTGAATTATGGAATACAGATTTCTCTAATTTCTTAACATGTATCAATTTGAATTTCTTTACTCCAGCAAGAGAAATTAACCCAGCACCTAATATCTGATTATTATTTTTTTTAGAAATTAAATCTCTTGATTTGAGAAATTTGATGGGTTTGTTTTTATAATATTTGGATTAAATATTTTTTGGCCAATCATGGCTATTTTATTATTATATCTTCATCAAATAAATTATATTTGGAACATTCTGATATTCATTTTTGTTTTTTTGGGAAATTCGTTTTTTTCCCCCAACAACCAAATAATGTAATTTAAGAATGAAAATGAAGATTTTCGAATAAAGTTCAAATAATATTGTTTGTCTTGAATATATGTTAACAAGTAAATTACATGGATATGTTATAATATTTTTAACACATAAATTCTGCTATTATTTGTAGAAACCAAAACGGTTACGTGTTACCGTCATTTTCTTTAAATGCTTTCAATATTTAATCATTTTTATAATAGTACTGATATATTATTATATTTGTATTATTCATTGGGAATACAAATAACGTAATATTTATTTCACATATATTTTACACCTGCGAGCATATTTTATTTTTCATAGATAGATCATTTCAAAGATGCATTTAAAAAAAAAATTATTTAAATGATATATTGAGCATTTTGCACGTTTTCAAATACTAAATACTAATAAAAATAATAGGAAATATTTTACCCTTTTGGACGCCAGAGGTAAAGGGTCGCCAACCCTGTGCTTTGGATTCCTTCAAGAAATTATCACCGACAGGATCTGATATAAAAAGAAACAATTACACAACTTCTACAACATCACTCAAGACAGCAGGGTGTATAATAATAATAATAATAATAATAATAATAATAATAATAATATTAAATAAACTTCGAATAAAAAGGAGATCTCACCGCATAAAATTAAATGTATTTCCAAATATTTATCCCCATCATTTTTTCGTTGTAGAAAAAAATAAAAAAGGAATTAATTTATAATATAACTTTATTACTTGAGAGTTAGGTACATTTTCGTTATGTCAAATAATGCAGTTAAGTCTGATCATTTGTGAAATTAAATATACTTAAAAAAATTGGAATAATTCTAACCAATAAAACATTATGCATTTAAGGCAAAAGTATTAAGACTGCGATTTAACAAAATAACACTTTTAAGAAAGGGTTGATCATTAATAACATCCCCAGCCCGACTCACAAATCCCACTCTGTTGCTGAGTTCAGCCCCCTTTGCCCATCCACGACTGCTCTTTGCAAATGCAGCTGCTGTGGACTACAAATCTCATGGTGCTAAGCCAGGCTGGCAGAGCATCATGAGAGTTGCAGTCCACAACATTTGGAATAGACAAAAGCTTGGCCATTACTGGCAAGGCAAACTCTCTCTCCCTAAAATCTGCGGTCCCCCAGAGGCTGTGTGTGTATGTGTAAGGGGAGAAGCCAGGAAACGCGTGCAGGAAAAAGGAAATCCGATTTCGGGGGAGAGACGATTATAAGGCGAACGGCTGGGGGAGAAGAGAAGAACTGAGACTAGTCTGGAGAAGAGAAGAAATGAGAGCAGTCTGGAGGAGAAGGAATGAGAGCAGTCTGGAGGAGAAGAGAAGGAATGAGAGCAGTCTGGAGGGGAAGGAATGAGAGCAGTCTGGAGGAGAAGGAATGAGAGCAGTCTGGAGGAGAAGAGAAGGAATGAGAGCAGTCTGGAGGGGAAGGAATGAGAGCAGTCTGGAGGAGAAGAGAAGGAATGGGAGCAGTCTGGAGGAGAAGAGAAGGAATGGGAGCAGTCTGGAGGGGAAGGAATGAGAGCAGTCTGGAGGAGAAGAGAAGGAATGAGAGCAGTCTGGAGGGGAAGGAATGAGAGCAGTCTGGAGGAGAAGAGAAGGAATGAGAGCAGTCTGGAGGGGAAGGAATGAGAGCAGTCTGGAGGGGAAGGAATGAGAGCAGTCTGGAGGAGAAGAGAAGGAATGAGAGCAGTCTGGAGGGGAAGGAATGAGAGCAGTCTGGAGGAGAAGGAATGAGAGCAGTCTGGAGGAGAAGGAATGAGAGCAGTCTGGAGGAGAAGAGAAGGAATGAGAGCAGTCTGGAGGGGAAGGAATGAGAGCAGTCTGGAGGAGAAGAGAAGGAATGGGAGCAGTCTGGAGGAGAAGGAATGAGAGCAGTCTGGAGGAGAAGAGAAGGAATGAGAGCAGTCTGGAGGGGAAGGAATGAGAGCAGTCTGGAGGAGAAGAGAAGGAATGGGAGCAGTCTGGAGGAGAGAAGAAATGAGAGCAGTCTGGAGGAGAAGGAATGAGAGCAGTCTGGAGGAGAAGAGAAGGAATGAGAGCAGTCTGGAGGGGAAGGAATGAGAGCAGTCTGGAGGAGAAGAGAAGGAATGAGAGCAGTCTGGAGAAGAAGAGAAGGAGTGGGAGCAGTCTGGAGAAGAAGAGAAGGAATGGGAGCAGTCTGGAGGAGAAGAGAAGGAATGAGAGCAGTCTGGAGAAGAAGAGAAGGAATGGGAGCAGTCTGGAGGAGAAGAGAAGGAATGAGAGCAGTCTGGAGGGGAAGAGAAGGAATGGGAGCAGTCTGGAGGAGAAGAGAAGGAATGAGAGCAGTCTGGAGGAGAAGAGAAGGAATGGGAGCAGTCTGGAGGAGAAGAGTAGGAATGAGAGCAGTCTGGAGGAGAAGAGTAGGAATGAGAGCAGTGTGGAGGAGAATGAATGAGAGCAATCTGGAGGAGAAGGAATGAGAGCAGTCTGGAGGGGAAGGAATGAGAGCAGTCTGGATGAAGAAGGGAACTAAGAAGGAGAAAGAAAGAAAGAAAGAAAGAAAGAAAGAAAGAAAGAAAGAAAGAAAGAAAGAAAGAAAGAAAGAAAATACACAAACTTAAAACAAAGATGAAATAGAGATATGATATGATCACCCCTCTTTCCGTATTAAAAATAAAAACACATACATATAAAACACAAAAACTAGCACAGGCTGCAACCTATTCTGAATGAAAGATGACAGTAAAACCAAAAGAAAACAAAAAAAAAAAAACAATTAAAACACCAATTGCTTCAAATCCCAGGGAGATACAGAGTAAAATAATAAATCTATAATAACAGGTCAGATACACATACAGAGTAAAATAATAAATCTATAATAACAGGTCAGATACACATACAGAGTAAAATAATAAATCTATAATAACAGGCCCCCCAGACTCCAGTGGGATATTGGGGTTTAGGATCTCCCTAGTCACTCTGGTGGTCCATCACCCATTCACCACTCCCCATGATCCCCAACCCAAGCTGGGTGTCTCTACCTGTCAGGTACATGTTGAGCAGGAGCTGAGATCCACTACTCTGAGCCATGTAAGGTTTGGACTGGCACCCAGAGGGGGGGCTGGGCTTCTCCTATAAATATTAGTATTGCTATTAATCTGTCTGCTGGAGGGAAGGTGAGGGTGATATGAAATAAATGTGAAACACATTGAAGGGAGGAATAGGAGAGATGAGAGCCTTAGGATAATATCCAAGCAACCCAGAGAGATGGAGTGGGATGCCTCTACCTCCCCCCCACAATACTCCCATCCCTCCCTGTGCCTATCATTTCCTCTGTAAAACTCTGTTTAATTAAAGGAGCCATCTGACTCTATCATTCTCCCCTGTAGATGGTGCCTGCCATCCCTCTTATCAGAGTCACATCTGAGTTTTAATAAAGTCCTCTGTTAAAGATCAGTGTTTCTATGGATATGGGGAGCCGTACCCCTCCCTAGCACCCTCTGCTACCCTCCTTTTGCATTTTCCGCCTTTTTAACTCTTTCCAAACATGGGGACGTCAGAGATAGGGACCCAATATTGATCTTTGGCTTGTGCGATCTGCTTCACTGGGTCTGGGAAAACAACATGATGGAGCATTTAGAGAGACCGGTTTCCAGGGAACAAACCATAAAGCGATTGTTTAAGAGGTTTACTGGTTGAGCACAGGCACCTTGACTGCAATTAGCACCTATTAGAAACTAATCCCACTGCTTTCCTCCAACCTTGCCCAGGCTGGAAATTAGGTTTTCAATTTAACATTATTTTGGGCATTAGTGGATGCCCAGGCAGATCTTGGTCTCAGGGGTGGCCAGTTCACAGAGATAAACTAGGTGGATGCCTAGGGCACCAATTCTGAGAGGGTCGTTTTTAAACCTGGCCATGCAGAATGCAAGGGATTTTAATTGGGAATCATGTTGGGATTGTTTTGTGGGTCATGGTAAAGGACACATTAAACTCAATTGGTTTACGGCACTAAGATTCACTGGACCGGGCATAAATTGGGTATGTTTACTCACTATTGTTCCAAGCACCTCTAAACTTAGTAGTCCAAAGGGGATACTATGGTCCAACCAGACATTAAAATGTGGTAAGGACTGTCCTTGCATTATGCTACTCGGTCAGCAGACTAGTAGACCTGCTGCCAATTAGCTGCCTAAGGAGTTTTCCGATGTTATATTTCTGCACCTTGGCACCAAGCAGCTTAATCATTCTTGTTGCCGCAATCAATGTAATGATAATTAGATTAAGGTAGACAGTATTTTTAAGGTGTGAGTCACAGACATCCGAGGTTTATATCAAGGTAAGGTTGTCTCACAAGAGGTCGAAGGTGCCACCAAAGCCTGCTCTGAAATTCATGCAGCCTTGTTTGTGGGATTCGGCTCGTTCATTCATTCAGCTCAGTGTTAGTGATATTCATCATTAGCCAATTATGACTATTCGGTGGCCATGTAGCAGAATAGCCACAAAATGTATAAATGTCAACGAATCTGGTGATGCCTGAGGGATGGAATGGACGTATAGGAACTCTATCACCCTAAATAGTATTTACAGTGTAAGAATATTTATAACATCGACTTGAGGCATTTAGAAAAATAATAGTATTTCACGGTACCGGAACCTTTTATTCCCTAGTATAGGAGAGTACTGGAACCTTTTATTCCCTAGTATAGGAGAGTACCGGAACCTTTTATTCCCTAGTATAGGAGAGTACCGGAACCTTTTATTCCCTAGTATAGGAGAGTACCGGAACCTTTTATTCCCTAGTATAGGAGAGTACCGGAACCTTTCATTCCCTAGTATAGGAGAGTACCGGAACCTTTTATTCCCTAGTATAGGAGAGTACCGGAACCTTTTATTCCCTAGTATAGGAGAGTGCCGGAACCTATTATTCCCTAGTATAGGAGAGTACCGGAACCTTTTATTCCCTAGTATAGGAGAGTACCAGAACCTTTTATTCTCTAGTATAGGAGAGTACCAGAACATTTTATTCCCTAGTATAGGAGAGTGCCGGAACCTTTTATTCTCTAGTATAGGAGAGTACCGGAACCTTTTATTCTCTAGTATAGGAGAGTACTGGAACCTTTTATTCTCTAGTATAGGAGAGTACCGGAACCTTTTATTCTCTAATATAGGAGAGTACCAGAAAGTACCAGAACCATTTATTCCCTAGTATAGGAGAGTACTGGAACCTTTTATTCTCTAGTATAGGAGAGTACCGGAACCTTTTATTCCCTAGGATAGGAGAGGACCGGAACCTTTTATTCTCTAATATAGGAGAGTACCGGAACCTTTTATTCCCTAGTATAGGAGAGTACCGGAACCTTTTATTCTCTAGTATAGGAGAGTACCAGAAAGTACCAGAACCTTTTATTCTCTAGTATAGGAGAGTACCGGTACAGAATAACAGAACCGTTTATCCCCTAGTATATGAGAGTACCGGAACCTTTTATTCCCTAGTATAGGAGAGTACCGGAACATTTTATTCCCTAGTATAGGAGAGTACCGGAACCTTTTATTCTCTAATATAGGAGAGTACCGGAACCTTTTATTCCCTAGTATAGGAGAGTGCCGGAACCTTTTATTCCTGTGTTTGCATCCTGGGTGCTGGGGATCTTGTGGGTGCAATCTGGGGGCTGGGGCAAATCCTGTCTGTGCTATGTGGGTGCGGTGGCAAATCCTGTGTTTGCAGACTGTGTGCTGGGCAAGTCCTGTGTGTGCAATCTGGGTGCTCTTGCAAGACCTGTGGATGCTCTAGCAAGACCTGTGTACAATGCACATGCACACACAAATAAAAAGAATGTGTGCGTAGATGCATTGTGGCCACTTCCCTATTATAGGGAAGAAGAAGAGTGCACCGAATATTCTATTCCTTATTATAGGAGAGTACCAGAACTGAAGAAACTGCTAAGGACATAGATATTGCAACTGTATTAGTGATATTCTATAATACAACTTGTTGTTGCCTTATAAGTAAACATTATAATATTAAAGATATATTTATATATATATAAATATTTCAAGTATCATCATTAATATTAGCCAAGAATCTTAATGTCAATTTTTTATGCATTTTTACAATTTTCTTTTATTTTTTACAGATTTTTAGCTTTTCTACTGTTTCCCATCTCTGCGATCTCTGCAGCTCCCCAAGAGTATATCACCCCGGTGATCTAAAGCATATCTAAATAACTGATTAGGTTATCTGGGTGATTGATATAACACCAATGCAGCTATAGAAACCGAGAGCAGGAAGGGTTTAGTTATGCAAATATTCCATGTTTGTTCTTCTTTTATTGCTCTGGATCTAGAATACATCTGTTTCGCTGAACACAAACAGTTACATCTTTATCCATCCCGGGCCATGAATATGAATGGAGGAAGATCTTTATCTCTTTCTCTGCGAAACAATAGGAAGAGCACAGCATCCGAGGGGAATGACAATTTAAGACAGCGGTGGGGGTAAAAACCAATATTGCTAATAGGGACTAAACTCCACAAATGTGATATATGAAAAGCCATTTCTCCCAATTTCATAGCCTTTTTTCAAAGATACTTATGCAAATTATCATTCAACAGATATCCAAAAATGAAAGACTTCATGTGAATGTGGACAGTTAGGAAGGAGGACAGATGGGGCTATTCACTAAAAGGTGAACTGCAGGGGAATTGAGGTGAGATGAACATTTAATCTCACCAATTTAGCTATACATTGTGCAGGGACAATCCTGGAGAGTTTGCTTAGCAGGGGAGACTCACCAGGTTTGTCCGTGCACAATGTATAGGTAAACTGGTGAGATAAAATGTTCATCTCCAATCAACTCATCTCATCTCACCTGTTAGCGAATAGCTCCCCAGGGAAGCGGAGTGAATGATAATGGGAATGTGGACATGGTAATGATAATATTAGGATTATAACAGTCAAGGGTGGAGCTAACTTATCTGGCACCCGTTGCGGATCCTCATCTTTAACACCCTCTCCACATCTACAACCCACCCTTCTTTATCCATCCTAAGTCCCTGGATTTATATTATTTGCCTGAGACATATACATGGAGGATTTCGGCTTTCCGAAATGTCGGCACAAGAATCTGCCACATCTGGCCAATTTTTGTGCCGATTCGAAATCACTTAGCTGATCTCTGATTAGCTTGAACGGGCTACTCGAACCACCAAAGTAATCTGGGTACAAGACTCAGAGCTCCAATTTTCTAATTTTTAGCACTATTTGCAGTTACAAAAAACCCCATGATATTTTTCACCATTGCATATCAAAACATATATCATTTTTTTAAGAACCTTTAAAATCCTGTGTTCGTTTCACATCTTTGCCACTGCTGGATGATGCAGTCACAGCTTCTGTACCACAGCATACAGACAATATGCACAATTTATCCTCATATTTTATTTATTTGCATTTCTTTCCTTCCACTAATGATGAAACCATGTTTGAAACTGATTTGGAGACAAGATAATCATTTTTCTTAATTATTTCATAGTAATTCATTACATGTACCAATTCTATGGAGGTTGTGTGCAAAGATCAGTTGTGGGGTCAAAATTAAAAAAAAATGGTCCAGTCACCATGGAGACGACACGGTATCTTTACATCACTTTTTAAAACTCTGCCCTAGAAATGACCTTTTATACATTAGCCTTATGAATGGGAAGGATAATGGTGATCTTACACAATGAGGGGCATGTACTAAAAAAAAACAAATATTTTTTATGTCAAAACTATTTTTGCGCTTTGCTCCTATTGCAATGTACTAAACATTTAACACTCCAATAGTACATACGAGCAAATTGCGAATAAAAACAAGCAAATTTGCGAATATTTTTCCTACCTCTTTTGATAGCGCTCGCTAAAAGCTGGTGTAATTTTCACACTAAACAAGAATTATTTTTCACAAAATATTCGCAAAGCTCTTTAGCGTGGCGCAAATCTAATCGCAATTTATTAGCGCAACGGGAAAAATGCACGCTAAATAAAAATAAGCAGAAGATTCGCAAATCAGGGAAAACAAGCGCAAAATGTTACAAATAGTCGCAAATTGCTCCTTACTCATGTTTTACCTACTTTTTCCCCCACTGCACTTGTTTAGTACATGACCCCAATAAACACAATCTTTTTTTAACAAGTGCTGTCTGTGAACTGGGAATGCACTTTAGTCGAAATTGCCACTCACTTATGAGTCAAACCTTCATGATTTGGGTTGCCACCCTTTCATTAAAAAAATACCATCCAAGCTGTTGATTCTATAGACTTAGCTTTGGGAGTAAGCCCATATTTTTAATGGCTGAGCTGGTACAATTCCCGTGATTATGTTTTTTTTTTTTTGTAAATCAATGTTTTTATTAGATTTTTTCAAAAAAGATGAAACGGGAGTGGGATACAGAATTAGAAAATGGGGGTGAGGGAAGGAGGGGGGATACAAAATCAAGAAATAATTAGGGGACGAGTAGGGGAAACAATAAAATACTTTTACTCTTCTCAATCAGTGATTATGTTTTTATAGGGTTTCACCACATTGGAGAAAAAAGGGGGGTCAATTTCCACACTCAGGACTGCCCACTTAACGAGACATTTGGAGGTATGGATATCTATGGATATGGTCACGTTTCCTAGCCTGTCATTTTGGGCTCAGTTCATAGCATTTAGCTTCTGTCAGTGCTGATCTTATTTTCATAAAGCTGGAGTTTCTCTTTAGTAGCAAATCATAATGGCACCTGGGACGTCTATCTGACCCTCATTCAGATAGTCTGTCTTTTGTCCCTTTAAATTCTGTCCCTATCTCCCCCTATAAATTACAATCACTAACCGGTCTCTATAGGCATTTAGTGACAAATAGCATTGCCTTCTCTGGAGGTATTATATAGAGTCATGTAATATCTCACTGTCTGTCCATTTTCATTTGAGGAGCGCTGCTGAGATCAATGGAGCTTCGGATGAGAAACCAGGACTTATGACAATGTTAGAAACATAGAATGTGTCAGCAGATAAGAACCATTCGGTCCATCTAGTCTGCCCAATGTTCTAAATACTTTTATTAAGTCCCCAGTTCCCTATCTGGAAATTAAAGAATAACAAATAGTGATACCTTCTTATTCCTTTCTATTTTTTGCAACCATTTTACACCAAAATATATCAGTTTTGATATTTATACCTACATTTGTAACATTGTTTTATTTTATAGAGCTATATCTTTGAACTTAAAATACATGACCTTGGACGCATTTGTACTTTCTTTGGTGGCAGCATCATATGGGAAACAAAAGAATCCGTGGAATGTATGACACATATATGACACATACAATATACATACATGTTACTCATAGTGGATACTCATTAAGATCTTATTGGATATAATATGTTATAATATAAATTAATCATCTTCATTGTCAGTCACACAAAAGCCACGTTTTTATTAATAGTCCATACACCACGGCTGAATTTAGCGATGATGGGTTTTTCAGACTGGCTGGCACTAATTGGTGGCACTCCTCGTGGCTGTGAGTTCAGTGGTACGGGTTGGCTCCTGTTTTCCAGACTTGCTTTAGCTGCCTGTGCTCTGTTTCAACCACTCACAGGCAACTTAAAACAAGCCACGAATCCAGGATCGAATCCACGTGGCATGCTGGGTGTCAAACAGGTGGTGGATTCTTTCTCTGGATAAAACATCACATTCTGTGAAATAGAGAAAACAAACACTTTAGCGGCCCTCTGGGTATTTATACACAGAACATGCTGGTACCCAATGCTCTCTGTATTGCTCTCTCCATCCTGTCTATAATGTGCACTTGTTCCGTAACAAATAGCACATTGCTACAACTTCAACTCGTATAGCGAAAGTAGAGTTTGTTTCATTTATTTCAGGGGCCCCATTAGCAGTAGCCACACCCAATTTCATCAATCCACATTCACTTTTACTCAAACCCCACCCATGTTTGTCTTTTTGGGGGACACGTTCTTCCAATTTCATCCACACCCCATCCAAGTCTTTTTCATTGTTTTTGTTCCAAAGCATGCAATTCAAATTCTGCTTGGGACCCTTAGCCCCCCTTAATATATATATATATTAACATGATACAGAAAGATTGTTTATTCCATAACAGTTCAGACTGGATTTTATCAGTCATCGATTTAATTACCAGTAATTATCTGTACGTAATGCCAGCCAATTGTACAGCTCCACAGAGTAAGCTGGCGCCTTTTAAATAAAAGAGTAAATATCATAAGACATGGTTTCTGGGCACCTCCCATCCAATATATGACTGTTTATAGGGGCAAAGGTCAGTATCCTGGCATCATATTGCACCAGCATTAGGTGAGACAGCTCAGTGGGTTATTGCACCATCTGTAGAAACCTTTCAGTCCTAACTGTTGAAGGTTCAATTCCTGGCAGGGTATGAAATTCATTGGGTAATAAGGTACCACAACTTTATGGCATAATTTTAATTAACTGAAGCTGTATGGGCTCAAAGGATAGAATGCAGGGGACGGATTTCCCTTTAACGCTCCATTTAGATTATTTTCTCTATGTCATACACGTTTCTAATGTATGTGACATTCACTTATTGTAACATTAAAACAATTTACACTTCTCCTGTATTTCTCCAATAAGAAGGGCTCGGAGAGAGAGGCATCCATTCCAGTGGATCTGACAATGAACATAGTGCATTGTATATTGTTACTAAGTATCCACACACATTCTTTGTTTAACGTACACATATACCGCAGCACTTGTAACACGTATGTGAAGATCCTGGACAGAACAGGATACTTATCCTCATAACCTATTCTCACGCTCCTCCCTGACCCTCACTTCCTCCGTCTACATTACTCACCTGGTCGGGCGTGGCTTACACAGTGCCAGTCACACAGGGCATCAAGGAGAGCGTGACAACTGTGCCAAATCCATATCACTGTATCCCTGGCACTAATCCCAGGATAAATACTCAATGTACAATTGTGTCCAGCAAGTCTTCTGCAAACACACACTAACCCACACTATACACACGCTGACCCACAATATACACACACCATACACACACTATACACACATACTAACCCAGACTATACACATACTAACCCACACCATACACACACACTAACCCACACTATACACACTATACACACACTAACCCACACTATACACACGCTAACCCACACTATTCACACACCATACACACACTATACACCCACACTATACACACGCTGACCCACACTATACACACACTATACACACACCATACACACACTATACACACGCTAACCCACACTATACACACACTAACCCACACTAACCCACACTATACACACACCATACACACACTATACACACATACTAACCCACACCATACACACACTAACCCACACTATACACACACCATACACACACCATACACACACTATACACACACCAAACCATACCAATCACACAATAACCCACACTATACACACACCATACACACACTAACCCACACTATACACACACCAAACCATACGAAACACACAATAACCCACATTATACACACACCATACACATGCTAACCCACACTATACACACAGCAGACACACACTATACACACACACTAACCCACACCATTTTCACACACATTAACCCACACCATACACACAGTATACACACACACACTAACCCACACCATACACACACAATACACACACCATACACACACTAACCCATATCATACACACACTAACCCCCACCATACAACCACCATCCACACACTAACCCATACCATACACACGCTAACCCATACCATACACACCACACACACCATACACACACTAACCCAAACCATACACAGACTAACCCATACCATACACACACTAACCCACACCATACGCACACTAATCCACACCATACGCCCACTGACCCACACCATACGCCCACTGACCCACACCATACGCACACTAACCCACACCATACGCACACTAACCCACACCATAAACACGCCAAACACACACTAACCCACACCATACACACACTAACCCAAACTATACACACACTAACCCATACCATACACACACACACCATACACACACTAACCCATACCATACACACACTATACACACACTGAGCACAGATCACTAAACAGCAAAATGTAGTTTACTTTCAAGGTAATGGCAAGATAGATTAATTTGATTTTTGCATTTATTTGTCAGTTCACTGTTTGGGGAATTAAGCCGTTTGTGTCATACAACAGATGCACACTAAATCACACAACATATACAAAACATTATAGTTGATTTTTCTAAAAATAAACTTCACCTTACAGAACTATGTGATATTTAGATTTTATATTCACCCTAATAATAATATGTGTGTCTAGAACAGGGACTGCTGGGTAAAACTGGACTGACAAGTGAACTGAAAAAAGCAGTCATTGTTAGCTGACATGGGAGGACAGAAACATCAAAATCAGCCTCTTTACATCTCCATGGGATATTATGTAACAGTTACACATACACATGAACAGCAAATAAAGTACTAGACATTTTTTGCCTTAAATTGTTACTTTGCTTTAAATGTCATCTACAGAGCACCATGATTACAGTATTGCAGTATCCAGGGCAAACAAATAGTGTAAAACCATGTACTTGTGTAAAGAGCAATACCTGAGCAAAGATGCAAACGTGGAGCTGTCACCATGGAAACCAATAGAATGTTACCCCAGAATGTCTCATGATCGGTAACTCCCACATGCTTTAATACGTCATCTGCGCCACGATTCTTAAAAAAAAATAAAAAAAAGAAGAAAGCTACATATAAATATTGCAATTACGTTTCTTTAAGTGCAACTTTACCTGTCCCCCCCCAGAGTGGGCCCCTCGCCATTTTATTTATACACATCAGCACTGCATTGGTTACATTTAACAAAGCGGGTAAAGTTTACATTAGCTATACGTGTCCCTGAATAAAACCCCAGAAAGGCGTCAGCCGAGCACAGATCGTCCCTGTTAAATTAAACATTTCTCCGTGCACCCTTTTAATAAAGCCCTGCTGAGCTGCTGAAAGGATTCATGACACTGTGACAGCCAGGCAGGGTCATGCTGCGGGGTAACAGAACTCACCCTGTGTGCGTCAGGTGTCCGTCTTCCCTCGAGGTCTGATAAAGAGAGAGAGAGGCGCATGGAAGGAGAGAATTCCAGGAGTCCTATCCGGCGGGGCTGTCTTGGGCACAGAAAGCTCGGTGGCAGATCCGGGATGCGGTGTGTGTGTAATGGAACGTGTTTGCATAAGGGGAGAGGCAGCCAGGGCCGTCCTGACACAAGATATTAACCATTTATTTGCCTCTGGGGTCGGTAACGTTGGTATTAAAGGTGTGGGCCTTCCTGGGCTATTGTGTTATTTTGTTTATTTTATATTTTCCAGTCACAGCCCTGTGTGAAGGGAACACTACCTTGATTTTTTTTATGGGGCGTTCACGCATATAGGAGCTTTGCAGAGCCCCCCCGATAACCTGAAACGTAACACAAGGTCATACATGTGCGGTAGTCAGACACACATGCATACAAGAGTGCTACAAACCCATATCTAATGGGTCCACACATCCTGCTAAGCTTATTTAAGTCACGGCGAAGGATAGCTTGATAGCCATAGAAAAATGTTTGTTTATTTAGCAGTAATACAAGAACAATGCAAAAACCATTTAAATCAACTTTATTCAAACAAAATCACACTTTGACAAGCGCTAACATGGATATGGATAGCCAAGTCACTTGGGTCACACCTTGCTGTCAGATGGTGTGCATGTGGCCCACGAGCCGTAAATTGGACACCCTGCTTCAGAGGTTTTTTTTATAAGGGTACCATATGTTCCCTATAGGTAAAATGTGCTCTGCAGTGCTACATTATCATTAGTGGCAGTCTGTAGGGCAGGGGCGTCCAACATGCGGCCCGCGTGAGCTCATCAGCGGTAGCCACACTTCCAACTCCTGTGCGCACAACACCTCCTCTACCCTGCGCATGAGGACAGAACAAGGGGAGAAGCAGACCAGCAGCGTGTACAGCACGCATTGAAAAGCAGGGGAGGAGGGGTCTCAAGATCTAAGCCCCAATCAAAAAAGAAAAACTGTGTGGTTGGGAAGGTACTGTGTGTGTGCAAGTGTGACTGTATGTAAGTGTGTTTGTGCAAGTGTGATTGTATCTATGTGTGTGTGTGTGTGTGTGCAAGTATGATTGTATCTCAGTCTGGATCTGTATGTAAGTGTGTGTCAGTATGGCTCTGTATGTAAGTGTAACTGTATGTAAGTGGGTGTGCAAATGTGACTGTATCTAAGTGTGTGTGTGCAAGTGTGATTGTGTGTGTCAGTATGGCTCTGTATGTAAGTGTGACTGTGGAATTGCGCATGTCAGTGTCACTGTGTGTTCAAGTGTGACTGTGTGTAATTGTATGTGTGTCAGTGGGAATCTGTATGTATGTCAGTGTGGCTCTGGATGTAAGTGTGTGTGTGTGTGTGTGTCAGTGTGACTCTGTATGTGGGACTGTGTGTCATTGTGAGTCTGTATGTAAGTGTGTGTTTAAGTGTGACTCTGTGTGTTATTGTATGTGTGTCAGTGTGAATCTGTATGTATGTCAGTGTGGCTCTGGATGTAAGTGTGTGTCAGTGTGACTGTGTGTCATTGTGACTCTGTATGTAAGTGTGTGTGTGTGTATGTGTGTCAGTGTGAATCTGTATGTATGTCAGTGTGGCTCTGTATGATAGTGTGTGTGTGTGTCATTGTGACTCATAGTTTTCTCTGAATGACAAAATAATGCGGCCCATGCACACATACATTGTTGTTGAAGTGGCCCACCACAGACAAAGCTGCTGTGGGGTGTACATTTTTATACTTGTAGAAGTTAAAGAGTATACACTTGTTGGTTTTACTTTTATTGCCTCAAGAAGCCTGGATTATATAGTATACTGGGCAATTCTAGTGGTATTTCATTGGCTCAGGTTACCCATTAAAATCAGATTATAGTTTGGGTTTTAAATGTTTCTCTTCTGTGTCTTTCTGCCAATCGCTGCTGCCTCTAAAGTGCAGAGCTTTTGGCTGCACTAAAAGATGTCACATATTCAAAGGTAATAATTTAAATGTTCATCATTCTCTCAGTGTACAGTTTATTAAAAATAAATACAAATTCTATTAAAGTATGGTTGTTTGGGTTAAAGTAAACCATTTCTCCCAAATTCTATCCTGCTGTGGAATACCTACCTTCCAGTATGGCTAGGAGGGTAGTGGTCACTGGAGCAAGGTTTTGTTACTAGTGGCGTGCCTCAGGGACCCAGTCTCTTTAATATTTTTATTAGTGATATTGCAGAAGGTCTTGTTGGTAAGGTATGTCTTTTTGCTAATGGTACCAAGATTTGCAACGGGCTGGATGTTTCTGGAGTAGATCCTGAAATAAATAAACAGCATGAAGCGGAGGTAGTAAAGAGTATGTGTAAAAATCCTGCAAAAATGAGATCAGGGTTTGAGAAATGATGGGCCAGCAAAATCTGGGACCTGGAGCCAAATGCCGCACATAGAAAACCATCATCTATGTAATGCTTCCAGGAGAGTCACGTGTGTTTCTCCTCTGTCCGGCATTGAAAGGAAAACGAAACTTCGTTTTTGATTCAGTGTTTTACAACATGGAGTTAGTAATTAACTTAATTGAACTTATTTTGGGGGTGGACTTACTTTGTAGTTTATTTCATTTGCTGCTGACACAAATTAGCCAATGGGCCAAAAATGGCAGCCTCTGTCGTCAATGCAATACTAAGTTTATATTCTGGATGTTGTAAAAAAAAAAATAATAACCCTCCCCCCCATGCTATGGTCCAATTAGAAGATTAGATAAACTACTGGTTACACCTAAACCCTCTACCCAATGTGATTAGTGAATAGCAGCAAAGCCAATAAAATGGCCATTACTAATGGTAAGCTCTATAGGGTAAAATGCAAGAACCCATTGTTTTCTACACCCAGCATGCTTGTCATGTGACATATGTCCATATGCTGACACCTTGTCATATTATAAGTGGCAGACTAGAGATATAAAGAGCAGTCTGCCTCTAAATTCTAAAAGCAGATTACACATTGGACACCAGGGGGCGCAAAGAGCACACTTTACTGTTACTATGTAGCTGTTAAATTAAAGGGACATAAGATGTTTCCAGATTACCTGTGCATTTAAAACAAACACATGTAAAGGACTTATGCCACTGTTTTTTTCTTCTAAATTTGAATTAATTGCATAAAAGTAAAATTAAGATTAGATGTCTATCTCCAGCATCCATTTTGAGAATTTTACCCACGATGCAACATGTCTCCAAAATCTTTCAGCAAGTCTCACTTTACATCTGTGGTCAGAGCCTGCATGTCAGGTGTATCTTGCCATGCCATGATGATGTCATAAGATACACCCCAGCTCTCTTACTGGCTCCTGTGAATTACTAGTGGGCAGGACTAGGTGGCTGTGTACAGGTTTTTGTTTTCCTTCCAACATGATGTAATAGTTACATAACCCTCCCATTCTGACTTATAGACTGCATTCTGTGTCCCCAGCCCCAAAGTGAGATACTAGTGCTGTAAAGTCACTGGGGGATGGCACGGAAAAAAACACTATATTTCACAAAATGGCAGTGCCCAGTCACACTTGTTTAGTAAAATAGTTCAGAAAATAAACTCAGATTTAAAAAAAAGCAAAACACATATCTGAAATCAACAATGCAAAATAAAAAAAGAAACCCTTTTCATTTTTTGGTGGGATTGTCCCTTTCAGTGGAAGCAGAGGCATTATTAAAGGGACGGTATCACCTAAACAGTGTTTTTACTGTGTACGTAGAGCATAAAAAATGATTTAAAATGATCTATACATTGTGTTAGCAAAGCTGTCAGTAAATGCATAAATTAGGAACAAAATGTGTTTTAAATGTATCTGTGGAGTCTCCTGCTTATGACATCACCTGTGGCCTGATATGCAAATGAACTGCTTTTCGGTAGGAAATATGTGAGTTGCATATCATGCCACAGGTGATGTCATAAACAGGAGACTCCACAGATACATTTAAAATGGACTTTTATTCTAATTTAGGCACTTGTTCTGGGGCAGAGTCTGTGTCTAGTCCCTCTGTCTCATCTAGTTTCTCCGATACTTCCTTCCCTGAGGTGAAGTCCCTCCCCAATCTCCTGTTCCACCCATGAGGTCTATTCCCTCTGCCAGTGTCCCTTCCCCCAGAGAGCAATCTTTCACCCCAAATAATTATTACAGCAGAACATCCAACAACTCTCAAGAGTGATTTGGTGATTTCATTATCTCCCTGTCATATGTTTCCAGTCCAGGCTTTATTAACACAAGGTGTGTTCCTAGCCAACAATACAGCTGTAACCATTTGGCAATCTATTACACAGTTTGGATCTAGCATCTAACTGTTTTGTAAACCAGCATTCAAAAAAAGTATACACTTATCAGAGTTTAAATGGTGTTTCGAATTTAGTGACCTATATTCAAGCAGGGCATTCTGCAAGCAAGAAATGTACCGCTTTTGAAGATGGAAGTGTCAATATTTATAGCTTCAGATTATATAACACAGGAAATCTGCCTTAAAGGACAACTGAGAAGAACATTTACTTATATTTAATAACGATTGTATCAAAGTGTAAATGATTTATAAAGAAAACCTTTAATGATATAATACAAATAAAGTTCCTCATTGCGCCTTCTTTACTCCATATAGTTCTCTCAGGGGGCAGACATGTTGGTTAGAATCTTTACTCCATATAGTCCTCTCAGGAGGCAGACATGTTGGTTAGAATCTTGGGTCAGATCTTCACTCACCTTGGTTCAGATGAACAAAGATCTGACCCATCTGACCAAAGATTCTAAACAAAATGTCTGCCTCCTGGTAGAGCTATATGGAGTAAAGATGGCTCAACAAGTTAACTTTATTTGTATTCTTTCATTAAAGCATTTCTATATAAAATGCCTACACTTGATACAATCATTTAATTAAACACAACTTACATTTTTGCTACAGTTGTCCTTTAAAACTCTGATAATCTGCCCCTCCACCCTGAGAATCTACCCATTCCTCCTAACTTCTTCCCATAGTAATTCAAGACAAGGGGACCAAAACTTGGGAGGTCACGTGTACCCGTTTACACCTAGTGGCGCTTTTCACTAAAAGATGAGTTCCAGGGAAGTTGAGGTGAGAGGAGCATTTTTCATCTCTCCAATTTAGCTATACATTGTGCAGGGACAGAGTGGAGGAAACTCACCAGGTTCGTCCCTGCACAATGTATTATACAAACGGTGACATCTCACCTCAGCTCACCTCAGCTCACCTCAGCTCACTTGCACCTCACCTTTTAGTGAATAGACCCCCCCCCCCCCCCTGTGTCTAAACTCTAATATTTCCCAGCAATCACTATACTCCTGAAATCTTACCTCTGGCCAAACCTGTTCCCCTGCTGTGTATATCATTACATTTTGATGGCACAGGACAGCCCAGCTCGGGATTAACCCTATGAAATAGTTACTGATTGCATCAGATCTGCCATCTATTATCTCTGATCCTGAACAAACTTGCACCAGCAAATTCGATTGTCCAACATGATCCTCTCTCATAATAGGCCAGCTGAAACGCACAGCGAATGTCTGCCCTGCAGCAGGACCTCTCTCCCTGGACCCTCTCTATATCTCTTCCCCCCCTCACGTGGGCTTTTCTATTGAGACCCCAGCCCTGCTGAGTGTGCATGTACAAAGTGCAAATTCAGGCAATTCCAATATGTAGTTTGGCGTATATATAAAGGCTGGAAAGCCTGTTAAACATCAGCCCCTCTGCATCCGCTCCCCTGCATACTCAGGTAAGGCCTGTGTCTTGACGTAACACAGATGAGTTTAGTGAGTGGGGATTCATTGCACATTACATGTGTGGGAAATGTAAGCAATCTGTTTTCAAACTCTATGCGAAAACAAATACAAATTATAATTAGTACACAGACAAAAAAAAAGATACCCAAGAAATATCCCCAAAGATCCCAAATTAAGATTAGAGGCAAAAAAATCAAAAACAGCTTACATTTCACTTGAATTACTAGAATTGTGCAAGTCTGTTTTAAACAAACTGATACTGAGAATAATTCGGTAGAAAAAAAGGGCTAATTTTTTTTGTTTAAGTTTAATAGTAAATGTTAATTATATTAATAATTAGAAATTAGCTAGGGCTATCCAGTCCATTCATTTAAACCCCAAGAGAGTTACTGAGGAGCTCCTTAGCAGGTTGGATTTTTCTGTTACACGTATGGTGGGCATGTAGTTTGTAATGTTTGGGGGTTTTCTGGATTAGAATTATGGCAGTTGTAGTTTGCTACAACTTGCCTCAAGATGATGGGGATTACTGTTTTTGAGATGATGGGGATAGCGGTAGTTGTGTTGAGATGATGAGGATAGCAGTAGTTGTGTTGAGATGATGGGGATAGCGGTAGTTGTGTTGAGATGATGGGGATAGCAGTAGTTGTGTTGAGATGATGGGGATAGCGGTAGTTGTGTTGAGATGATGGGGATAGCAGTAGTTGTGTTGAGATGATGGGGATAGCAGTAGTTGTGTTGAGATGATGAGGATAGCAGTAGTTGTGTTGAGATGATGGGGCTAGCGGTAGTTGTGTTGAGATGATGGGGATAGCAGTAGTTGTGTTGAGATGATGGGGATAGCGGTAGTTGTGCTGAGATGATGGGGATAGCAGTAGTTGTGTTGAGATGATGGGGATAGCGGTAGTTGTGTTGAGATGATGGGGATAGCGGTAGTTGTGCTGAGATGATGGGGATAGCAGTAGTTTTGTTGAAATGATGGAGATAGGGGTACTTTTGTTGAGATTATGGGGATATTGGTAGTGAAGTTGAGATGATGGGGATAGTGGTAGCTTTGTTGAGATGATGGTATAAAGGTAGTTTTGACGAAATTATGGGGATAGCGAATTTGTTTTGTTGAGATGATGGGGATAGCGGTACCTTTGATGAGATGATGGGGATAGCGGTACCTTTGATGAGATGATGGGGATAGCGGTACCTTTGATGAGATGATGGGGATAGCGGTACCTTTGATGTGATGATAGGGGTAGTTTTGTTGAAATTTTGGGGATAGCATTAGCTTTGTTGAGATGATGGGGAAAGCTTTAGGATAGTGGTAGTTTTGTTGAGATGATAGGGATAGCAGTAGTTGTGTTGAGATGATGGGGGTAGCAGTAATTTTTGGAGATAATGGGGATAGCTGTAGCTTTGTTGAGATGATGGGGATAGTGGTAGTTTTGTGGAGATGATGGGGATAAATCTAAATGCACAGTTTAATGATATGGACAGACAAATGGACCAGATACTTCTTTTCTAACATCACATCGAATGCTTCTAGAAGATTATTTATAAAATTATATTCTGGGGCAAAGTTTTGAAAGTGGTCTAAACAGCAGGAGCATTGCACAGGTATCCATGGTGACTGCTCTGCTTCCAGAACTCTGCCCCAGAATTCTGTTTCTGGAACTCAGGGGAAATTCCTGAATAATTTGCAGCCTCCTCACTGCATAAAGCATTGTCCTTGTTCTGTTGACCGAATCTGCCTTGACTTTTCTTCTAAGTTTAGTAGGGACTTGGTATTGTCACGCAAAACCTGCAGGAGAAGAGAGAGGTCTTCGCACGATCATGTCCAGTTGTGGATGTTAGGTGTGAACAGGGCGTGTCTCTTTTTTTTCCTCCTTAGAGAAGCACCATGACGAGCCAGCCAATGGAGACCCTGGGCCAATGGAAAGTAACTGTTTGGGAGGAGGAGAACTTCCAAGGGAAGAGATGTGAGTTCCTCATCGAGTGTCCTAACATCATGGAGCGAGGATTCCGTAGGATCCGATCTGTCAAGGTGGAGAATGGCCCGTGAGTGCACCCTACTTCTGCCATTGTGTTTTGTAGAACCCATGCACTAGACAAGGAAGCTCCCCTATAATTTCCCATCACCATCACCATACTTTCCGCTGAGTGATGCTCAGTGCAGCTCAACCTTTCTGAACTGACTCTAGACATCACTTTGAAGATCGTTTGGAAAAATTAAAAAACTACAGCATTGTATTAATTTCCATCATATAGATACGAAAAGTTCAACTGCTTTGACCAACAATATAGAGATCTGCAATGACTGTAATGTATTATTTGCTATCAATAAAAAAATAAATACAGTGGCATTACAGGTAAGTAGCAGCAATGCTGGGGCAAAATTGAAATAGTGAAATCATCAGCACCAACCATTGGTTTACAGTGGGACTACCCCAGTTTTAGGACTTTGTCCTACAAATTACTTGTGTCCCAAATCGGTGGAAGTGTCAGAGTCTCAGTTAAATGTAATAAAATCAGAAATGTATTGCTTTATCTGATTGTGGAGCATTGTAAACATATACAGGATGAGTATACCTTATCTGCAAAATGCTTGGGACCAGAAATATTTCGGATAAAGGATCATTTTCACCAATAAGATTTATTAAAGTCTCTTGGTTCTGTCGTATCAAAGCAAATACCGTATATAGCAAATAAATCACTGTTACTGTGATGTAGCTGTGATGTGAGGCATCGTTGGGCACCTGCCGTTGGCGTGTCAGGTCTGCACACGTACGATTGTATTACCCTTTGTATTACCCTTTGTAGGTGCATCTGAGCATGCATGGAAAGACTATATCACAGCTTAGGGGGGCTGGGGACTGAATAAACTGCTGTTCACTTGTATTCTGACAGGTGTGTGTGGGATTTGCAACTTGTGCCAAAATCAGGGGGAAAAATTTGGATAACGGATCATTTTGGATAACGTATTTTTGGATAATGGATACTCAACCTGTAAGAAGCAATATTAATGCTGATGTATTACGACACTGATTTTACTTCTTCTTTTTTTTAACAGATGGGTTGGTTTTGAATACCCCGAGTTTCAGGGGCAGCAGTTTATCCTGGAGAAGGGGGATTACCCTCGCTGGGAGGCATGGAGTGGGAATAGTGGCTATAGAACTGAGCACCTCCTGTCTTTCCGACCAGTGAAATGTGCTGTAAGCATCCACCCTCTCTATATCTATATGTAGCAGGGCCACATTGCTGACAGATTGCTCCCCTCTGCCTTCTCTCTCCACATGCGTGGCAGTGTTTTATTATCTAGCGTTAGCTCTCACATCTTCATATTGTTGACTTTCTGTGCATCACTTCCTCCACCTGTCCTGTTATCTCTCGCTAGACCGCCAGGCTGCTCCCTAATCCAGGTGTACTGAAGTGTGTGAAAGGTCATCACTCTCTTAATCTTTAAACATATGTCCTTTTTTTCCCCTTCATTTTGTCTTCCTCTCTACCCCTGGCTTCATGACTACACTTTGTTCTTAAAGGAACACCAATGGGGGGAAAAAAGAAAAATAGAATAGTCATTGTGTAGTGCTTTTAAATTCGGACAGAATGTTGGCTCTCCCAGCATTCCGGAAACAGAGCTCTTTTTATTTAAAGTTCTAATTTGGAGCTTCTTAAAATGGTCCGTTCTTTAGAGAGCACTTCTTATTGGATGGGGCGAGCAGCCAATCAGAACTCTTAACTCACTGAAATTAGATATATTTTAAAATGTGTTCAATATAACCAGCAATAACCCATGGCCTGTGTCTCACTCGTTTGTGCTACTTATATATTAGAATTGTTGTCTACCTTATTTGCCTATCCTTACCCAGAATCCTGTGCATAACACTGCCCCCTGGGGATATTTGTGTAAACAACGGGTCTGCTGACCTCTCTGCGATGATCTGTTCCCACTGATTATATGGGGTTCAGGTTGACCTTCCCTTACCGTAACTGATAATGTGTGTAAGTGTATGGTCCATCTCATATTACAGATAAATGACTTGCCGAAATAACGTTTGTCTTATTTGTGCCACAGAACCACAGCGACAGTAAAGTGACCCTGTACGAGGGGGACAACTTCCAAGGTCGCAAGTTTGAGCTGTGTGATGATTACCCCTCTCTGCAGGCTATGGGCTGGTGCTCCAAAGAGGTGGCTTCTATCAAAGTCAACTCTGGCGCGTAAGTAGGGGGCTACTTACGTTCTCCAGTGACTTGTGTTTTCCTAGGGGTTTCTAGGGATGATGATGGAAGCTATTTACTAAAGAATGTAAATTCCTGAGTCTTCTTCCCTGTTATTGGAGTGTAACGATATCTGGTGGCCTGTGGAATATAATTATATTCAATAGGCATTCCCCATAGTGCTGCCATGGTACACAATAGTTACTGGAAGGCTCCATTTAACTAGTAGCTAAGGATGGGTGGAGTTTAAGGACCCATGGGTTGGAGGTTGACTAGTTCCTCCCTTGACGTCAGTATGGCTTCAGCTCTGGACTTTGGCTGTTCAGACTGGCTCACAAAATCTAATAATCCTGTCCCAACTCAATAGACCCCTGTTTTTCTTGGATTAGAATTTATTTGGTGTCATACAGTTCTTGTCTTTCCTTCCTTCTCGCCCCCTCCTCTTCTTGGCCATTCCAGCTGGGTGGCGTATCAGTATCCCGGGTATAGGGGCTACCAGTATGTGCTGGAGAGAGACAGACACAATGGAGAATACAGAAACTACAATGAATACAGTACTCAGGCACACACCAACCAGATCCAGTCCATCCGTAGGATCCAACACTAAGGAGAATGCATGGCCAGCGGCAAGACAAGTCCCCAAACGACATCCAGCCTTCAACCCCTGCCGTGCAGTGACCAGGGGCCTGAACTTACAGGCATGAGACTAGATATGTTTACAGCAAAAATAAAGAAATCTTTAATCATACAACTCTATGGATGTGCCTGATTTATCACCAAATCATAAATGTGTAGGCCCCATACAGAAATAATGGGGCCCCTGCATAAATATAACGTGACACTTACCTCCTGGTGGTCTAGCTTCCTTCCTGTGGCCCCCTTCATTATGGTTCTTATGTCCACCTGTCATTATGTCCACCTGTGCGGGCAAGTTCAGCACCCACTGCACTTGCCCCCGCATCACACTGCAGCACCCACTGGACTTGCCCCTGCACCACACTGCAGCACCCACAGGACTGGCCACCACAGTAGAGTGCTACACCCACTGGACTTCACCCTGCACCACACTGCAACACCCACTGGACTTGCCCCTGCACCACACTGCAGCACCCACAGGACTGGCCACCACAGTAGAGTGCTACACCCACTGGACTTCACCCTGCACCTCACTGCAACACCCACTGGACTTGCCCCTGCACCACACTGCAGCACCCTCAGGACTTGCCACAGCACCCACAAAGTTGCCATTACACCCCCAGGACTTTACATTACACACCCATAATTGCCATTACTTCCCCTGGCCTTTCACACACAGGTGTTTCACCCTGGTGTCTAGTGGGGGCAGCCAGAGGATGTCTGTGAGCTGCTTGGTGAGCACAGACATCCTCTGATGCTGCCTGATGCTTCCAGGACGTCTCCTTCACCAGACCGCTGGGAGGTAAGTGATCCCTTATCCCCGTCAACACTTGAACCAATGTGCTGAGTGTGAGAGGAGTGCCGGCTGAGCACACAAAAAGCATGAAAAGTCTGTATCATATGCAAGTGAGGTCAATAACATATGAGAGCTGGAGATTAATGCCTGGTTCTTGCAGTTCACCTGTCAATTCACCATAGTGAATAGACCCCCAATATCTGTCCGACCTCCTGAGTAAAATACAAAGCAAGACAGAAACACATGCGTTTTACACACAGATTCTAGCACTTTCAAAAATATCAGACAACTTCTCAGTCTCTCCAGCTCGGCTAGTAAGGCCTGAATTTCGCAACTCACTTGTCAGTTCACTTTTAGCTATTAAAACATGAGCTGGAAAATCCTGCGACTTTGCAAATCTGTTGCTCGGTCATGTTTATTGAATCGGTCGCTTGGTTGGAAAGCCCAGAGCAAAAATAGTTGGGTTAGAAAAATATTCAAGTTAGTCAAGTGTTATCAACTCCCTGGTTAGTGTATAACACTCTATTCTGTGTTTGTAAGTAAAGGGGGGGTGATTAGCAGAGGTTTCATCACTACATAGACAAAACAAAAAATGTTCCCAGCGCTGTATTCCTAGCTTTTGGCAGCACTTAGGCAGTGTGTCCCTAAATCACACCAAAAAAATACAGTATAAAACAGAATGGCAAATAGTGCGCTTAAAGCAAACTGTGGAACATATAAAATTAAGTGAATGATTGGTGAGGAGATATTTAGATATATATACAAAACATCCGTCAGCTCCAGCTGATGTTCTTCTGTGATACAAGCTCAAAAGAACATAACCACAAAGTATCCAGTTAGTATGGCGTCTCCAAGTTGAAGCCATTTAATAGGCGAAACGCGTAGTGTTCTGGACTCACCCTGCTATTTTAGATCATATTTTCTGTACTTTGTATCCTGTTTTATACCTTGGAAAACATTGCATATGCTGGAAGGAATCTGCTGACGGCCGTGTGGCACCCACTTCGCCTGTTTCAGTGAACTTACATGTAAGCAGATATAATTTTCCTATTAAATGTAATTATTATATTCTACTAACTGGATACTTTGTGGTTATGTTCTTTTGAGCTTGTATCACAGAAGAACATCAGCTGGAGCTGACGGATGTTTTGTATATATATCTAAATATCTCCTCACCAATCATTCACTTAATTTTATATGTTCCACAGTTTGCTTTAAGCGCACTATTTGCCATTCTGTTTTATTCATCACTACATAGTGAGCTGTAATAGCCCTAACACAGACTTAATGAAGAACCATGAACCAGGGATAAACATATGGACCTATTCACTTGGTCTCAAGTCCAAGTCCACCTCCAATAGAATGAAAAGCTCCATAGAACATCATTTAATTGACCATCACAAATGAATCCATAAAGGGTCCCTGCTGTTCACACAGGTCTCCACTAAGAGGAGCAAAGGATCACATAGAAATATACTGACAGATGGAGCAATGGAAACAATTTGCAGCAAATGACAGTGTGTAAGGTCAGACCTGATAGGGCAAGACCCATTATATGGGGAGGCAGATGTGTTATGCATTGCTAATCAAACTGTTTCATCTTCTATGGAGCTTGGGCTATGAGTCCCACTTGTACAGGAAGTTCCCAAGCATGAAAAGGGACATCTATTAAAAATAACACATTCATTGTAATTCAGCTCTATACTACCTGTCACCCTATCACACATGTTTGGCATGTGCAGCTTTCATCAAATTACCATAAACCCCATTTTTGTTGGGATTATTAGTCTTGCTCGCTGTCCATGGGGATGAATGTATCTTTCCTTGCAAATCTGGGATTTTCTCGGGTTTTCCTGATTTCTGGGAACCGGGTAATAGTATTGGGACTTTGTAAATTCATTACCATGTTTTTAGTCCTTCTTGATCTCATAAAAGGCTGAACCCCTTTATATTTATCCAAGATCCCCACAATCAAGCATTTTCATTTGTATATAAAGGTAGTGTGTATCGGGCTCGTCAAGACCCTATAACTTCCAAAACACCCGACCCCACTAAATAATGACAAACACCGAATTATGAGGAAACAGGCCACAGCATTTATATTACATAGCCAAATATAATATAAATATATATATATATATACTGTATGCATGTATAAAATACATATAAATAACATATACCATTATTAAAAATACTAAACAATCAACGAGCCTAAAAGTACTATACAGCAACAAGCCATTCCTAAATAACATGCATGAAGGTTCTCACCTCCTCCCCTTGTAAAGTATTTTCTTTACACACACTTATATAAAACCACATTTACTGCTGTTTAAACACTTTTTTTTTTTTTTTAATTGCTCTGGAGCTCTGTGATACCCTTCTACAGACCAAAAAATGCTGAACTGCCAGAAAAGAGAGACGGAAGGGGAGGAAGTGTGGACAGAGGCGATTTGGGTGCAAAATAGGAATGGACAATTGTATGGACAGTTGGGAGGAATGCAATAAAGAGGCACTTGCAGTAACTGTGAAAACTTGCACTTCTAAGGGTCTACTTAATAAAGAAGGTAATTGCAAGGACCTGAGACGGGAATTTCGAACTATGCGCCAAAGTAGCCATGTTAGAAACAATTCTCCAGTGCAGCTAAATGGGAGGATGTTTCCATCTCAGCTTCTCTTCTTCTCTTCTTTTTAGAGAAGACCTTTTGGAGGTTTAGGGTCTATGTTCCTAGCACTTGGGGTGAGTTGGGTTTGTTTCAACTTAAAGGGACTGAAGATTGGTTTTACTCTGCATAGAACAAAAAAAATAAAATTCAGGCCTCAACAGCCCGAGTTGGACAGATAAAAAGTTGAAAAACTTTTTTCCAACTCAGTTTTTAATGTGTTGTGAGATCACCAAAGTTCCCTTTGGATTGACCTCGTTCTTTCCCCCAAGAATTTCTTGGAATACATTGCTACCACTTCTTAGGAACAACTTGGGGTTTAATTAAACGAATACCCCATAGCAAGGTCAATATATTACAGGGGTACGGCAGAGCCGGCACCTTAGGCAAACTTCTCGTTAGCCTATTAATGGTAGCGCTGGCTAATGCAATTGGCCAAACTTCTTAAAGCAGCTCCAGGGCGGGCGGCCTACCGGGGGTTTTCCTGGTATCCCGGCTAGGCCGGGCCGGCCCTGGGTAAGGGGGTTGAACACTTCCCTCTGGAGGTTAAAGGGTTGATCCATGTAACCTTACAGACATCGGCAGTCATGTAACATGCAGTTGCCCTCTCTTGCTCAGCTCCGTGGAATATAATAAACAAGAGGAATCTCTGCGACAGATGTTCCGGTGACAATACACTCTCCCGTTCCTACGCAAGATTAGTTTCTAGGGCAACCTTGTGGGTAGAGTTAAGGGGGGGGGGGGGGCGCGAAAGTAAAAAAAATCCATTTACGAACAACTCAGGTAACGGGAGGAGGGGTGAGATCATTTTTATCATTTTATTTTACAAGTTCTGTTCAATAATTAATGTGTCATTTTTCCACGAATCCAGAGCATGTTTGTTAACTCGAGCGTGTAACACGCACGTCAAGGCCAGAGAGAACCAATGACTGTCCTGTAAAATATAACTACATAATCAGGCCCCGGTGCTCACAGATTGATAAATTGGGAACGCGCACTCCTCCATCGAATCCCTTACGCCCTCTCTGTTGAATTTCTCATCTGCTCTCAGTTCAAAGAGCTTTTAACACCAATGAAAATTGAAGAACATTTTGAGGTTCATTGAAAATTCATAATGTTCATTCCATTGGCAGTCAGTAGAAGAACACAGGCTGCTGAGTTCAATGTGAAGTGTCTGGAGAAGTGCAGGGTTTTAGTGAAACATAGTAGC
This sequence comes from Pelodytes ibericus, assembly GCA_036172795.1. Classification (NCBI taxonomy): domain Eukaryota; kingdom Metazoa; phylum Chordata; class Amphibia; order Anura; family Pelodytidae; genus Pelodytes; species Pelodytes ibericus. The sequence goes on along the minus strand of CM069864.1, from coordinate 15,515,376 downwards.
TGGCAAGTCTAAGCTGAGTTTGGCAGCAGTTTGCTCACGCCAGCTAGTAGAGATAGTTTCCCGAGTCCAATTTAATCTCCTCCAGTTTGGGGTAACTTTACTACACTTTGTAACTAAAAATAGTGAACAAAGGTAAAAACCCAATGGAATCTACAGGAGAGGATATGTAGGTTGGACTAGTGTTTATTTTGACGGAAGGGAACAAATCTGAGAAGTCTGTTACACAGTGTTAAGTTATCTTGAAGGGGAAACACCAGTACCAGGTGAATCCAAAGTATCCTCTTCCTATGCAATTAGCAGGGAGTCTGTGTCCCAGTCCCAGAAGTATAAATAAGTAAATGCAATAGTCCCTGAAAAAATACAGCTGACTAAAACTATGACAACATTTTTTTAGTCACCTAAATTAATACTGTGTTGGACCCAGGTTTACTCTGGAGGATCCTGAAAGAAATTAATGCTTGAAGAACTCTGGTACATCTTCTCATTAAAGGAGAAGAATACCCACGTTTTACATTGATATGAATTCTGTGTTGGTTCATCTCACAGGCAAAATGCGTTGGGTCCCTTTCTAACTGAGACTCAGCAGCGATACATTGATAGTTTTTGTGAAAACTCATGGAAAACTTGAGAAAAAGAGACGTACTTCTACTTCTAGGCGCTTGTCAAATTTGTTGAAACTGCAAGTGTCCCCACAATTTAGTTTCCATTTGTTAAATGAAGTTTAATAGAGCCCTGTGATAAAACTATTGGCTGCTTCCCTTCCTCAGTCCTAAGGCAGAGCCGTAAGACGGGTAATTTCATCTAGTGTCATTTTGTACAGGGAAGTGTTTAATCTGACACATGGATCAGATCTGGAAGAGCCACGTTTGATGGAATCATTACACAGACTCCAGACACCAGGATCAGAGCCCACTCCTGGCACCGAAGATAATCAGCCATTTACTCGATCCCTGCAGCTCTGTATTAGGCTAATTACTCATCAACAGAGTCTGCAGCATCTGGTACAACAGTCTCACCCTACAGCATGATGTGTATAAATCCGGGACATGTATATACAGCATGATGCAGCAATGATATGGGTACATAGGAATAACAGGTTGCCTCAAATTGCATGTGACATGGAATAAAGGCATAGAATAATGCTCTCATTTAATGGGACCCCCTAAACACTATGCCGTCACTTTACACAATAAAAATAATCTGGAACTGGAATCATTTTTAAGGTGACTGTTGAATATCCTGTTTATGACATCATACTATGACTTAATATGCAATATCACACTGATCCATTTGCATATCAAACCCCAAGATGATGTCACATACAGGAGACATCCCACACACACACATTAAAAACACATTTTTCAATAATTTATATTTGCAATTGGGCTTTATTGGCGAAAGAGGAAATTGCATGGAATTAAGGAGAATTGCAAACTTAAGGCCAAAGTAGCCGATATGGAGTTGTGCTAACCATATGTGGTCATGAAAGTAATAATGTGATCCAGTAAACATAGAAACATAGAATGTGTAGGCAGATAAGAACCATTCAATCCATCTAGTCTGCCCAATTATTATTTTTTTTGAGTACTTTTATTAGTCCCCCGTTCCCGGTCTTATATCTAGGATAGCCTTATACCTATCCCATGCATGCTTAAACTCCTTCACTGTGTTTACCTCTACCACTTCTGCTGGCAGGCTATTCCATACATCCACTACCCTCTCAGTAAAGTAATACTTCCTGATATTACTTTTAAATCATTGCCCCTCTAATTTAAGACTATGTCCTCTAGTTGTGGTAGTTTTTCTTCTTTTAAATATACTCTCTTCCTTTACTGTGTTGATTCCCTTTATGTATTTAAATGTTTCTATCATATCCCCCCTGTTACGTCAACGTATACACGGGGCTTGGCCATGCAGAATCTGGGGCTTGCCAATGTCCTCTATGGGTAATTCCCATATCTCCAAACATTGGGAGGAGTTAATACGGGACCCCTCTGGGTGGCGTAATGCAAAATGAGGTCGTGTTATAGTGTAGGTGGGGTGTGGACACTCAAAACAGGGGTGTGTAACACTGAATTACTGTCACAGATGGCTAAGGCACAATGGCGCCGCCGTCAATGCACTTGACATCGGAGGCTACAGCAGAGCGGGGATAGAGGTGCTTCGAGCTCTCTGCTGCCAGTGACCTTGAAAGTGGCGGGCCTCACGGGGGACCTGGGCTTATGCCCCCCACTAGTCGGCAAGGTAACCCTTCCAATTACCTCTCAGGTCAAGTACATATCTCCCAACATTGGGAGGACTTTGATCTCCAAAGACCCCGTTGGACGAGCTTCAATATACCCGCTCTAGCATTTGAAGGGAAACATTACAGACCCCACCGCTAAGGTGAAAATAAATAAATAAAGGGGGCGACATTCTAACAGCGGGATAAGTCACCATGCAAACCAAAGTAATGTTTCTGCTGATTGCCACCACAAGGATTAGAGATGACATCATAGTCACATGCTATGACACTACACCTGACGCTGCTCGGTGAATGGGAGGCAATTTTTGAGGAGAAAAAAATGAATAAAGGGGAGTGCTAGATGTGGGAGAAATGGAAGCTGGGTGCAGGATGATGACTCACAGCAGCAGCTTTGCGTCCAGCCTCAAAATAAAGTTTATGTCAGTCCCATAGCTTAAAAATAGTTTGTGCTAAAGTAACGATCATTAAAAGAGGTGGGGTGTAAATGGGTGGGGCAGAAAGAGGGCGGGCCAGAGCAGAGGGGTGGCAAAATTAGGTTTTGCCTAATTTTCCAAAAATCCTTGCACCAGTCCTTCCCTCTAGGCTTGCTCTGCAATGCGAGTCTACATCACCGCATCAAACACAAACAGTTAGCAAATAAGACGATTGGTAAGCCACGCCCAGAACCGGCCCTGGCGACGCCCCCATCACCCTCTAAGATGTCCATGGAATTCTTTTTTACATGTTGTCAATAACAGACCCTTTCTAATCATGTCACAATCTGGTATCTTTCTGATGTGGAAGAGGGGAAAAAATCATATCTATATATATATCTAATTAACTGTGCAGCTGCTCTGTATATGGGCATCGCAAAGCTATCTTCCTGCTAAAATCCGTAACTGATATTTTAAAAATTTCCGAGGCAAAAATAATGCTAATCCGATGGAAAATGTTAGTCGTGCTGTGTGAGGCTTCGGAGAGCAACATGATACTATTGTTTCGATGAAATCTGCGCGAATGACTTTAAAACAAGGAGCTGAGACGTGTCTGGCGTGAATTCAACTCAGGTTTTATTACTTGCACTTTTATTCCATGCACAGCGCGCAGGATGAGTGGGTGACGATGTATGCTTGGTACACCACTGTGGGGCCAGTGCGCTGGTCGGCTTTTGCACTGGAGTTTGCCTGTACGAAAAAGAGAGAGCTCCTTATCAAATAGAGCAAATTTCACATGAAGAACGTAGTTCTAGATTTGACGGGACAGTCCCGATTTTTCAGTCCGGTCCTGTCAAGGTTGTAACTAGAAACCACTGGGCCCCAGTACGAATCTTGTCGTGGGCCCCCCCCCCAATCGGGCACCACATCACACAATGATACCCCCCAGTGCAATACACCTCCACTACCACAGTACCTACTTTGTCCTCACATCACTTGTCACAATACCGGTTTTGTGCCCCCAGTACTTGGCAGTGCCATGGTCACAGTGGTTGTATAGGGGTGCCACCTTTTCTTCTAAAGAATACCAGTCAGGCTAATGTCTCCAAAGACTTAACATTGGTCAATTTATTTTCCAGCCACAATACTAGATAGCAACTATATGGTCACCTAGGCCCCCTGATCTGCTTGCAGTGGTGACGCCTTTTTGACCAAAATTGTTACGCCTCTGGGTCCTGTGAATTTCGGGTCTGTGTTGACATCGCTGGTGCTTGCGCCTCCTGTACTGTGCAGATTATTTATCAGACGTGGGTATGGTAACTTAAAGGACAACTGTAGAAAAAAATGGTCTTATGTTTATTCTAAAGATTACATCAAGTGTAGGCATTTTATATAGAAATGCGTTAATGAATGAATTCAAATAAAGTATATTATTGAGCCATCTTTACTCCATATTGCTCTACCAGGAGGCAGACATTTTGTTTAGAATCTTTGTTCATCTGAACCAAGGTGAGTGAAAATCTGACCCAAGATTCTAAACAACATGTCTGCCCCCTGAGAGAACGATATGGAGTAAAGATTCTAACCAACATGTCTGCCCCCTGAGAGAACGATATGGAGTAAAGATTCTAACCAACATGTCTGCCTCCTGAGATAACTATATGGAGTAAAGAATCTAAACAACATGTCTGCCTCCTGAGAGAACTATATGGAGTAAAGATTCTAACCAACATGTCTGCCCCCTGAGAGAACTATATGGAGTAAAGATTCTAACCAACATGTCTGCCCCCTGAGAGAACGATATGGAGTAAAGATTCTAACCAACATGTCTGCCCCCTGAGAGAACGATATGGAGTAAAGATTCTAACCAACATGTCTTCCCCCTGAGAGAACGATATGGAGTAAAGATTCTAACCAACATGTCTGCCCCCTGAGAGAACGATATGGAGTAAAGATTCTAACCAACATGTCTGCCCCCTGAGAGAACGATATGGAGTAAAGAAGGCTCAATAAGGCACTTTATTTGTTTTCTTTCATTCAAGAATTTCTTTATAAATCATCTACACTTGATACAATCTTTCAATTAAACATAAGTAATTTTTTCGCTACAGTTGTCCTTTAAAGGCACAAGACGCGAGTCGCACAACTCTGCGTGACGTCACATGCCCTAGTGTGAACCTGCACACTTTATCCGTCACCACGTCTCAGGAAGAGGCACCAGAAATTTGCCAAATATAGCAAAGTAAGAATTAATATACCATAGTGTGTTGGCGCGAGAGTAGAAAATATCCATTAAAACATGACTTTACACTAAGATTTGTTTAATGATAAATTATATATTTTTTTTACGTTTTATTTGTTTATTTTTGGGGGTATAGCACACAGTTCCTGTGACATATACTGAGAGATCATTAGGATCCAGACAGACAGGACTGTCAGTCACCCCCAGCCCTGTCAGGAGATTAGTACAAGCGACAGTTGCATCCTTTGTTACATGATTAATAATTTACAGACACGATTTTGGCTCTAGGTAAAACTGACAAGCCGTTCCAGAGGAAGCCACCTGACGTGCGGACAAAGGAGGGGTAAAAAGGAGAGACAGTCAATGAAATGGGAAGAGCATTATATACGGAGTTTGCAGAACTATAAACAAAACTATAAACATAAAGAACATATGAACATGCACACATATACAAATGGGTCAATATGTTTATACATCTGACTGCTTTGTAATATGTTGGCATTCTATGACCTTATAATATAAAAAATATATATATTAATTATAAATATTAATTCTTTCAGCCCCCTCATGAAGCATTGACACGAAGAATATCAGCAGAATCAGCTAGAATGATGTTGCTTCAAGTGTCGATGTTTTAAATAGTAAATGCTTTAATGAAAGAATACAAATAAAGTATCGTATTGAGTCCTCTTTGCTCCGTATAGTTCTATCAGGGGGCGGACATGTTGGTTAGAATCTTTACTCCATATAGTTCTCTCAGGGGACAGACATGTTGGTTAGAATATTTACTCCATATAGTTCTCTCAGGGGGCAGACATGTTGGTTAGAATCTTTACTCCATATAGCTCTCTCAGGGGGCAGACATGTTGGTTAGAATCTTTACTCCATATCGTTCTCTCAGGGGGCAGACATGTTGGTTAGAATCTTTACTCCATATAGTTCTCTCAGGAGGCAGACATGTTGGTTAGAATCTTTACTCCATATCGTTCTCTCAGGGGGCAGACATGTTGGTTAGAATCTTTACTCCATATAGTTCTCTCAGGGGGCAGACATGTTGGTTAGAATCTTTGCTCCGTATAGTTCTCTCAGGGGGCAGACATGTTGGTTAGAATCTTTACTCCATATAGTTCTCTCAGGGGGCAGACATGTTGGTTAGAATCTTTGCTCCGTATAGTTCTCTCAGGGGGCAGACATGTTGGTTAGAATCTTTGCTCCGTATAGTTCTCTCAGGGGGCAGACATGTTGGTTAGAATCTTGGCTCCGTATAGCTCTATCAGGGGGCGGACAAGTTGGTTAGAATCTTGGCTCCATATAGTTCGATCAGGGGGAGGAAATGTTGGTTAGAATCGTTACTCCATATAGTTCTCTCAGGAGGCAGACATGTTGGTTAGAATCTTTACTCCATATAGCTCTATAAGGGGGAGGGCATGTTGTTTAGAATCTTTACTCCATTTAGTTCTCTCAGGAGGCAGACATGTTGGTTAGAATCTTTACTCCATATAGCTCTATCAGGGGGAGGGCATGTTGTTTAGAATCTTGGATCAGATGAATGAAGACCCAAGATGTCCCCCTGACAGGGCTCAACAAGGTACTTTAAAGTATTTCTGGTTAAAATCACCCACACTTGGTGTAAATTAAAACATAATTTATTTTTTTGCTGATAGCTGTCCATTACCATTTGATAAACACAGGCAGAAATGCATCTGTTGATTGTGACTTGTGGGTGTCAGAACAGTTGGTGTTAAAGGAGCACTTGCAGTGATCTGTGCAGTGTTTCACGTAGTGACACTACCAGGCTCATTTTCCTGCATGCTTCCTCACAATTCATAGGTTCAGTGAATGAACCCAGAGACAGGAGAGGAGGTAAGGGAAGTGCACTAGAGCCCTGGAGGGCAGTGCTGCTAGTGCTGAATTATCTTGGGCAATAGCACCCAGGGCAGATCCTAAATTTCCAACTCCCTCCTCCCAATTTTAAAATTTAAAAACACCCCCAAAAATATATTGAATGCAAAAATATTTATTGCACAAATTAGTAAATTTACAAATACATTAAATAGTTTTAAATAAAGAGCATTGCATGTAATTCACAGACTTGCCATTGCACCAACTGACTGACTTGCAATTGTACTCCCTTTACATGTCAGTTGCCATTGCACCCAGAGCACTTGCTATTGCATTCTCAGCACTTGCCATTGCACCCAGAGGACTTGCAACTGCATCCTCAATTTTGTCATTGCACACCAGAACTTGCCATTTGCCTTTGCACCCAGAGGACTTGGTTTTGCTTTCTCAGCACTTGCCATTACACCCAGAGGACTTGCAACTGCATCCACAATTTTGTTATTTCACCCCAGGACTTGCCAGTTGACTTTGCACCCAGAGGACTTGCCATTGCACCCACCAAGTCAGAGTCACCCAGATCACTGTGCCTGTGATGTGTGTTGTGTGCCTCATGCACTGGATTCTGAGGGGTACCACTGAAAAAAAGAGACATTAAAAAACAAACTCTTATTAATGTTTAAAGTTAACAAGAAGACAGCTGCAGGATCTGGGACAGGGCTGAAATCGAACTGCCGTCTCTGGAAGTTCCCATGACTTTGAGACAGAAGGGGCAAATAGGGTTGCCACCTTTTCTTCAAAAAAATACCGGCCTTGGTACTGTCTCCATAGACTTAACATTGGCCTGATGCCATTTTTTTACCGGCCTGCCGGTAAAATACCAGCCAGGTGGCAACCCTAGGGGCAAATAGAGGGACATAAGTATAAGAAGATTCACACCTACTAAGGTGCATGTCAACTCCCGTGCATGTCACCCCCCCCCCCTCCCCCCTCACGCACACACACACACACCACACACAGGTGATGACAAGAGAGAGGAAAGAAATATATATGGCTGATACAATCGCAACAGCACGTACATCCTCTTTTTGGGGGAAGGTTCTCAGGATGCAGGGAGGTTTTTATGTTATTATACTGAACAAACAGCTGCTGAAGCTGAGATAAACAGAGGCAGGTGCAGCGCTGTGTCGGCAAGCGCCAGGGGGAAGGGCGGCGTGACAGTCAGTGGGGCATAGTCCTGACCAAGAAGGTGCACAAGG